>OX438622.1:0-1200000 GCA_949316135.1 Choreutis nemorana
ACCTAACCTAACCTAACCTAACCTAACCTAACCTAACCTAACCTAACCTAACCTAACCTAACCTAACCTAACCTAACCTAACCTAACCTAACCTAACCTAACCTAACCTAACCTAACCTAACCTAACCTAACCTAACCTAACCTAACCTAACCTAACCTAACCTAACCTAACCTAACCTAACCTAACCTAACCTAACCTAACCTAACCTAACCTAACCTAACCTAACCTAACCTAACCTAACCTAACCTAACCTAACCTAACCTAACCTAACCTAACCTAACCTAACCTAACCTAACCTAACCTAACCTAACCTAACCTAACCTAACCTAACCTAACCTAACCTAACCTAACCTAACCTAACCTAACCTAACCTAACCTAACCTAACCTAACCTAACCTAACCTAACCTAACCTAACCTAACCTAACCTAACCTAACCTAACCTAACCTAACCTAACCTAACCTAACCTAACCTAACCTAACCTAACCTAACCTAACCTAACCTAACCTAACCTAACCTAACCTAACCTAACCTAACCTAACCTAACCTAACCTAACCTAACCTAACCTAACCTAACCTAACCTAACCTAACCTAACCTAACCTAACCTAACCTAACCTAACCTAACCTAACCTAACCTAACCTAACCTAACCTAACCTAACCTAACCTAACCTAACCTAACCTAACCTAACCTAACCTAACCTAACCTAACCTAACCTAACCTAACCTAACCTAACCTAACCTAACCTAACCTAACCTAACCTAACCTAACCTAACCTAACCTAACCTAACCTAACCTAACCTAACCTAACCTAACCTAACCTAACCTAACCTAACCTAACCTAACCTAACCTAACCTAACCTAACCTAACCTAACCTAACCTAACCTAACCTAACCTAACCTAACCTAACCTAACCTAACCTAACCTAACCTAACCTAACCTAACCTAACCTAACCTAACCTAACCTAACCTAACCTAACCTAACCTAACCTAACCTAACCTAACCTAACCTAACCTAACCTAACCTAACCTAACCTAACCTAACCTAACCTAACCTAACCTAACCTAACCTAACCTAACCTAACCTAACCTAACCTAACCTAACCTAACCTAACCTAACCTAACCTAACCTAACCTAACCTAACCTAACCTAACCTAACCTAACCTAACCTAACCTAACCTAACCTAACCTAACCTAACCTAACCTAACCTAACCTAACCTAACCTAACCTAACCTAACCTAACCTAACCTAACCTAACCTAACCTAACCTAACCTAACCTAACCTAACCTAACCTAACCTAACCTAACCTAACCTAACCTAACCTAACCTAACCTAACCTAACCTAACCTAACCTAACCTAACCTAACCTAACCTAACCTAACCTAACCTAACCTAACCTAACCTAACCTAACCTAACCTAACCTAACCTAACCTAACCTAACCTAACCTAACCTAACCTAACCTAACCTAACCTAACCTAACCTAACCTAACCTAACCTAACCTAACCTAACCTAACCTAACCTAACCTAACCTAACCTAACCTAACCTAACCTAACCTAACCTAACCTAACCTAACCTAACCTAACCTAACCTAACCTAACCTAACCTAACCTAACCTAACCTAACCTAACCTAACCTAACCTAACCTAACCTAACCTAACCTAACCTAACCTAACCTAACCTAACCTAACCTAACCTAACCTAACCTAACCTAACCTAACCTAACCTAACCTAACCTAACCTAACCTAACCTAACCTAACCTAACCTAACCTAACCTAACCTAACCTAACCTAACCTAACCTAACCTAACCTAACCTAACCTAACCTAACCTAACCTAACCTAACCTAACCTAACCTAACCTAACCTAACCTAACCTAACCTAACCTAACCTAACCTAACCTAACCTAACCTAACCTAACCTAACCTAACCTAACCTAACCTAACCTAACCTAACCTAACCTAACCTAACCTAACCTAACCTAACCTAACCTAACCTAACCTAACCTAACCTAACCTAACCTAACCTAACCTAACCTAACCTAACCTAACCTAACCTAACCTAACCTAACCTAACCTAACCTAACCTAACCTAACCTAACCTAACCTAACCTAACCTAACCTAACCTAACCTAACCTAACCTAACCTAACCTAACCTAACCTAACCTAACCTAACCTAACCTAACCTAACCTAACCTAACCTAACCTAACCTAACCTAACCTAACCTAACCTAACCTAACCTAACCTAACCTAACCTAACCTAACCTAACCTAACCTAACCTAACCTAACCTAACCTAACCTAACCTAACCTAACCTAACCTAACCTAACCTAACCTAACCTAACCTAACCTAACCTAACCTAACCTAACCTAACCTAACCTAACCTAACCTAACCTAACCTAACCTAACCTAACCTAACCTAACCTAACCTAACCTAACCTAACCTAACCTAACCTAACCTAACCTAACCTAACCTAACCTAACCTAACCTAACCTAACCTAACCTAACCTAACCTAACCTAACCTAACCTAACCTAACCTAACCTAACCTAACCTAACCTAACCTAACCTAACCTAACCTAACCTAACCTAACCTAACCTAACCTAACCTAACCTAACCTAACCTAACCTAACCTAACCTAACCTAACCTAACCTAACCTAACCTAACCTAACCTAACCTAACCTAACCTAACCTAACCTAACCTAACCTAACCTAACCTAACCTAACCTAACCTAACCTAACCTAACCTAACCTAACCTAACCTAACCTAACCTAACCTAACCTAACCTAACCTAACCTAACCTAACCTAACCTAACCTAACCTAACCTAACCTAACCTAACCTAACCTAACCTAACCTAACCTAACCTAACCTAACCTAACCTAACCTAACCTAACCTAACCTAACCTAACCTAACCTAACCTAACCTAACCTAACCTAACCTAACCTAACCTAACCTAACCTAACCTAACCTAACCTAACCTAACCTAACCTAACCTAACCTAACCTAACCTAACCTAACCTAACCTAACCTAACCTAACCTAACCTAACCTAACCTAACCTAACCTAACCTAACCTAACCTAACCTAACCTAACCTAACCTAACCTAACCTAACCTAACCTAACCTAACCTAACCTAACCTAACCTAACCTAACCTAACCTAACCTAACCTAACCTAACCTAACCTAACCTAACCTAACCTAACCTAACCTAACCTAACCTAACCTAACCTAACCTAACCTAACCTAACCTAACCTAACCTAACCTAACCTAACCTAACCTAACCTAACCTAACCTAACCTAACCTAACCTAACCTAACCTAACCTAACCTAACCTAACCTAACCTAACCTAACCTAACCTAACCTAACCTAACCTAACCTAACCTAACCTAACCTAACCTAACCTAACCTAACCTAACCTAACCTAACCTAACCTAACCTAACCTAACCTAACCTAACCTAACCTAACCTAACCTAACCTAACCTAACCTAACCTAACCTAACCTAACCTAACCTAACCTAACCTAACCTAACCTAACCTAACCTAACCTAACCTAACCTAACCTAACCTAACCTAACCTAACCTAACCTAACCTAACCTAACCTAACCTAACCTAACCTAACCTAACCTAACCTAACCTAACCTAACCTAACCTAACCTAACCTAACCTAACCTAACCTAACCTAACCTAACCTAACCTAACCTAACCTAACCTAACCTAACCTAACCTAACCTAACCTAACCTAACCTAACCTAACCTAACCTAACCTAACCTAACCTAACCTAACCTAACCTAACCTAACCTAACCTAACCTAACCTAACCTAACCTAACCTAACCTAACCTAACCTAACCTAACCTAACCTAACCTAACCTAACCTAACCTAACCTAACCTAACCTAACCTAACCTAACCTAACCTAACCTAACCTAACCTAACCTAACCTAACCTAACCTAACCTAACCTAACCTAACCTAACCTAACCTAACCTAACCTAACCTAACCTAACCTAACCTAACCTAACCTAACCTAACCTAACCTAACCTAACCTAACCTAACCTAACCTAACCTAACCTAACCTAACCTAACCTAACCTAACCTAACCTAACCTAACCTAACCTAACCTAACCTAACCTAACCTAACCTAACCTAACCTAACCTAACCTAACCTAACCTAACCTAACCTAACCTAACCTAACCTAACCTAACCTAACCTAACCTAACCTAACCTAACCTAACCTAACCTAACCTAACCTAACCTAACCTAACCTAACCTAACCTAACCTAACCTAACCTAACCTAACCTAACCTAACCTAACCTAACCTAACCTAACCTAACCTAACCTAACCTAACCTAACCTAACCTAACCTAACCTAACCTAACCTAACCTAACCTAACCTAACCTAACCTAACCTAACCTAACCTAACCTAACCTAACCTAACCTAACCTAACCTAACCTAACCTAACCTAACCTAACCTAACCTAACCTAACCTAACCTAACCTAACCTAACCTAACCTAACCTAACCTAACCTAACCTAACCTAACCTAACCTAACCTAACCTAACCTAACCTAACCTAACCTAACCTAACCTAACCTAACCTAACCTAACCTAACCTAACCTAACCTAACCTAACCTAACCTAACCTAACCTAACCTAACCTAACCTAACCTAACCTAACCTAACCTAACCTAACCTAACCTAACCTAACCTAACCTAACCTAACCTAACCTAACCTAACCTAACCTAACCTAACCTAACCTAACCTAACCTAACCTAACCTAACCTAACCTAACCTAACCTAACCTAACCTAACCTAACCTAACCTAACCTAACCTAACCTAACCTAACCTAACCTAACCTAACCTAACCTAACCTAACCTAACCTAACCTAACCTAACCTAACCTAACCTAACCTAACCTAACCTAACCTAACCTAACCTAACCTAACCTAACCTAACCTAACCTAACCTAACCTAACCTAACCTAACCTAACCTAACCTAACCTAACCTAACCTAACCTAACCTAACCTAACCTAACCTAACCTAACCTAACCTAACCTAACCTAACCTAACCTAACCTAACCTAACCTAACCTAACCTAACCTAACCTAACCTAACCTAACCTAACCTAACCTAACCTAACCTAACCTAACCTAACCTAACCTAACCTAACCTAACCTAACCTAACCTAACCTAACCTAACCTAACCTAACCTAACCTAACCTAACCTAACCTAACCTAACCTAACCTAACCTAACCTAACCTAACCTAACCTAACCTAACCTAACCTAACCTAACCTAACCTAACCTAACCTAACCTAACCTAACCTAACCTAACCTAACCTAACCTAACCTAACCTAACCTAACCTAACCTAACCTAACCTAACCTAACCTAACCTAACCTAACCTAACCTAACCTAACCTAACCTAACCTAACCTAACCTAACCTAACCTAACCTAACCTAACCTAACCTAACCTAACCTAACCTAACCTAACCTAACCTAACCTAACCTAACCTAACCTAACCTAACCTAACCTAACCTAACCTAACCTAACCTAACCTAACCTAACCTAACCTAACCTAACCTAACCTAACCTAACCTAACCTAACCTAACCTAACCTAACCTAACCTAACCTAACCTAACCTAACCTAACCTAACCTAACCTAACCTAACCTAACCTAACCTAACCTAACCTAACCTAACCTAACCTAACCTAACCTAACCTAACCTAACCTAACCTAACCTAACCTAACCTAACCTAACCTAACCTAACCTAACCTAACCTAACCTAACCTAACCTAACCTAACCTAACCTAACCTAACCTAACCTAACCTAACCTAACCTAACCTAACCTAACCTAACCTAACCTAACCTAACCTAACCTAACCTAACCTAACCTAACCTAACCTAACCTAACCTAACCTAACCTAACCTAACCTAACCTAACCTAACCTAACCTAACCTAACCTAACCTAACCTAACCTAACCTAACCTAACCTAACCTAACCTAACCTAACCTAACCTAACCTAACCTAACCTAACCTAACCTAACCTAACCTAACCTAACCTAACCTAACCTAACCTAACCTAACCTAACCTAACCTAACCTAACCTAACCTAACCTAACCTAACCTAACCTAACCTAACCTAACCGAGTTCCCCCCCGACCGCGGTCGATATCGGATCGTTTTTGAGAGAGCTCTGTATTTAAAAAATCCGAAAAAATAGTAAAAGTGACCAGATTATAAAGTGCCATACATCAAAAGACGTGGGATTTTTGCGCGCACCCGACAGTGAAATCCGTTTTTCGCCATCACCATTTTTCCGGAAGTTGTGGTGAAAAAAGTGAAAATTTCAAAATTTCAAAACTTAAAGTGCGTGCGGCGCGTTATTTTAAGCGATACCCCACGCGGATTTTTTAGCGGCCAGCAAGCCCCTGTCGAGCCGCAAGTTTTACCAAAATTTGGTGAACCTGGCTCCAGGGGTTCACCTCGAAAACCCCAAAAAAACAAGTTTGGGCGTGGTCGCAGCTCATCGAAGCAGACGTGTGGCGTTTTTTCTGTGGATGCAGCTCGACGCGCCCCGCTTGGACAAGACTCTGGACACATCGAACTTCGAAATCCGAGCACCGACGACAAAGTTACAAGGTTTTAAAATTTTCAAACTTTTTCCAAAAATCATAAGTGACTAAGAAGATCGACGACCCCCAAATTTTTTGAAGCCATTCGACGAGGGACGGCGAGCTCTACACATCCTGTAATTTTAAGAATTTTCTGGCTTTTAGTTTTTAAGTTACAGATTTTCAAAATAATTTTCTTAACACGTGCCCCCCCCAATTTTGTATTTTTTCTAAATTTTCAAATGCCAAAAATTAATATTTATATCTATTAGTTCACCAAAATTTTTTCAGATTTTTTACTTTATTTTTTGTATTTTTTAAATTGATTTTTGCAAATTTTTCTGTATTTTTCGGGATTTAAAAATCGGGGGAACACTTAAATCCAATCCCGACGAAAGATTCGTAATAGGGGCAAAAAGTCCTTTACAACGACTCCAAACTCGGGGCAAATCGGACTATAAATAAGATTTTTGTTACCTTGACGACTTTTTTGGCGGCCATCTTGAAAATCTTTGGGGCCTGATATCTCAGCAACCGCTGGGCCGATCGAGACGCGGTTTGGACTATAGTAGGAGTCATTTGAGGGTCTCCATTACTGGTGACAAAAAGTAGAGCTGCTTTTTGAAAAAAGTAGAGTCGACTCTATAGTTGACACATAGTACCTGACATAGTTTTAAGTAACCACAAACTGTGATTTCATATAGACTTAAGCACCTCTTGTACCTGAATAACTATAGTTATTCCAAAAATTTATGTAAAAAACTTATCATTAGTGACCTGAATTTATGACTTTTACAATAATTTATTCTTAAAATTAGCACTTAGTTTTAAATTGACACTGACCCTATACATCAGGTCAACCTGAAAAACAATTGACTAATAACTATACAATTTTATTTATAAGCCTACTATTGACAATTATACTGAACTATATACTACTTTTACAACCTTACATTTTAATTTAATATTTTACTTTGTTTCTTTTTACCGCATTAACGAATACCTCCAGCAGAAAAATGGCCTGTATCCGCACTCCTAAAAAAGTTGCCGAACTCCAAATGGATTCGAACCCCGAAGTAGAGTCGGCCCAAAACGTTCGGAAAGGTGTTGGTAACAGCGACAAAGCTGACGACCATAAAAGTAAGGACAGGACGGGCAAAGCATCGACTAGTGCTCTGCGCCCAAAACCAAAACCGACAACGTGCTCTCAGCCTGAGGCCCGGGCGGCAACCCGGGTAACACCGGTTAAGGTAGCGGGCTGCAACACACAGACAAATAAGGCGAATGCACTTACTTGCCCACTTATGGCGTCAGCAAAAGAATGCGTGGAGAGAGCCAAGGAAGCCCTTAATAAATCGCGGAATACAAAAACCGATATAAAAAACGAGGTTTTTGACACGATTGACAGGCTCTACCAAATATGCGCAGACTTGGCCACGGAGACCCGAACAAAAACAGCGGTCAAACCCGATAATATACCTGTGGTCCAACTAAATAGTGAAGACCTAATACAAAGCATACAGGCCCACAGTAAACTCATCCAAGAGCACAGCGAGAGGATGTCGAGACTTGGGGAGGACTTGGAAAAGCACATTAGTGCAATTCCAGGACCAACTTACGCCGACATAACCTCAGCCAAACCGCTGCCCAAGAGGGAAACCCTCCACTCCATGGTGATCAGCTCAAAGAACGAGATGGACACCGGAGAGGAGGTCCTCGAAAAATTGAGAAAAGTCGTCGACGCAAAAGAGGGATGGGTAAAGGTAGAGAGGGTCCGCAAGGCAAAAGACCGGAAGATTATAATGGGCTTTAAATCAAAAGAAGAGAGCCTTAAGGCAAAATCCGTAATCCTCAGCCGAACGGATACCCTCTCTATCGAAGATATTAAAAACAAAGACCCACTTCTCATTCTGAAAGATGTCCTCGCATATAACACCGACGAGGACGTCCTGAAAGGGATAAGAAACCAGAACGCGGAAATCTTTGAGGGCCTAGAGGAGAAAGAAGCCTGGGTGCAAATAAAATACAAAAGAAAGGCGAGAAACCACCTCCTAAACCACATAGTGGTTAGCACCTCCCCAAAAATCTGGCAGAGAGCGGTAGGAGCGGGTATCCTCCGTATTGACTTACAGCGTGTAAAAGTGGCAGACCAATCACCACTTCTACAATGCTCGCTCTGTCTTGCCTATGGCCACGGCAGAAGACAATGCAATCCAGAGCAAGAAGCTTTGTGCGCTCACTGTGGATACTACCACATGCAAAAAGATTGCATAAATAAAGAAAAACCTCCCTTCTGCTACAACTGTCATTTAAGCGAATTGGATAGCACGCATAACGCCTTCAGCGAACAATGTCCAATACGCCAAAAATGGGACAAAATAGCACGCGCAAATGTGGCGTATTGCTAAAGTTGAAATTGCACCAAACACTACAGCCGGTAATATGCCGATGTACGGGGGCCCCCGCCCGGACGCCCAGAGTGACCCAAATACAAACTTGCTATACAGCTTGGTAACCATCCACTCCACCGCTCAAAATCGGAAAGCAATCCAAAATAGTGAGAATATTTTGATTACAGCTAAAGCAGGTGTGGATGGAAACAAAGTAGTAGAACACAGTGCAAGACGGGCCTCAGGGGCGGCGGGGTGGGTCCCACCAAACAGACGCGTCCGACCTCATCCGCTAGACGTAGCAAATGTAGAGTTGCGCCTACCGCATGAAATTAAAGCGACGCCGGAAGCGTATATCTCGGCCAACATCGCAATAGCACTGCTGTGGGGGGCCTCCATGGGGACACCCAACGAGGACCCAAACTTGAATACTTGTATAATTATTCTGAGAATAAGCGGCAAATATACCCAAGTGGGCATTACGTGTCCCCGGGACAACTCTCCCAGCAGAGCTCAAATCGCGATAGCACCGTAAAAAACTGTGATAAACATTAATCTGTGATAACATATTAGCATAAAATTAATTTCTATATAAATAAGTTTAATGAATATTAATGTTATTAAAATGTGTCGTAAAAATAAGTGTGTGTCTAATGTTTAATTGTTACAAAAATTTAATTTGTATTCTCAAGTACTGTCACCTTAAAATATCAATGTAAAATGCAAACAGTTCCCTATTTTACCAAAATTCTGACTCAGTAATATAAGTAACCGTAGATATAAGAAAAATATGCTGTAACTATCCACCCAATGAAACAATGTAAATAAAGAAACAAAAATTTTGTATTTCAATACCCAAAATAATGCAATAAAAATATATACCAAGTAGTGTAGAATAGGAAATAGTTGGGCACCCACCCATCAAGTACAAAAGGTGATGGATGTGAGAAAGACAATGTATGCAGAATGACAAAGAGGCCAGAATGAATGCGAGAACTAGCATGAAAGGAAAGACGCAAAAATAGGCTCCAATTATGTTGGAGGTAGGAGTAGGGTCACAATAACGTGACCCAACAAAAAAAAAAAAAAAAAAAAAAAAAAAAAAAAAAAAAAAAAAAAAAACCTAACCTAACCTAACCTAACCTAACCTAACCTAACCTAACCTAACCTAACCTAACCTAACCTAACCTAACCTAACCTAACCTAACCTAACCTAACCTAACCTAACCTAACCTAACCTAACCTAACCTAACCTAACCTAACCTAACCTAACCTAACCTAACCTAACCTAACCTAACCTAACCTAACCTAACCTAACCTAACCTAACCTAACCTAACCTAACCTAACCTAACCTAACCTAACCTAACCTAACCTAACCTAACCTAACCTAACCTAACCTAACCTAACCTAACCTAACCTAACCTAACCTAACCTAACCTAACCTAACCTAACCTAACCTAACCTAACCTAACCTAACCTAACCTAACCTAACCTAACCTAACCTAACCTAACCTAACCTAACCTAACCTAACCTAACCTAACCTAACCTAACCTAACCTAACCTAACCTAACCTAACCTTTTTTTTTTTTTTTTTTTTTTTTTTTTTTTTTTTTGTCGAAGAGGAATGCATTTACGCACCATGCCTGCCGCTAGCCAAGCGACAGGCGTGTGTGGGGCTCACCCGGCAAGCCGGGAATACCCACTAAACCTCTCCGGTGTCCATCAAGCCCTTTTGAGTCGGGGGAGAGTTTGGGATCCGCAGAGCAATTCTCCAGACCCCCCCCAGGGCCTCCCGGCCTTATGCCGGGGTTCACGCCAGTGGAGGAGATGCCCGGACACGGAACATCCCACCAGACGGGGCGGCCTGTGCAATGCACACGGGGAGGCTAGCCCCCGTGTGCAGGCCGCTCTTACCGGACCTAAGGCGGGCGAACATGTGCCCGCCTACGACGGCCCGTCCGCCTACGCCGAAGAGGAGCGGCTAGAGCATCCTCCTCCCGCTCCCTCTCCGCTGCCTCCTTCTGCGAGATTACGCTCTCGCAGAAGGAGACCGCAGCCTCCCAGATCCCTTGGCTCCCAACCATAGCCCTGACCATGGCTGGGAGCGAAAGGACACCTCCGCCGAGCGCCGTACTAAGAATGCGGCGCTCAGATCGCCAGGCCGGGCACACGCAGAGCGTATGCTCGGCTGTGTCATCATTGGCGTCACAATGATGACACCGCGGTGACTCCTCCCGCCGGGCGATCCTGTGCAGGTAGTGACCGAAACATCCGTGTCCGGTCAGTACCTGCACAAGGCGATAGGTGAGGCTGCCGTGCCGGCGCCCAACCCACTCCTCCAACACCGGACGGATTGCCTCTACCGTCCGGTGGCCGGCACGCGGGGCCATGAGTGCCTCTCCCCACTGGCTAACGGCCTCCCGTTTTGCCAGGGTGCGCACCCGTCTCACCTCCTCGAGAACGGGACGCTCCCCCCGCAGTCGTGCGGCGACCCTAGCCCGATGGACCCTGGACAGAACCAGGGCCTCGAGCTCCCACGGAGGCGTACCTGCAAGGACGCAGGACGCCTCGTGTCCGACCGTGCGATACGCTCGCACGGTCCGGGTCGCGATGACCCTCTGCGGTTGGCGCAAGAGGGCCCTTGTGCGGGGGGTGAGGCACTCGGCCCATACCGGGGCTCCGTATAGCGCCATCGACCGTACCACATTCTGGTACAGCCGACGGCACGATGCATTGGGCCCCCCCACGTTTGGGAGGACCCGTCCGAGGGCGGCGGCGGCAGCGCAGAGCCGGGGAGCCAGGAGCTTAAAATGCTCCTCGAAACTCCACCGGGGATCCAAAATCAAGCCGAGGTACTTCATACGCACCTCGACCGGAACATGGACCCCCTCCACTCGGACCCGGAGCCCCGGAGGGGTTCTGCGTCTGGGGCCATGGAACGCCATGGCTCTCGTTTTAGCGAGAGCCACCTCCAGCCCCAGCATGCGGATGCGCCGGACGACAAGCGAAGTGCCGACCGACGCAAGGTGGACCGCATCCCTCCAGTCGCGAGCCCTTGCAGCGACCAGAGTGTCGTCCGCGAAACAGACGACCTCCGTTCGCGGCAAGAGCTCGCCTCGCAGAACCCAGTTGTACCCCAAGTTCCATAGTAGGGGTCCCAACACGGACCCCTGGGGTACACCTGCCGCCATCGACCACGACTGGACGCGCCCCCGGCCATCCTCGTAAAGGACCACCCTCTCGCGAAGGTAGTCCTCCACTAAGGCTCGGAGGTAGAGGGGCACTCCGTGAAATTCGAGTGCCGCCTCTATGCACTCATGGGGAAGGCTGTTAAAAGCGTTCGCGATGTCCAGCGACACCGCAATAACAGCCTCCCCTCGTGCTGTAGCCGCCTCAGTCCACCTCTTGAGGCCAGCCACCGCGTCCACCGTGGACCGACCGGTCCGAAAGCCGAACTGGACCTCGGCCAGGTCCGGCCCCTGGCTTTCCAGGTGCTGCAGGATTCGGGAAGCTATGATCTTCTCGAAAAACTTCCCGGCCTCATCCAGCAGCACCACCGGTCGATACCCCGATGGGGAGTCGGGAGAGCGGCCGCTTTTGCGGAGGAGGCAAAGCTTCCCGACTCTCCATCTCTTGGGGAAGCGGCCCGTCGCGATGCAGGTGTTAAGCACCGCGCGGAACCGCTCCTCCAATGGCCCCAACGCCAGGGCAGCCACCTTTGAGGGGACCCCGTCCGGTCCCGGGGCCTTCCTTTTGGAGCGGAGCCGATCTCTTCCACGATCAAACTCCGCATCCGTGACCGGAGGCCCCTCGGTCCACACCTCCGGGGTGGCCACCCTGGGAAGGGCCGATCTGGGAGGTACGAAGTGTCCTGGGTCTGGAAAAAGAGACACCAGGACACCTCGCAGGAGGCCCGGCTCCATGCAGGATGTCGGCGGGGCAGCCTCAAGAAACTTGCCCCGCACGACCCTGAACGGCCTCCCCCAGGGGTCGGCGTCGAGGAGAGCTAGGAACCTCTCCGCCGCCTCCCCCTTGCTCCTGCTGATGGCACATCGCAGGAGCTTCTGGGCCTCCCTGAAGACCCGGCGGAGCTCGGCCTCCACGTCGGGGTCCCTCTGGGCGCGCCTACGTCTACACCGCAAGTAGGCGCGCCGGGCGGCGAGAGTGGTAGCCCTCAGGCCGGAGATCTCCTGCGACCACCAATACACCTCCCGCCGACTTGGACGACCGCGAGATTGAGGCATGGCGGCGTTGCAGACGACTTCCAGGTCGTCCGCGAAGAGTGCCGCCATGCCGTCGGCGTCCCCCTCCAGCTCCGCCGGTGGCTCCGACCAGGAGCGGAAGATGGCCGCCTCCTCGGCCACCTCCCGTCGGAGCTTTGCGAGTGCCCACCTCGGAAAAGATGAGGGAGCACTCGCTTCGGGACCCAGGTGAACTGGGGCCCCCGGACCCTCCACAGAGACCGCGTATCGGACATACCGGTGGTCCGATAGGGTCTCCGTGCCCTGCATCACCCGCCAGTCCCGGACCCGGGCGGCGAGTGACGAGGTGGCAAAGGAGACGTCCACAACCGACTCACCCTGCCACCTCACACACGTTGGGACCGAACCCCTGTTGAGGATCTGGAGGTCCAAGGAGTAGACCCAGTCCACCAGATCCTCACCCATCACGTTGTTGTGAGGGGACCCCCAAGCCGTGTGCTTGGCATTGAGGTCCCCCCCCACCAACACCGGGAGTGGGGCCGCCCGCCGAACCACTCCCTCAACCGCAGCCAAGAACCTCTCGAACTCGGCTCTGCTGCGGTTGGGCGAGAAATAGGCGGCCACCACCACCATTCGGCCCCACTGCACGGCCACATACCCCGGCCCTCTCTCCCTCAGAGAGAGGGGGGGAGCGGCACTCGTGCCCACGCCCACCACCGCTGCAATCCCGTCCGTATCCCCATACCACTTAGGGGATGACGGGATGCAGTACGGCTCCGAGACCAGAGCCAGGTCCACCCCCCACTCCGCCATTGACTGAATCAACAGGTCTTGTGACCCGGCGGAGTGGTTCAAATTCGCCTGGATAATTTCGCCAATGGACCTAATGGGCATTGCTGGTGTCCATTGGCGAAGCTCCCGGGGTGGTCTTGGTGGCGGACGCTCGCGCGGCCACAGGGTTGCGGCCCTTTACTGGGGGGGGATTGCACTGAGGCCCCCCCATCCTATGCCCTGCAGGCAGGCCCCTGTCGGTGCAGAGGGCGCACCTAAAGGCCTCCCTGCAGGCTGCCGCCATGTGCCCCTCCTGGCCGCACCGGTAGCAGAGGCGGCTCCTGTCCTTGACGGACGGGCAGAGCATAGCGGTGTGCCCCTTGTCCAGGCACTTATGGCAGCGCACCGACCGCTGCTCCAGCGCCTGGATGGCCACCGAACTCCACCCTACCTCCAGCCGACCCCCGTCCAACACCTTGGCGAGGGCCTCCACCGGGCACGAGGCTATCACCGACCCCATGCCCCTGCTACCGGCGATAATGGTGCCCACCCGAATCTTTTCGGGTGGACACCCGGCCCTCCCCGCCAGCGCCTCACGCAACTCCTCCGCGCTGATGGAGTCATCCAACCCCCCGACCCTAAAATCGGCCATTTTGGAGGGTCGGGTGACTCGCGCGGACTCCCCCAAGGCCTCCCCGATCTTTTGGGCCAAGGTGTCCGCTTGGCTGGCGGTGGTCTCCTTCGGGAGCTCCATAAGGCAAGCCCCGGTCATGGTGCGACGGAACCTGCCCGCACCGATGCCGAGCCCCCGAAGGGACACCTTCGCCTTCGCGGTGGCCAGGGCATCCTTGTACGTGGCTCCCTCAGCCAGCGCCTCCGGCTTCAGGGACACCACCACCGCGAGGGTCTTGGGAGGCCTCGGAATCTTTGGCCGCTGTGCGACCACCTTAGCCGGGGCCTTTGCTGGGGCTTTGCGGGCCTTCTTGACCACCGTCGTCCATTCGTTTAGGACGACTGGTGGCTCATCTCTGGAAGGGCCCGCAAGCTGCTCCATAGCCCTTTCTTGGGCCTTGGTGGCCCCCGACTTTTTTGGCGCCACTGGCCTTGCCCTCTTGGGCAAGTTGGCCGCGGGCGCCAGCGTGGTTGGGGCCTCAGACTCACGGCGGCCCATTATGGGACTGGCGGGGTGAGGGACTGCCCTCTGCTCCTCCCTGACCGGTGGACAGGCCACGGCCGCATAGGACCTGTCCGCCGCCAGTGGCAGCCTCCGGGACTTAGCAGGGAGAAGACGGCCGTCCACCTCCAACCCTTCCAGGCGGGCGTTGATGACCCCCCCAATGTGGGCCATCAGGTCCTTCTGGAGTCGGACCATCGCCCGCCCAAAATCCGCCACTGTTAAGGAGGCCCTGCCTACCTCCTCCATATGGAGCGGCTCCTCCCCCACTGCCACCTCCCCGTGATCCTTTGAATCCAGG
Source organism: Choreutis nemorana (assembly GCA_949316135.1). Taxonomy (NCBI): domain Eukaryota; kingdom Metazoa; phylum Arthropoda; class Insecta; order Lepidoptera; family Choreutidae; genus Choreutis; species Choreutis nemorana. Next base: position 15,485 of record OX438622.1, read on the forward strand.
ACCCTAACTTTGTGGGCCCCGGATTTACGGGGAGCCGCTTCCTTATCGGAGAAGGCCCTACGCAGAGCCGCCACCTCCTCCCCAAGGGCAGACAACTGACCCTTCAGCCGTTTGTTGTCTGCCTGGAGACGGCGAACCTCCTCCGTCTCCTTTCGGGACGCCATGGTCTGCACCACTTCAGCCATGTCTCTCATGGCGTCCCGGACCTCCCTAACGCTGGTCCCTTTCAGGTTCTTCGATTTCCGAAGAACCTGGTTGATTTGCTCGACCCCAGCATCAAATGCATGCTTGAGCCGAGCGGAGGTCATATTTCCGATAGGGGACCCCTTACCTATCGACTTCGTCAACCCCGCGTTGGCCCCGTCATCCTCCGTGAGGGTGGGCTCCGAGTCCGACTCCATGAACTCAATGTCAGAGTCGTCCAGGTCCGCCTCCAGCTCTCTGCGAGCCTGGGAGACTCCAACCGAGTGGTTGTAGCCTCCCCTACCCTTTTTGGATCGGGGCGCCTTCGGAGCTGGTACCACCTCCGGACTTCGCTTCGTCTCCTCATTCTCTGAGCTCTTCGCCCAGAAGCGGCTCGCCCGCTTGCGCCCCCTGCCAACCTCCATTACCAGGGACCCATCGGTCCCCGACTCCTCCCCCCCCTCCAGCGCGGAGTCCACGCGATCCGCACCGCGAACCGCAGCCTTGGCTCCAGCCTCCACCTCAGCCGCAACAACGAGATCGGCTTTGGCCTTGGCCAGGCCAACGTAGGCTCCAGGCCTTAGCACAGGCCTCCTCGGGGTCATCTCAGGAGATGTCGCAGAGGCAATAGGCAATCTCTCTAGAGAGACATAAGCCACTTTGGCGGTTGCAGTTGCCGCCACTACCGTCCTGTCCGGGGACTGTTCCGCCTCAAGGAAGTCCTCCATTTCCGACTCCTCATCCACCACTGCGTCTCCCAGTACTCTCAGGTCCTCCTCCGGTACGGAGTCCCTGATGAACCTCCCCGCGGCATCCCGCTGCCTGAGGTTCATCCTTGCTGATGAAGTGAGGTAAGGTAAGGGACTAGGGCAGTGCCATGCCCCCTGAACGAAATAGTAAAATGTACCTCCAAGGGTATATATCGGACGAGGAAAATTTTCTTAATTATTATTCGTGATAAAAATTTTGGACTCTATACTTTCCCTCTTTACTCCCTTTCCTATATAAATGAATGTAAAACCCTACGGGAGGGTGGGTGGGCAGAAATTCCGCAAATCCGCTGATCTGGGTATGCAGTTCGATGGGAACGCACACTCTGACAACGAATCAAGAAGAATTATGGAGATCGGATGAAGCTAGGAAAAGTTATAGGTGTTTTAAGGTAAGTAATTAGTAAATTAAAAATTAGTTTTAGTAAGAAATTAAGAAAACTACAGAAGATTTTCAGAGAATTTTAGCGTGGACAGGTGGCTAGCACCGCCGCGCAGAATATAAGCCTAAATAACCGAGAATCGAACAGTATTAAATGATGAATTTTGAAGTTAGAATGAATTTTAGATGTATTTTAGGTGAAACTTAATATAGGAAAAAATTTAAGAATTATCAATAGAAATAAGTAGGAACGCTTTAAAGCAGTTACTATAGCCTAGAAGGATAGAAATAAACCCTAATCGCAGAAGAAATCGGACATAGATTCCTCGAGAGAACGATGAAAAATGCGATTTTGACAGGGGTTAGGTAAACTTTCCCCCATACAAAATGCACTTTTTGAAAAAAATTCCGCAAATCCGCTGATCTGGGTATGCAGTTCGATGGGAACGCACACTCTGACAACGAATCAAGAAGAATTATGGAGATCGGATGAAGCTAGGAAAAGTTATAGGTGTTTTAAGGTAAGTAATTAGTAAATTAAAAATTAGTTTTAGTAAGAAATTAAGAAAACTACAGAAGATTTTCAGAGAATTTTAGCGTGGACAGGTGGCTAGCACCGCCGCGCAGAATATAAGCCTAAATAACCGAGAATCGAACAGTATTAAATGATGAATTTTGAAGTTAGAATGAATTTTAGATGTATTTTAGGTGAAACTTAATATAGGAAAAAATTTAAGAATTATCAATAGAAATAAGTAGGAACGCTTTAAAGCAGTTACTATAGCCTAGAAGGATAGAAATAAACCCTAATCGCAGAAGAAATCGGACATAGATTCCTCGAGAGAACGATGAAAAATGCGATTTTGACAGGGGTTAGGTAAACTTTCCCCCATACAAAATGCACTTTTTGAAAAAAATTTCCGCAAATCCGCTGATCTGGGTATGCAGTTCGATGGGAACGCACACTCTGACAACGAATCAAGAAGAATTATGGAGATCGGATGAAGCTAGGAAAAGTTATAGGTGTTTTAAGGTAAGTAATTAGTAAATTAAAAATTAGTTTTAGTAAGAAATTAAGAAAACTACAGAAGATTTTCAGAGAATTTTAGCGTGGACAGGTGGCTAGCACCGCCGCGCAGAATATAAGCCTAAATAACCGAGAATCGAACAGTATTAAATGATGAATTTTGAAGTTAGAATGAATTTTAGATGTATTTTAGGTGAAACTTAATATAGGAAAAAATTTAAGAATTATCAATAGAAATAAGTAGGAACGCTTTAAAGCAGTTACTATAGCCTAGAAGGATAGAAATAAACCCTAATCGCAGAAGAAATCGGACATAGATTCCTCGAGAGAACGATGAAAAATGCGATTTTGACAGGGGTTAGGTAAACTTTCCCCCATACAAAATGCACTTTTTGAAAAAAATTCCGCAAATCCGCTGATCTGGGTATGCAGTTCGATGGGAACGCACACTCTGACAACGAATCAAGAAGAATTATGGAGATCGGATGAAGCTAGGAAAAGTTATAGGTGTTTTAAGGTAAGTAATTAGTAAATTAAAAATTAGTTTTAGTAAGAAATTAAGAAAACTACAGAAGATTTTCAGAGAATTTTAGCGTGGACAGGTGGCTAGCACCGCCGCGCAGAATATAAGCCTAAATAACCGAGAATCGAACAGTATTAAATGATGAATTTTGAAGTTAGAATGAATTTTAGATGTATTTTAGGTGAAACTTAATATAGGAAAAAATTTAAGAATTATCAATAGAAATAAGTAGGAACGCTTTAAAGCAGTTACTATAGCCTAGAAGGATAGAAATAAACCCTAATCGCAGAAGAAATCGGACATAGATTCCTCGAGAGAACGATGAAAAATGCGATTTTGACAGGGGTTAGGTAAACTTTCCCCCATACAAAATGCACTTTTTGAAAAAAATTTCCGCAAATCCGCTGATCTGGGTATGCAGTTCGATGGGAACGCACACTCTGACAACGAATCAAGAAGAATTATGGAGATCGGATGAAGCTAGGAAAAGTTATAGGTGTTTTAAGGTAAGTAATTAGTAAATTAAAAATTAGTTTTAGTAAGAAATTAAGAAAACTACAGAAGATTTTCAGAGAATTTTAGCGTGGACAGGTGGCTAGCACCGCCGCGCAGAATATAAGCCTAAATAACCGAGAATCGAACAGTATTAAATGATGAATTTTGAAGTTAGAATGAATTTTAGATGTATTTTAGGTGAAACTTAATATAGGAAAAAATTTAAGAATTATCAATAGAAATAAGTAGGAACGCTTTAAAGCAGTTACTATAGCCTAGAAGGATAGAAATAAACCCTAATCGCAGAAGAAATCGGACATAGATTCCTCGAGAGAACGATGAAAAATGCGATTTTGACAGGGGTTAGGTAAACTTTCCCCCATACAAAATGCACTTTTTGAAAAAAATTCCGCAAATCCGCTGATCTGGGTATGCAGTTCGATGGGAACGCACACTCTGACAACGAATCAAGAAGAATTATGGAGATCGGATGAAGCTAGGAAAAGTTATAGGTGTTTTAAGGTAAGTAATTAGTAAATTAAAAATTAGTTTTAGTAAGAAATTAAGAAAACTACAGAAGATTTTCAGAGAATTTTAGCGTGGACAGGTGGCTAGCACCGCCGCGCAGAATATAAGCCTAAATAACCGAGAATCGAACAGTATTAAATGATGAATTTTGAAGTTAGAATGAATTTTAGATGTATTTTAGGTGAAACTTAATATAGGAAAAAATTTAAGAATTATCAATAGAAATAAGTAGGAACGCTTTAAAGCAGTTACTATAGCCTAGAAGGATAGAAATAAACCCTAATCGCAGAAGAAATCGGACATAGATTCCTCGAGAGAACGATGAAAAATGCGATTTTGACAGGGGTTAGGTAAACTTTCCCCCATACAAAATGCACTTTTTGAAAAAAATTTCCGCAAATCCGCTGATCTGGGTATGCAGTTCGATGGGAACGCACACTCTGACAACGAATCAAGAAGAATTATGGAGATCGGATGAAGCTAGGAAAAGTTATAGGTGTTTTAAGGTAAGTAATTAGTAAATTAAAAATTAGTTTTAGTAAGAAATTAAGAAAACTACAGAAGATTTTCAGAGAATTTTAGCGTGGACAGGTGGCTAGCACCGCCGCGCAGAATATAAGCCTAAATAACCGAGAATCGAACAGTATTAAATGATGAATTTTGAAGTTAGAATGAATTTTAGATGTATTTTAGGTGAAACTTAATATAGGAAAAAATTTAAGAATTATCAATAGAAATAAGTAGGAACGCTTTAAAGCAGTTACTATAGCCTAGAAGGATAGAAATAAACCCTAATCGCAGAAGAAATCGGACATAGATTCCTCGAGAGAACGATGAAAAATGCGATTTTGACAGGGGTTAGGTAAACTTTCCCCCATACAAAATGCACTTTTTGAAAAAAATTCCGCAAATCCGCTGATCTGGGTATGCAGTTCGATGGGAACGCACACTCTGACAACGAATCAAGAAGAATTATGGAGATCGGATGAAGCTAGGAAAAGTTATAGGTGTTTTAAGGTAAGTAATTAGTAAATTAAAAATTAGTTTTAGTAAGAAATTAAGAAAACTACAGAAGATTTTCAGAGAATTTTAGCGTGGACAGGTGGCTAGCACCGCCGCGCAGAATATAAGCCTAAATAACCGAGAATCGAACAGTATTAAATGATGAATTTTGAAGTTAGAATGAATTTTAGATGTATTTTAGGTGAAACTTAATATAGGAAAAAATTTAAGAATTATCAATAGAAATAAGTAGGAACGCTTTAAAGCAGTTACTATAGCCTAGAAGGATAGAAATAAACCCTAATCGCAGAAGAAATCGGACATAGATTCCTCGAGAGAACGATGAAAAATGCGATTTTGACAGGGGTTAGGTAAACTTTCCCCCATACAAAATGCACTTTTTGAAAAAAATTTCCGCAAATCCGCTGATCTGGGTATGCAGTTCGATGGGAACGCACACTCTGACAACGAATCAAGAAGAATTATGGAGATCGGATGAAGCTAGGAAAAGTTATAGGTGTTTTAAGGTAAGTAATTAGTAAATTAAAAATTAGTTTTAGTAAGAAATTAAGAAAACTACAGAAGATTTTCAGAGAATTTTAGCGTGGACAGGTGGCTAGCACCGCCGCGCAGAATATAAGCCTAAATAACCGAGAATCGAACAGTATTAAATGATGAATTTTGAAGTTAGAATGAATTTTAGATGTATTTTAGGTGAAACTTAATATAGGAAAAAATTTAAGAATTATCAATAGAAATAAGTAGGAACGCTTTAAAGCAGTTACTATAGCCTAGAAGGATAGAAATAAACCCTAATCGCAGAAGAAATCGGACATAGATTCCTCGAGAGAACGATGAAAAATGCGATTTTGACAGGGGTTAGGTAAACTTTCCCCCATACAAAATGCACTTTTTGAAAAAAATTCCGCAAATCCGCTGATCTGGGTATGCAGTTCGATGGGAACGCACACTCTGACAACGAATCAAGAAGAATTATGGAGATCGGATGAAGCTAGGAAAAGTTATAGGTGTTTTAAGGTAAGTAATTAGTAAATTAAAAATTAGTTTTAGTAAGAAATTAAGAAAACTACAGAAGATTTTCAGAGAATTTTAGCGTGGACAGGTGGCTAGCACCGCCGCGCAGAATATAAGCCTAAATAACCGAGAATCGAACAGTATTAAATGATGAATTTTGAAGTTAGAATGAATTTTAGATGTATTTTAGGTGAAACTTAATATAGGAAAAAATTTAAGAATTATCAATAGAAATAAGTAGGAACGCTTTAAAGCAGTTACTATAGCCTAGAAGGATAGAAATAAACCCTAATCGCAGAAGAAATCGGACATAGATTCCTCGAGAGAACGATGAAAAATGCGATTTTGACAGGGGTTAGGTAAACTTTCCCCCATACAAAATGCACTTTTTGAAAAAAATTTCCGCAAATCCGCTGATCTGGGTATGCAGTTCGATGGGAACGCACACTCTGACAACGAATCAAGAAGAATTATGGAGATCGGATGAAGCTAGGAAAAGTTATAGGTGTTTTAAGGTAAGTAATTAGTAAATTAAAAATTAGTTTTAGTAAGAAATTAAGAAAACTACAGAAGATTTTCAGAGAATTTTAGCGTGGACAGGTGGCTAGCACCGCCGCGCAGAATATAAGCCTAAATAACCGAGAATCGAACAGTATTAAATGATGAATTTTGAAGTTAGAATGAATTTTAGATGTATTTTAGGTGAAACTTAATATAGGAAAAAATTTAAGAATTATCAATAGAAATAAGTAGGAACGCTTTAAAGCAGTTACTATAGCCTAGAAGGATAGAAATAAACCCTAATCGCAGAAGAAATCGGACATAGATTCCTCGAGAGAACGATGAAAAATGCGATTTTGACAGGGGTTAGGTAAACTTTCCCCCATACAAAATGCACTTTTTGAAAAAAATTCCGCAAATCCGCTGATCTGGGTATGCAGTTCGATGGGAACGCACACTCTGACAACGAATCAAGAAGAATTATGGAGATCGGATGAAGCTAGGAAAAGTTATAGGTGTTTTAAGGTAAGTAATTAGTAAATTAAAAATTAGTTTTAGTAAGAAATTAAGAAAACTACAGAAGATTTTCAGAGAATTTTAGCGTGGACAGGTGGCTAGCACCGCCGCGCAGAATATAAGCCTAAATAACCGAGAATCGAACAGTATTAAATGATGAATTTTGAAGTTAGAATGAATTTTAGATGTATTTTAGGTGAAACTTAATATAGGAAAAAATTTAAGAATTATCAATAGAAATAAGTAGGAACGCTTTAAAGCAGTTACTATAGCCTAGAAGGATAGAAATAAACCCTAATCGCAGAAGAAATCGGACATAGATTCCTCGAGAGAACGATGAAAAATGCGATTTTGACAGGGGTTAGGTAAACTTTCCCCCATACAAAATGCACTTTTTGAAAAAAATTCCGCAAATCCGCTGATCTGGGTATGCAGTTCGATGGGAACGCACACTCTGACAACGAATCAAGAAGAATTATGGAGATCGGATGAAGCTAGGAAAAGTTATAGGTGTTTTAAGGTAAGTAATTAGTAAATTAAAAATTAGTTTTAGTAAGAAATTAAGAAAACTACAGAAGATTTTCAGAGAATTTTAGCGTGGACAGGTGGCTAGCACCGCCGCGCAGAATATAAGCCTAAATAACCGAGAATCGAACAGTATTAAATGATGAATTTTGAAGTTAGAATGAATTTTAGATGTATTTTAGGTGAAACTTAATATAGGAAAAAATTTAAGAATTATCAATAGAAATAAGTAGGAACGCTTTAAAGCAGTTACTATAGCCTAGAAGGATAGAAATAAACCCTAATCGCAGAAGAAATCGGACATAGATTCCTCGAGAGAACGATGAAAAATGCGATTTTGACAGGGGTTAGGTAAACTTTCCCCCATACAAAATGCACTTTTTGAAAAAAATTTCCGCAAATCCGCTGATCTGGGTATGCAGTTCGATGGGAACGCACACTCTGACAACGAATCAAGAAGAATTATGGAGATCGGATGAAGCTAGGAAAAGTTATAGGTGTTTTAAGGTAAGTAATTAGTAAATTAAAAATTAGTTTTAGTAAGAAATTAAGAAAACTACAGAAGATTTTCAGAGAATTTTAGCGTGGACAGGTGGCTAGCACCGCCGCGCAGAATATAAGCCTAAATAACCGAGAATCGAACAGTATTAAATGATGAATTTTGAAGTTAGAATGAATTTTAGATGTATTTTAGGTGAAACTTAATATAGGAAAAAATTTAAGAATTATCAATAGAAATAAGTAGGAACGCTTTAAAGCAGTTACTATAGCCTAGAAGGATAGAAATAAACCCTAATCGCAGAAGAAATCGGACATAGATTCCTCGAGAGAACGATGAAAAATGCGATTTTGACAGGGGTTAGGTAAACTTTCCCCCATACAAAATGCACTTTTTGAAAAAAATTCCGCAAATCCGCTGATCTGGGTATGCAGTTCGATGGGAACGCACACTCTGACAACGAATCAAGAAGAATTATGGAGATCGGATGAAGCTAGGAAAAGTTATAGGTGTTTTAAGGTAAGTAATTAGTAAATTAAAAATTAGTTTTAGTAAGAAATTAAGAAAACTACAGAAGATTTTCAGAGAATTTTAGCGTGGACAGGTGGCTAGCACCGCCGCGCAGAATATAAGCCTAAATAACCGAGAATCGAACAGTATTAAATGATGAATTTTGAAGTTAGAATGAATTTTAGATGTATTTTAGGTGAAACTTAATATAGGAAAAAATTTAAGAATTATCAATAGAAATAAGTAGGAACGCTTTAAAGCAGTTACTATAGCCTAGAAGGATAGAAATAAACCCTAATCGCAGAAGAAATCGGACATAGATTCCTCGAGAGAACGATGAAAAATGCGATTTTGACAGGGGTTAGGTAAACTTTCCCCCATACAAAATGCACTTTTTGAAAAAAATTTCCGCAAATCCGCTGATCTGGGTATGCAGTTCGATGGGAACGCACACTCTGACAACGAATCAAGAAGAATTATGGAGATCGGATGAAGCTAGGAAAAGTTATAGGTGTTTTAAGGTAAGTAATTAGTAAATTAAAAATTAGTTTTAGTAAGAAATTAAGAAAACTACAGAAGATTTTCAGAGAATTTTAGCGTGGACAGGTGGCTAGCACCGCCGCGCAGAATATAAGCCTAAATAACCGAGAATCGAACAGTATTAAATGATGAATTTTGAAGTTAGAATGAATTTTAGATGTATTTTAGGTGAAACTTAATATAGGAAAAAATTTAAGAATTATCAATAGAAATAAGTAGGAACGCTTTAAAGCAGTTACTATAGCCTAGAAGGATAGAAATAAACCCTAATCGCAGAAGAAATCGGACATAGATTCCTCGAGAGAACGATGAAAAATGCGATTTTGACAGGGGTTAGGTAAACTTTCCCCCATACAAAATGCACTTTTTGAAAAAAATTCCGCAAATCCGCTGATCTGGGTATGCAGTTCGATGGGAACGCACACTCTGACAACGAATCAAGAAGAATTATGGAGATCGGATGAAGCTAGGAAAAGTTATAGGTGTTTTAAGGTAAGTAATTAGTAAATTAAAAATTAGTTTTAGTAAGAAATTAAGAAAACTACAGAAGATTTTCAGAGAATTTTAGCGTGGACAGGTGGCTAGCACCGCCGCGCAGAATATAAGCCTAAATAACCGAGAATCGAACAGTATTAAATGATGAATTTTGAAGTTAGAATGAATTTTAGATGTATTTTAGGTGAAACTTAATATAGGAAAAAATTTAAGAATTATCAATAGAAATAAGTAGGAACGCTTTAAAGCAGTTACTATAGCCTAGAAGGATAGAAATAAACCCTAATCGCAGAAGAAATCGGACATAGATTCCTCGAGAGAACGATCAACCTAACCTAACCTAACCTAACCTAACCTAACCTAACCTAACCTAACCTAACCTAACCTAACCTAACCTAACCTAACCTTTTTTTTTTTTTTTTTTTTTTTGTCGAAGAGGAATGCATTTACGCACCATGCCTGCCGCTAGCCAAGCGACAGGCGTGTGTGGGGCTCACCCGGCAAGCCGGGAATACCCACTAAACCTCTCCGGTGTCCATCAAGCCCTTTTGAGTCGGGGGAGAGTTTGGGATCCGCAGAGCAATTCTCCAAACCCCCCCCAGGGCCTCCCGGCCTTATGCCGGGGTTCACGCCAGTGGAGGAGATGCCCGGACACGGAACATCCCCCCAGACGGGGCGGCCTGTGCAATGCACACAGGGAGGCTAACCCCCGTGTGCAGGCCGCTCTTACCGGACCTAAGGCGGGCGAACATGTGCCCGCCTACGATGGCCCGTCCGCCTACGCCGAAGAGGAGCGGCTAGAGCATCCCCCTCCCGCTCCCTCTCCGCTGCCTCCTTCTGCGAGATTACGCTCTCGCAGAAGGAGACCGCAGCCTCCCACATCCCTTGGCTCCCAACCATAGCACTGACCATGGCTGGGAGCGAAAGGACACCTCCGCCGAGCGCCGTACTAAGAATGCGGCGCTCAGATCGCCAGGCCGGGCACACGCAGAGCGTATGCTCGGCTGTATCATCATTGGCGTCACAATGATGACACCGCGGTGACTCCTCCCGCCGGGCGATCCTGTGCAGGTAGTGACCGAAACATCCGTGTCCGGTCAGTACCTGCACAAGGCGATAGGTGAGGCTGCCGTGCCGGCGCCCAACCCACTCCTCCAACACCGGACGGATTGCCTCTACCGTCCGGTGGCCGGCACGCGGGGCCATGAGTGCCTCTCCCCACTGGCTAACGGCCTCCCGTTTCGCCAGGGTGCGCACCCGTCTCACCTCCTCGAGAACGGGACGCTCCCCCCGCAGTCGTGCGGCGACCCTAGCCCGATGGACCCTGGACAGAACCAGGGCCTCGAGCTCCCACGGAGGCGTACCTGCAAGGACGCAGGACGCCTCGTGTCCGACCGTGCGATACGCTCGCACGGTCCGGGTCGCGATGACCCTCTGCGGTTGGCGCAAGAGGGCCCTTGTGCGGGGGGTGAGGCACTCGGCCCATACCGGGGCTCCGTATAGCGCCATCGACCGTACCACATTCTGGTACAGCCGACGGCACGATGCATTGGGCCCCCCCACGTTTGGGAGGACCCGTCCGAGGGCGGCGGCGGCAGCGCAGAGCCGGGGAGCCAGGAGCTTAAAATGCTCCTCGAAACTCCACCGGGGATCCAAAATCAAGCCGAGGTACTTCATACGCACCTCGACCGGAACATGGACCCCCTCCACTCGGACCCGGAGCCCCGGAGGGGTTCTGCGTCTGGGGCCATGGAACGCCATGGCTCTCGTTTTAGCGAGAGCCACCTCCAGCCCCAGCATGCGGATGCGCCGGACGACAAGCGAAGTGCCGACCGACGCAAGGTGGACCGCATCCCTCCAGTCGCGAGCCCTTGCAGCGACCAGAGTGTCGTCCGCGAAACAGACGACCTCCGTTCGCGGCAAGAGCTCGCCTCGCAGAACCCAGTTGTACCCCAAGTTCCATAGTAGGGGTCCCAACACGGACCCCTGGGGTACACCTGCCGCCATCGACCACGACTGGACGCGCCCCCGGCCATCCTCGTAAAGGACCACCCTCTCGCGAAGGTAGTCCTCCACTAAGGCTCGGAGGTAGAGGGGCACTCCGTGAAATTCGAGTGCCGCCTCTATGCACTCATGGGGAAGGCTGTTAAAAGCGTTCGCGATGTCCAGCGACACCGCGATAACAGCCTCCCCTCGTGCTGTAGCCGCCTCAGTCCACCTCTTGAGGCCAGCCACCGCGTCCACCGTGGACCGACCGGTCCGAAAGCCGAACTGGACCTCGGCCAGGTCCGGCCCCTGGCTTTCGAGGTGCTGCAGGATTCGGGAAGCTATGATCTTCTCGAAAAACTTCCCGGCCTCATCCAGCAGCACCACCGGTCGATACCCCGATGGGGAGTCGGGAGAGCGGCCGCTTTTGCGAAGGAGGCAAAGCTTCCCGACTCTCCATCTCTTGGGGAAGCGGCCCGTCGCGATGCAGGTGTTAAGCACCGCGCGGAACCGCTCCTCCAATGGCCCCAACGCCAGGGCAGCCACCTTTGAGGGGACCCCGTCCGGTCCCGGGGCCTTCCTTTTGGAGCGGAGCCGATCTCTTCCACGATCAAACTCCGCAAACCTAACCTAACCTAACCTAACCTAACCTAACCTAACCTAACCTAACCTAACCTAACCTAACCTAACCTAACCTAACCTAACCTAACCTAACCTAACCTAACCTAACCTAACCTAACCTAACCTAACCTAACCTAACCTAACCTAACCTAACCTAACCTAACCTAACCTAACCTAACCTAACCTAACCTAACCTAACCTAACCTAACCTAACCTAACCTAACCTAACCTAACCTTTTTTTTTTTTTTTTTTTGTACGTGGGGAAATGCTCATGCATCTCCTCCGCTCCGGGGGGAGGCGAAGGAGTATGTCGGACTCAGGGAAAAGCCCTGCCTACCGACTAAAACCCCACGGTGATCTACGTCGCCGCGTTTTGGCAGGGGACAAGTGGGCACGCGTTAGCTCTCTCCACATCCCCCGCCGCGGTGTCTTACTCAGACTGCAACTCACGGAGGCTGTGTTGCTCTCCGTACACTCTTGGTGACGTGCCCGATCACGAGGCACGTCATCCACTCGAGGGCCCCTTTATGGGACGACGGATACCCCCGTATCCATCGCTTCCGGGCCCTCTCCAGGGTTGGGCGGTGGCCGCGGTGCCTCAGCACCAGCTACTGCCCTGCTGGACCTGGGCAAGTCTCGGCCTGCAGTGCTGCCCGATCTGCTTCCCCCGTCGGTTTGCGACGGAGGTTGAGGAGCAGTCGATTCGCCCTCTCTCTGGGACCTTTTGGCCCCCTTCTTACGTTTGCCCTTGTTTGGACAACTCCTGCCACCCAACGCATGTGCTGCCGGTTTTCCCGCTGCCTTACACAGGGCGCAGACAGGATCTGCGGCTACGCAGTCACGGGCATTATGACCATGTTGGCCGCAACGAAAGCAAGTTCCGTTACAGTCAACACTGCTAACACATTGTGCACTGACGTGGCCGGCCTCAAGGCACTTGAAGCACCTGAGTGGCCTGGGTTCCAGCACGATAACTCGTGCAATAACCCAGCCCACCCGGAGCCGACCAACACCCACCACCTTCTTGGCAGCGGCCACGGGACAGGCTACCCATAGGGTGCCCCATTTGGTAACCCTACCCGTCTTAATCGCCGCCACATCACAGCCTCCATCCCTCGCGAGAGCTGCCGCCACTTCTTCTGGGGTGACACAATCGTCCAGCCCCTTCACACGCAAATCCACCCTCTTCGTTGGCCGATGGACCCGGAAGTTGGTAGCGTCCAAGACCTCCCTTAGCTTCGCAGCTAGGGAGTTTGCTTTCTCGGGCGCACCTTCTCCGGAGACCTCCAGCAACCTCGCCCCACTCGCACCGCCACGGAAACGCACGCCTTTGATGCCAAGAGCTTCAACGTCTTCAAGACGAAGGTGCTTCTTGGCCTCAGCGATGATGTCCGTGTATTGGATCCCCCGCTCTTGAGCACCAGGTTGTAAATCCAGACAAACAACCTCAGAGCGGGGCGGCCGGAGCCGGATACTCTTCTTCTTCGTCTTCTTGGGAGCGGCTGGTTTTGCAGCCTTCTCTACCGTCCTCGTTCGATTCGGCGTCCGCTTCACCACTTCACTCCACGTCTCCCCTACAGGGGCGGCGTTGAGCGAACCGGGAGCTCTAGCCGCTGTCGCTTCTCTGGCCGCGAGGCTCTTCTTCTCCTTCCTCTTCCCCTTTCGGGGAGTGGCGGTTGGGGCAGAAGTGCCCACGGCGGCACTCTTCTTCCTGGCAGACCGCTCTTGGCTACCCTGGGAAGTCATGACTGACACATCAGGGGCCGCAATGTCGGCCTGCCTGTCCCGTCCGGTATTAGGAGGAGCCAGCATTCGGGGTTCCGGCGGGAGCCGGTTCTCCATGCCGGCAAGTCTCGTCTCCAACATCGCGCTGAACTGCGCAATGTTAGAGCGCGAGACTTCCTCTAGCAACTCCTTTACATTGAGTTGTGGCTCAGCTGGGGCAACGGGTTGCCTTCGAAGTTCGAAGACCTCCCTGCGCAGCTCTGCCACCTGGCCAGTGAGCTTTGCATTTGAGGCCTCCAGCTTCGCCACCTCCTCCGACATGGTTCGGGCCTTGAGTTGGGACACTGCGACCGAGATGGTAAACGCAGCGTCCTTCAAGGACTTGACAAAGCCTCCTTTCAGGTTCATAGACTTTGTGGCCACCTTTTCGATGATGGCCACTGAGTCCTGGACCATCTTTTCTAGTTGCCCTGCCGTTTGCGGGGCATCGTCCGGTGTTGGGTCAGGGTATGCCATGCAAAAGTTGCCAATGGCCTCCTTTACCTGTTCCCCTCTCCGTACCATCTCCTCCTCGACTTCAAGCCGCAACGCCTTCTCCTTGGCGGCGTTGAGTTCAGCCTTAGCTCTGGCCAGCCCAACATACTGCCCAGTAGTGGGCGGGCGGCCTCGGCCCTTCACTTTGGGAGCCACCTTTTTAGGTGGGCCCATCACATCCTCGTCCAACTCCTCAGACGAGTTTCGTCTACTCCTCTTCCCTACTCGGGCGCCAGTCCTGGCGCTTGCGGGAGCGCGAGAACGCCGCGACACATCCGACGCCAGGCTGGCGTCCGAGCAGTAGGAATCATCGAGACCGAGTCCAATGGATTCTAGTTCCTCACGGAACTGTCTGTCCAACTCTTCATCGATCTCCCTCTCCCTAGCAATGTTTGCCATAATCACGCCCTGTCGTTCAGCGGCAGCCCTCTCCTTCTGGGAGACGACCACCACCGGAAAGTCATCAGAACCAAGTCCACGCGCGTTGTCAGTGTCAGTTTTCGAGCCATGTCGTTGTTCACGTCGACCAGGCGTACTAACCCGGCCTCCGAGGTCGTTACTGCTCCCCCCATAGTACAAGGAGCTACCATCCACCGGAGTGGATGGGCGGGATTCCCCATCACTGGGACCCGCCTGGGGACTTATTTTCATAAGCGACCTTTTCATTTTTATACCTCTCCGATGTCACCTCATCGTCGTCGCTTTTTTCGGGAGTGCGCTCTCCCGTCAGCGCGCCCGGAACCTCCCGGTTAGGCGCGCCCACCTCGCCTGACAAGCCCATGACGGGCCCCGCCGAAGCTGTGCTGTTCTTGGTCCAGCCCCTCCCCTCCAAGCCAATCCGGTATGAGTAAATCTGCCGGCACAGCCTTGGAGGATCAACGGAACCTTCAAGCCCCCCCACCTCGACAAGGTGACAGCACATCGGGGGGGAACCTAACCTAACCTAACCTAACCTAACCTAACCTAACCTAACCTAACCTAACCTAACCTAACCTAACCTAACCTAACCTAACCTAACCTTTTTTTTTTTTTTTTTTTTTTTGTCGAAGAGGAATGCATTTACGCACCATGCCTGCCGCTAGCCAAGCGACAGGCGTGTGTGGGGCTCACCCAGCAAGCCGGGAATACCCACTAAACCTCTCCGGTGTCCATCAAGCCCTTTTGAGTCGGGGGAGAGTTTGGGATCCGCAGAGCAATTCTCCAAACCCCCCCCAGGGCCTCCCGGCCTTATGCCGGGGTTCACGCCAGTGGAGGAGATGCCCGGACACGGAACATCCCCCCAGACGGGGCGGCCTGTGCAATGCACACGGGGAGGCTAACCCCCGTGTGCAGGCCGCTCTTACCGGACCTAAGGCGGGCGAACATGTGCCCGCCTACGATGGCCCGTCCGCCTACGCCGAAGAGGAGCGGCTAGAGCATCCCCCTCCCGCTCCCTCTCCGCTGCCTCCTTCTGCGAGATTACGCTCTCGCAGAAGGAGACCGCAGCCTCCCAGATCCTTTCGCTTCCAACCATAGCTCTGACCATGGCCGGGAGCGAAAGGAAAACCTAACCTAACCTAACCTAACCTAACCTAACCTAACCTAACCTAACCTAACCTAACCTAACCTAACCTAACCTAACCTAACCTAACCTTTTTTTTTTTTTTTTTTTTTTTTGTACGTGGGGAAATGCTCATGCATCTCCTCCGCTCCGGGGGGAGACGAAGGAGTATGTCGGACTCAGGGAAAAGCCCTGCCTACCGACTAAAACCCCACGGTGATCTACGTCGCCGCGTTTTGGCAGGGGACAAGTGGGCACGCGTTAGCTCTCTCCACATCCCCCGCCGCGGTGTCTTACTCAGACTGCAACTCACGGAGGCTGTGTTGCTCTCCGTCCACTCTTGGTGACGCACCCGATCACAAGGCACGTCATCCACTCGAGGGCCCCTTTACGGGACGACGGATACCCCCGTATCCATCGCCTCCGGGCCCTCTCCAGGGTTGGGCGGTGGCCGCGGCGCCTCAGCACCAGTTACTGCCCTCCTGGGCCTGGGCAGGTCTCGCCCTGCAGTGCTGCCCGATCTGCTTCCCCCGTCGGTTTGCAACGGAGGTTGAGGAGCAGTCGGTTCGCCCTCTCTCTGGGACCTTTTGGCCCCCTTCTTACGTTTGCCCTTGTTTGGGCATCTCCTATCACCCAACGCGTGTGCTGCCGGTTTTCCCGCTGCCTTACACAGGGCGCAGACAGGATCTGCAGCTACGCAGTCACGGGCATTATGACCATGTTGGCCGCAACGAAAGCAAGTTCCGTTGCGGTCAACACCGCCACCGCATTGCGCACTGACGTGGCCGGCCTCTAGGCACTTGAAGCACCTGAGTGGCCTGGGTTCCAGCACGATAACTCGTGCAATAACCCAGCCCACCCGGAGCCGACCAACACCCACCACCTTCTTGGCGGCGGCCACGGGACAGGCTACCCATAGGGTGCCCCATTTGGTAACCCTACCCGTCTTAATCGCCGCCACATCACAACCTCCGTCTCTCGCGAGAGCTGCCGCCACTTCTTCAGGGGTGACAGAATCGTCCAGCCCCTTCACCCGCAGATCTACCCTCTTTGTTGGCCGATGGACCCGGAAGTTAGTAGCGTCCAAGACCTCCCTTAGCTTCGCAGCCAGGGAGTTAGCCTTCTCGGGCGCACCTTCCCCCGAGACCTCCAGCAACCTCGCACCACTCGCACCACCACGAAAACGCACGCCCTTGATGCCAAGAGCTTCAACGTCTTCAAGACGAAGGTGCTTCTTGGCCTCAGCGATTATGTCGCGGTGCTGTACTCCCCGCTCCAGAGCACCTGGCTGTAAATCGAGACATACAACCTCAGAACGGGGTGGCCGAAGCCGGAACGTCTTTTTTGGAGCAGACTTGGTAGTCTTTTCCGTCGCCTTCGGTTTCTTCGACTTTCGCTTCACCACTTCGCTCCACGTTTCCCCCACAGGGGCGGCGTGGAGCGAAACGGGAGCTCTTGCCGCTGTCGCTTCTCTGGCCGCGAGGCTCTTCTTCTCCTTCCTCTTCCCCTTTCGGGGAGTAGCAGTTGGGGCAGAAGTGCCCGCGGTAGCACTCTTCTTCCTGGCAGACCGCTCTTGGCTGCCCTGGGAAGTCATAAATGACACATCAGGGGCCGCGACGTCGGCCTGCCTGTCACGTCCGATATTAGGAGGGCCCAGCATTTGGGGCTCCGGCGGGATCCGGTTCTCCATGCTGGCAAGCCTCGTCTCCAACATCGCACTGAACTGTGCAATATTGGAGCGCGAGACCTCCTCCAACAACTCCTTTATGTTGGGCTGTGGCTCGGCTGGGGCGACGGGCTGCCGCCGAAGCTCGGCGACCTCCCTGCGCAGCTCCGCCAACTGGCTTGTGAGCCGCGCATTTGCGGCCTCCAACTTCGCCACCTCCTCCGACATGGTTCGGGCCTTGAGTTGGGACACTGCGACCGAGATGGTAAATGCAGCGTCCTTCAAGGACTTAACGAAACCTCCCTTCAGGTTCATCGATTTCGTGGCCACCTTTTCGATGATGGCCACTGAGTCCTGGACCATTTTCTCTAGTTGTCCCGCCGTCTGCGGGGCATCGTCCGGTGTTGGGTCAGGGTATGCCATGCAAAAGTTGCCAATGGCCTCCTTTACCTGCTCCCCTCTCCGTACCATCTCCTCCTCGACTTCAAGCCGCAACGCCTTCTCCTTGGCGGCGTTGAGTTCAGCCTTAGCTTTAGCCAGCCCCACATACTGCCCAGTCGTGGGCGGGCGGCCTCGACCCTTCACTTTGGGAGCCACCTTTTTAGGCGGGCCCATCACATCCTCGTCCGACTCCTCGGACGAGTTTCGTCTACTCCTCTTCCCTACTCGGGCGCCAGTCCTGGCGCTTGCGGGAGCGCGAGAATGTCGCGACACATCCGACGCCAGGCTGGCGTCCGAGCAGTACGAATCATCGAGACCGAGTCCGATGGATTCCAGTTCCTCACGGAACTGTCTGTCCAGCTCTTCATCGATCTCCCTCTCCCTAGCAATGTTTGCCATAATCACGCCATGTCGTTCGGCGGCAGCCCTCTCCTTCTGGGAGACGACCACCACCGCCGATTCATCAAGTCCATATTTACGCGCAAAGTCTTCGTCCATAGGAGTGCCAGGTTGTTGCTCACGTCGACCGGCATCTTGCCGGCCTCCGAGTCCATCATTGCCTCCCCCGTAGTACATGAGGCTGCCTTCCACCTGTGGGGTGGAAGCGCGGGATTCCCCATCGCTGGGACCCGCCCGGGGACTTATTTTCTGATGGGACTTTTCCATGAAATAAAACCCTCACTGCTCTACAGCTTCCGTCTCTTTTTTCCGGGGTGAGCTCCCCGGTCAGCACGCCCAAACGTGGACGTGCCCCTTCCCGCCTGCCAGGCCCATTAAGAGCCCCGCCGGGGTGTGCTGTTCTTAGTCTGGTTCCTCCTCCCCGAGCCTTCCGGTATGGGTGACCCTGCCGGCATAGCCTCGGGGGATCAAAGGGACGCGCAAGCCCCCCCACCTCGACAAGGTGACAGCACTTCGGGGGGGAACCTAACCTAACCTAACCTAACCTAACCTAACCTAACCTAACCTAACCTAACCTAACCTAACCTACAAATACAAATACAAATAGTTTTGACATAAATTTGAATATCTTTTTTAAATACCGTTAGATTTCTGTTTTATTTGGTTTAATATTGACGAGGCAATGCTAGTCACCTAACCACGTTAAAATTTTGACAACATTTTACATTGGTTTTTCAAAATTTTCACTTATACTGATATATCAATCAGTACTCAATTTTTGACTTTCAACTTTCAATAACTCGCTCGAATATTGACCGATCGATACGAAACTTTCATTTTCGGCATCAGGGAGTGCATCCGTGTCGAACTGCATACCCTGAACCTTCAAATTCGGATTTTTTTTTTTTTTTTGACAGTCTTTCAAAATCGTTTTGGAAATACAAATATTTTTGACATAAATTTGAATATCTTTTTTAAATACCGTTAGATTTCTGTTTTATTTGGTTTAATATTGACGAGGCAATGCTAGTCACCTAACCACGTTAAAATTTTGACAACATTTCACATTGGTTTTTCAAAATTTTCACTTATACTGATATATCAATCAGTACTCAATTTTTGACTTTCAACTTTCAATAACTCGCTCGGATATTGACCGATCGATACGAAACTTTCATTTTCGGCATCAGGGAGTGCATCCGTGTCGAACTGCATACCCTGAACCTTCAAATTCGGATTTTTTTGACAGTCTTTCAAAATCGTTTTGGAAATACAAATATTTTTGACATCAATTTGAATATCTTTTTTAAATACCGTTAGATTTCTGTTTTATTTGGTTTAATATTGACGAGGCAATGCTAGTCACCTAACCACGTTAAAATTTTGACAACATTTCACATTGGTTTTTCAACATTTTCACTTATACTGATACATCAATCAGTACTCAATTTTTGACTTTCAACTTTCAATAACTCGCTCGGATATTGACCGATCGATACGAAACTTTCATTTTCGGCATCAGGGAGTGCATCCGTGTCGAACTGCATACCCTGAACCTTCAAATTCGGATTTTTTCGACAGTCTTTCAAAATCGTTTTGGAAATACAAATATTTTTGACATAAATTTGAATATCTTTTTTAAATACCGTTAGATTTCTGTTTTATTTGGTTTAATATTGACGAGGCAATGCAAGTCACCTAACCACGTTAAAATTTTGACAACATTTCACATTGGTTTTTCAAAATTTTCACTTATACTGATATATCAATCAGTACTCAATTTTTGACTTTCAACTTTCAATAACTCGCTCGGATATTGACCGATCGATACGAAACTTTCATTTTCGGCATCAGGGAGTGCATCCGTGTCGAACTGCATACCCTGAACCTTCAAATTCGGATTTTTTCGACAGTCTTTCAAAATCGTTTTGGAAATACAAATATTTTTGACATAAATTTGAATATCTTTTTTAAATACCGTTAGATTTCTGTTTTATTTGGTTTAATATTGACGAGGCAATGCTAGTCACCTAACCACGTTAAAATTTTGACAACATTTCACATTGGTTTTTCAAAATTTTCACTTATACTGATATATCAATCAGTACTCAATTTTTGACTTTCAACTTTCAATAACTCGCTCGGATATTGACCGATCGATACGAAACTTTCATTTTCGGCATCAGGGAGTGCATCCGTGTCGAACTGCATACCCTGAACCTTCAAATTCGGATTTTTTGACGGTCGTTCAATTCGTTTTGGAAATACAAATATTTTTGACATAAATTTGAATATCTTTTTTAAATACCGTTAGATATCTGTTTTATTTGGTTTAATATTGACGAGGCAATGCTAGTCACCTAATTATGTTAAAATTTTGACAACATTTCACATTGGTTTTTCAAAATTTTCACTAATACTGATATATCAATCAGTACTCAATTTTTGACTTTCAACTTTCAATAACTCGCTCGGATATTGACCGATCGATACGAAACTTTCATTTTCGGCATCAGGGAGTGCATCCGTGTCAAACTGCATACCCTGAACCTTCAAATTCGGATTTTTTGACAGTCGTTCAAAATCGTTTTGGAAATACAAATAATTTTGACATAAATTTGAATATCTTTTTTAAATACCGTTAGATTTCTGTTTTATTTGGTTTAATATTGACGAGGCAATGCTAGTCACCTACCCACGTTAAAATTTTGACAACATTTCACATAGGTTTTTCAAAATTTTCACTTATACTGATATATCAATCAGTACTCAATTTTTGACTTTCAACTTTCAATAACTCGCTCGGATATTGACCGATCGATACGAAACTTTCATTTTCGGCATCAGGGAGTGCATCCGTGTCGAACTGCATACCCTGAACCTTCAAATTCGGATTTTTTGACAGTCTTTCAAAATCGTTTTGGAAATACAAATATTTTTGACATAAATTTGGATATCTTTTTTAAATACCGTTAGATTTCTGTTTTATTTGGTTTAATATTGACGAGGCAATGCTAGTCACCTAACCACGTTAAAATTTTTACGACATTTCACATTGGTTTTTCAAAATTTTCACTTATACTGATATATCAATCAGTACTCAATTTTTGACTTTCAACTTTCAATAACTCGCTCGGATATTGACCGATCGATACGAAACTTTCATTTTCGGCATCAGGGAGTGCATCCTTGTCGAACTGCATACCCTGAACCTTCAAATTCGGATTTTTTTGACAGTCTTTCAAAATCGTTTTGGAAATACAAATATTTTTGACATAAATTTGAATATCTTTTTTAAATACCGTTAGATTTCTGTTTTATTTGGTTTAATATTGACGAGGCAATGCTAGTCACCTAATTATGTTAAAATTTTGACAACATTTCACATTGGTTTTTCAAAATTTTCACTTATACTGATATATCAATCAGTACTCAATTTTTGACTTTCAACTTTCAATAACTCGCTCGGATATTGACCGATCGATACGAAACTTTCATTTTCGGCATCAGGGAGTGCATCCGTGTCGAACTGCATACCCTGAACCTTCAAATTCGGATTTTTTCGACAGTCTTTCAAAATCGTTTTGGAAATACAAATATTTTTGACATAAATTTGAATATCTTTTTTAAATACCGTTAGATTTCTGTTTTATTTGGTTTAATATTGACGAGGCAATGCTAGTCACCTAACCACGTTAAAATTTTGACAACATTTCACATTGGTTTTTCAAAATTTTCACTTATACTGATATATCAATCAGTACTCAATTTTTGACTTTCAACTTTCAATAACTCGCTCGGATATTGACCGATCGATACGAAACTTTCATTTTCGGCATCAGGGAGTGCATCCGTGTCGAACTGCATACCCTGAACCTTCAAATTCGGATTTTTTGACGGTCGTTCAATTCGTTTTGGAAATACAAATATTTTTGACATAAATTTGAATATCTTTTTTAAATACCGTTAGATATCTGTTTTATTTGGTTTAATATTGACGAGGCAATGCTAGTCACCTAATTATGTTAAAATTTTGACAACATTTCACATTGGTTTTTCAAAATTTTCACTAATACTGATATATCAATCAGTACTCAATTTTTGACTTTCAACTTTCAATAACTCGCTCGGATATTGACCGATCGATACGAAACTTTCATTTTCGGCATCAGGGAGTGCATCCGTGTCAAACTGCATACCCTGAACCTTCAAATTCGGATTTTTTGACAGTCGTTCAAAATCGTTTTGGAAATACAAATAATTTTGACATAAATTTGAATATCTTTTGTAAATACCGTTAGATTTCTGTTTTATTTGGTTTAATATTGACGAGGCAATGCTAGTCACCTACCCACGTTAAAATTTTGACAACATTTCACATAGGTTTTTCAAAATTTTCACTTATACTGATATATCAATCAGTACTCAATTTTTGACTTTCAACTTTCAATAACTCGCTCGGATATTGACCGATCGATACGAAACTTTCATTTTCGGCATCAAGGAGTGCATCCGTGTCGAACTGCATACCCTGAACCTTCAAATTCGGATTTTTTGACAGTCTTTCAAAATCGTTTTGGAAATACAAATATTTTTGACATAAATTTGGATATCTTTTTTAAATACCGTTAGATTTCTGTTTTATTTGGTTTAATATTGACGAGGCAATGCTAGTCACCTAACCACGTTAAAATTTTTACGACATTTCACATTGGTTTTTCAAAATTTTCACTTATACTGATATATCAATCAGTACTCAATTTTTGACTTTCAACTTTCAATAACTCGCTCGGATATTGACCGATCGATACGAAACTTTCATTTTCGGCATCAGGGAGTGCATCCTTGTCGAACTGCATACCCTGAACCTTCAAATTCGGATTTTTTTGACAGTCTTTCAAAATCGTTTTGGAAATACAAATATTTTTGACATAAATTTGAATATCTTTTTTAAATACCGTTAGATTTCTGTTTTATTTGGTTTAATATTGACGAGGCAATGCTAGTCACCTAATTATGTTAAAATTTTGACAACATTTCACATTGGTTTTTCAAAATTTTCACTTATACTGATATATCAATCAGTACTCAATTTTTGACTTTCAACTTTCAATAACTCGCTCGGATATTGACCGATCGATACGAAACTTTCATTTTCGGCATCAGGGAGTGCATCCGTGTCAAACTGCATACCCTGAACCTTCAAATTCGGATTTTTTGACAGTCGTTCAAAATCGTTTTGGAAATACAAATAATTTTGACATAAATTTGAATATCTTTTTTAAATACCGTTAGATTTCTGTTTTATTTGGTTTAATATTGACGAGGCAATGCTAGTCACCTACCCACGTTAAAATTTTGACAACATTTCACATTGGTTTTTCAAAATTTTCACTTATACTGATATATCAATCAGGACTCAATTTTTGACTTTCAACTTTCAATAACTCGCTCGGATATTGACCGATCGATACGAAACTTTCATTTTCGGCATCAGGGAGTGCATCCGTGTCGAACTGCATACCCTGAACCTTCAAATTCGGATTTTTTCGACAGTCTTTCAAAATCGTTTTGGAAATACAAATATTTTTGACATAAATTTGAATATCTTTTTTAAATACCGTTAGATTTCTGTTTTATTTGGTTTAATATTGACGAGGTAATGCTAGTCACCTACACACGTTAAAATTTTGACAACATTTCACATTGGTTTTTCAAAATTTTCACTTATACTGATATATCAATCAGTACTCAATTTTTGACTTTCAACTTTCAATAACTCGCTCGGATATTGACCGATCGATACGAAACTTTCATTTTCGGCATCAGGAAGTGCATCCGTGTCAAACTGCATACCCTGAACCTTCAAATTCGGATTTTTTGACAGTCTTTCAAAATCGTTTTGGAAATACAAATATTTTTGACATAAATTTGGATATCTTTTTTAAATACCGTTAGATTTCTGTTTTATTTGGTTTAATATTGACGAGGCAATGCTAGTCACCTAACCACGTTAAAATTTTTACGACATTTCACATTGGTTTTTCAAAATTTTCACTTATACTGATATATCAATCAGTACTCAATTTTTGACTTTCAACTTTCAATAACTCGCTCGGATATTGACCGATCGATACGAAAATTTCATTTTCGGCATCAGGGAGTGCATCCTTGTCGAACTGCATACCCTGAACCTTCAAATTCGGATTTTTTTGACAGTCTTTCAAAATCATTTTGGAAATACAAATATTTTTGACATAAATTTGAATATCTTTTTTAAATACCGTTAGATTTCTGTTTTATTTGGTTTAATATTGACGAGGCAATGCTAGTCACCTACCCACGTTAAAATTTTGACAACATTTCACATTGGTTTTTCAAAATTTTCACTTATACTGATATATCAATCAGTACTCAATTTTTGACTTTCAACTTTCAATAACTCGCTCGGATATTGACCGATCGATACGAAACTTTCATTTTCGGCATCAGGGAGTGCATCCGTGTCGAACTGCATACCCTGAACCTTCAAATTCGGATTTTTTGACAGTCTTTCAAAATCGTTTTGGAAATACAAATATTTTTGACATAAATTTGAATATCTTTTTTAAATACCGTTAGATTTCTGTTTTATTTGGTTTAATATTGACAAGGCAATGCTAGTCACCTAACCACGTTAAAATTTTGACAACATTTCACATTGGTTTTTCAAAATTTTCACTTATACTGATATATCAATCAGTACTCAATTTTTGACTTTCAACTTTCAATAACTCGCTCGGATATTGACCGATCGATACGAAACTTTCATTTTCGGCATCAGGGAGTGCATCTGTGTCGAACTGCATACCCTGAACCTTCAAATTCGGATTTTTTGACAGTCTTTCAAAATCGTTTTGGAAATACAAATATTTTTGACATAAATTTGAATATCTTTTTTAAATACCGTTAGATTTCTGTTTTATTTGGTTTGATATTGACGAGGCAATGCTAGTCACCTAACCACGTTAAAATTTTGACAACATTTCACATTGGTTTTTCAAAATTTTCACTTATACTGATATATCAATCAGTACTCAATTTTTGACTTTCAACTTTCAATAACTCGCTCGGATATTGACCGATCGATACGAAACTTTCATTTTCGGCATCAAGGAGTGCATCCGTGTCGAACTGCATACCCTGAACCTTCAAATTCGGATTTTTTGACAGTCGTTCAAAATCGTTTTGGAAATACAAATAATTTTGACATAAATTTGAATATCTTTTTTAAATACCGTTAGATTTCTGTTTTATTTGGTTTAATATTGACGAGGCAATGCTAGTCACCTAACCACGTTAAAATTTTTACGACATTTCACATTGGTTTTTCAAAATTTTCACTAATACTGATATATCAATCAGTACTCAATTTTTGACTTTCAACTTTCAATAACTCGCTCGGATATTGACCGATCGATACGAAACTTTCATTTTCGGCATCAGGGAGTGCATCCGTGTCGAACTGCATACCCTGAACCTTCAAATTCGGATTTTTTCGACAGTCTTTCAAAATCGTTTTGGAAATACAAATATTTTTGACATAAATTTGAATATCTTTTTTAAATACCGTTAGATTTCTGTTTTATTTGGTTTAATATTGACGAGGCAATGCTAGTCACCTAACCACGTTAAAATTTTGACAACATTTCACATTGGTTTTTCAAAATTTTCACTTATACTGATATATCAATCAGTACTCAATTTTTGACTTTCAACTTTCAATAACTCGCTCGGATATTGACCGATCGATACGAAACTTTCATTTTCGGCATCAGGGAGTGCATCCGTGTCGAACTGCATACCCTGAACCTTCAAATTCGGATTTTTTGACAGTCTTTCAAAATCGTTTTGGAAATACAAATATTTTTGACATAAATTTGAATATCTTTTTTAATTACCGTTAGATTTCTGTTTTATTTGGTTTAATATTGACAAGGCAATGCTAGTCACCTAACCACGTTAAAATTTTGACAACATTTCACATTGGTTTTTCAAAATTTTCACTTATACTGATATATCAATCAGTACTCAATTTTTGACTTTCAACTTTCAATAACTCGCTCGGATATTGACCGATCGATACGAAACTTTCATTTTCGGCATCAGGGAGTGCATCCGTGTCGAACTGCATACCCTGAACCTTCAAATTCGGATTTTTTGACAGTCTTTCAAAATCGTTTTGGAAATACAAATATTTTTGACATAAATTTGAATATCTTTTTTAAATACCGTTAGATTTCTGTTTTATTTGGTTTAATATTGACGAGGCAATGCTAGTCACCTAACCACGTTAAAATTTTGACAACATTTCACATTGGTTTTTCAAAATTTTCACTTATACTGATATATCAATCAGTACTCAATTTTTGACTTTCAACTTTCAATAACTCGCTCGGATATTGACCGATCGATACGAAACTTTCATTTTCGGCATCAGGGAGTGCATCCGTGTCGAACTGCATACCCTGAACCTTCAAATTCGGATTTTTTCGACAGTCTTTCAAAATCGTTTTGGAAATACAAATATTTTTGACATAAATTTGAATATCTTTTTTAAATACCGTTAGATTTCTGTTTTATTTGGTTTAATATTGACGAGGCAATGCTAGTCACCTACCCACGTTAAAATTTTGACAACATTTCACATTGGTTTTTCAAAATTTTCACTTATACTGATATATCAATCAGTACTCAATTTTTGACTTTCAACTTTCAATAACTCGCTCGGATATTGACCGATCGATACGAAACTTTCATTTTCGGCATCAGGGAGTGCATCCGTGTCGAATTGCATACCCTGAACCTTCAAATTCGGATTTTTTGACAGTCTTTCAAAATCGTTTTGGAAATACAAATATTTTTGACATAAATTTGAATATCTTTTTTAAATACCGTTAGATTTCTGTTTTATTTGGTTTAATATTGACGAGGTAATGCTAGTCACCTACACACGTTAAAATTTTGACAACATTTCACATTGGTTTTTCAAATTTTTCACTTATACTGATATATCAATCAGTACTCAATTTTTGACTTTCAACTTTCAATAACTCGCTCGGATATTGACCGATCGATACGAAACTTTCATTTTCGGCATCAGGGAGTGCATCCGTGTCGAACTGCAAACCCTGAACCTTCAAATTCGGATTTTTTCGACAGTCTTTCAAAATCGTTTTGGAAATACAAATATTTTTTACATAAATTTGAATATCTTTTTAAATACCGTTAGATTTCTGTTTTATTTGGTTTAATATTGACGAGGCAATGCTAGTCACCTAACCACGTTAAAATTTTGACAACATTTCACATTGGTTTTTCAAAATTTTCACATATACTGATATATCAATCAGTACTCAATTTTTGACTTTCAACTTTCAATAACTCGCTCGGATATTGACCGATCGATACGAAACTTTCATTTTCGGCATCAGGGAGTGCATCCGTGTCGAACTGCATACCCTGAACCTTCAAATTCGGATTTTTTCGACAGTCTTTCAAAATCGTTTTGGAAATACAAATAATTTTGACATAAATTTGAATATCTTTTTTAAATACCGTTAGATTTCTGTTTTATTTGGTTTAATATTGACGAGGCAATGCTAGTCACCTACCCACGTTAAAATTTTGACAACATTTCACATTGGATTTTCAAAATTTTCACTTATACTGATATATCAATCAGTACTCAATTTTTGACTTTCAACTTTCAATAACTCGCTCGGATATTGACCGATCGATACGAAACTTTCATTTTCGGCATCAGGGAGTGCATCCGTGTCGAACTGCATACCCTGAACCTTCAAATTCGGATTTTTTGACAGTCTTTCAAAATCGTTTTGGAAATACAAATATTTTTGACATAAATTTGAATATCTTTTTTAAATACCGTTAGATTTCTGTTTTATTTGGTTTAATATTGACGAGGTAATGCTAGTCACCTACACACGTTAAAATTTTGACAACATTTCACATTGGTTTTTCAAATTTTTCACTTATACTGATATATCAATCAGTACTCAATTTTTGACTTTCAACTTTCAATAACTCGCTCGGATATTGACCGATCGATACGAAACTTTCATTTTCGGCATCAGGGAGTGCATCCGTGTCGAACTGCAAACCCTGAACCTTCAAATTCGGATTTTTTCGACAGTCTTTCAAAATCGTTTTGGAAATACAAATATTTTTTACATAAATTTGAATATCTTTTTAAATACCGTTAGATTTCTGTTTTATTTGGTTTAATATTGACGAGGCAATGCTAGTCACCTAACCACGTTAAAATTTTGACAACATTTCACATTGGTTTTTCAAAATTTTCACATATACTGATATATCAATCAGTACTCAATTTTTGACTTTCAACTTTCAATAACTCGCTCGGATATTGACCGATCGATACGAAACTTTCATTTTCGGCATCAGGGAGTGCATCCGTGTCGAACTGCATACCCTGAACCTTCAAATTCGGATTTTTTGACAGTCGTTCAAAATCGTTTTGGAAATACAAATAATTTTGACATAAATTTGAATATCTTTTTTAAATACCGTTAGATTTCTGTTTTATTTGGTTTAATATTGACAAGGCAATGCTAGTCACCTAACCACGTTAAAATTTTGACAACATTTCACATTGGTTTTTCAAAATTTTCACTTATACTGATATATCAATCAGTACTCAATTTTTGACTTTCAACTTTCAATAACTCGCTCGGATATTGACCGATCGATACGAAACTTTCATTTTCGGCATCAGGGAGTGCATCCGTGTCGAACTGCATACCCTGAACCTTCAAATTCGGATTTTTTGACAGTCGTTCAAAATCGTTTTGGAAATACAAATAATTTTGACATAAATTTGAATATCTTTTTTAAATACCGTTAGATTTCTGTTTTATTTGGTTTAATATTGACGAGGCAATGCTAGTCACCTACCCACGTTAAAATTTTGACAACATTTCACATAGGTTTTTCAAAATTTTCACTTATACTGATATATCAATCAGTACTCAATTTTTGACTTTCAACTTTCAATAACTCGCTCGGATATTGACCGATCGATACGAAACTTTCATTTTCGGCATCAGGGACTGCATCCGTGTTGAACTGCATACCCTGAACCTTCAAATTCGGATTTTTTGACAGTCGTTCAAAATCGTTTTGGAAATACAAATATTTTTGACATAAATTTGAATATCTTTTTTAAATACCGTTAGATTTCTGTTTTATTTGGTTTATTATTGACGAGGCAATGCTAGTCACCTACCCACGTTAAAATTTTGACAACATTTCACATTGGTTTTTCAAAATTTTCACTTATACTGATATATCAATCAGTACTCAATTTTTGACTTTCAACTTTCAATAACTCGCTCGGATATTGACCGATCGATACGAAACTTTCATTTTCGGCATCAGGGAGTGCATCCGTGTCGAATTGCATACCCTGAACCTTCAAATTCGGATTTTTTCGACAGTCTTTCAAAATCGTTTTGGAAATACAAATATTTTTGACATAAATTTGAATATCTTTTTTAAATACCGTTAGATTTCTGTTTTATTTGGTTTAATATTGACGAGGCAATGCTAGTCACCTAACCACGTTAAAATTTTTACGACATTTCACATTGGTTTTTCAAAATTTTCACTTATACTGATATATCAATCAGTACTCAATTTTTGACTTTCAACTTTCAATAACTCGCTCGGATATTGACCGATCGATACGAAACTTTCATTTTCGGCATCAGGGAGTGCATCCGTGTCGAACTGCATACCCTGAACCTTCAAATTCGGATTTTTTCGACAGTCTTTCAAAATCGTTTTGGAAATACAAATATTTTTGACATAAATTTGAATATCTTTTTTAAATACCGTTAGATTTCTGTTATATTTGGTTTAATATTGACGAGGCAATGCTAGTCACCTAACCACGTTAAAATTTTGACAACATTTCACATTGGTTTTTCAAAATTTTCACTTATACTGATATATCAATCGGTACTCAATTTTTGACTTTCAACTTTCAATAACTCGCTCGGATATTGACCGATCGATACGAAACTTTCATTTTCGGCATCAGGAAGTGCATCCGTGTCGAACTGCATACCCTGAACCTTCAAATTCGGATTTTTTCGACAGTCTTTCAAAATCGTTTTGGAAATACAAATATTTTTGACATAAATTTGAATATCTTTTTTAAATACCGTTAGATTTCTGTTTTATTTGGTTTAATATTGACGAGGCAATGCTAGTCACCTACCCACGTTAAAATTTTGACAACATTTCACATTGGATTTTCAAAATTTTCACTTATACTGATATATCAATCAGTACTCAATTTTTGACTTTCAACTTTCAATAACTCGCTCGGATATTGACCGATCGATACGAAACTTTCATTTTCGGCATCAGGGAGTACATCCGTGTGGAACTGCATACCCTGAACCTTCAAATTCGGATTTTTTGACAGTCGTTCAAAATCGTTTTGGAAATACAAATATTTTTGACATAAATTTGAATATCTTTTTTAAATACCGTTAGATTTCTGTTTTATTTGGTTTATTATTGACGAGGCAATGCTAGTCACCTACTCACGTTAAAATTTTGACAACATTTCACTTTGGTTTTTCAAAATTTTCACTTATACTGATATATCAATCAGTACTCAATTTTTGACTTTCAACTTTCAATAACTCGCTCGGATATTGACCGATCGATACGAAACTTTCATTTTCGGCATCAGGGAGTGCATCCGTGTCGAACTGCATACCCTGAACCTTCAAATTCGAATTTTTTGACAGTCGTTCAATTCGTTTTGGAAATACAAATATTTTTGACATAAATTTGAATATCTTTTTTAAATACCGTTAGATATCTGTTTTATTTGGTTTAATATTGACAAGGCAATGCTAGTCACCTAATTATGTTAAAATTTTGACAACATTTCACTTATACTGATATATCAATCGGTACTCAATTTTTGACTTTCAACTTTCAATAACTCGCTCGGATATTGACCGATCGATACGAAACTTTCATTTTCGGCATCAGGGAGTGCATCCGTGTCGAACTGCATACCCTGAACCTTCAAATTCGGATTTTTTCGACAGTCTTTCAAAATCGTTTTGGAAATACAAATATTTTTGACATAAATTTGAATATCTTTTTTAAATACCGTTAGATTTCTGTTTTATTTGGTTTAATATTGACGAGGCAATGCTAGTCACCTACCCACGTTAAAATTTTGACAACATTTCACATTGGTTTTTCAAAATTTTCACTTATACTGATATATCAATCAGTACTCAATTTTTGACTTTCAACTTTCAATAACTCGCTCGGATATTGACCGATCGATACGAAACTTTCATTTTCGGCATCAGGGAGTGCATCCGTGTCGAACTGCATACCCTGAACCTTCAAATTCGAATTTTTTGACAGTCTTTCAAAATCGTTTTGGAAATACAAATATTTTTGACTTAAATTTGAATATCTTTTTTAAATACCCTTAGATTTCTGTTTTATTTGGTTTAATATTGACGAGGCAATGCTAGTCACCTAACCACGTTAAAATTTTTACGACATTTCACATTGGTTTTTCAAAATTTTCACTTATACTGATATATCAATCAGTACTCAATTTTTGACTTTCAACTTTCAATAACTCGCTCGGATATTGACCGATCGATACGAAACTTTCATTTTCGGCATCAGGGAGTGCATCCGTGTCGAACTGCATACCCTGAACCTTCAAATTCGGATTTTTTGACAGTCTTTCAAAATCGTTTTGGAAATACAAATATTTTTGACATAAATTTGGATATCTTTTTTAAATACCGTTAGATTTCTGTTTTATTTGGTTTAATATTGACGAGGCAATGCTAGTCACCTAATTATGTTAAAATTTTGACAACATTTCACATTGGTTTTTCAAAATTTTCACTTATACTGATATATCAATCAGTACTCAATTTTTGACTTTCAACTTTCAATAACTCGCTCGGATATTGACCGATCGATACGAAACTTTCATTTTCGGCATCAGGGAGTGCATCCGTGTCGAACTGCATACCCTGAACCTTCAAATTCGGATTTTTTGACAGTCTTTCAAAATCGTTTTGGAAATACAAATAATTTTGACATAAATTTGAATATCTTTTTTAAATACCGTTAGATTTCTGTTTTATTTGGTTTAATATTGACGAGGCAATGCTAGTCACCTAACCACGTTAAAATTTTGACAACATTTCACATTGGTTTTTCAAAATTTTCACTTATACTGATATATCAATCAGTACTCAATTTTTGACTTTCAACTTTCAATAACTCGCTCGGATATTGACCGATCGATACGAAACTTTCATTTTCGGCATCAGGGAGTGCATCCGTGTCGAACTGCATACCCTGAACCTTCAAATTCGGATTTTTTCGACAGTCTTTCAAAATCGTTTTGGAAATACAAATAATTTTGACATAAATTTGGATATCTTTTTTAAATACCGTTAGATTTCTGTTTTATTTGGTTTAATATTGACGAGGTAATGCTAGTCACCTACACACGTTAAAATTTTGACAACATTTCACATTGGTTTTTCAAAATTTTCACTTATACTGATATATCAATCAGTACTCAATTTTTGACTTTCAACTTTCAATAACTCGCTCGGATATTGACCGATCGATACGAAACTTTCATTTTCGGCATCAGGGAGTGCATCCGTGTCGAACTGCATACCCTGAACCTTCAAATTCGGATTTTTTGACAGTCTTTCAAAATCGTTTTGGAAATACAAATATTTTTGACATAAATTTGGATATCTTTTTTAAATACCGTTAGATTTCTGTTTTATTTGGTTTAATATTGACGAGGCAATGCTAGTCACCTAACCACGTTAAAATTTTTACGACATTTCACATTGGTTTTTCAAAATTTTCACTTATTCAGTACTCAATTTTTGACTTTCAACTTTCAATAACTCGCTCGACTATTGACCGATCGATACGAAACTTTCATTTTCGGCATCAGGGAGTGCATCCTTGTCGAACTGCATACCCTGAACCTTCAAATTCGGATTTTTTTGACAGTCTTTCAAAATCGTTTTGGAAATACAAATATTTTTGACATAAATTTGAATATCTTTTTTAAATACCGTTAGATTTCTGTTTTATTTGGTTTAATATTGACGAGGCAATGCTAGTCACCTAATTATGTTAAAATTTTGACAACATTTCACATTGGTTTTTCAAAATTTTCACTTATACTGATATATCAATCAGTACTCAATTTTTGACTTTCAACTTTCAATAACTCGCTCGGATATTGACCGATCGATACGAAACTTTCATTTTCGGCATCAGGGAGTGCATCCGTGTCGAACTGCATACCCTGAACCTTCAAATTCGGATTTTTTTGACAGTCTTTCAAAATCGTTTTGGAAATACAAATTTTTTGACAAAAATTTGAATATCTTTTTTAAATACCGTTAGATTTCTGTTTCATTTGGTTTAATATTGACGAGGCAATGCTAGTCACCTACCCACGTTAAAATTTTGACAACATTTCACATTGGTTTTTCAAAATTTTCACTTATACTGATATATCAATCAGTACTCAATTTTTGACTTTCAACTTTCAATAACTCACTCGGATATTGACCGATCGATACGAAACTTTCATTTTCGTCATCAGGGAGTGCATCTGTGTCGAACTGCATACCCTGAACCTTCAAATTCGGATTTTTTGACAGTCTTTCAAAATCGTTTTGGAAATACAAATATTTTTGACATAAATTTGAATATCTTTTTTAAATACCGTTAGATTTCTGTTTTATTTGGTTTAATATTGACGAGGCAATGCTAGTCACCTAACCACGTTAAAATTTTGACAACATTTCACATTGGTTTTTCAAAATTTTCACTTATACTGATATATCAATCAGTACTCAATTTTTGACTTTCAACTTTCAATAACTCGCTCGGATATTGACCGATCGATACGAAACTTTCATTTTCGGCATCAGGGAGTACATCCGTGTCGAACTGCATACCCTGAACCTTCAAATTCGGATTTTTTGACAGTCTTTCAAAATCATTTTGGAAATACAAATATTTTTGACATAAATTTGAATTTCTTTTTTAAATACCGTTAGATTTCTGTTTTATTTGGTTTAATATTGACGAGGCAATGCTAGTCACCTACCCACGTTAAAATTTTGACAACATTTCACATTGGTTTTTCAAACTTTTCACTTATACTGATATATCAATCAGTACTCAATTTTTGACTTTCAACTTTCAATAACTCGCTCGGATATTGACCGATCGATACGAAACTTTCATTTTCGGCATCAGGGAGTGCATCCGTGTCGAACTGCATACCCTGAACCTTCAAATTCGGATTTTTTCGACAGTCTTTCAAAATCGTTTTGGAAATACAAATATTTTTGACATAAATTTGAATATCTTTTTTAAATACCGTTAGATTTCTGTTTTATTTGGTTTAATATTGACGAGGCAATGCTAGTCACCTAACCACGTTAAAATTTTGACAACATTTCACATTGGTTTTTCAAAATTTTCACTTATACTGATATATCAATCAGTACTCAATTTTTGACTTTCAACTTTCAATAACTCGCTCGGATATTGACCGATCGATACGAAACTTTCATTTTCGGCATCAGGGAGTACATCCGTGTCGAACTGCATACCCTGAACCTTCAAATTCGGATTTTTTGACAGTCTTTCAAAATCATTTTGGAAATACAAATATTTTTGACATAAATTTGAATTTCTTTTTTAAATACCGTTAGATTTCTGTTTTATTTGGTTTAATATTGACGAGGCAATGCTAGTCACCTACCCACGTTAAAATTTTGACAACATTTCACATTGGTTTTTCAAACTTTTCACTTATACTGATATATCAATCAGTACTCAATTTTTGACTTTCAACTTTCAATAACTCGCTCGGATATTGACCGATCGATACGAAACTTTCATTTTCGGCATCAGGGAGTGCATCCGTGTCGAACTGCATACCCTGAACCTTCAAATTCGGATTTTTTCGACAGTCTTTCAAAATCGTTTTGGAAATACAAATATTTTTGACATAAATTTGAATATCTTTTTTAAATACCGTTAGATTTCTGTTTTATTTGGTTTAATATTGACGAGGCAATGCTAGTCACCTAACCACGTTAAAATTTTGACAACATTTCACATTGGTTTTTCAAAATTTTCACTTATACTGATATATCAATCAGTACTCAATTTTTGACTTTCAACTTTCAATAACTCGCTCGGATATTGACCGATCGATACGAAACTTTCATTTTCGGCATCAGGGAGTGCATCCGTGTCGAACTGCATACCCTGAACCTTCAAATTCGGATTTTTTGACAGTCTTTCAAAATCGTTTTGGAAATACAAATATTTTTGACATAAATTTGAATATCTTTTTTAAATACCGTTAGATTTCTGTTTTATTTGGTTTAATATTGACGAGGCAATGCTAGTCACCTAACCACGTTAAAATTTTGACAACATTTCACATTGGTTTTTCAAAATTTTCACTTATACTGATATATCAATCAGTACTCAATTTTTGACTTTCAACTTTCAATAACTCGCTCGGATATTGACCGATCGATACGAAACTTTCATTTTCGGCATCAGGGAGTGCATCCGTGTCGAACTGCATACCCTGAACCTTCAAATTCGGATTTTTTGACAGTCTTTCAAAATCGTTTTGGAAATACAAATATTTTTGACATAAATTTGAATATCTTTTTTAATTACCGTTAGATTTCTGTTTTATTTGGTTTAATATTGACAAGGCAATGCTAGTCACCTAACCACGTTAAAATTTTGACAACATTTCACATTGGTTTTTCAAAATTTTCACTTATACTGATATATCAATCAGTACTCAATTTTTGACTTTCAACTTTCAATAACTCGCTCGGATATTGACCGATCGATACGAAACTTTCATTTTCGGCATCAGGGAGTGCATCCGTGTCGAACTGCATACCCTGAACCTTCAAATTCGGATTTTTTGACAGTCTTTCAAAATCGTTTTGGAAATACAAATATTTTTGACATAAATTTGAATATCTTTTTTAAATACCGTTAGATTTCTGTTTTATTTGGTTTAATATTGACGAGGCAATGCTAGTCACCTAACCACGTTAAAATTTTGACAACATTTCACATTGGTTTTTCAAAATTTTCACTTATACTGATATATCAATCAGTACTCAATTTTTGACTTTCAACTTTCAATAACTCGCTCGGATATTGACCGATCGATACGAAACTTTCATTTTCGGCATCAGGGAGTGCATCCGTGTCGAACTGCATACCCTGAACCTTCAAATTCGGATTTTTTGACAGTCGTTCAAAATCGTTTTGGAAATACAAATATTTTTGACATAAATTTGAATATCTTTTTTAAATACCGTTAGATTTCTGTTTTATTTGGTTTAATATTGACGAGGCAATGCTAGTCACCAAACCACGTTAAAATTTTTACGACATTTCACATTGGTTTTTCAAAATTTTCACTAATACTGATATATCAATCAGTACTCAATTTTTGACTTTCAACTTTCAATAACTCGCTCGGATATTGACCGATCGATACGAAACTTTCATTTTCGGCATCAGGGAGTGCATCCGTGTCGAACTGCATACCCTGAACCTTCAAATTCGGATTTTTTCGACAGTCTTTCAAAATCGTTTTGGAAATACAAATATTTTTGACATAAATTTGAATATCTTTTTTAAATACCGTTAGATTTCTGTTTTATTTGGTTTAATATTGACGAGGCAATGCTAGTCACCTAACCACGTTAAAATTTTGACAACATTTCACATTGGTTTTTCAAAATTTTCACTTATACTGATATATCAATCAGTACTCAATTTTTGACTTTCAACTTTCAATAACTCGCTCGGATATTGACCGATCGATACGAAACTTTCATTTTCGGCATCAGGGAGTGCATCCGTGTCGAACTGCATACCCTGAACCTTCAAATTCGGATTTTTTGACAGTCGTTCAAAATCGTTTTGGAAATACAAATAATTTTGACATAAATTTGAATATCTTTTTTTAAATACCGTTAGATTTCTGTTTTATTTGGTTTAATATTGACGAGGCAATGCTAGTCACCTAACCACGTTAAAATTTTTACGACATTTCACATTGGTTTTTCAAAATTTTCACTTATACTGATATATCAATCAGTACTCAATTTTTGACTTTCAACTTTCAATAACTCGCTCGGATATTGACCGATCGATACGAAATTTCCATTTTCGGCATCAGGGAGTGCATCCGTGTCGAACTGCATACCCTGAACCTTCAAATTCGAATTTTTTGACAGTCTTTCAAAATCGTTTTGGAAATACAAATATTTTTGACATAAATTTGAATATCTTTTTTAAATACCGTTAGATTTCTGTTTTATTTGGTTTAATATTGACGAGGCAATGCTAGTCACCTAACCACGTTAAAATTTTTACGACATTTCACATTGGTTTTTCAAAATTTTCACTTATACTGATATATCAATCAGTACTCAATTTTTGACTTTCAACTTTCAATAACTCGCTCGGATATTGACCGATCGATACGAAATTTCCATTTTCGGCATCAGGGAGTGCATCCGTGTCGAACTGCATACCCTGAACCTTCAAATTCGGATTTTTTCGACAGTCTTTCAAAATCGTTTTGGAAATACAAATATTTTTGACATAAATTTGAATATCTTTTTTAAATACCGTTAGATTTCTGTTTTATTTGGTTTAATATTGACGAGGCAATGCTAGTCACCTACCCACGTTAAAATTTTGACAACATTTCACATTGGTTTTTCAAAATTTTCACTTATACTGATATATCAATCAGTACTCAATTTTTGACATTCAACTTTCAATAACTCGCTCGGATATTGACCGATCGATACGAAACTTTCATTTTCGGCATCAGGGAGTGCATCCGTGTCGAACTGCATACCCTGAACCTTCAAATTCGGATTTTTTTGACAGTCTTTCAAAATCGTTTTGGAAATACAAATATTTTTGACATAAATTTGAATATCTTTTTTAAATACCGTTAGATTTCTGTTTTATTTGGTTTAATATTGACGAGGCAATGCTAGTCACCTAACCACGTTAAAATTTTGACAACATTTCACATTGGTTTTTCAAAATTTTCACTTATACTGATATATCAATCAGTACTCAATTTTTGACTTTCAACTTTCAATAACTCGCTCGGATATTGACCGATCGATACGAAACTTTCATTTTCGGCATCAGGGAGTGCATCCGTGTCGAACTGCATACCCTGAACCTTCAAATTCGGATTTTTTGACAGTCGTTCAAAATCGTTTTGGAAATACAAATAATTTTGACATAAATTTGAATATCTTTTTTAAATACCGTTAGATTTCTGTTTTATTTGGTTTAATATTGACGAGGCAATGCTAGTCACCAAACCACGTTAAAATTTTTACGACATTTCACATTGGTTTTTCAAAATTTTCACTAATACTGATATATCAATCAGTACTCAATTTTTGACTTTCAACTTTCAATAACTCGCTCGGATATTGACCGATCGATACGAAACTTTCATTTTCGGCATCAGGGAGTGCATCCGTGTCGAACTGCATACCCTGAACCTTCAAATTCGGATTTTTTCGACAGTCTTTCAAAATCGTTTTGGAAATACAAATATTTTTGACATAAATTTGAATATCTTTTTTAAATACCGTTAGATTTCTGTTTTATTTGGTTTAATATTGACGAGGCAATGCTAGTCACCTAACCACGTTAAAATTTTGACAACATTTCACATTGGTTTTTCAAAATTTTCACTTATACTGATATATCAATCAGTACTCAATTTTTGACTTTCAACTTTCAATAACTCGCTCGGATATTGACCGATCGATACGAAACTTTCATTTTCGGCATCAGGGAGTGCATCCGTGTCGAACTGCATACCCTGAACCTTCAAATTCGGATTTTTTGACAGTCTTTCAAAATCGTTTTGGAAATACAAATATTTTTGACATAAATTTGAATATCTTTTTTAATTACCGTTAGATTTCTGTTTTATTTGGTTTAATATTGACAAGGCAATGCTAGTCACCTAACCACGTTAAAATTTTGACAACATTTCACATTGATTTTTCAAAATTTTCACTTATACTGATATATCAATCAGTACTCAATTTTTGACTTTCAACTTTCAATAACTCGCTCGGATATTGACCGATCGATACGAAACTTTCATTTTCGGCATCAGGGAGTGCATCCGTGTCGAACTGCATACCCTGAACCTTCAAATTCGGATTTTTTGACAGTCTTTCAAAATCGTTTTGGAAATACAAATATTTTTGACATAAATTTGAATATCTTTTTTAAATACCGTTAGATTTCTGTTTTATTTGGTTTAATATTGACGAGGCAATGCTAGTCACCTAACCACGTTAAAATTTTGACAACATTTCACATTGGTTTTTCAAAATTTTCACTTATACTGATATATCAATCAGTACTCAATTTTTGACTTTCAACTTTCAATAACTCGCTCGGATATTGACCGATCGATACGAAACTTTCATTTTCGGCATCAGGGAGTGCATCCGTGTCGAACTGCATACCCTGAACCTTCAAATTCGGATTTTTTGACAGTCGTTCAAAATCGTTTTGGAAATACAAATAATTTTGACATAAATTTGAATATCTTTTTTAAATACCGTTAGATTTCTGTTTTATTTGGTTTAATATTGACGAGGCAATGCTAGTCACCAAACCACGTTAAAATTTTTACGACATTTCACATTGGTTTTTCAAAATTTTCACTAATACTGATATATCAATCAGTACTCAATTTTTGACTTTCAACTTTCAATAACTCGCTCGGATATTGACCGATCGATACGAAACTTTCATTTTCGGCATCAGGGAGTGCATCCGTGTCGAACTGCATACCCTGAACCTTCAAATTCGGATTTTTTCGACAGTCTTTCAAAATCGTTTTGGAAATACAAATATTTTTGACATAAATTTGAATATCTTTTTTAAATACCGTTAGATTTCTGTTTTATTTGGTTTAATATTGACGAGGCAATGCTAGTCACCTAACCACGTTAAAATTTTGACAACATTTCACATTGGTTTTTCAAAATTTTCACTTATACTGATATATCAATCAGTACTCAATTTTTGACTTTCAACTTTCAATAACTCGCTCGGATATTGACCGATCGATACGAAACTTTCATTTTCGGCATCAGGGAGTGCATCCGTGTCGAACTGCATACCCTGAACCTTCAAATTCGGATTTTTTGACAGTCGTTCAAAATCGTTTTGGAAATACAAATAATTTTGACATAAATTTGAATATCTTTTTTAAATACCGTTAGATTTCTGTTTTATTTGGTTTAATATTGACGAGGCAATGCTAGTCACCAAACCACGTTAAAATTTTTACGACATTTCACATTGGTTTTTCAAAATTTTCACTAATACTGATATATCAATCAGTACTCAATTTTTGACTTTCAACTTTCAATAACTCGCTCGGATATTGACCGATCGATACGAAACTTTCATTTTCGGCATCAGGGAGTACATCCGTGTCGAACTGCATACCCTGAACCTTCAAATTCGGATTTTTTGACAGTCTTTCAAAATCATTTTGGAAATACAAATATTTTTGACATAAATTTGAATTTCTTTTTTAAATACCGTTAGATTTCTGTTTTATTTGGTTTAATATTGACGAGGCAATGCTAGTCACCTAACCACGTTAAAATTTTGACAACATTTCACATTGGTTTTTCAAAATTTTCACTTATACTGATATATCAATCAGTACTCAATTTTTGACTTTCAACTTTCAATAACTCACTCGGATATTGACCGATCGATACGAAACTTTCATTTTCGTCATCAGGGAGTGCATCTGTGTCGAACTGCATACCCTGAACCTTCAAATTCGGATTTTTTGACAGTCTTTCAAAATCGTTTTGGAAATACAAATATTTTTGACATAAATTTGAATTTCTTTTTTAAATACCGTTAGATTTCTGTTTTATTTGGTTTAATATTGACGAGGCAATGCTAGTCACCTAATTATGTTAAAATTTTGACAACATTTCACATTGGTTTTTCAAAATTTTCACTTATACTGATATATCAATCAGTACTCAATTTTTGACTTTCAACTTTCAATAACTCGCTCGGATATTGACCGATCGATACGAAACTTTCATTTTCGGCATCAGGGAGTGCATCCGTGTCGAACTGCATACCCTGAACCTTCAAATTCGGATTTTTTGACAGTCTTTCAAAATCGTTTTGGAAATACAAATATTTTTGACATAAATTTGGATATCTTTTTTAAATACCGTTAGATTTCTGTTTTATTTGGTTTAATATTGACGAGGCAATGCTAGTCACCTAACCACGTTAAAATTTTTACGACATTTCACATTGGTTTTTCAAAATTTTCACTTATTCAGTACTCAATTTTTGACTTTCAACTTTCAATAACTCGCTCGACTATTGACCGATCGATACGAAACTTTCATTTTCGGCATCAGGGAGTGCATCCTTGTCGAACTGCATACCCTGAACCTTCAAATTCGGATTTTTTTGACAGTCTTTCAAAATCGTTTTGGAAATACAAATATTTTTGACATAAATTTGAATATCTTTTTTAAATACCGTTAGATTTCTGTTTTATTTGGTTTAATATTGACGAGGCAATGCTAGTCACCTAATTATGTTAAAATTTTGACAACATTTCACATTGGTTTTTCAAAATTTTCACTTATACTGATATATCAATCAGTACTCAATTTTTGACTTTCAACTTTCAATAACTCGCTCGGATATTGACCGATCGATACGAAACTTTCATTTTCGGCATCAGGGAGTGCATCCGTGTCGAACTGCATACCCTGAACCTTCAAATTCGGATTTTTTTGACAGTCTTTCAAAATCGTTTTGGAAATACAAATTTTTTGACAAAAATTTGAATATCTTTTTTAAATACCGTTAGATTTCTGTTTCATTTGGTTTAATATTGACGAGGCAATGCTAGTCACCTACCCACGTTAAAATTTTGACAACATTTCACATTGGTTTTTCAAAATTTTCACTTATACTGATATATCAATCAGTACTCAATTTTTGACTTTCAACTTTCAATAACTCACTCGGATATTGACCGATCGATACGAAACTTTCATTTTCGTCATCAGGGAGTGCATCTGTGTCGAACTGCATACCCTGAACCTTCAAATTCGGATTTTTTGACAGTCTTTCAAAATCGTTTTGGAAATACAAATATTTTTGACATAAATTTGAATATCTTTTTTAAATACCGTTAGATTTCTGTTTTATTTGGTTTAATATTGACGAGGCAATGCTAGTCACCTAACCACGTTAAAATTTTGACAACATTTCACATTGGTTTTTCAAAATTTTCACTTATACTGATATATCAATCAGTACTCAATTTTTGACTTTCAACTTTCAATAACTCGCTCGGATATTGACCGATCGATACGAAACTTTCATTTTCGGCATCAGGGAGTACATCCGTGTCGAACTGCATACCCTGAACCTTCAAATTCGGATTTTTTGACAGTCTTTCAAAATCATTTTGGAAATACAAATATTTTTGACATAAATTTGAATTTCTTTTTTAAATACCGTTAGATTTCTGTTTTATTTGGTTTAATATTGACGAGGCAATGCTAGTCACCTACCCACGTTAAAATTTTGACAACATTTCACATTGGTTTTTCAAACTTTTCACTTATACTGATATATCAATCAGTACTCAATTTTTGACTTTCAACTTTCAATAACTCGCTCGGATATTGACCGATCGATACGAAACTTTCATTTTCGGCATCAGGGAGTGCATCCGTGTCGAACTGCCTACCCTGAACCTTCAAATTCGGATTTTTTCGACAGTCTTTCAAAATCGTTTTGGAAATACAAATATTTTTGACATAAATTTGAATATCTTTTTTAAATACCGTTAGATTTCTGTTTTATTTGGTTTAATATTGACGAGGCAATGCTAGTCACCTAACCACGTTAAAATTTTGACAACATTTCACATTGGTTTTTCAAAATTTTCACTTATACTGATATATCAATCAGTACTCAATTTTTGACTTTCAACTTTCAATAACTCGCTCGGATATTGACCGATCGATACGAAACTTTCATTTTCGGCATCAGGGAGTACATCCGTGTCGAACTGCATACCCTGAACCTTCAAATTCGGATTTTTTGACAGTCTTTCAAAATCATTTTGGAAATACA
Source organism: Choreutis nemorana (assembly GCA_949316135.1). Taxonomy (NCBI): domain Eukaryota; kingdom Metazoa; phylum Arthropoda; class Insecta; order Lepidoptera; family Choreutidae; genus Choreutis; species Choreutis nemorana. Next base: position 59,342 of record OX438622.1, read on the forward strand.
AATATTTTTGACATAAATTTGAATTTCTTTTTTAAATACCGTTAGATTTCTGTTTTATTTGGTTTAATATTGACGAGGCAATGCTAGTCACCTACCCACGTTAAAATTTTGACAACATTTCACATTGGTTTTTCAAACTTTTCACTTATACTGATATATCAATCAGTACTCAATTTTTGACTTTCAACTTTCAATAACTCGCTCGGATATTGACCGATCGATACGAAACTTTCATTTTCGGCATCAGGGAGTGCATCCGTGTCGAACTGCATACCCTGAACCTTCAAATTCGGATTTTTTCGACAGTCTTTCAAAATCGTTTTGGAAATACAAATATTTTTGACATAAATTTGAATATCTTTTTTAAATACCGTTAGATTTCTGTTTTATTTGGTTTAATATTGACGAGGCAATGCTAGTCACCTAACCACGTTAAAATTTTGACAACATTTCACATTGGTTTTTCAAAATTTTCACTTATACTGATATATCAATCAGTACTCAATTTTTGACTTTCAACTTTCAATAACTCGCTCGGATATTGACCGATCGATACGAAACTTTCATTTTCGGCATCAGGGAGTGCATCCGTGTCGAACTGCATACCCTGAACCTTCAAATTCGGATTTTTTGACAGTCTTTCAAAATCGTTTTGGAAATACAAATATTTTTGACATAAATTTGAATATCTTTTTTAAATACCGTTAGATTTCTGTTTTATTTGGTTTAATATTGACGAGGCAATGCTAGTCACCTAACCACGTTAAAATTTTGACAACATTTCACATTGGTTTTTCAAAATTTTCACTTATACTGATATATCAATCAGTACTCAATTTTTGACTTTCAACTTTCAATAACTCGCTCGGATATTGACCGATCGATACGAAACTTTCATTTTCGGCATCAGGGAGTGCATCCGTGTCGAACTGCATACCCTGAACCTTCAAATTCGGATTTTTTGACAGTCTTTCAAAATCGTTTTGGAAATACAAATATTTTTGACATAAATTTGAATATCTTTTTTAATTACCGTTAGATTTCTGTTTTATTTGGTTTAATATTGACAAGGCAATGCTAGTCACCTAACCACGTTAAAATTTTGACAACATTTCACATTGGTTTTTCAAAATTTTCACTTATACTGATATATCAATCAGTACTCAATTTTTGACTTTCAACTTTCAATAACTCGCTCGGATATTGACCGATCGATACGAAACTTTCATTTTCGGCATCAGGGAGTGCATCCGTGTCGAACTGCATACCCTGAACCTTCAAATTCGGATTTTTTGACAGTCTTTCAAAATCGTTTTGGAAATACAAATATTTTTGACATAAATTTGAATATCTTTTTTAAATACCGTTAGATTTCTGTTTTATTTGGTTTAATATTGACGAGGCAATGCTAGTCACCTAACCACGTTAAAATTTTGACAACATTTCACATTGGTTTTTCAAAATTTTCACTTATACTGATATATCAATCAGTACTCAATTTTTGACTTTCAACTTTCAATAACTCGCTCGGATATTGACCGATCGATACGAAACTTTCATTTTCGGCATCAGGGAGTGCATCCGTGTCGAACTGCATACCCTGAACCTTCAAATTCGGATTTTTTGACAGTCGTTCAAAATCGTTTTGGAAATACAAATATTTTTGACATAAATTTGAATATCTTTTTTAAATACCGTTAGATTTCTGTTTTATTTGGTTTAATATTGACGAGGCAATGCTAGTCACCAAACCACGTTAAAATTTTTACGACATTTCACATTGGTTTTTCAAAATTTTCACTAATACTGATATATCAATCAGTACTCAATTTTTGACTTTCAACTTTCAATAACTCGCTCGGATATTGACCGATCGATACGAAACTTTCATTTTCGGCATCAGGGAGTGCATCCGTGTCGAACTGCATACCCTGAACCTTCAAATTCGGATTTTTTCGACAGTCTTTCAAAATCGTTTTGGAAATACAAATATTTTTGACATAAATTTGAATATCTTTTTTAAATACCGTTAGATTTCTGTTTTATTTGGTTTAATATTGACGAGGCAATGCTAGTCACCTAACCACGTTAAAATTTTGACAACATTTCACATTGGTTTTTCAAAATTTTCACTTATACTGATATATCAATCAGTACTCAATTTTTGACTTTCAACTTTCAATAACTCGCTCGGATATTGACCGATCGATACGAAACTTTCATTTTCGGCATCAGGGAGTGCATCCGTGTCGAACTGCATACCCTGAACCTTCAAATTCGGATTTTTTGACAGTCGTTCAAAATCGTTTTGGAAATACAAATAATTTTGACATAAATTTGAATATCTTTTTTTAAATACCGTTAGATTTCTGTTTTATTTGGTTTAATATTGACGAGGCAATGCTAGTCACCTAACCACGTTAAAATTTTTACGACATTTCACATTGGTTTTTCAAAATTTTCACTTATACTGATATATCAATCAGTACTCAATTTTTGACTTTCAACTTTCAATAACTCGCTCGGATATTGACCGATCGATACGAAATTTCCATTTTCGGCATCAGGGAGTGCATCCGTGTCGAACTGCATACCCTGAACCTTCAAATTCGAATTTTTTGACAGTCTTTCAAAATCGTTTTGGAAATACAAATATTTTTGACATAAATTTGAATATCTTTTTTAAATACCGTTAGATTTCTGTTTTATTTGGTTTAATATTGACGAGGCAATGCTAGTCACCTAACCACGTTAAAATTTTTACGACATTTCACATTGGTTTTTCAAAATTTTCACTTATACTGATATATCAATCAGTACTCAATTTTTGACTTTCAACTTTCAATAACTCGCTCGGATATTGACCGATCGATACGAAATTTCCATTTTCGGCATCAGGGAGTGCATCCGTGTCGAACTGCATACCCTGAACCTTCAAATTCGGATTTTTTCGACAGTCTTTCAAAATCGTTTTGGAAATACAAATATTTTTGACATAAATTTGAATATCTTTTTTAAATACCGTTAGATTTCTGTTTTATTTGGTTTAATATTGACGAGGCAATGCTAGTCACCTACCCACGTTAAAATTTTGACAACATTTCACATTGGTTTTTCAAAATTTTCACTTATACTGATATATCAATCAGTACTCAATTTTTGACATTCAACTTTCAATAACTCGCTCGGATATTGACCGATCGATACGAAACTTTCATTTTCGGCATCAGGGAGTGCATCCGTGTCGAACTGCATACCCTGAACCTTCAAATTCGGATTTTTTTGACAGTCTTTCAAAATCGTTTTGGAAATACAAATATTTTTGACATAAATTTGAATATCTTTTTTAAATACCGTTAGATTTCTGTTTTATTTGGTTTAATATTGACGAGGCAATGCTAGTCACCTAACCACGTTAAAATTTTGACAACATTTCACATTGGTTTTTCAAAATTTTCACTTATACTGATATATCAATCAGTACTCAATTTTTGACTTTCAACTTTCAATAACTCGCTCGGATATTGACCGATCGATACGAAACTTTCATTTTCGGCATCAGGGAGTGCATCCGTGTCGAACTGCATACCCTGAACCTTCAAATTCGGATTTTTTGACAGTCGTTCAAAATCGTTTTGGAAATACAAATAATTTTGACATAAATTTGAATATCTTTTTTAAATACCGTTAGATTTCTGTTTTATTTGGTTTAATATTGACGAGGCAATGCTAGTCACCAAACCACGTTAAAATTTTTACGACATTTCACATTGGTTTTTCAAAATTTTCACTAATACTGATATATCAATCAGTACTCAATTTTTGACTTTCAACTTTCAATAACTCGCTCGGATATTGACCGATCGATACGAAACTTTCATTTTCGGCATCAGGGAGTGCATCCGTGTCGAACTGCATACCCTGAACCTTCAAATTCGGATTTTTTCGACAGTCTTTCAAAATCGTTTTGGAAATACAAATATTTTTGACATAAATTTGAATATCTTTTTTAAATACCGTTAGATTTCTGTTTTATTTGGTTTAATATTGACGAGGCAATGCTAGTCACCTAACCACGTTAAAATTTTGACAACATTTCACATTGGTTTTTCAAAATTTTCACTTATACTGATATATCAATCAGTACTCAATTTTTGACTTTCAACTTTCAATAACTCGCTCGGATATTGACCGATCGATACGAAACTTTCATTTTCGGCATCAGGGAGTGCATCCGTGTCGAACTGCATACCCTGAACCTTCAAATTCGGATTTTTTGACAGTCTTTCAAAATCGTTTTGGAAATACAAATATTTTTGACATAAATTTGAATATCTTTTTTAATTACCGTTAGATTTCTGTTTTATTTGGTTTAATATTGACAAGGCAATGCTAGTCACCTAACCACGTTAAAATTTTGACAACATTTCACATTGATTTTTCAAAATTTTCACTTATACTGATATATCAATCAGTACTCAATTTTTGACTTTCAACTTTCAATAACTCGCTCGGATATTGACCGATCGATACGAAACTTTCATTTTCGGCATCAGGGAGTGCATCCGTGTCGAACTGCATACCCTGAACCTTCAAATTCGGATTTTTTGACAGTCTTTCAAAATCGTTTTGGAAATACAAATATTTTTGACATAAATTTGAATATCTTTTTTAAATACCGTTAGATTTCTGTTTTATTTGGTTTAATATTGACGAGGCAATGCTAGTCACCTAACCACGTTAAAATTTTGACAACATTTCACATTGGTTTTTCAAAATTTTCACTTATACTGATATATCAATCAGTACTCAATTTTTGACTTTCAACTTTCAATAACTCGCTCGGATATTGACCGATCGATACGAAACTTTCATTTTCGGCATCAGGGAGTGCATCCGTGTCGAACTGCATACCCTGAACCTTCAAATTCGGATTTTTTGACAGTCGTTCAAAATCGTTTTGGAAATACAAATAATTTTGACATAAATTTGAATATCTTTTTTAAATACCGTTAGATTTCTGTTTTATTTGGTTTAATATTGACGAGGCAATGCTAGTCACCAAACCACGTTAAAATTTTTACGACATTTCACATTGGTTTTTCAAAATTTTCACTAATACTGATATATCAATCAGTACTCAATTTTTGACTTTCAACTTTCAATAACTCGCTCGGATATTGACCGATCGATACGAAACTTTCATTTTCGGCATCAGGGAGTGCATCCGTGTCGAACTGCATACCCTGAACCTTCAAATTCGGATTTTTTCGACAGTCTTTCAAAATCGTTTTGGAAATACAAATATTTTTGACATAAATTTGAATATCTTTTTTAAATACCGTTAGATTTCTGTTTTATTTGGTTTAATATTGACGAGGCAATGCTAGTCACCTAACCACGTTAAAATTTTGACAACATTTCACATTGGTTTTTCAAAATTTTCACTTATACTGATATATCAATCAGTACTCAATTTTTGACTTTCAACTTTCAATAACTCGCTCGGATATTGACCGATCGATACGAAACTTTCATTTTCGGCATCAGGGAGTGCATCCGTGTCGAACTGCATACCCTGAACCTTCAAATTCGGATTTTTTGACAGTCGTTCAAAATCGTTTTGGAAATACAAATAATTTTGACATAAATTTGAATATCTTTTTTTAAATACCGTTAGATTTCTGTTTTATTTGGTTTAATATTGACGAGGCAATGCTAGTCACCTAACCACGTTAAAATTTTTACGACATTTCACATTGGTTTTTCAAAATTTTCACTTATACTGATATATCAATCAGTACTCAATTTTTGACTTTCAACTTTCAATAACTCGCTCGGATATTGACCGATCGATACGAAATTTCCATTTTCGGCATCAGGGAGTGCATCCGTGTCGAACTGCATACCCTGAACCTTCAAATTCGAATTTTTTGACAGTCTTTCAAAATCGTTTTGGAAATACAAATATTTTTGACTTAAATTTGAATATCTTTTTTAAATACCGTTAGATTTCTGTTTTATTTGGTTTAATATTGACGAGGCAATGCTAGTCACCTAACCACGTTAAAATTTTTACGACATTTCACATTGGTTTTTCAAAATTTTCACTTATACTGATATATCAATCAGTACTCAATTTTTGACTTTCAACTTTCAATAACTCGCTCGGATATTGACCGATCGATACGAAATTTCCATTTTCGGCATCAGGGAGTGCATCCGTGTCGAACTGCATACCCTGAACCTTCAAATTCGGATTTTTTCGACAGTCTTTCAAAATCGTTTTGGAAATACAAATATTTTTGACATAAATTTGAATATCTTTTTTAAATACCGTTAGATTTCTGTTTTATTTGGTTTAATATTGACGAGGTAATGCTAGTCACCTACACACGTTAAAATTTTGACAACATTTCACATTGGTTTTTCAAAATTTTCACTTATACTGATATATCAATCAGTACTCAATTTTTGACTTTCAACTTTCAATAACTCGCTCGGATATTGACCGATCGATACGAAACTTTCATTTTCGGCATCAGGGAGTGCATCCGTGTCGAACTGCATACCCTGAACCTTCAAATTCGGATTTTTTGACAGTCTTTCAAAATCGTTTTGGAAATACAAATATTTTTGACATAAATTTGGATATCTTTTTTAAATACCGTTAGATTTCTGTTTTATTTGGTTTAATATTGACGAGGCAATGCTAGTCACCTACCCACGTTAAAATTTTGACAACATTTCACATTGGTTTTTCAAAATTTTCACTTATACTGATATATCAATCAGTACTCAATTTTTGACATTCAACTTTCAATAACTCGCTCGGATATTGACCGATCGATACGAAACTTTCATTTTCGGCATCAGGGAGTGCATCCTTGTCGAACTGCATACCCTGAACCTTCAAATTCGGATTTTTTTGACAGTCTTTCAAAATCGTTTTGGAAATACAAATATTTTTGACATAAATTTGAATATCTTTTTTAAATACCGTTAGATTTCTGTTTTATTTGGTTTAATATTGACGAGGCAATGCTAGTCACCTACCCACGTTAAAATTTTGACAACATTTCACATTGGTTTTTCAAAATTTTCACTTATACTGATATATCAATCAGTACTCAATTTTTGACATTCAACTTTCAATAACTCGCTCGGATATTGACCGATCGATACGAAACTTTCATTTTCGGCATCAGGGAGTGCATCCGTGTCGAACTGCATACCCTGAACCTTCAAATTCGGATTTTTTGACAGTCTTTCAAAATCGTTTTGGAAATACAAATATTTTTGACATAAATTTGAATATCTTTTTTAAATACCGTTAGATTTCTGTTTTATTTGGTTTAATATTGACAAGGCAATGCTAGTCACCTAACCACGTTAAAATTTTGACAACATTTCACATTGGTTTTTCAAAATTTTCACTTATACTGATATATCAATCAGTACTCAATTTTTGACTTTCAACTTTCAATAACTCGCTCGGATATTGACCGATCGATACGAAATTTCCATTTTCGGCATCAGGGAGTGCATCCGTGTCGAACTGCATACCCTGAACCTTCAAATTCGAATTTTTTGACAGTCTTTCAAAATCGTTTTGGAAATACAAATATTTTTGACTTAAATTTGAATATCTTTTTTAAATACCGTTAGATTTCTGTTTTATTTGGTTTAATATTGACGAGGCAATGCTAGTCACCTAACCACGTTAAAATTTTTACGACATTTCACATTGGTTTTTCAAAATTTTCACTTATACTGATATATCAATCAGTACTCAATTTTTGACTTTCAACTTTCAATAACTCGCTCGGATATTGACCGATCGATACGAAATTTCCATTTTCGGCATCAGGGAGTGCATCCGTGTCGAACTGCATACCCTGAACCTTCAAATTCGGATTTTTTCGACAGTCTTTCAAAATCGTTTTGGAAATACAAATATTTTTGACATAAATTTGAATATCTTTTTTAAATACCGTTAGATTTCTGTTTTATTTGGTTTAATATTGACGAGGTAATGCTAGTCACCTACACACGTTAAAATTTTGACAACATTTCACATTGGTTTTTCAAAATTTTCACTTATACTGATATATCAATCAGTACTCAATTTTTGACTTTCAACTTTCAATAACTCGCTCGGATATTGACCGATCGATACGAAACTTTCATTTTCGGCATCAGGGAGTGCATCCGTGTCGAACTGCATACCCTGAACCTTCAAATTCGGATTTTTTGACAGTCTTTCAAAATCGTTTTGGAAATACAAATATTTTTGACATAAATTTGGATATCTTTTTTAAATACCGTTAGATTTCTGTTTTATTTGGTTTAATATTGACGAGGCAATGCTAGTCACCTACCCACGTTAAAATTTTGACAACATTTCACATTGGTTTTTCAAAATTTTCACTTATACTGATATATCAATCAGTACTCAATTTTTGACATTCAACTTTCAATAACTCGCTCGGATATTGACCGATCGATACGAAACTTTCATTTTCGGCATCAGGGAGTGCATCCTTGTCGAACTGCATACCCTGAACCTTCAAATTCGGATTTTTTTGACAGTCTTTCAAAATCGTTTTGGAAATACAAATATTTTTGACATAAATTTGAATATCTTTTTTAAATACCGTTAGATTTCTGTTTTATTTGGTTTAATATTGACGAGGCAATGCTAGTCACCTACCCACGTTAAAATTTTGACAACATTTCACATTGGTTTTTCAAAATTTTCACTTATACTGATATATCAATCAGTACTCAATTTTTGACATTCAACTTTCAATAACTCGCTCGGATATTGACCGATCGATACGAAACTTTCATTTTCGGCATCAGGGAGTGCATCCGTGTCGAACTGCATACCCTGAACCTTCAAATTCGGATTTTTTGACAGTCTTTCAAAATCGTTTTGGAAATACAAATATTTTTGACATAAATTTGAATATCTTTTTTAAATACCGTTAGATTTCTGTTTTATTTGGTTTAATATTGACAAGGCAATGCTAGTCACATAACCACGTTAAAATTTTGACAACATTTCACATTGGTTTTTCAAAATTTTCACTTATACTGATATATCAATCAGTACTCAATTTTTGACTTTCAACTTTCAATAACTCGCTCGGATATTGACCGATCGATACGAAACTTTCATTTTCGTCATCAGGGAGTGCATCTGTGTCGAACTGCATACCCTGAACCTTCAAATTCGGATTTTTTGACAGTCTTTCAAAATCGTTTTGGAAATACAAATATTTTTGACATAAATTTGAATATCTTTTTTAAATACCGTTAGATTTCTGTTTTATTTGGTTTAATATTGACGAGGCAATGCTAGTCACCTAACCACGTTAAAATTTTGACAACATTTCACATTGGTTTTTCAAAATTTTCACTTATACTGATATATCAATCAGTACTCAATTTTTGACTTTCAACTTTCAATAACTCGCTCGGATATTGACCGATCGATACGAAACTTTCATTTTCGGCATCAGGGAGTGCATCCGTGTCGAACTGCATACCCTGAACCTTCAAATTCGGATTTTTTGACAGTCTTTCAAAATCGTTTTGGAAATACAAATATTTTTGACATAAATTTGAATATCTTTTTTAAATACCGTTAGATTTCTGTTTTATTTGGTTTAATATTGACAAGGCAATGCTAGTCACCTAACCACGTTAAAATTTTGACAACATTTTACATTGGTTTTTCAAAATTTTCACTTATACTGATATATCAATCAGTACTCAATTTTTGACTTTCAACTTTCAATAACTCGCTCGGATATTGACCGATCGATACGAAACTTTCATTTTCGTCATCAGGGAGTGCATCTGTGTCGAACTGCATACCCTGAACCTTCAAATTCGGATTTTTTGACAGTCTTTCAAAATCGTTTTGGAAATACAAATATTTTTGACATAAATTTGAATATCTTTTTTAAATACCGTTAGATTTCTGTTTTATTTGGTTTAATATTGACGAGGCAATGCTAGTCACCTAACCACGTTAAAATTTTGACAACATTTCACATTGGTTTTTCAAAATTTTCACTTATACTGATATATCAATCAGTACTCAATTTTTGACTTTCAACTTTCAATAACTCGCTCGGATATTGACCGATCGATACGAAACTTTCATTTTCGGCATCAGGGAGTGCATCCGTGTCGAACTGCATACCCTGAACCTTCAAATTCGGATTTTTTGACAGTCGTTCAAAATCGTTTTGGAAATACAAATAATTTTGACATAAATTTGAATATCTTTTTTAAATACCGTTAGATTTCTGTTTTATTTGGTTTAATATTGACGAGGCAATGCTAGTCACCTAACCACGTTAAAATTTTTACGACATTTCACATTGGTTTTTCAAAATTTTCACTAATACTGATATATCAATCAGTACTCAATTTTTGACTTTCAACTTTCAATAACTCGCTCGGATATTGACCGATCGATACGAAACTTTCATTTTCGGCATCAGGGAGTGCATCCGTGTCGAACTGCATACCCTGAACCTTCAAATTCGGATTTTTTCGACAGTCTTTCAAAATCGTTTTGGAAATACAAATATTTTTGACATAAATTTGAATATCTTTTTTAAATACCGTTAGATTTCTGTTTTATTTGGTTTAATATTGACGAGGCAATGCTAGTCACCTAACCACGTTAAAATTTTGACAACATTTCACATTGGTTTTTCAAAATTTTCACTTATACTGATATATCAATCAGTACTCAATTTTTGACTTTCAACTTTCAATAACTCGCTCGGATATTGACCGATCGATACGAAACTTTCATTTTCGGCATCAGGGAGTGCATCCGTGTCAAACTGCATACCCTGAACCTTCAAATTCGGATTTTTTGACAGTCGTTCAAAATCGTTTTGGAAATACAAATAATTTTGACATAAATTTGAATATCTTTTTTTAAATACCGTTAGATTTCTGTTTTATTTGATTTAATATTGACGAGGCAATGCTAGTCACCTAACCACTTTAAAATTTTTACGACATTTCACATTGGTTTTTCAAAATTTTCACTAATACTGATATATCAATCAGTACTCAATTTTTGACTTTCAACTTTCAATAACTCGCTCGGATATTGACCGATCGATACGAAACTTTCATTTTCGGCATCAGGGAGTGCATCCGTGTCGAACTGCATACCCTGAACCTTCAAATTCGGATTTTTTGACAGTCTTTCAAAATCGTTTTGGAAATACAAATAATTTTGACATAAATTTGAATATCTTTTTTAAATACCGTTAGATTTCTGTTTTATTTGGTTTAATATTGACGAGGTAATGCTAGTCACCTACACACGTTAAAATTTTGACAACATTTCACATTGGTTTTTCAAATTTTTCACTTATACTGATATATCAATCAGTACTCAATTTTTGACTTTCAACTTTCAATAACTCGCTCGGATATTGACCGATCGATACGAAACTTTCATTTTCGGCATCAGGGAGTGCATCCGTGTCGAACTGCATACCCTGAACCTTCAAATTCGGATTTTTTTGACAGTCTTTCAAAATCATTTTGGAAATACAAATATTTTTGACATAAATTTGAATATCTTTTTTAAATACCGTTAGATTTCTGTTTTATTTGGTTTAATATTGACGAGGCAATGCTAGTCACCTAACCACGTTAAAATTTTTACGACATTTCACATTGGTTTTTCAAAATTTTCACTTATACTGATATATCAATCAGTACTCAATTTTTGACTTTCAACTTTCAATAACTCGCTCGGATATTGACCGATCGATACGAAACTTTCATTTTCGGCATCAGGGAGTGCATCTGTGTCGAACTGCATACCCTGAACCTTCAAATTCGGATTTTTTGACAGTCTTTCATAATCGTTTTGGAAATACAAATATTTTTGACATAAATTTGAATATCTTTTTTAAATACCGTTAGATTTCTGTTTTATTTGGTTTAATATTGACGAGGCAATGCTAGTCACCTAACCACGTTAAAATTTTGACAACATTTCACATTGGTTTTTCAAAATTTTCACTTATACTGATATATCAATCAGTACTCAATTTTTGACTTTCAACTTTCAATAACTCGCTCGGATATTGACCGATCGATACGAAACTTTCATTTTCGGCATCAGGGAGTGCATCCGTGTCGAACTGCATACCCTGAACCTTCAAATTCGGATTTTTTGACAGTCGTTCAAAATCGTTTTGGAAATACAAATAATTTTGACATAAATTTGAATATCTTTTTTAAATACCGTTAGATTTCTGTTTTATTTGGTTTAATATTGACGAGGCAATGCTAGTCACCTAACCACGTTAAAATTTTTACGACATTTCACATTGGTTTTTCAAAATTTTCACTAATACTGATATATCAATCAGTACTCAATTTTTGACTTTCAACTTTCAATAACTCGCTCGGATATTGACCGATCGATACGAAACTTTCATTTTCGGCATCAGGGAGTGCATCCGTGTCGAACTGCATACCCTGAACCTTCAAATTCGGATTTTTTCGACAGTCTTTCAAAATCGTTTTGGAAATACAAATATTTTTGACATAAATTTGAATATCTTTTTTAAATACCGTTAGATTTCTGTTTTATTTGGTTTAATATTGACGAGGCAATGCTAGTCACCTACCCACGTTAAAATTTTGACAACATTTCACATTGGTTTTTCAAAATTTTCACTTATACTGATATATCAATCAGTACTCAATTTTTGACTTTCAACTTTCAATAACTCGCTCGGATATTGACCGATCGATACGAAATTTCCATTTTCGGCATCAGGGAGTGCATCCGTGTCGAACTGCATACCCTGAACCTTCAAATTCGGATTTTTTGACAGTCTTTCAAAATCGTTTTGGAAATACAAATATTTTTGACATAAATTTGAATATCTTTTTTAAATACCGTTAGATTTCTGTTTTATTTGGTTTAATATTGACGAGGTAATGCTAGTCACCTACACACGTTAAAATTTTGACAACATTTCACATTGGTTTTTCAAATTTTTCACTTATACTGATATATCAATCAGTACTCAATTTTTGACTTTCAACTTTCAATAACTCGCTCGGATATTGACCGATCGATACGAAACTTTCATTTTCGGCATCAGGGAGTGCATCCGTGTCGAACTGCAAACCCTGAACCTTCAAATTCGGATTTTTTCGACAGTCTTTCAAAATCGTTTTGGAAATACAAATATTTTTTACATAAATTTGAATATCTTTTTAAATACCGTTAGATTTCTGTTTTATTTGGTTTAATATTGACGAGGCAATGCTAGTCACCTAACCACGTTAAAATTTTGACAACATTTCACATTGGTTTTTCAAAATTTTCACATATACTGATATATCAATCAGTACTCAATTTTTGACTTTCAACTTTCAATAACTCGCTCGGATATTGACCGATCGATACGAAACTTTCATTTTCGGCATCAGGGAGTGCATCCGTGTCGAACTGCATACCCTGAACCTTCAAATTCGGATTTTTTGACAGTCGTTCAAAATCGTTTTGGAAATACAAATAATTTTGACATAAATTTGAATATCTTTTTTAAATACCGTTAGATTTCTGTTTTATTTGGTTTAATATTGACGAGGCAATGCTAGTCACCTAATTATGTTAAAATTTTGACAACATTTCACATTGGTTTTTCAAAATTTTCACTTATACTGATATATCAATCAGTACTCAATTTTTGACTTTCAACTTTCAATAACTCGCTCGGATATTGACCGATCGATACGAAACTTTCATTTTCGGCATCAGGAAGTGCATCCGTGTCAAACTGCATACCCTGAACCTTCAAATTCGGATTTTTTGACAGTCGTTCAAAATCGTTTTGGAAATACAAATAATTTTGACATAAATTTGAATATCTTTTTTAAATACCGTTAGATTTCTGTTTTATTTGGTTTAATATTGACGAGGCAATGCTAGTCACCTACCCACGTTAAAATTTTGACAACATTTCACATTAGTTTTTCAAAATTTTCACTTATACTGATATATCAATCAGTACTCAATTTTTGACTTTCAACTTTCAATAACTCGCTCGGATATTGACCGATCGATACGAAACTTTCATTTTCGGCATCAGGGAGTGCATCCGTGTCGAACTGCATACCCTGAACCTTCAAATTCGGATTTTTTCGACAGTCTTTCAAAATCGTTTTGGAAATACAAATATTTTTGACATAAATTTGAATATCTTTTTTAAATACCGTTAGATTTCTGTTTTATTTGGTTTAATATTGACGAGGCAATGCTAGTCACCTAACCACGTTAAAATTTTTACGACATTTCACATTGGTTTTTCAAAATTTTCACTTATACTGATATATCAATCAGTACTCAATTTTTGACTTTCAACTTTCAATAACTCGCTCGGATATTGACCGATCGATACGAAACTTTCATTTTCGGCATCAGGGAGTGCATCCGTGTCGAACTGCATACCCTGAACCTTCAAATTCGGATTTTTTCGACAGTCTTTCAAAATCGTTTTGGAAATACAAATATTTTTGACATAAATTTGAATATCTTTTTTAAATACCGTTAGATTTCTGTTATATTTGGTTTAATATTGACGAGGCAATGCTAGTCACCTAACCACGTTAAAATTTTGACAACATTTCACATTGGTTTTTCAAAATTTTCACTTATACTGATATATCAATCAGTACTCAATTTTTGACTTTCAACTTTCAATAACTCGCTCGGATATTGACCGATCGATACGAAACTTTCATTTTCGGCATCAGGGAGTGCATCCGTGTCGAACTGCATACCCTGAACCTTCAAATTCGGATTTTTTGACAGTCTTTCAAAATCGTTATGGAAATACAAATAATTTTGACAAAAATTTGAATATCTTTTTTAAATACCGTTAGATTTCTGTTTTGTTTGGTTTAATATTGACGAGGCAATGCTAGTCACCTAACCACGTTAAAATTTTGACAACATTTCACATTGCTTTTTCAAAATTTTCACTTATACCGATATATCAATCAGTACTCAATTTTTGACTTTCAACTTTCAATAACTCGCTCGGATATTGACCGATCGATACGAAACTTTCATTTTCGGCATCAGGGAGTGCATCCGTGTCGAACTGCATACCCTGAACCTTCAAATTCGGATTTTTTGACAGTCTTTCAAAATCGTTTTGGAAATACAAATATTTTTGACATAAATTTGAATATCTCTTTTAAATACCGTTCGATTTCTCTTTTATTTGGTTTAATATTGACGAGGCAATGCTAGTCACCTAACCACGTTAAAATATTGACAACATTTCACATTGGTTTTTCAAAATTTTCACTTATACTGAAATATCAATCAGTACTCAATTTTTGACTTTCAACTTTCAATAACTCGCTCGGATATTGACCGATCGATACGAAACTTTCATTTTTGGCATCAGAGAGTGCATCCGTGTCGAACTGCATACCCTGAACCTTCAAATTCGGATGTTTTTGACAGTCTTTCAAAATCGTTTTGGAAATACAAATTTTTTGACAAAAATTTGAATATCTTTTTTAAATACCGTTAAATTTCTGTTTTATTTGGTTTAATATTGACGAGGCAATGCTAGTCACCTAACCACGTTAAAATTTTGACAACATTTCACATTGGTTTTTCAAAATTTTCACTTATACTGATATATCAATCAGTACTCAATTTTTGACTTTCAACTTTCAATAACTCGCTCGGATATTGACCGATCGATACGAAACTTTCATTTTCGGCATCAGGAAGTGCATCCGTGTCGAACTGCATATCCTGAACCTTCAAATTCGGATTTTTTTTGACAGTCTTTCAAAATCGTTTTGGAAATACAAATATTTTTGACATAAATTTGAATATCTTTTTTAAATACCGTTAGATTTCTGTTTTATTTGGTTTAATATTGACGAGGCAATGCTAGTCACCTAACCACGTTAAAATTTTGACAACATTTCACATTGCTTTTTCAAAATTTTCACTTATACCGATATATCAATCAGTACTCAATTTTTGACTTTCAACTTTCAATAACTCGCTCGGATATTGACCGATCGATACGAAACTTTCATTTTCGGCATCAGGGAGTGCATCCGTGTCGAACTGCATACCCTGAACCTTCAAATTCGGATTTTTTGACAGTCTTTCAACATCGTTTTGGAAATACAAATATTTTTGACATAATTTTGAATATCTTTTTAAATACCGTTAGATTTCTGTTTTATTTGGTTTAATATTGACGAGGCAATGCTAGTCACCTAACCACGTTAAAATTTTGACAACAATTCACATTGGGTTTTCAAAATTTTCACTTATACTGATATATCAATCAGTATTCAATTTTTGACTTTCAACTTTCAATAACTCGCTCGGATATTGACCGATCGATACGAAACTTTCATTTTCGGCATCAGGGAGTGCATCCGTGTCGAACTGCATACCCTGAACCTTCAAATTCGGATTTTTTGACAGTCTTTCAAAATCGTTTTGGAAATACAAATATTTTTGACATAAATTTGAATATCTTTTTTAAATACCGTTAGATTTCTGTTTTATTTGGTTTAATATTGACGAGGCAATGCTAGTCACCTAACCACGTTAAAATTTTGACAACATTTCACATTGCTTTTTCAAAATTTTCACTTATACTGATATATCAATCAGTACTCAATTTTTGACTTTCAACTTTCAATAACTCGCTCGGATATTAACCGATCGATACGAAACTTTCATTTTCGGCATCAAGGAGTGCATCCGTGTCAAACTGCATACCCTGAACCTTCAAATTCGGATTTTTTCGACAGTCTTTCAAAATCGTTTTGGAAATACAAATAATTTTGACAAAAATTTGAATATCTTTTTTAAATACCGTTAAATTTCTGTTTTATTTGGTTTAATATTGACGAGGCAATGCTAGTCACCTAACCACGTTAAAATTTTGACAACATTTCACATTGGTTTTTCAAAATTTTCACTTATACTGATATATCAATCAGTACTCAATTTTTGACTTTCAACTTTCAATAACTCGCTCGGATATTGACCGATCGATACGAAACTTTCATTTTCGGCATCAGGGAGTGCATCCGTGTCGAATTGCATACCCTGAACCTTCAAATTCGGATTTTTTGACAGTCTTTCAAAATCGTTATGGAAATACAAATAATTTTGACAAAAATTTGAATATCTTTTTTAAATACCTTTAGATTTCTGTTTTATTTGGTTTAATATTGACGAGGCAATGCTAGTCACCTAACCACGTTAAAATTTTGACAACATTTCACATTGCTTTTTCAAAATTTTCACTTATACCGATATATCAATCAGTACTCAATTTTTGACTTTCAATTTTTTAATAACTCGCTCGGATATTGACCGATCGATACGAAACTTTCATTTTCGGCATCAGGGAGTGCATCCGTGTCGAACTGCATACCCTGAACCTTCAAATTCGGATTTTTTGACAGTCTTTCAAAATCGTTTTGGAAATACAAATATTTTTGACATAAATTTGAATATCTTTTTTAAATACCGTTAGATTTCTGTTTTATTTGGTTTAATAATGACGAGGCAATGCTAGTCACCTAACCACGTTAAAATTTTGACAACATTTCACATTGCTTTTTCAAAATTTTCACTTATACTGATATATCAATCAGTACTCAATTTTTGACTTTCAACTTTCAATAACTCGCTGGGATATTGACCGACCGATACGAAACTTTCATTTTCGGCATCAGGAAGTGCATCCGTGTCGAACTGCATATCCTGAACCTTCAAATTCGGATTTTTTTTGACAGTCTTTCAAAATCGTTTTGGAAATACAAATATTTTTGACATAAATTTGAATATCTCTTTTAAATACCGTTAGATTTCTGTTTTATTTGGTTTAATATTGACGAAGCAATGCTAGTCACCTAACCACGTTAAAATTTTGACAACATTTCACATTGGTTTTTCAAAATTTTCACTTATACTGATATATCAATCAGTACTCAATTTTTGACATTCAACTTTCAATTACTCGCTCGGATATTGACCGACCGATACGAAACTTTCATTTTCGGCATCAGGAAGTGCATCCGTGTTGAACTGCATATCCTGAACCTTCAAATTCGGATTTTTTTTGACAGTCTTTCAAAATCGTTTTGGAAATACAAATATTTTTGACATAAATTTGAATATCTCTTTTAAATACCGTTAGATTTCTGTTTTATTTGGTTTAATATTGACGAAGCAATGCTAGTCACCTAACCACGTTAAAATTTTGACAACATTTCACATTGGTTTTTCAAAATTTTCACTTATACTGATATATCAATCAGTACTCAATTTTTGACTTTCAACTTTCAATAACTCGCTCGGATATTGACCGATCGATACGAAACTTTCATTTTCAGCATCAGGGAGTGCATCCGTGTCGAACTGCATACCCTGAACCTTCAAATTCGGATTTTTTGACAGTCTTTCAAAATCGTTTTGGAAATACAAATAATTTTGACATAAATTTGAATATCTTTTTTAATTACCGTTAGATTTCTGTTTTATTTGGTTTAATATTGACGAGGCAATGCTAGTCACCTAACCACGTTAAAATTTTGACAACATTTCACATTGGTTTTTCAAAATTTTCACTTATACTGATATATCAATCAGTACTCAATTTTTGACTTTCAACTTTCAATAACTCGCTCGGATATTGACCGACCGATACGAAACTTTCATTTTCGGCATCAGGAAGTGCATCCGTGTCGAACTGCATATCCTGAACCTTCAAATTCGGATTTTTTTTGACAGTCTTTCAAAATCGTTTTGGAAATACAAATATTTTTGACATAAATTTGAATATCTCTTTTAAATACCGTTAGATTTCTGTTTTATTTGGTTTAATATTGACGAGGCAATGCTAGTCACCTAACCACGTTAAAATTTTGCCAACATTTCACATTGGTTTTTCAAAATTTTCACTTATACTGATATATCAATCAGTACTCAATTTTTGACTTTCAACTTTCAATAACTCGCTCGGATATTGACCGATCGATACGAAACTTTCATTTTCGGCATCAGGGAGTGCATCCGTGTCGAACTGCATACCCTGAACCTTCAAATTCGGATTTTTTGACAGTCTTTCAAATTCGTTTTGGAAATACAAATATTTTTGACATAAATTTGAATATCTCTTTTAAATACCGTTAGATTTCTGTTTTATTTGGTTTAATATTGACGAGGCAATGCTAGTCACCTAACCACGTTAAAATTTTGACAACATTTCACATTGGTTTTTCAAAATTTTCACTTATACTGATATGTCAATCAGTACTCAATTTTTGACTTTCAACTTTCAATAACTCGCTCGGATATTGACCGATCGATACGAAACTTTCATTTTCGGCATCAGGGAGTGCATCCGTGTCGAACTGCATACCCTGAACCTTCAAATTCGGATTTTTTGACAGTCTTTCAAAATCGTTTTGGAAATACAAATAATTTTGACATAAATTTGAATATCTTTTTTAAATACCGTTAGATTTCTGTTTTATTTGGTTTAATATTGACGAGGCAATGCTAGTCACCTAACCACGTTAAAATTTTGACAACATTTCACATTGGTTTTTCAAAATTTTCACTTATACTGATATATCAATCAGTACTCAATTTTTGACTTTCAACTTTCAATAACTCGCTCGGATATTGACCGATCGATACGATACTATCATTTTCGGCATCAGGGTGTGCACCCGTGTCGAACTGCATACCCTGAACCTTCAAATTCGGATTTTTTTGACAGTCTTTCAAAATCGTTTTGGAAATACAAATATTTTTGACATAAATTTGAATATCTTTTTTAAATACCGTTAGATTTCTGTTTTTTTTGGTTTAATATTGACGAGGCAATGCTAGTCACTTAACCACGTTAAAATTTTGACAACATTTCACATTGGTTTTTCAAAATTTTCACTTATACTGATATATCAATCAGTACTCAATTTTTGACTTTCAACTTTCAATAACTCGCTCGGATATTGACCGATCGATACGAAACTTTCATTTTCGGCATCAGGGAGTACATCCGTGTCGAACTGCATACCCTGAACCTTCAAATTCGGATTCTTTTGACAGTCTTTCAAAATCGTTATGGAAATACAAATAATTTTGACAAAAATTTGAATATCTTTTTTAAATACAGTTAGATTTCTGTTTTATTTGGTTTAATATTGACGAGGCAATGCTAGTCACTTAACCACTTTAAAATTTTGACAACATTTCACATTGGTTTTTCAAAATTTTCACTTATACTGATATATCAATCAGTACTCAATTTTTGACTTTCAACTTTCAATAACTCGCTCGGATATTGACCGATCGATACGAAACTTTTATTTTCGGCATCAGGGAGTACATCCGTGTCGAACTGCATACCCTGAACCTTCAAATTCGGATTCTTTTGACAGTCTTTCAAAATCGTTATGGAAATACAAATAATTTTGACATAAATTTGAATATCTTTTTTAAATACCGTTAGATTTCTGTTTTATTTGGTTTAATATTGACGAGGCAATGCTAGTCACCTAACCACGTTAAAATTTTGACAACATTTCACATTGCTTTTTCAAAATTTTCACTTATACTGATATATCAATCAGTACTCAATTTTTGACTTTCAACTTTCAATAACTCGCTCGGATATTGACCGATCGATACGAAACTTTCATTTTCGGCATCAGGGAGTGCATCCGTGTCGAACTGCATACCCTGAACCTTCAAATTCGGATTTTTTGACAGTCTTTCAAAATCGTTTTGGAAATACAAATAATTTTGACATAAATTTGAATATCTTTTTTAAATACCGTTAGATTTCTGTTTTATTTGGTTTAATATTGACGAGGCAATGCTAGTCACCTAACCACGTTAAAATTTTGACAACATTTCACATTGGTTTTTCAAAATGTTCACTTATACTGATATGTCAATCAGTACTCAATTTTTGACTTTCAACTTTCAATAACTCGCTCGGATATTGACCGATCGATACGAAACTTTCATTTTCGGCATCAGGGAGTGCATCCGTGTCGAACTGCATACCCTGAACCTTCAAATTCGGATTTTTTTGACAGTCTTTCAAAATCGTTTTAGAAATACAAATATTTTTGACAAAAATTTGAATATCTTTTTTAAATACCGTTAGATTTCTGTTTTTTTTGGTTTAATATTGACGAGGCAATGCTAGTCACCTAACCACGTTAAAATTTTGACAACATTTCACATTGGTTTTTCAAAATTTTCACTTATACTGATATATCAATCAGTACTCAATTTTTGACTTTCAACTTTCAATAACTCGCTCGGATATTGACCGATCGATACGAAACTTTCATTTTCGGCATCAGGGAGTGCATCCGTGTCGAACTGCATACCCTGAACCTTCAAATTCGGATTTTTTGACAGTCTTTCAAAATCGTTTTGGAAATACAAATAATTTTGACATAAATTTGAATATCTTTTTTAAATACCGTTAGATTTCTGTTTTATTTGGTTTAATATTGACGAGGCAATGCTAGTCACCTAACCACGTTAAAATTTTGACAACATTTCACATTGGTTTTTCAAAATTTTCACTTATACTGATATATCAATCAGTACTCAATTTTTGACTTTCAACTTTCAATAACTCGCTCGGATATTGACCGATCGATACGATACTATCATTTTCGGCATCAGGGTGTGCACCCGTGTCGAACTGCATACCCTGAACCTTCAAATTCGGATTTTTTTGACAGTCTTTCAAAATCGTTTTGGAAATACAAATATTTTTGACATAAATTTGAATATCTTTTTTAAATACCGTTAGATTTCTGTTTTTTTTGGTTTAATATTGACGAGGCAATGCTAGTCACTTAACCACGTTAAAATTTTGACAACATTTCACATTGGTTTTTCAAAATTTTCACTTATACTGATATATCAATCAGTACTCAATTTTTGACTTTCAACTTTCAATAACTCGCTCGGATATTGACCGATCGATACGAAACTTTCATTTTCGGCATCAGGGAGTACATCCGTGTCGAACTGCATACCCTGAACCTTCAAATTCGGATTCTTTTGACAGTCTTTCAAAATCGTTATGGAAATACAAATAATTTTGACAAAAATTTGAATATCTTTTTTAAATACAGTTAGATTTCTGTTTTATTTGGTTTAATATTGACGAGGCAATGCTAGTCACTTAACCACTTTAAAATTTTGACAACATTTCACATTGGTTTTTCAAAATTTTCACTTATACTGATATATCAATCAGTACTCAATTTTTGACTTTCAACTTTCAATAACTCGCTCGGATATTGACCGATCGATACGAAACTTTTATTTTCGGCATCAGGGAGTACATCCGTGTCGAACTGCATACCCTGAACCTTCAAATTCGGATTCTTTTGACAGTCTTTCAAAATCGTTATGGAAATACAAATAATTTTGACATAAATTTGAATATCTTTTTTAAATACCGTTAGATTTCTGTTTTATTTGGTTTAATATTGACGAGGCAATGCTAGTCACCTAACCACGTTAAAATTTTGACAACATTTCACATTGCTTTTTCAAAATTTTCACTTATACTGATATATCAATCAGTACTCAATTTTTGACTTTCAACTTTCAATAACTCGCTCGGATATTGACCGATCGATACGAAACTTTCATTTTCGGCATCAGGGAGTGCATCCGTGTCGAACTGCATACCCTGAACCTTCAAATTCGGATTTTTTGACAGTCTTTCAAAATCGTTTTGGAAATACAAATAATTTTGACATAAATTTGAATATCTTTTTTAAATACCGTTAGATTTCTGTTTTATTTGGTTTAATATTGACGAGGCAATGCTAGTCACCTAACCACGTTAAAATTTTGACAACATTTCACATTGGTTTTTCAAAATGTTCACTTATACTGATATGTCAATCAGTACTCAATTTTTGACTTTCAACTTTCAATAACTCGCTCGGATATTGACCGATCGATACGAAACTTTCATTTTCGGCATCAGGGAGTGCATCCGTGTCGAACTGCATACCCTGAACCTTCAAATTCGGATTTTTTTGACAGTCTTTCAAAATCGTTTTAGAAATACAAATATTTTTGACAAAAATTTGAATATCTTTTTTAAATACCGTTAGATTTCTGTTTTTTTTGGTTTAATATTGACGAGGCAATGCTAGTCACCTAACCACGTTAAAATTTTGACAACATTTCACATTGGTTTTTCAAAATTTTCACTTATACTGATATATCAATCAGTACTCAATTTTTGACTTTCAACTTTCAATAACTCGCTCGGATATTGACCGATCGATACGAAACTTTCATTTTCGGCATCAGGGAGTGCATCCGTGTCGAACTGCATACCCTGAACCTTCAAATTCGGATTTTTTGACAGTCTTTCAAAATCGTTTTGGAAATACAAATAATTTTGACATAAATTTGAATATCTTTTTTAAATACCGTTAGATTTCTGTTTTATTTGGTTTAATATTGACGAGGCAATGCTAGTCACCTAACCACGTTAAAATTTTGACAACATTTCACATTGGTTTTTCAAAATGTTCACTTATACTGATATGTCAATCAGTACTCAATTTTTGACTTTCAACTTTCAATAACTCGCTCGGATATTGACCGATCGATACGAAACTTTCATTTTCGGCATCAGGGAGTGCATCCGTGTCGAACTGCATACCCTGAACCTTCAAATTCGGATTTTTTTGACAGTCTTTCAAAATCGTTTTGGAAATACAAATATTTTTGACAAAAATTTGAATATCTTTTTTAAATACCGTTAGATTTCTGTTTTTTTTGGTTTAATATTGACGAGGCAATGCTAGTCACCTAACCACGTTAAAATTTTGACAACATTTCACATTGGTTTTTCAAAATTTTCACTTATACTGATATATCAATCAGTACTCAATTTTTGACTTTCAACTTTCAATAACTCGCTCGGATATTGACCGATCGATACGAAACTTTCATTTTCAGCATCAGGGAGTGCATCCGTGTCGAACTGCATACCCTGAACCTTCAAATTCGGATTTTTTGACAGTCTTTCAAAATCGTTTTGGAAATACAAATAATTTTGACATAAATTTGAATATCTTTTTTAAATACCGTTAGATTTCTGTTTTATTTGGTTTAATATTGACGAGGCAATGCTAGTCACCTAACCACGTTAAAATTTTGACAACATTTCACATTGGTTTTTCAAAATGTTCACTTATACTGATATGTCAATCAGTACTCAATTTTTGA
Organism: Choreutis nemorana; assembly: GCA_949316135.1. NCBI lineage: Eukaryota > Metazoa > Arthropoda > Insecta > Lepidoptera > Choreutidae > Choreutis > Choreutis nemorana. The sequence goes on from OX438622.1 coordinate 83,721, forward strand.
CTTTCAACTTTCAATAACTCGCTCGGATATTGACCGATCGATACGAAACTTTCATTTTCGGCATCAGGGAGTGCATCCGTGTCGAACTGCATACCCTGAACCTTCAAATTCGGATTTTTTGACAGTCTTTCAAAATCGTTTTGGAAATACAAATAATTTTGACATAAATTTGAATATCTTTTTTAAATACCGTTAGATTTCTGTTTTATTTGGTTTAATATTGACGAGGCAATGCTAGTCACCTAACCACGTTAAAATTTTGACAACATTTCACATTGGTTTTTCAAAATTTTCACTTATACTGATATATCAATCAGTACTCAATTTTTGACTTTCAACTTTCAATAACTCGCTCGGATATTGACCGATCGATACGAAACTTTCATTTTCGGCATCAGGGAGTGCATCCGTGTCGAACTGCATACCCTGAACCTTCAAATTCGGATTTTTTTTGACAGTCTTTCAAAATCGTTTTGGAAATACAAATAATTTTGACAAAAATTTGAATACCTTTTTTAAATACCGTTAGATTTCTGTTTTATTTGGTTTAATATTGACGAGGCAATGCTAGTCACCTAACCACGTTAAAATTTTGACAACATTTCACATTGGTTTTTCAAAATTTTCACTTATACTGATATATCAATCAGTACTCAATTTTTGACTTTCAACTTTCAATAACTCGCTCGGATATTGATCGATCGATACGAAACTTTCATTTTCGGCATCAGGGAGTGCATCCGTGTCGAACTGCATACCCTGAACCTTCAAATTTGGATTTTTTTGACAGTCTTTCAAAATCGTTTTGGAAATACAAATATTTTTGACATAAATTTGAATATCTTTTTTAAATACCGTTAGATTTCTATTTTATTTGGTTTAATATTGACGAGGCAATGCTAGTCACCTAACCTCGTTAAAATTTTGACAACATTTCACATTGCTTTTTCAAAATTTTCACTTATACTGATATATCAATCAGTACTCAATTTTTGACTTTCAACTTTCAATAACTCGCTCGGATATTGACCGATCGATACGAAACTTTCCTTTTCGGCATCAGGAAGTGCATCCGTGTCGAACTGCATACCCTGATCCTTCAAATTCGGATTTTTTGACAGTCTTTCAACATCGTTTTGGAAATACAAATATTTTTGACACAAATTTGAATATCTTTTTTAAATACCGTTAGATTTCTGTTTTATTTGGTTTAATATTGACGAGGCAATGCTAGTTACCTAACCACGTTAAAATTTTGACAATTCACATTCGTTTTTCAAAATTTTCACTTATACTGATATATCTATCAGTACTCAATTTTTGACTTTCAACTTTCAATAACTCGCTCGGATATTGACCGATCGATACGAAACTTTCATTTTCGGCATCAGGGAGTGCATCCGTGTCGAACTGCATACCCTGAACCTTCAAATTCGGATTTTTTGACAGTCTTTCAAAATCGTTTTGGAAATACAAATAATTTTGACATAAATTTGAATATCTTTTTTAAATACCGTTAGATTTCTGTTTTATTTGGTTTAATATTGACGAGGCAATGCTAGTCACCTAACCACGTTAAAATTTTGACAACATTTCACATTGGTTTTTCAAAATTTTCACTTATACTGATATATCAATCAGTACTCAATTTTTGACTTTCAACTTTCAATAACTCGGTCGGATATTGATCGATCGATACGAAACTTTCATTTTCGGCATCAGGGAGTGCATCCGTGTCGAACTGCATACCCTGATCCTTCAAATTTGGATTTTTTTGACAGTCTTTCAAAATCGTTTTGGAAATACAAATAATTTTGACATAAATTTGAATATCTTTTTTAAATACCGTTAGATTTCTGTTTTATTTGGTTTAGTATTGACGAGGCAATGCTAGTCACCTAACCACGTTAAAATTTTGACAACATTTCACATTGGTTTTTCAAAATGTTCACTTATACTGATATGTCAATCAGTACTCAATTTTTGACTTTCAACTTTCAATAACTCGCTCGGATATTGACCGATCGATACGAAACTTTCATTTTCGGCATCAGGGAGTGCATCCGTGTCGAACTGCATACCCTGAACCTTCAAATTCGGATTTTTTTGACAGTCTTTCAAAATCGTTTTGGAAATACAAATATTTTTGACATAAATTTGAATATCTTTTTTAAATACCGTTAGATTTCTGTTTTATTTGGTTTAATATTGACGAGGCAATGCTAGTCACCTAACCACGTTAAAATTTTGACAACATTTCACATTGGTTTTTCAAAATTTTCACTTATACTGATATATCAATCAGTACTCAATTTTTGGCTTTCAACTTTCAATAACTCGCTCGGATATTGACCGATCGATACGAAACTTTCATTTTCGGCATCAGGGAGTGCATCCGTGTCGAACTGCATACCCTGAACCTTCAAATTCGGATTTTTTTTTGACAGTCTTTCAAAATCGTTTTGGAAATACAAATAATTTTGACAAAAATTTGAATATCTTTTTTAAATACCGTTAGATTTCTGTTTTATTTGGTTTAATATTGACGAGGCAATGCTAGTCACCTAACCACGTTAAAATTTTGACAACATTTCACATTGGTTTTTCAAAATTTTCACTTATACTGATATATCAATCAGTACTCAATTTTTGACTTTCAACTTTCAATAACTCGCTCGGATATTGATCGATCGATACCAAACTTTCATTTTCGGCATCAGGGAGTGCATCCGTGTCGAACTGCATACCCTGAACCTTGAAATTTGGATTTTTTTGACAGTCTTTCAAAATCGTTTTGGAAATACAAATATTTTTGACATAAATTTGAATATCTTTTTTAAATACCGTTAGATTTCTGTTTTATTTGGTTTAATATTGACGAGGCAATGCTAGTCACCTAACCACGTTAAAATTTTGACAACATTTCACATTGGTTTTTCAAAATTTTCACTTATACTGATATATCAATCAGTACTCAATTTTTGACTTTCAACTTTCAATAACTCGCTCGGATATTGATCGATCGATACGAAACTTTCCTTTTCGGGATAAGGAAGTGCATCCGTGTCGAACTGCATACCCTGATCCTTCAAATTCGGATTTTTTGACAGTCTTTCAACATCGTTTTGGAAATACAAATATTTTTGACACAAATTTGAATATCTTGTTTAAATACCGTTAGATTTCTGTTTTATTTGGTTTAATATTGACGAGGCAATGCTAGTTACCTAACCACGTTAAAATTTTGACAATTCACATTCGTTTTTCAAAATTTTCACTTATACTGATATATCAATCAGTACTCAATTTTTGACTTTCAACTTTCAATAACTCGCTCGAATATTGACCGATCGATACGAAACTTTCATTTTCGGCATCAGGGAGTGCATCCGTGTCGAACTGCTTACCCTGAACCTTCAAATTCGGATTTTTTTGACAGTCTTTCAAAATCGTTTTGGAAATACAAATATTTTTGACATAAATTTGAATATCTTTTTTAAATACCGTTAGATTTCTGTTTTATTTGGTTTAATATTGACGAGGCAATGCTAGTCACCTAACCACGTTAAAATTTTGACAACATTTCACATTGGTTTTTCATAATTTTCACTTATACTGATATATCAATCAGTACTCAATTTTTGACTTTCAACTTTCAATAACTCGCTCGGATATTGATCGATCGATACGAAACTTTCATTTTCGGCATCAGGGAGTGCATCCGTGTCGAACTGCATACCCTGAACCTTCAAATTTGGATTTTTTTGACAGTCTTTCAAAATCGTTTTGGAAATACAAATATTTTTGACATAAATTTGAATATCTTTTTTAAATTCCGTTAGATTTCTGTTTTATTTGGTTTAATATTGGCGAGGCAATGCTAGTCACCTAACCACGTAAAAATTTTGACAACATTTCACATTGGTTTTTCAAAATTTTCACTTATACTGATATATCAATCAGTACTCAATTTTTGACTTTCAACTTTCAATAACTCGCTCGGATATTGACCGATTGATACGAAACTTTCATTTTCGGCATCAGGAAGTGCATCCGTGTCGAACTGCATACCCTGAACCTTCAAATTCGGATTTTTTTTGACAGTCTTTCAAAATCGTTTTGGAAATACAAATAATTTTGACAAAAATTTGAATATCTTTTTTAAATACCGTTAGATTTCTGTTTTATTTGGTTTAATATTGACGAGGCAATGCTAGTCACCTAACCACGTTAAAATTTTGACAACATTTCACATTGGTTTTTCAAAATTTTCACTTATACTGATATATCAATCAGTACTCAATTTTTGACTTTCAACTTTCAATAACTCGCTCGGATATTGATCGATCGATACGAAACTTTCATTTTCGGCATCAGGGAGTGCATCCGTGTCGAACTGCATACCCTGAACCTTCAAATTTGGATTTTTTTGACAGTCTTTCAAAATCGTTTTGGAAATACAAATATTTTTGACATAAATTTGAATATCTTTTTTAAATACCGTTAGATTTCTGTTTTATTTGGTTTAATATTGACGAAGGAATGCTAGTCACCTAACCACGTTAAAATTTTGACAACATTTCACATTGCTTTTTCAAAATTTTCACTTATACTGATATATCAATCAGTACTCAATTTTTGACTTTCAACTTTCAATAACTCGCTCGGATATTGACCGATCGATACGAAACTTTCCTTTTCGGCATCAGGAAGTGCATCCGTGTCGAACTGCATACCCTGATCCTTCAAATTCGGATTTTATGACAGTCTTTCAACATCGTTTTGGAAATACAAATATTTTTGACACAAATTTGAATATCTTTTTTAAATACCGTTAGATTTCTGTTTTATTTGGTTTAATATTGACGAGGCAATGCTAGTTACCTAACCACGTTAAAATTTTGACAATTCACATTCGTTTTTCAAAATTTTCACTTATACTGATATATCAATCAGTACTCAATTTTTGACTTTCAACTTTCAATAACTCGCTCGGATATGACCGATCGATACGAAACTTTCATTTTCGGCATCAGGGAGTGCATCCGTGTCGAACTGCATACCCTGAACCTTCAAATTCGGATTTTTTGACAGTCTTTCAAAATCGTTTTGGAAATAGAAATAATTTTGACATAAATTTGAATATCTTTTTTAAATACCGTTAGATTTCTGTTTTATTTGGTTTAATATTGACGAGGCAATGCTAGTCACCTAACCACGTTAAAATTTTGACAACATTTCACATTGGTTTTTCATAATTTTCACTTATACTGATATATCAATCAGTACTCAATTTTTGACTTTCAATAACTCGCTCGGATATTGACCGATCGATACGAAACTTTCATTTTCGGCATCAGGAAGTGCATCCGTGTCGAACTGCATACCCTGAACCTTCAAATTCGGATTTTTTTGACAGTCTTTCAAAATCGTTTTGGAAATACAAATATTTTTGACATAAATTTGAATATCTCTTTTAAATACCGTTAGATTTCTGTTTTATTTGGTTTAATATTGACGAGGCAATGCTAGTCACCTAACCACGTTAAAATTTTGACAACAATTCACATTGGGTTTTCAAAATTTTCACTTATACTGATATATCAATCAGTACTCAATTTTTGACTTTCAACTTTCAATAACTCGCTCGGATATTGACCGATCGATACGAAACTTTCATTTTCGGCATCAGGGAGTGCATCCGTGTCAAAACTGCATACCCTGAACCTTCAAATTCGGATTTTTTTGACAGTCGTTCAAAATCGTTTTGGAAATACAAATAATTTTGACAAAAATTTGAATATCTTTTTTAAATACCGTTAGATTTCTATTTTTTTTGGTTTAATATTGACGAGGCAATGCTAGTCACCTAACCACGTTAAAATTTTGACAACATTTCACATTGGTTTTTCAAAATTTTCACTTATACTGATATATCAATCAGTACTCAATTTTTGACTTTCAACTTTCAATAACTCGCTCGGATATTGACCGATCGATACGAAACTTTCATTTTCGGCATCAGGGAGTGCATCCGTGTCAAACTGCATACCCTGAACCTTCAAATTCGGATTTTTTGACAGTCTTTCAAAATCGTTTTGGAAATACAAATATTTTTGACATAAATTTGAATATCTTTTTTAAATACCGTTAGATTTCTGTTTTATTTGGTTTAATATTGACGAGGCAATGCTAGTCACCTAACCACGTTAAAATTTTGACAACATTTCACATTGCTTTTTCAAAATTTTCACTTATACTGATATATCAATCAGTACTCAATTTTTGACTTTCAACTTTCAATAACTCGCTCGGATATTGACCGACCGATACGAAACTTTCATTTTCGGCATCAGGAAGTGCATCCGTGTCGAACTGCATACCCTGAACCTTCAAATTCGGATTTTTTTTGACAGTCTTTCAAAATCGTTTTGGAAATACAAATATTTTTGACATAAATTTGAATATCTCTTTTAAATACCGTTAGATTTCTGTTTTATTTGGTTTAATATTGACGAGGCAATGCTAGTCACCTAACCACGTTAAAATTTTGACAACATTTCACATTGGTTTTTCAAAATTTTCACTTATACTGATATATCAATCAGTACTCAATTTTTGACTTTCAACTTTCAATAACTCGCTCGGATATTGACCGATCGATACGAAACTTTCATTTTCGGCATCAGGGAGTGCATCCGTGTCGAACTGCATACCCTGAACCTTCAAATTCGGATTTTTTTGACAGTCTTTCAAAATCGTTTTGGAAATACAAATATTTTTGACATCAATTTGAATATCTTTTTTAAATACCGTTAGATTTCTGTTTTATTTGGTTTAATATTGACGAGGCAATGCTAGTCACCTAACCACGTTAAAATTTTGACAACATTTCACATTGGTTTTTCAACATTTTCACTTATACTGATACATCAATCAGTACTCAATTTTTGACTTTCAACTTTCAATAACTCGCTCGGATATTGACCGATCGATACGAAACTTTCATTTTCGGCATCAGGGAGTGCATCCGTGTCGAACTGCATACCCTGAACCTTCAAATTCGGATTTTTTCGACAGTCTTTCAAAATCGTTTTGGAAATACAAATATTTTTGACATAAATTTGAATATCTTTTTTAAATACCGTTAGATTTCTGTTTTATTTGGTTTAATATTGACGAGGCAACGCTAGTCACCTAACCACGTTAAAATTTTGACAACATTTCACATTGGTTTTTCATAATTTTCACTTATACTGATATATCAATCAGTACTCAATTTTTGACTTTCAACTTTCAATAACTCGCTCGGATATTGACCGACCGATACGAAACTTTCATTTTCGGCATCAGGAAGTGCATCCGTGTCGAACTGCATACCCTGAACCTTCAAATTCGGATTTTTTTTGACAGTCTTTCAAAATCGTTTTGGAAATACAAATATTTTTGACATAAATTTGAATATCTCTTTTAAATACCGTTAGATTTCTGTTTTATTTGGTTTAATATTGACGAGGCAATGCTAGTCACCTAACCACGTTAAAATTTTGACAACATTTCACATTGGTTTTTCAAAATTTTCACTTATACTGATATATCAATCAGTACTCAATTTTTGACTTTCAACTTTCAATAACTCGCTCGGATATTGACCGATTGATACGAAACTTTCATTTTCGGCATCAGGGAGTGCATCCGTGTCGAACTGCATACCCTGAACCTTCAAATTCGGATTTTTTTTGACAGTCTTTCAAAATCGTTTTGGAAATACAAATAATTTTGACAAAAATTTGAATATCTTTTTTAAATACCGTTAGATTTCTGTTTTATTTGGTTTAATATTGACGAGGCAATGCTAGTCACCTAACCACGTTAAAATTTTGACAACATTTCACATTGGTTTTTCAAAATTTTCACTTATACTGATATATCAATCAGTACTCAATTTTTGACTTTCAACTTTCAATAACTCGCTCGGATATTGATCGATCGATACGAAACTTTCATTTTCGGCATCAGGGAGTGCATCCGTGTCGAACTGCATACCCTGAACCTTCAAATTCGGATTTTTTTTGACAGTCTTTCAAAATCGTTTTGGAAATACAAATAATTTTGACAAAAATTTGAATATCTTTTTTAAATACCGTTAGATTTCTGTTTTATTTGGTTTAATATTGACGAGGCAACGCTAGTCACCTAACCACGTTAAAATTTTGACAACATTTCACATTGGTTTTTCATAATTTTCACTTATACTGATATATCAATCAGTACTCAATTTTTGACTTTCAATAACTCGCTCGGATATTGACCGATCGATACGAAACTTTCATTTTCGGCATCAGGAAGTGCATCCGTGTCGAACTGCATACCCTGAACCTTCAAATTCGGATTTTTTTGACAGTCTTTCAAAATCGTTTTGGAAATACAAATAATTTTGACAAAAATTTGAATATCTTTTTTAAATACCGTTAGATTTCTATTTTTTTTGGTTTAATATTGACGAGGCAATGCTAGTCACCTAACCACGTTAAAATTTTGACAACATTTCACATTGGTTTTTCAAAATTTTCACTTATACTGATATATCAATCAGTACTCAATTTTTGACTTTCAACTTTCAATAACTCGCTCGGATATTGACCGATCGATACGAAACTTTCATTTTCGGCATCAGGGAGTGCATCCGTGTCGAACTGCATACCCTGAACCTTCAAATTCGGATTTTTTGACAGTCTTTCAAAATCGTTTTGGAAATACAAATATTTTTGACATAAATTTGAATATCTCTTTTAAATACCGTTAGATTTCTGTTTTATTTGGTTTAATATTGACGAGGCAATGCTAGTCACCTAACCACGTTAAAATTTTGACAACATTTCACATTGGTTTTTCAAAATTTTCACTTATACTGATATATCAATCAGTACTCAATTTTTGACTTTCAACTTTCAATAACTCGCTCGGATATTGACCGATCGATACGAAACTTTCATTTTCGGCATCAGGGAGTGCATCCGTGTCAAACTGCATACCCTGAACCTTCAAATTCGGATTTTTTTGACAGTCTTTCAAAATCGTTTTGGAAATACAAATAATTTTGACAAAAATTTGAATATCTTTTTTAAATACCGTTAGATTTCTATTTTTTTTGGTTTAATATTGACGAGGCAATGCTAGTCACCTAACCACGTTAAAATTTTGACAACATTTCACATTGGTTTTTCAAAATTTTCACTTATACTGATATATCAATCAGTACTCAATTTTTGACTTTCAACTTTCAATAACTCGCTCGGATATTGACCGATCGATACGAAACTTTCATTTTCGGCATCAGGGAGTGCATCCGTGTCGAACTGCATACCCTGAACCTTCAAATTCGGATTTTTTGACAGTCTTTCAAAATCGTTTTGGAAATACAAATATTTTTGACATAAATTTGAATATCTCTTTTAAATACCGTTAGATTTCTGTTTTATTTGGTTTAATATTGACGAGGCAATGCTAGTCACCTAACCACGTTAAAATTTTGACAACATTTCACATTGGTTTTTCAAAATTTTCACTTATACTGATATATCAATCAGTACTCAATTTTTGACTTTCAACTTTCAATAACTCGCTCGGATATTGACCGATCGATACGAAACTTTCATTTTCGGCATCAGGGAGTGCATCCGTGTCGAACTGCATATCCTGAACCTTCAAATTCGGATTTTTTTGACAGTCTTTCAAAATCGTTTTGGAAATACAAATATATTTGACAAAAATTTGAATATCTTTTTTAAATACCGTTAGATTTCTGTTTTATTTGGTTTAATATTGACGAGGCAATGCTAGTCACCTAACCACGTTAAAATTTTGACAACATTTCACATTGGTTTTTCAAAATTTTCACTTATACTGATATATCAATCAGTACTCAATTTTTGACTTTCAACTTTCAATAACTCGCTCGGATATTGACCGATCGATACGAAACTTTCATTTTCGGCATCAGGAAGTGCATCCGTGTCGAACTGCATACCCTGAACCTTCAAATTCGGATTTTTTTGACAGTCTTTCAAAATCGTTTTGGAAATACAAATAATTTTGACAAAAATTTGAATATCTTTTTTAAATACCGTTAGATTTCTGTTTTATTTGGTTTAATATTGACGAGGCAACGCGAGTCACCTAACCACGTTAAAATTTTGACAACATTTCACATTGGTTTTTCAAAATTTTCACTTATACTGATATATCAATCAGTACTCAATTTTTGACTTTCAATAACTCGCTCGGATATTGACCGATCGATACGAAACTTTCATTTTCGGCATCAGGAAGTGCATCCGTGTCGAACTGCATACCCTGAACCTTCAAATTCGGATTTTTTTGACAGTCTTTCAAAATCGTTTTGGAAATACAAATATTTTTGACATAAATTTGAATATCTCTTTTAAATACCGTTAGATTTCTGTTTTATTTGGTTTAATATTGACGAGGCAATGCTAGTCACCTAACCACGTTAAAATTTTGACAACAATTCACATTGGGTTTTCAAAATTTTCACTTATACTGATATATCAATCAGTACTCAATTTTTGACTTTCAACTTTCAATAACTCGCTCGGATATTGACCGATCGATACGAAACTTTCATTTTCGGCATCAGGGAGTGCATCCGTGTCAAACTGCATACCCTGAACCTTCAAATTCGGATTTTTTTGACAGTCTTTCAAAATCGTTTTGGAAATACAAATAATTTTGACAAAAATTTGAATATCTTTTTTAAATACCGTTAGATTTCTATTTTTTTTGGTTTAATATTGACGAGGCAATGCTAGTCACCTAACCACGTTAAAATTTTGACAACATTTCACATTGGTTTTTCAAAATTTTCACTTATACTGATATATCAATCAGTACTCAATTTTTGACTTTCAACTTTCAATAACTCGCTCGGATATTGACCGATCGATACGAAACTTTCATTTTCGGCATCAGGGAGTGCACCCGTGTCAAACTGCATACCCTGAACCTTCAAATTCGGATTTTTTGACAGTCTTTCAAAATCGTTTTGGAAATACAAATATTTTTGACATAAATTTGAATATCTTTTTTAAATACCGTTAGATTTCTGTTTTATTTGGTTTAATATTGACGAGGCAATGCTAGTCACCTAACCACGTTAAAATTTTGACAACATTTCACATTGCTTTTTCAAAATTTTCACTTATACTGATATATCAATCAGTACTCAATTTTTGACTTTCAACTTTCAATAACTCGCTCGGATATTGACCGACCGATACGAAACTTTCATTTTCGGCATCAGGAAGTGCATCCGTGTCGAACTGCATACCCTGAACCTTCAAATTCGGATTTTTTTTGACAGTCTTTCAAAATCGTTTTGGAAATACAAATATTTTTGACATAAATTTGAATATCTCTTTTAAATACCGTTAGATTTCTGTTTTATTTGGTTTAATATTGACGAGGCAATGCTAGTCACCTAACCACGTTAAAATTTTGACAACATTTCACATTGGTTTTTCAAAATTTTCACTTATACTGATATATCAATCAGTACTCAATTTTTGACTTTCAACTTTCAATAACTCGCTCGGATATTGACCGATCGATACGAAACTTTCATTTTCGGCATCAGGGAGTGCATCCGTGTCGAACTGCATATCCTGAACCTTCAAATTCGGATTTTTTTGACAGTCTTTCAAAATCGTTTTGGAAATACAAATATATTTGACAAAAATTTGAATATCTTTTTTAAATACCGTTAGATTTCTGTTTTATTTGGTTTAATATTGACGAGGCAATGCTAGTCACCTAACGACGTTAAAATTTTGACAACATTTCACATTGGTTTTTCAAAATTTTCACTTATACTGATATATCAATCAGTACTCAATTTTTGACTTTCAACTTTCAATAACTCGCTCGGATATTGACCGATCGATACGAAACTTTCATTTTCGGCATCAGGGAGTGCATCCGTGTCGAACTGCGTACCCTGAACCTTCAAATTCGGATTTTTTTGACAGTCTTTCAAAATCGTTTTGGAAATACAAATAATTTTGACAAAAATTTGAATATCTTTTTTAAATACCGTTAGATTTCTGTTTTATTTGGTTTAATATTGACGAGGCAACGCTAGTCACCTAACCACGTTAAAATTTTGACAACATTTCACATTGGTTTTTCATAATTTTCACTTATACTGATATATCAATCAGTACTCAATTTTTGACTTTCAACTTTCACTAACTCGCTCGGATATTGACCGATCGATACGAAACTTTCATTTTCGGCATCAGGGAGTGCATCCGTGTCAAACTGCATACCCTGAACCTTCAAATTCGGATTTTTTGACAGTCTTTCAAAATCGTTTTGGAAATACAAATATTTTTGACATAAATTTGAATATCTTTTTTAAATACCGTTAGATTTCTGTTTTATTTGGTTTAATATTGACGAGGCAATGCTAGTCACCTAACCACGTTAAAATTTTGACAACATTTCACATTGGTTTTTCAAAATTTTCACTTATACTGATATATCAATCAGTACTCAATTTTTGACTTTCAACTTTCAATAACTCGCTCGGATATTGACCGATCGATACGAAACTTTCATTTTCGGCATCAGGAAGTGCATCCGTGTCAAACTGCATACCCTGAACCTTCAAATTCGGATTTTTTTTGACAGTCTTTCAAAATCGTTTTGGAAATACAAATATTTTTGACATAAATTTGAATATCTCTTTTAAATACCGTTAGATTTCTGTTTTATTTGGTTTAATATTGACGAGGCAATGCTAGTCACCTAACCACGTTAAAATTTTGACAACATTTCACATTGGTTTTTCATAATTTTCACTTATACTGATATATCAATCAGTACTCAATTTTTGACTTTCAACTTTCAATAACTCGCTCGGATATTGACCGACCGATACGAAACTTTCATTTTCGGCATCAGGAAGTGCATCCGTGTCGAACTGCATACCCTGAACCTTCAAATTCGGATTTTTTTTGACAGTCTTTCAAAATCGTTTTGGAAATACAAATAATTTTGACATAAATTTGAATATCTCTTTTAAATACCGCTAGATTTCTGTTTTATTTGGTTTAATATTGACGAGGCAATGCTAGTCACCTAACCACGTTAAAATTTTGACAACATTTCACATTGGTTTTTCAAAATTTTCACTTATACTGATATATCAATCAGTACTCAATTTTTGACTTTCAACTTTCAATAACTCGCTCGGATATTGATCGATCGATACGAAACTTTCATTTTCGGCATCAAGGAGTGCATCCGTGTCGAACTGCATACCCTGAACCTTCAAATTCGGATTTTTTTTGACAGTCTTTCAAAATCGTTTTGGAAATACAAATAATTTTGACAAAAATTTGAATATCTTTTTTAAATACCGTTAGATTTCTGTTTTAGTTGGTTTAATATTGACGAGGCAACGCTAGTCACCTAACCACGTTAAAATTTTGACAACATTTCACATTGGTTTTTCATAATTTTCACTTATACTGATATATCAATCAGTACTCAATTTTTGACTTTCAACTTTCAATAACTCGCTCGGATATTGATCGACCGATACGAAACTTTCATTTTCGGCATCAGGAAGTGCATCCGTGTCGAACTGCATACCCTGAACCTTCAAATTCGGATTTTTTTGACAGTCTTTCAAAATCGTTTTGGAAATACAAATATTTTTGACATAAATTTGAATATCTTTTTAAATACCGTTAGATTTCTGTTTTATTTGGTTTAATATTGACGAGGCAATGCTAGTCACCTAACCACGTTAAAATTTTGACAACAATTCACATTGGGTTTTCAAAATTTTCACTTATACTGATATATCAATCAGTATTCAATTTTTGACTTTCAACTTTCAATAACTCGCTCGGATATTGACCGATCGATACGAAACTTTCATTTTCGGCATCAGGGAGTGCATCCGTGTCAAACTGCATACCCTGAACCTTCAAATTCGGATTTTTTGACAGTCTTTCAAAATCGTTTTGGAAATACAAATATTTTTGACATAAATTTGAATATCTTTTTTAAATACCGTTAGATTTCTGTTTTATTTGGTTTAATATTGACGAGGCAATGCTAGTCACCTAACCACGTTAAAATTTTGACAACATTTCACATTGCTTTTTCAAAATTTTCACTTATACTGATATATCAATCAGTACTCAATTTTTGACTTTCAACTTTCAATAACTCGCTCGGATATTGACCGACCGATACGAAACTTTCATTTTCGGCATCAGGAAGTGCATCCGTGTCGAACTGCATACCCTGAACCTTCAAATTCGGATTTTTTTTGACAGTCTTTCAAAATCGTTTTGGAAATACAAATATTTTTGACATAAATTTGAATATCTTTTTTAAATACCGTTAGATTTCTGTTTTATTTGGTTTAATATTGACGAGGCAATGCTAGTCATCTAACCACGTTAAAATTTTGACAACATTTCACATTGGTTTTTCAAAATTTTCACTTATACTGATATATCAATCAGTACTCAATTTTTGACTTTCAACTTTCAATAACTCGCTCGGATATTGACCGATCGATACGAAACTTTCAGTTTCGGCATCAGGGAGTGCATCCGTGTCGAACTGCATACCCGAACCTTCAAATTCGGATTTTTGACAGTCTTTCAAAATCGTTTTGGAAATACAAATAATTTTGACATAAATTTGAATATCTTTTTTAAATACCGTTAGATTTCTGTTTTATTTGGTTTAATATTGACGAGGCAATGCTAGTCACCTAACCACGTTAAAATTTTGACAACATTTCACATTGGTTTTTCAAAATTTTCACTTATACTGATATATCAATCAGTACTCAATTTTTTACTTTCAACTTTCAATAACTCGCTCGGATATTGACCGATTGATACGAAACTTTCATTTTCGGCATCAGGGAGTGCATCCGTGTCGAACTGCATACCCTGAACCTTCAAATTCGGATTTTTTGACAGTCTTTCAAAATCGTTTTGGAAATACAAATATTTTTGACATAAATTTGAATATCTTTTTAAATACCGTTAGATTTCTGTTTTATTTGGTTTAATATTGACGAGGCAACGCTAGTCACCTAACCACGTTAAAATTTTGACAACATTTCACATTGGTTTTTCATAATTTTCACTTATACTGATATATCAATCAGTACTCAATTTTTGACTTTCAACTTTCAATAACTCGCTCGGATATTGATCGACCGATACGAAACTTTCATTTTCGGCATCAGGAAGTGCATCCGTGTCGAACTGCATACCCTGAACCTTCAAATTCGGATTTTTTTGACAGTCTTTCAAAATCGTTTTGGAAATACAAATATTTTTGACATAATTTTGAATATCTTTTTAAATACCGTTAGATTTCTGTTTTATTTGGTTTAATATTGACGAGGCAATGCTAGTCACCTAACCACGTTAAAATTTTGACAACAATTCACATTGGGTTTTCAAAATTTTCACTTATACTGATATATCAATCAGTATTCAATTTTTGACTTTCAACTTTCAATAACTCGCTCGGATATTGACCGATCGATACGAAACTTTCATTTTCGGCATCAGGGAGTGCATCCGTGTCGAACTGCATACCCTGAACCTTCAAATTCGGATTTTTTGACAGTCTTTCAAAATCGTTTTGGAAATACAAATATTTTTGACATAAATTTGAATATCTTTTTTAAATACCGTTAGATTTCTGTTTTATTTGGTTTAATATTGACGAGGCAATGCTAGTCACCTAACCACGTTAAAATTTTGACAACATTTCACATTGCTTTTTCAAAATTTTCACTTATACTGATATATCAATCAGTACTAAATTTTTGACTTTCAACTTTCAATAACTCGCTCGGATATTGACCGACCGATACGAAACTTTCATTTTCGGCATCAGGAAGTGCATCCGTGTCGAACTGCATACCCTGAACCTTCAAATTCGGATTTTTTTTGACAGTCTTTCAAAATCGTTTTGGAAATACAAATATTTTTGACATAAATTTGAATATCTTTTTTAAATACCGTTAGATTTCTGTTTTATTTGGTTTAATATTGACGAGGCAATGCTAGTCACCTAACCACGTTAAAATTTTGACAACATTTCACATTGCTTTTTCAAAATTTTCACTTATACTGATATATCAATCAGTACTCAATTTTTGACTTTCAACTTTCAATAACTCGCTCGGATATTGACCGATTGATACGAAACTTTCATTTTCGGCATCAGGGAGTGCATCCGTGTCGAACTGCATACCCTGAACCTTCAAATTCGGATTTTTTGACAGTCTTTCAAAATCGTTTTGGAAATACAAATATTTTTGACATAAATTTGAATATCTTTTTTAAATACCGTTAGATTTCTGTTTTATTTGGTTTAATATTGACGAGGCAATGCTAGTCACCTAACCACGTTAAAATTTTGACAACATTTCACATTGGTTTTTCAAAATTTTCACTTATACTGATATATCAATCAGTACTCAATTTTTGACTTTCAACTTTCAATAACTCGCTCGGATATTGATCGACCGATACGAAACTTTCATTTTCGGCATCAGGAAGTGCATCCGTGTCGAACTGCATACCCTGAACCTTCAAATTCGGATTTTTTTTGACAGTCTTTCAAAATCGTTTTGGAAATACAAATATTTTTGACATAAATTTTAATATCTTTTTAAATACCGTTAGATTTCTGTTTTATTTGGTTTAATATTGACGAGGCAATGCTAGTCACCTAACCACGTTAAAATTTTGACAACATTTCACATTGGTTTTTCAAAATTTTCACTTATACTGATATATCAATCAGTACTCAATTTTTGACTTTCAACTTTCAATAACTCGCTCGGATATTGACCGATCGATACGAAACTTTCATTTTCGGCATCAGGAAGTGCATCCGTGTCGAACTGCATACCCTGAACCTTCAAATTCGGATTTTTTTTGACAGTCTTTCAAAATCGTTTTGGAAATACAAATATTTTTGACATAAATTTGAATATCTCTTTTAAATACCGTTAGATTTCTGTTTTATTTGGTTTAATATTGACGAGGCAATGCTAGTCACCTAACCACGTTAAAATTTTGACAACAATTCACATTGGGTTTTCAAAATTTTCACTTATACTGATATATCAATCAGTATTCAATTTTTGACTTTCAACTTTCAATAACTCGCTCGGATATTGACCGATCGATACGAAACTTTCATTTTCGGCATCAGGGAGTGCATCCGTGTCAAACTGCATACCCTGAACCTTCAAATTCGGATTTTTTGACAGTCTTTCAAAATCGTTTTGGAAATACAAATATTTTTGACATAAATTTAAATATCTTTTTTAAATACCGTTAGATTTCTGTTTTATTTGGTTTAATATTGACGAGGCAATGCTAGTCACCTAACCACGTTAAAATTTTGACAACATTTCACATTGGTTTTTCAAAATTTTCACTTATACTGATATATCAATCAGTACTCAATTTTTGACTTTCAACTTTCAATAACTCGCTCGGATATTGACCGACCGATACGAAACTTTCATTTTCGGCATCAGGAAGTGCATCCGTGTCGAACTGCATACCCTGAACCTTCAAATTCGGATTTTTTTTGACAGTCTTTCAAAATCGTTTTGGAAATACAAATATTTTTGACATAAATTTGAATATCTCTTTTAAATACCGTTAGATTTCTGTTTTATTTGGTTTAATATTGACGAGGCAATGCTAGTCACCTAACCACGTTAAAATTTTGACAACATTTCACATTGGTTTTTCAAAATTTTCACTTATACTGATATATCAATCAGTACTCAATTTTTGACTTTCAACTTTCAATAACTCGCTCGGATATTGACCGATCGATACGAAACTTTCATTTTCGGCATCAGGGAGTGCATCCGTGTCGAACTGCATATCCTGAACCTTCAAATTCGGATTTTTTTGACAGTCTTTCAAAATCGTTTTGGAAATACAAATATATTTGACAAAAATTTGAATATCTTTTTTAAATACCGTTAGATTTCTGTTTTATTTGGTTTAATATTGACGAGGCAATGCTAGTCACCTAACCACGTTAAAATTTTGACAACATTTCACATTGGTTTTTCAAAATTTTCACTTATACTGATATATCAATCAGTACTCAATTTTTGACTTTCAACTTTCAATAACTCGCTCGGATATTGACCGATCGATACGAAACTTTCATTTTCGGCATCAGGGAGTGCATCCGTGTCGAACTGCATACCCTGAACCTTCAAATTCGGATTTTTTTGACAGTCTTTCAAAATCGTTTTGGAAATACAAATAATTTTGACAAAAATTTGAATATCTTTTTTAAATACCGTTAGATTTCTGTTTTATTTGGTTTAATATTGACGAGGCAACGCTAGTCACCTAACCACGTTAAAATTTTGACAACATTTCACATTGGTTTTTCATAATTTTCACTTATACTGATATATCAATCAGTACTCAATTTTTGACTTTCAATAACTCGCTCGGATATTGACCGATCGATACGAAACTTTCATTTTCGGCATCAGGAAGTGCATCCGTGTCGAACTGCATACCCTGAACCTTCAAATTCGGATTTTTTTGACAGTCTTTCAAAATCGTTTTGGAAATACAAATATTTTTGACATAAATTTGAATATCTCTTTTAAATACCGTTAGATTTCTGTTTTATTTGGTTTAATATTGACGAGGCAATGCTAGTTACCTAACCACGTTAAAATTTTGACAACAATTCACATTGGGTTTTCAAAATTTTCACTTATACTGATATATCAATCAGTACTCAATTTTTGACTTTCAACTTTCAATAACTCGCTCGGATATTGACCGATCGATACGAAACTTTCATTTTCGGCATCAGGGAGTGCATCCGTGTCAAACTGCATACCCTGAACCTTCAAATTCGGATTTTTTTGACAGTCTTTCAAAATCGTTTTGGAAATACAAATAATTTTGACAAAAATTTGAATATCTTTTTTAAATACCGTTAGATTTCTATTTTTTTTGGTTTAATATTGACGAGGCAATGCTAGTCACCTAACCACGTTAAAATTTTGACAACATTTCACATTGGTTTTTCAAAATTTTCACTTATACTGATATATCAATCAGTACTCAATTTTTGACTTTCAACTTTCAATAACTCGCTCGGATATTGACCGATCGATACGAAACTTTCATTTTCGGCATCAGGGAGTGCACCCGTGTCAAACTGCATACCCTGAACCTTCAAATTCGGATTTTTTGACAGTCTTTCAAAATCGTTTTGGAAATACAAATATTTTTGACATAAATTTGAATATCTTTTTTAAATACCGTTAGATTTCTGTTTTATTTGGTTTAATATTGACGAGGCAATGCTAGTCACCTAACCACGTTAAAATTTTGACAACATTTCACATTGCTTTTTCAAAATTTTCACTTATACTGATATATCAATCAGTACTCAATTTTTGACTTTCAACTTTCAATAACTCGCTCGGATATTGACCGATCGATACGAAACTTTCATTTTCGGCATCAGGGAGTGCATCCGTGACGAACTGCATATCCTGAACCTTCAAATTCGGATTTTTTTGACAGTCTTTCAAAATCGTTTTGGAAATACAAATATATTTGACAAAAATTTGAATATCTTTTTTAAATACCGTTAGATTTCTGTTTTATTTGGTTTAATATTGACGAGGCAATGCTAGTCACCTAACCACGTTAAAATTTTGACGACATTTCACATTGGTTTTTCAAAATTTTCACTTATACTGATATATCAATCAGTACTCAATTTTTGACTTTCAACTTTCAATAACTCGCTCGGATATTGACCGATCGATACGAAACTTTCATTTTCGGCATCAGGGAGTGCATCCGTGTCGAACTGCGTACCCTGAACCTTCAAATTCGGATTTTTTTGACAGTCTTTCAAAATCGTTTTGGAAATACAAATAATTTTGACAAAAATTTGAATATCTTTTTTAAATACCGTTAGATTTCTGTTTTATTTGGTTTAATATTGACGAGGCAACGCTAGTCACCTAACCACGTTAAAATTTTGACAACATTTCACATTGGTTTTTCATAATTTTCACTTATACTGATATATCAATCAGTACTCAATTTTTGACTTTCAACTTTCACTAACTCGCTCGGATATTGACCGATCGATACGAAACTTTCATTTTCGGCATCAGGGAGTGCATCCGTGTCAAACTGCATACCCTGAACCTTCAAATTCGGATTTTTTGACAGTCTTTCAAAATCGTTTTGGAAATACAAATATTTTTGACATAAATTTGAATATCTTTTTTAAATACCGTTAGATTTCTGTTTTATTTGGTTTAATATTGACGAGGCAATGCTAGTCACCTAACCACGTTAAAATTTTGACAACATTTCACATTGGTTTTTCAAAATTTTCACTTATACTGATATATCAATCAGTACTCAATTTTTGACTTTCAACTTTCAATAACTCGCTCGGATATTGACCGATCGATACGAAACTTTCAGTTTCGGCATCAGGGAGTGCATCCGTGTCGAACTGCATACCCTGAACCTTCAAATTCGGATTTTTTTGACAGTCTTTCAAAATCGTTTTGGAAATACAAATATTTTTGACATAAATTTGAATATCTTTTTTAAATACCGTTAGATTTCTGTTTTATTTGGTTTAATATTGACGAGGCAATGCTAGTCACCTAACCACGTTAAAATTTTGACAACATTTCACATTGGTTTTTCAAAATTTTCACTTATACTGATATATCAATCAGTACTCAATTTTTGACTTTCAACTTTCAATAACTCGCTCGGATATTGATCGACCGATACGAAACTTTCATTTTCGGCATCAGGGAGTGCATCCGTGTCGAACTGCATACCCGAACCTTCAAATTCGGATTTTTGACAGTCTTTCAAAATCGTTTTGGAAATACAAATAATTTTGACATAAATTTGAATATCTTTTTTAAATACCGTTAGATTTCTGTTTTATTTGGTTTAATATTGACGAGGCAATGCTAGTCACCTAACCACGTTAAAATTTTGACAACATTTCACATTGGTTTTTCAAAATTTTCACTTATACTGATATATCAATCAGTACTCAATTTTTGACTTTCAACTTTCAATAACTCGCTCGGATATTGACCGATTGATACGAAACTTTCATTTTCGGCATCAGGGAGTGCATCCGTGTCGAACTGCATACCCTGAACCTTCAAATTCGGATTTTTTGACAGTCTTTCAAAATCGTTTTGGAAATACAAATATTTTTGACATAAATTTGAATATCTTTTTAAATACCGTTAGATTTCTGTTTTATTTGGTTTAATATTGACGAGGCAACGCTAGTCACCTAACCACCTTAAAATTTTGACAACATTTCACATTGGTTTTTCATAATTTTCACTTATACTGATATATCAATCAGTACTCAATTTTTGACTTTCAACTTTCAATAACTCGCTCGGATATTGATCGACCGATACGAAACTTTCATTTTCGGCATCAGGAAGTGCATCCGTGTCGAACTGCATACCCTGAACCTTCAAATTCGGATTTTTTTGACAGTCTTTCAAAATCGTTTTGGAAATACAAATATTTTTGACATAATTTTGAATATCTTTTTAAATACCGTTAGATTTCTGTTTTATTTGGTTTAATATTGACGAGGCAATGCTAGTCACCTAACCACGTTAAAATTTTGACAACAATTCACATTGGGTTTTCAAAATTTTCACTTATACTGATATATCAATCAGTATTCAATTTTTGACTTTCAACTTTCAATAACTCGCTCGGATATTGACCGATCGATACGAAACTTTCATTTTCGGCATCAGGGAGTGCATCCGTGTCGAACTGCATACCCTGAACCTTCAAATTCGGATTTTTTGACAGTCTTTCAAAATCGTTTTGGAAATACAAATATTTTTGACATAAATTTGAATATCTTTTTTAAATACCGTTAGATTTCTGTTTTATTTGGTTTAATATTGACGAGGCAATGCTAGTCACCTAACCACGTTAAAATTTTGACAACATTTCACATTGCTTTTTCAAAATTTTCACTTATACTGATATATCAATCAGTACTCAATTTTTGACTTTCAACTTTCAATAACTCGCTCGGATATTGACCGACCGATACGAAACTTTCATTTTCGGCATCAGGGAGTGCACCCGTGTCAAACTGCATACCCTGAACCTTCAAATTCGGATTTTTTGACAGTCTTTCAAAATCGTTTTGGAAATACAAATATTTTTGACATAAATTTGAATATCTTTTTTAAATACCGTTAGATTTCTGTTTTATTTGGTTTAATATTGACGAGGCAATGCTAGTCACCTAACCACGTTAAAATTTTGACAACATTTCACATTGCTTTTTCAAAATTTTCACTTATACTGATATATCAATCAGTACTCAATTTTTGACTTTCAACTTTCAATAACTCGCTCGGATATTGACCGACCGATACGAAACTTTCATTTTCGGCATCAGGAAGTGCATCCGTGTCGAACTGCATACCCTGAACCTTCAAATTCGGATTTTTTTTGACAGTCTTTCAAAATCGTTTTGGAAATACAAATATTTTTGACATAAATTTGAATATCTCTTTTAAATACCGTTAGATTTCTGTTTTATTTGGTTTAATATTGACGAGGCAATGCTAGTCACCTAACCACGTTAAAATTTTGACAACATTTCACATTGGTTTTTCAAAATTTTCACTTATACTGATATATCAATCAGTACTCAATTTTTGACTTTCAACTTTCAATAACTCGCTCGGATATTGACCGATCGATACGAAACTTTCATTTTCGGCATCAGGGAGTGCATCCGTGTCGAACTGCATATCCTGAACCTTCAAATTCGGATTTTTTTGACAGTCTTTCAAAATCGTTTTGGAAATACAAATATATTTGACAAAAATTTGAATATCTTTTTTAAATACCGTTAGATTTCTGTTTTATTTGGTTTAATATTGACGAGGCAATGCTAGTCACCTAACCACGTTAAAATTTTGACAACATTTCACATTGGTTTTTCAAAATTTTCACTTATACTGATATATCAATCAGTACTCAATTTTTGACTTTCAACTTTCAATAACTCGCTCGGATATTGACCGATCGATACGAAACTTTCATTTTCGGCATCAGGGAGTGCATCCGTGTCGAACTGCGTACCCTGAACCTTCAAATTCGGATTTTTTTGACAGTCTTTCAAAATCGTTTTGGAAATACAAATATTTTTGACATAAATTTGAATATCTTTTTTAAATACCGTTAGATTTCTGTTTTATTTGGTTTAATATTGACGAGGCAACGCTAGTCACCTAACCACGTTAAAATTTTGACAACATTTCACATTGGTTTTTCATAATTTTCACTTATACTGATATATCAATCAGTACTCAATTTTTGACTTGCAACTTTCACTAACTCGCTCGGATATTGACCGATCGATACGAAACTTTCATTTTCGGCATCAGGGAGTGCATCCGTGTCAAACTGCATACCCTGAACCTTCAAATTCGGATTTTTTGACAGTCTTTCAAAATCGTTTTGGAAATACAAATATTTTTGACATAAATTTGAATATCTTTTTTAAATACCGTTAGATTTCTGTTTTATTTGGTTTAATATTGACGAGGCAATGCTAGTCACCTAACCACGTTAAAATTTTGACAACATTTCACATTGGTTTTTCAAAATTTTCACTTATACTGATATATCAATCAGTACTCAATTTTTGACTTTCAACTTTCAATAACTCGCTCGGATATTGACCGATCGATACGAAACTTTCAGTTTCGGCATCAGGGAGTGCATCCGTGTCGAACTGCATACCCTGAACCTTCAAATTCGGATTTTTTTGACAGTCTTTCAAAATCGTTTTGGAAATACAAATATTTTTGACATAAATTTGAATATCTTTTTTAAATACCGTTAGATTTCTGTTTTATTTGGTTTAATATTGACGAGGCAATGCTAGTCACCTAACCACGTTAAAATTTTGACAACATTTCACATTGGTTTTTCAAAATTTTCACTTATACTGATATATCAATCAGTACTCAATTTTTGACTTTCAACTTTCAATAACTCGCTCGGATATTGACCGATCGATACGAAACTTTCAGTTTCGGCATCAGGGAGTGCATCCGTGTCGAACTGCATACCCTGAACCTTCAAATTCGGATTTTTTTGACAGTCTTTCAAAATCGTTTTGGAAATACAAATATTTTTGACATAAATTTGAATATCTTTTTTAAATACCGTTAGATTTCTGTTTTATTTGGTTTAATATTGACGAGGCAATGCTAGTCACCTAACCACGTTAAAATTTTGACAACATTTCACATTGGTTTTTCAAAATTTTCACTTATACTGATATATCAATCAGTACTCAATTTTTGACTTTCAACTTTCAATAACTCGCTCGGATATTGACCGATTGATACGAAACTTTCATTTTCGGCATCAGGGAGTGCATCCGTGTCGAACTGCATACCCTGAACCTTCAAATTCGGATTTTTTGACAGTCTTTCAAAATCGTTTTGGAAATACAAATATTTTTGACATAAATTTGAATATCTTTTTAAATACCGTTAGATTTCTGTTTTATTTGGTTTAATATTGACGAGGCAACGCTAGTCACCTAACCACGTTAAAATTTTGACAACATTTCACATTGGTTTTTCATAATTTTCACTTATACTGATATATCAATCAGTACTCAATTTTTGACTTTCAACTTTCAATAACTCGCTCGGATATTGATCGACCGATACGAAACTTTCATTTTCGGCATCAGGAAGTGCATCCGTGTCGAACTGCATACCCTGAACCTTCAAATTCGGATTTTTTTGACAGTCTTTCAAAATCGTTTTGGAAATACAAATATTTTTGACATAATTTTGAATATCTTTTTAAATACCGTTAGATTTCTGTTTTATTTGGTTTAATATTGACGAGGCAATGCTAGTCACCTAACCACGTTAAAATTTTGACAACAATTCACATTGGGTTTTCAAAATTTTCACTTATACTGATATATCAATCAGTATTCAATTTTTGACTTTCAACTTTCAATAACTCGCTCGGATATTGACCGATCGATACGAAACTTTCATTTTCGGCATCAGGGAGTGCATCCGTGTCGAACTGCATACCCTGAACCTTCAAATTCGGATTTTTTGACAGTCTTTCAAAATCGTTTTGGAAATACAAATATTTTTGACATAAATTTGATTATCTTTTTTAAATACCGTTAGATTTCTGTTTTATTTGGTTTAATATTGACGAGGCAATGCTAGTCACCTAACCACGTTAAAATTTTGACAACATTTCACATTGCTTTTTCAAAATTTTCACTTATACTGATATATCAATCAGTACTCAATTTTTGACTTTCAACTTTCAATAACTCGCTCGGATATTGACCGACCGATACGAAACTTTCATTTTCGGCATCAGGAAGTGCATCCGTGTCGAACTGCATACCCTGAACCTTCAAATTCGGATTTTTTTTGACAGTCTTTCAAAATCGTTTTGGAAATACAAATATTTTTGACATAAATTTGAATATCT
The DNA here is from genome assembly GCA_949316135.1 of Choreutis nemorana. Classification (NCBI taxonomy): domain Eukaryota; kingdom Metazoa; phylum Arthropoda; class Insecta; order Lepidoptera; family Choreutidae; genus Choreutis; species Choreutis nemorana. The sequence continues at coordinate 109,409 of OX438622.1, forward strand.
TTTTTAAATACCGTTAGATTTCTGTTTTATTTGGTTTAATATTGACGAGGCAATGCTAGTCACCTAACCACGTTAAAATTTTGACAACATTTCACATTGCTTTTTCAAAATTTTCACTTATACTGATATATCAATCAGTACTCAATTTTTGACTTTCAACTTTCAATAACTCGCTCGGATATTGACCGATTGATACGAAACTTTCATTTTCGGCATCAGGGAGTGCATCCGTGTCGAACTGCATACCCTGAACCTTCAAATTCGGATTTTTTGACAGTCTTTCAAAATCGTTTTGGAAATACAAATATTTTTGACATAAATTTGAATATCTTTTTTAAATACCGTTAGATTTCTGTTTTATTTGGTTTAATATTGACGAGGCAATGCTAGTCACCTAACCACGTTAAAATTTTGACAACATTTCACATTGGTTTTTCAAAATTTTCACTTATACTGATATATCAATCAGTACTCAATTTTTGACTTTCAACTTTCAATAACTCGCTCGGATATTGATCGACCGATACGAAACTTTCATTTTCGGCATCAGGAAGTGCATCCGTGTCGAACTGCATACCCTGAACCTTCAAATTCGGATTTTTTTTGACAGTCTTTCAAAATCGTTTTGGAAATACAAATATTTTTGACATAAATTTGAATATCTCTTTTAAATACCGTTAGATTTCTGTTTTATTTGGTTTAATATTGACGAGGCAATGCTAGTCACCTAACCACGTTAAAATTTTGACAACATTTCACATGGCTTTTTCAAAATTTTCACTTATACTGATATATCAATCAGTACTCAATTTTTGACTTTCAACTTTCAATAACTTGCTCGGATATTGATCGACCGATACGAAACTTTCATTTTCGGCATCAGGGAGTGCATCCGTGTCGAACTGCATACCCGAACCTTCAAATTCGGATTTTTGACAGTCTTTCAAAATCGTTTTGGAAATACAAATAATTTTGACATAAATTTGAATATCTTTTTTAAATACCGTTAGATTTCTGTTTTATTTGGTTTAATATTGACGAGGCAATGCTAGTCACCTAACCACGTTAAAATTTTGACAACATTTCACATTGGTTTTTCAAAATTTTCACTTATACTGATATATCAATCAGTACTCAATTTTTGACTTTCAACTTTCAATAACTCGCTCGGATATTGATCGACCGATACGAAACTTTCATTTTCGGCATCAGGGAGTGCATCCGTGTCGAACTGCATACCCGAACCTTCAAATTCGGATTTTTGACAGTCTTTCAAAATCGTTTTGGAAATACAAATAATTTTGACATAAATTTGAGTATCTTTTTTAAATACCGTTAGATTTCTGTTTTATTTGGTTTAATATTGACGAAGGAATGCTAGTCACCTAACCACGTTAAAATTTTGACAACATTTCACATTGCTTTTTCAAAATTTTCACTTATACTGATATATCAATCAGTACTCAATTTTTGACTTTCAACTTTCAATAACTCGCTCGGATATTGACCGATCGATACGAAACTTTCCTTTTCGGCATCAGGAAGTGCATCCGTGTCGAACTGCATATCCTGATCCTTCAAATTCGGATTTTTTGACAGTCTTTCAAAATCGTTTTGGAAATACAAATATTTTTGACATAAATTTGAATATCTTTTTTAAATTCCGTTAGATTTCTGTTTTATTTGGTTTAATATTGACGAGGCAATGCTAGTCACCTAACCACGTTAAAATTTTGACAACATTTCACATTGCTTTTTCAAAATTTTCACTTATACTGATATATCAATCAGTACTCAATTTTTGACTTTCAACTTTCAATAACTCGCTCGGATATTGACCGACCGATACGAAACTTTCATTTTCGGCATCAGAAAGTGCATCCGTGTCGAACTGCATACCCTGAACCTTCAAATTCGGATTTTTTTTGACAGTCTTTCAAAATCGTTTTGGAAATACAAATATTTTTGACATAAATTTGAATATCTCTTTTAAATACCGTTAGATTTCTGTTTTATTTGGTTTAATATTGACGAGGCAATGCTAGTCACCTAACCACGTTAAAATTTTGACAACATTTCACATTGGTTTTTCAAAATTTTCACTTATACTGATATATCAATCAGTACTCAATTTTTGACTTTCAACTTTCAATAACTCGCTCGGATATTGATCGACCGATACGAAACTTTCATTTTCGGCATCAGGGAGTGCATCCGTGTCGAACTGCATACCCGAACCTTCAAATTCGGATTTTTGACAGTCTTTCAAAATCGTTTTGGAAATACAAATAATTTTGACATAAATTTGAATATCTTTTTTAAATACCGTTAGATTTCTGTTTTATTTGGTTTAATATTGACGAGGCAATGCTAGTCACCTAACCACGTTAAAATTTTGACAACATTTCACATTGGTTTTTCAAAATTTTCACTTATACTGATATATCAATCAGTACTCAATTTTTGACTTTCAACTTTCAATAACTCGCTCGGATATTGACCGATCGATACGAAACTTTCATTTTCGGCATCAGGAAGTGCATCCGTGTCGAACTGCATACCCTGAACCTTCAAATTCGGATTTTTTTTGACAGTCTTTCAAAATCGTTTTGGAAATACAAATATTTTTGACATAAATTTGAATATCTCTTTTAAATACCGTTAGATTTCTGTTTTATTTGGTTTAATATTGACGAGGCAATGCTAGTCACCTAACCACGTTAAAATTTTGACAACATTTCACATTGGTTTTTCAAAATTTTCACTTATACTGATATATCAATCAGTACTCAATTTTTGACTTTCAACTTTCAATAACTCGCTCGGATATTGATCGACCGATACGAAACTTTCATTTTCGGCATCAGGGAGTGCATCCGTGTCGAACTGCATACCCTGAACCTTCAAATTCGGATTTTTTGACAGTCTTTCAAATTCGTTTTGGAAATACAAATATTTTTGACATAAATTTGAATATCTCTTTTAAATACCGTTAGATTTCTGTTTTATTTGGTTTAATATTGACGAGGCAATGCTAGTCACCTAACCACGTTAAAATTTTGACAACATTTCACATTGGTTTTTCAAAATTTTCACTTATACTGATATATCAATCAGTATTCAATTTTTGACTTTCAACTTTCAATTACTCGCTCGGATATTGACCGATCGATACGAAACTTTCATTTTCGGCATCAGGGAGTGCATCCGTGTCAAACTGCATACCCTGAACCTTCAAATTCGGATTTTTTGACAGTCTTTCAAAATCGTTTTGGAAATACAAATATTTTTGACATAAATTTGAATATCTTTTTTAAATACCGTTAGATTTCTGTTTTATTTGGTTTAATATTGACGAGGCAATGCTAGTCACCTAACCACGTTAAAATTTTGACAACATTTCACATTGCTTTTTCAAAATTTTCACTTATACTGATATATCAATCAGTACTCAATTTTTGACTTTCAACTTTCAATAACTCGCTCGGATATTGACCGACCGATACGAAACTTTCATTTTCGGCATCAGGGAGTGCATCCGTGTCGAACTGCATACCCTGAACCTTCAAATTCGGATTTTTTGACAGTCTTACAAATTCGTTTTGGAAATACAAATATTTTTGACATAAATTTGAATATCTTTTTTAAATACCGTTAGATTTCTGTTTTATTTGGTTTAATATTGACGAGGCAATGCTAGTCACCTAACCACGTTAAAATTTTGACAACATTTCACATTGGTTTTTCAAAATTTTCACTTATACTGATATATCAATCAGTACTCAATTTTTGACTTTCAACTTTCAATAACTCGCTCGGATATTGATCGACCGATACGAAACTTTCATTTTCGGCATCAGGGAGTGCATCCGTGTCGAACTGCATACCCGAACCTTCAAATTCGGATTTTTGACAGTCTTTCAAAATCGTTTTGGAAATACAAATAATTTTGACATAAATTTGAATATCTTTTTTAAATACCGTTAGATTTCTGTTTTATTTGGTTTAATATTGACGAGGCAATGCTAGTCACCTAACCACGTTAAAATTTTGACAACATTTCACATTGGTTTTTCAAAATTTTCACTTATACTGATATATCAATCAGTACTCAATTTTTGACTTTCAACTTTCAATAACTCGCTCGGATATTGACCGATCGATACGAAACTTTCATTTTCGGCATCAGGGAGTGCATCCGTGTCGAACTGCATACCCGAACCTTCAAATTCGGATTTTTTGACAGTCTTTCAAAATCGTTTTGGAAATACAAATATTTTTGACATAAATTTGAATATCTTTTTTAAATACCGTTAGATTTCTGTTTTATTTGGTTTAATATTGACGAGGCAATGCTAGTCACCTAACCACGTTAAAATTTTGACAACATTTCACATTGGTTTTTCAAAATTTTCACTTATACTGATATATCAATCAGTACTCAATTTTTGACTTTCAACTTTCAATAACACGCTCGGATATTGACCGACCGATACGAAACTTTCATTTTCGGCATCAGGGAGTGCATCCGTGTCGAAATGCATACCCCGAACCTTCAAATTCGGATTTTTTGACAGTCTTTCAAAATCGTTTTGGAAATAGAAATAATTTTGACATAAATTTGAATATCTTTTTTAAATACCGTTAGATTTCTGTTTTATTTGGTTTAATATTGACGAGGCAATGCTAGTCACCTAACCACGTTAAAATTTTGACAACATTTCACATTGCTTTTTCAAAATTTTCACTTATACTGATATATCAATCAGTACTCAATTTTTGACTTTCAACTTTCAATAACTCGCTCGGATATTGACCGACCGATACGAAACTTTCATTTTCGGCATCAGGAAGTGCATCCGTGTCGAACTGCATATCCTGAACCTTCAAATTCGGATTTTTTTTGACAGTCTTTCAAAATCGTTTTGGAAATCCAAATAATTTCGACATAAATTTGAATATTTCTTTTAAATACCGTTAGATTTCTGTTTTTTTTGGTTTAATATTGACGAGGCAATGCTAGTCACCTAACCACGTTAAAATTTTGACAACATTTCACATTGCTTTTTCAAAATTTTCACTTATACTGATATATCAATCAGTACTCAATTTTTGACTTTCAACTTTCAATAACTCGCTCGGATATTGACCGACCGATACGAAACTTTCATTTTCGGCATCAGGAAGTGCATCCGTGTCGAACTGCATACCCTGAACCTTCAAATTCGGATTTTTTTTGACAGTCTTTCAAAATCGTTTTGGAAATACAAATATTTTTGACATAAATTTGAATATCTTTTTTAAATACCGTTAGATTTCTGTTTTATTTGGTTTAATATTGACGAGGCAATGCTAGTCACCTAACCACGTTAAAATTTTGACAACATTTCACATTGGTTTTTCAAAATTTTCACTTATACTGATATATCAATCAGTACTCAATTTTTGACTTTCAACTTTCAATAACTCGCTCGGATATTGACCGATTGATACGAAACTTTCATTTTCGGCATCAGGGAGTGCATCCGTGTCGAACTGCATACCCTGAACCTTCAAATTCGGATTTTTTGACAGTCTTTCAAAATCGTTTTGGAAATACAAATATTTTTGACATAAATTTGAATATCTTTTTTAAATACCGTTAGATTTCTGTTTTATTTGGTTAAATGTTGACGAGGCAATGCTAGTCACCTAACCACGTTAAAATTTTGACAACATTTCACATTGGTTTTTCAAAATTTTCACTTATACTGATATATCAATCAGTACTCAATTTTTGACTTTCAACTTTCAATAACACGCTCGGATATTGACCGACCGATACGAATCTTTCATTTTCGGCATCAGGAAGTGCATCCGTGTCGAACTGCATACCCTGAACCTTCAAATTCGGATTTTTTGACAGTCTTTCAAAATCGTTTTGGAAATACAAATATTTTTGACATAAATTTGAATATCATTTTTAAATACCGTTAGATTTCTGTTTTATTTGGTTTAATATTGACGAGGCAATGCTAGTCACCTAACCACGTTAAAATTTTGACAACATTTCACATTGCTTTTTCAAAATTTTCACTTATACTGATATATCAATCAGTACTCAATTTTTGACTTTCAACTTTCAATAACTCGCTCGGATATTGACCGATCGATACGAAACTTTCATTTTCGGCATCAGGGAGTGCATCCGTGTCAAACTGCATACCCTGAACCTTCAAATTCGGATTTTTTGACAGTCTTTCAAAATCGTTTTGGAAATACAAATATTTTTGACATAAATTTGAATATCTCTTTTAAATACCGTTAGATTTCTGTTTTATTTGGTTTAATATTGACGAGGCAATGCTAGTCACCTAACCACGTTAAAATTTTGACAACATTTCACATTGGTTTTTCAAAATTTTCACTTATACTGATATATCAATCAGTACTCAATTTTTGACTTTCAACTTTCAATAACTCGCTCGGATATTGACCGACCGATACGAAACTTTCATTTTCGGCATCAGGAAGTGCATCCGTGTCGAACTGCATATCCTGAACCTTCAAATTCGGATTTTTTTTGACAGTCTTTCAAAATCGTTTTGGAAATCCAAATAATTTCGACATAAATTTGAATATCTCTTTTAAATACCGTTAGATTTCTGTTTTTTTTGGTTTAATATTGACGAGGCAATGCTAGTCACCTAACCACGTTAAAATTTTGACAACATTTCACATCGCTTTTTCAAAATTTTCACTTATACTGATATATCAATCAGTACTCAATTTTTGACTTTCAACTTTCAATAACTCGCTCGGATATTGACCGATCGATACGAAACTTTCATTTTCGGCATCAGGGAGTGCATCCGTGTCGAACTGCATACCCGAACCTTCAAATTCGGATTTTGACAGTCTTTCAAAATCGTTTTGGAAATACAAATAATTTTGACATAAATTTGAATATCTTTTTTAAATACCGTTAGATTTCTGTTTTATTTGGTTTAATATTGACGAGGCAATGCTAGTCACCTAACCACGTTAAAATTTTGACAACATTTCACATTGGTTTTTCAAAATTTTCACTTATACTGATATATCAATCAGTACTCAATTTTTGACTTTCAACTTTCAATAACTCGCTCGGATATTGACCGATCGATACGAAACTTTCATTTTCGGCATCAGGGAGTGCATCCGTGTCGAACTGCATACCCTGAACCTTCAAATTCGGATTTTTTTGACAGTCTTTCAAAATCGTTTTGGAAATACAAATATTTTTGACATAAATTTGAATATCTTTTTTAAATACCGTTAGATTTCTGTTTTATTTGGTTTAATATTGACGAGGCAATGCTAGTCACCTAACCACGTTAAAATTTTGACAACATTTCACATTGCTTTTTCAAAATTTTCACTTATACTGATATATCAATCAGTACTCAATTTTTGACTTTCAACTTTCAATAACTCGCTCGGATATTGACCGATCGATACGAAACTTTCATTTTCGGCATCAGGGAGTGCATCCGTGTCGAACTGCATACCCGAACCTTCAAATTCGGATTTTGACAGTCTTTCAAAATCGTTTTGGAAATACAAATAATTTTGACATAAATTTGAATATCTTTTTTAAATACCGTTAGATTTCTGTTTTATTTGGTTTAATATTGACGAGGCAATGCTAGTCACCTAACCACGTTAAAATTTTGACAACATTTCACATTGGTTTTTCAAAATTTTCACTTATACTGATATATCAATCAGTACTCAATTTTTGACTTTCAACTTTCAATAACTCGCTCGGATATTGACCGACCGATACGAAACTTTCATTTTCGGCATCAGGAAGTGCATCCGTGTCGAACTGCATATCCTGAACCTTCAAATTCGGATTTTTTTGACAGTCTTTCAAAATCGTTTTGGAAATACAAATATTTTTGACATAAATTTGAATATCTCTTTTAAATACCGTTAGATTTCTGTTTTATTTGGTTTAATATTGACGAGGCAATGCTAGTCACCTAACCACGTTAAAATTTTGACAACATTTCACATTGGTTTTTCAAAATTTTCACTTATACTGATATATCAATCAGTACTCAATTTTTGACTTTCAACTTTCAATAACTCGCTCGGATATTGACCGACCGATACGAAACTTTCATTTTCGGCATCAGGAAGTGCATCCGTGTCGAACTGCATACCCTGAACCTTCAAATTCGGATTTTTTTTGACAGTCTTTCAAAATCGTTTTGGAAATACAAATATTTTTGACATAAATTTGAATATCTTTTTTAAATACCGTTAGATTTCTGTTTTATTTGGTTTAATATTGACGAGGCAATGCTAGTCACCTAACCACGTTAAAATTTTGACAACATTTCACATTGGTTTTTCAAAATTTTCACTTATACTGATATATCAATCAGTACTCAATTTTTGACTTTCAACTTTCAATAACTCGCTCGGATATTGACCGATTGATACGAAACTTTCATTTTCGGCATCAGGGAGTGCATCCGTGTCGAACTGCATACCCTGAACCTTCAAATTCGGATTTTTTGACAGTCTTTCAAAATCGTTTTGGAAATACAAATATTTTTGACATAAATTTGAATATCTTTTTTAAATACCGTTAGATTTCTGTTTTATTTGGTTTAATATTGACGAGGCAATGCTAGTCACCTAACCACGTTAAAATTTTGACAACATTTCACATTGGTTTTTCAAAATTTTCACTTATACTGATATATCAATCAGTACTCAATTTTTGACTTTCAACTTTCAATAACTCGCTCGGATATTGACCGATTGATACGAAACTTTCATTTTCGGCATCAGGGAGTGCATCCGTGTCGAACTGCATACCCTAAACCTTCAAATTCGGATTTTTTTTGACAGTCTTTCAAAATCGTTTTGGAAATACAAATAATTTTGACAAAAATTTGAATATCTTTTTTAAATACCGTTAGATTTCTGTTTTATTTGGTTTAATATTGACGAGGCAATGCTAGTCACCTAACCACGTTAAAATTTTGACAACATTTCACATTGGTTTTTCAAAATTTTCACTTATACTGATATATCAATCAGTACTCAATTTTTGACTTTCAACTTTCAATAACTCGCTCGGATATTGACCGACCGATACGAAACTTTCATTTTCGGCATCAGGAAGTGCATCCGTGTCGAACTGCATACCCTGAACCTTCAAATTCGGATTTTTTGACAGTCTTTCAAAATCGTTTTGGAAATACAAATATTTTTGACATAAATTTGAATATCTTTTTTAAATACCGTTTGATTTCTGTTTTATTTGGTTTAATATTGACGAGGCAATGCTAGTCACCTAACCACGTTAAAATTTTGACAACATTTCACATTGCTTTTTCAAAATTTTCACTTATACTGATATATCAATCAGTACTCAATTTTTGACTTTCAACTTTCAATAACTCGCTCGGATATTGACCGACCGATACGAAACTTTCATTTTCGGCATCAGGAAGTGCATCCGTGTCGAACTGCATACCCTGAACCTTCAAATTCGGATTTTTTTTGACAGTCTTTCAAAATCGTTTTGGAAATACAAATATTTTTGACATAAATTTGAATATCTTTTTTAAATACCGTTAGATTTCTGTTTTATTTGGTTTAATATTGACGAGGCAATGCTAGTCACCTAACCACGTTAAAATTTTGACAACATTTCACATTGGTTTTTCAAAATTTTCACTTATACTGATATATCAATCAGTATTCAATTTTTGACTTTCAACTTTCAATAACTCGCTCGGATATTGACCGATCGATACGAAACTTTCATTTTCGGCATCAGGGAGTGCATCCGTGTCAAACTGCATACCCTGAACCTTCAAATTCGGATTTTTTGACAGTCTTTCAAAATCGTTTTGGAAATACAAATATTTTTGACATAAATTTGAATATCTTTTTTAAATACCGTTAGATTTCTGTTTTATTTGGTTTAATATTGACGAGGCAATGCCAGTCACCTAACCACGTTAAAATTTTGACAACATTTCACATTGGTTTTTCAAAATTTTCACTTATACTGATATATCAATCAGTACTCAATTTTTGACTTTCAACTTTCAATAACTCGCTCGGATATTGACCGATTGATACGAAACTTTCATTTTCGGCATCAGGGAGTGCATCCGTGTCGAACTGCATACCCTGAACCTTCAAATTCGGATTTTTTTTGACAGTCTTTCAAAATCGTTTTGGAAATACAAATAATTTTGACAAAAATTTGAATATCTTTTTTAAATACCGTTAGATTTCTGTTTTATTTGGTTTAATATTGACGAGGCAATGCTAGTCACCTAACCACGTTAAAATTTTGACAACATTTCACATTGGTTTTTCAAAATTTTCACTTATACTGATATATCAATCAGTACTCAATTTTTGACTTTCAACTTTCAATAACTCGCTCGGATATTGATCGATCGATACGAAACTTTCATTTTCGGCATCAGGGAGTGCATCCGTGTCGAACTGTATACCTTGAACCTTCAAATTTGGATTTTTTTGACAGTCTTTCAAAATCGTTTTGGAAATACAAATATTTTTGACATAAATTTGAATATCTTTTTTAAATACCGTTAGATTTCTGTTTTATTTGGTTTAATATTGACGAGGCAATGCTAGTCACCTAACCACGTTAAAATTTTGACAACATTTCACATTGGTTTTTCAAAATTTTCACTTATACTGATATATCAATCAGTACTCAATTTTTGACTTTCAACTTTCAATAACTCGCTCGGATATTGACCGATCGATACGAAACTTTCATTTTCGGCATCAGGGAGTGCATCCGTGTCAAACTGCATACCCTGAACCTTCAAATTCGGATTTTTTGACAGTCTTTCAAAATCGTTTTGGAAATACAAATATTTTTGACATAAATTTGAATATCTTTTTTAAATACCGTTAGATTTCTGTTTTATTTGGTTTAATATTGACGAGGCAATGCTAGTCACCTAACCACGTTAAAATTTTGACAACATTTCACATTGGTTTTTCAAAATTTTCACTTATACTGATATATCAATCAGTACTCAATTTTTGACTTTCAACTTTCAATAACTCGCTCGGATATTGACCGATCGATACGAAACTTTCATTTTCGGCATCAGGGAGTGCATCCGTGTCAAACTGCATACCCTGAACCTTCAAATTCGGATTTTTTGACAGTCTTTCAAAATCGTTTTGGAAATACAAATATTTTTGACATAAATTTGGATATCTTTTTTAAATACCGTTAGATTTCTGTTTTATTTGGTTTAATATTGACGAGGCAATGCTAGTCACCTAACCACGTTAAAATTTTGACAACATTTCACATTGCTTTTTCAAAATTTTCACTTATACTGATATATCAATCAGTACTCAATTTTTGACTTTCAACTTTCAATAACTCGCTCGGATATTGACCGATCGATACGAAACTTTCATTTTCGGCATCAGGAAGTGCATCCGTGTCGAACTGCATATCCTGAACCTTCAAATTCGGATTTTTTTTGACAGTCTTTCAAAATCGTTTTGGAAATACAAATATTTTTGACATAAATTTGAATATCTTTTTTAAATACCGTTAGATTTCTGTTTTATTTGGTTTAATATTGACGAGGCAATGCTAGTCACCTAACCACGTTAAAATTTTGACAACATTTCACATGGCTTTTTCAAAATTTTCACTTATACTGATATATCAATCAGTATTCAATTTTTGATTTTCAACTTTCAATAACTCGCTCGGATATTGACCGATCGATACGAAACTTTCATTTTCGGCATCAGGGAGTGCATCCGTGTCAAACTGCATACCCTGAACCTTCAAATTCGGATTTTTTGACAGTCTTTCAAAATCGTTTTGGAAATTCAAATATTTTTGACATAAATTTGAATATCTTTTTTAAATACCGTTAGATTTCTGTTTTATTTGGTTTAATATTGACGAGGCAATGCCAGTCACCTAACCACGTTAAAATTTTGACAACATTTCACATTGCTTTTTCAAAATTTTCACTTATACTGATATATCAATCAGTACTCAATTTTTGACTTTCAACTTTCAATAACTCGCTCGGATATTGATCGATCGATACGAAACTTTCATTTTCGGCATCAGGGAGTGCATCCGTGTCGAACTGCATACCCTGAACCTTCAAATTTGGATTTTTTTGACAGTCTTTCAAAATCGTTTTGGAAATACAAATATTTTTGACATAAATTTGAATATCTTTTTTAAATACCGTTAGATTTCTGTTTTATTTGGTTTAATATTGACGAGGCAATGCTAGTCACCTAACCACGTTAAAATTTTGACAACATTTCACATTGGTTTTTCAAAATTTTCACTTATACTGATATATCAATCAGTACTCAATTTTTGACTTTCAACTTTCAATAACTCGCTCGGATATTGACCGATCGATACGAAACTTTCATTTTCGGCATCAGGGAGTGCATCCGTGTCGAACTGCATACCCTGAACCTTCAAATTCGGATTTTTTTGACAGTCTTTCAAAATCGTTTTGGAAATACAAATATTTTTGACATAAATTTGAATATCTTTTTTAAATACCGTTAGATTTCTGTTTTATTTGGTTTAATATTGACGAGGCAATGCTAGTCACCTAACCACGTTAAAATTTTGACAACATTTCACATTGCTTTTTCAAAATTTTCACTTATACTGATATATCAATCAGTACTCAATTTTTGACTTTCAACTTTCAATAACTCGCTCGGATATTGACCGATCGACACGAAACTTTCATTTTCGGCATCAGGGAGTGCATCCGTGTCGAACTGCATACCCGAACCTTCAAATTCGGATTTTGACAGTCTTTCAAAATCGTTTTGGAAATACAAATAATTTTGACATAAATTTGAATATCTTTTTTAAATACCGTTAGATTTCTGTTTTATTTGGTTTAATATTGACGAGGCAATGCTAGTCACCTAACCACGTTAAAATTTTGACAACATTTCACATTGGTTTTTCAAAATTTTCACTTATACTGATATATCAATCAGTACTCAATTTTTGACTTTCAACTTTCAATAACTCGCTCGGATATTGACCGACCGATACGAAACTTTCATTTTCGGCATCAGGAAGTGCATCCGTGTCGAACTGCATATCCTGAACCTTCAAATTCGGATTTTTTTGACAGTCTTTCAAAATCGTTTTGGAAATACAAATATTTTTGACATAAATTTGAATATCTCTTTTAAATACCGTTAGATTTCTGTTTTATTTGGTTTAATATTGACGAGGCAATGCTAGTCACCTAACCACGTTAAAATTTTGACAACATTTCACATTGGTTTTTCAAAATTTTCACTTATACTGATATATCAATCAGTACTCAATTTTTGACTTTCAACTTTCAATAACTCGCTCGGATATTGACCGACCGATACGAAACTTTCATTTTCGGCATCAGGAAGTGCATCCGTGTCGAACTGCATACCCTGAACCTTCAAATTCGGATTTTTTGACAGTCTTTCAAAATCGTTTTGGAAATACAAATATTTTTGACATAAATTTGAATATCTTTTTTAAATACCGTTAGATTTCTGTTTTATTTGGTTTAATATTGACGAGGCAATGCTAGTCACCTAACCACGTTAAAATTTTGACAACATTTCACATTGGTTTTTCAAAATTTTCACTTATACTGATATATCAATCAGTACTCAATTTTTGACTTTCAACTTTCAATAACTCGCTCGGATATTGACCGATCGATACGAAACTTTCATTTTCGGCATCAGGGAGTGCATCCGTGTCAAACTGCATACCCTGAACCTTCAAATTCGGATTTTTTGACAGTCTTTCAAAATCGTTTTGGAAATACAAATATTTTTGACATAAATTTGAATATCTTTTTTAAATACCGTTAGATTTCTGTTTTATTTGGTTTAATATTGACGAGGCAATGCTAGTCACCTAACCACGTTAAAATTTTGACAACATTTCACATTGGTTTTTCAAAATTTTCACTTATACTGATATATCAATCAGTACTCAATTTTTGACTTTCAACTTTCAATAACTCGCTCGGATATTGACCGATCGATACGAAACTTTCATTTTCGGCATCAGGGAGTGCATCCGTGTCAAACTGCATACCCTGAACCTTCAAATTCGGATTTTTTGACAGTCTTTCAAAATCGTTTTGGAAATACAAATATTTTTGACATAAATTTGGATATCTTTTTTAAATACCGTTAGATTTCTGTTTTATTTGGTTTAATATTGACGAGGCAATGCTAGTCACCTAACCACGTTAAAATTTTGACAACATTTCACATTGCTTTTTCAAAATTTTCACTTATACTGATATATCAATCAGTACTCAATTTTTGACTTTCAACTTTCAATAACTCGCTCGGATATTGACCGATCGATACGAAACTTTCATTTTCGGCATCAGGAAGTGCATCCGTGTCGAACTGCATATCCTGAACCTTCAAATTCGGATTTTTTTTGACAGTCTTTCAAAATCGTTTTGGAAATACAAATATTTTTGACATAAATTTGAATATCTTTTTTAAATACCGTTAGATTTCTGTTTTATTTGGTTTAATATTGACGAGGCAATGCTAGTCACCTAACCACGTTAAAATTTTGACAACATTTCACATGGCTTTTTCAAAATTTTCACTTATACTGATATATCAATCAGTATTCAATTTTTGATTTTCAACTTTCAATAACTCGCTCGGATATTGACCGATCGATACGAAACTTTCATTTTCGGCATCAGGGAGTGCATCCGTGTCAAACTGCATACCCTGAACCTTCAAATTCGGATTTTTTGACAGTCTTTCAAAATCGTTTTGGAAATTCAAATATTTTTGACATAAATTTGAATATCTTTTTTAAATACCGTTAGATTTCTGTTTTATTTGGTTTAATATTGACGAGGCAATGCCAGTCACCTAACCACGTTAAAATTTTGACAACATTTCACATTGCTTTTTCAAAATTTTCACTTATACTGATATATCAATCAGTACTCAATTTTTGACTTTCAACTTTCAATAACTCGCTCGGATATTGATCGATCGATACGAAACTTTCATTTTCGGCATCAGGGAGTGCATCCGTGTCGAACTGCATACCCTGAACCTTCAAATTTGGATTTTTTTGACAGTCTTTCAAAATCGTTTTGGAAATACAAATATTTTTGACATAAATTTGAATATCTTTTTTAAATACCGTTAGATTTCTGTTTTATTTGGTTTAATATTGACGAGGCAATGCTAGTCACCTAACCACGTTAAAATTTTGACAACATTTCACATTGGTTTTTCAAAATTTTCACTTATACTGATATATCAATCAGTACTCAATTTTTGACTTTCAACTTTCAATAACTCGCTCGGATATTGACCGATCGATACGAAACTTTCATTTTCGGCATCAGGGAGTGCATCCGTGTCGAACTGCATACCCTGAACCTTCAAATTCGGATTTTTTTGACAGTCTTTCAAAATCGTTTTGGAAATACAAATATTTTTGACATAAATTTGAATATCTTTTTTAAATACCGTTAGATTTCTGTTTTATTTGGTTTAATATTGACGAGGCAATGCTAGTCACCTAACCACGTTAAAATTTTGACAACATTTCACATTGCTTTTTCAAAATTTTCACTTATACTGATATATCAATCAGTACTCAATTTTTGACTTTCAACTTTCAATAACTCGCTCGGATATTGACCGATCGACACGAAACTTTCATTTTCGGCATCAGGGAGTGCATCCGTGTCGAACTGCATACCCGAACCTTCAAATTCGGATTTTGACAGTCTTTCAAAATCGTTTTGGAAATACAAATAATTTTGACATAAATTTGAATATCTTTTTTAAATACCGTTAGATTTCTGTTTTATTTGGTTTAATATTGACGAGGCAATGCTAGTCACCTAACCACGTTAAAATTTTGACAACATTTCACATTGGTTTTTCAAAATTTTCACTTATACTGATATATCAATCAGTACTCAATTTTTGACTTTCAACTTTCAATAACTCGCTCGGATATTGACCGACCGATACGAAACTTTCATTTTCGGCATCAGGAAGTGCATCCGTGTCGAACTGCATATCCTGAACCTTCAAATTCGGATTTTTTTGACAGTCTTTCAAAATCGTTTTGGAAATACAAATATTTTTGACATAAATTTGAATATCTCTTTTAAATACCGTTAGATTTCTGTTTTATTTGGTTTAATATTGACGAGGCAATGCTAGTCACCTAACCACGTTAAAATTTTGACAACATTTCACATTGGTTTTTCAAAATTTTCACTTATACTGATATATCAATCAGTACTCAATTTTTGACTTTCAACTTTCAATAACTCGCTCGGATATTGACCGACCGATACGAAACTTTCATTTTCGGCATCAGGAAGTGCATCCGTGTCGAACTGCATACCCTGAACCTTCAAATTCGGATTTTTTGACAGTCTTTCAAAATCGTTTTGGAAATACAAATATTTTTGACATAAATTTGAATATCTTTTTTAAATACCGTTAGATTTCTGTTTTATTTGGTTTAATATTGACGAGGCAATGCTAGTCACCTAACCACGTTAAAATTTTGACAACATTTCACATTGGTTTTTCAAAATTTTCACTTATACTGATATATCAATCAGTACTCAATTTTTGACTTTCAACTTTCAATAACTCGCTCGGATATAGACCGATCGATACGAAACTTTCATTTTCGGCATCAGGGAGTGCATCCGTGTCAAACTGCATACCCTGAACCTTCAAATTCGGATTTTTTGACAGTCTTTCAAAATCGTTTTGGAAATACAAATATTTTTGACATAAATTTGAATATCTTTTTTAAATACCGTTAGATTTCTGTTTTATTTGGTTTAATATTGACGAGGCAATGCTAGTCACCTAACCACGTTAAAATTTTGACAACATTTCACATTGCTTTTTCAAAATTTTCACTTATACTGATATATCAATCAGTACTCAATTTTTGACTTTCAACTTTCAATAACTCGCTCGGATATTGACCGACCGATACGAAACTTTCATTTTCGGCATCAGGAAGTGCATCCGTGTCGAACTGCATATCCTGAACCTTCAAATTCGGATTTTTTTTGACAGTCTTTCAAAATCGTTTTGGAAATACAAATAATTTCGACATAAATTTGAATATCTCTTTTAAATACCGTTAGATTTCTGTTTTATTTGGTTTAATATTGACGAGGCAATGCTAGTCACCTAACCACGTTAAAATTTTGACAACATTTCACATTGGTTTTTCAAAATTTTCACTTATACTGATATATCAATCAGTATTCAATTTTTGACTTTCAACTTTCAATAACTCGCTCGGATATTGACCGATCGATACGAAACTTTCATTTTCGGCATCAGGGAGTGCATCCGTGTCAAACTGCATACCCTGAACCTTCAAATTCGGATTTTTTGACAGTCTTTCAAAATCGTTTTGGAAATACAAATATTTTTGACATAAATTTGAATATCTTTTTTAAATACCGTTAGATTTCTGTTTTATTTGGTTTAATATTGACAAGGCAATGCTAGTCACCTAACCACGTTAAAATTTTGACAACATTTCACATTGCTTTTTCAAAATTTTCACTTATACTGATATATCAATCAGTACTCAATTTTTGACTTTCAACTTTCAATAACTCGCTCGGATATTGACCGACCGATACGAAACTTTCATTTTCGGCATCAGGAAGTGCATCCGTGTCGAACTGCATACCCTGAACCTTCAAATTCGGATTTTTTTTGACAGTCTTTCAAAATCGTTTTGGAAATACAAATATTTTTGACATAAATTTGAATATCTCTTTTAAATACCGTTAGATTTCTGTTTTATTTGGTTTAATATTGACGAGGCAATGCTAGTCACCTAACCACGTTAAAATTTTGACAACATTTCACATTGGTTTTTCAAAATTTTCACTTATACTGATATATCAATCAGTACTCAATTTTTGACTTTCAACTTTCAATAACTCGCTCGGATATTGACCGATTGATACGAAACTTTCATTTTCGGCATCAGGGAGTGCATCCGTGTCGAACTGCATACCCTGAACCTTCAAATTCGTATTTTTTTTGACAGTCTTTCAAAATCGTTTTGGAAATACAAATAATTTTGACAAAAATTTGAATATCTTTTTTAAATACCGTTAGATTTCTGTTTTATTTGGTTTAATATTGACGAGGCAATGCTAGTCACCTAACCACGTTCAAATTTTGACAACGTTTCACATTGGTTTTTCAAAATTTTCACTTATACTGATATATCAATCAGTACTCAATTTTTGACTTTCAACTTTCAATAACTCGCTCGGATATTGACCGATCGATACGAAACTTTCCTTTTCGGCATCAGGAAGTGCATCCGTGTCGAACTGCATACCCTGAACCTTCAAATTCGGATTTTTTGACAGTCTTTCAAAATCGTTTTGGAAATACAAATATTTTTGACATAAATTTGAATATCTTTTTTAAATACCGTTAGATTTCTGTTTTATTTGGTTTAATATTGACGAGGCAATGCTAGTCACCTAACCACGTTAAAATTTTGACAACATTTCACATTGGTTTTTCAAAATTTTCACTTATACTGATATATCAATCAGTACTCAATTTTTGACTTTCAACTTTCAATAACTCGCTCGGATATTGACCGATCGATACGAAACTTTCATTTTCGGCATCAGGGAGTGCATCCGTGTCAAACTGCATACCCTGAACCTTCAAATTCGGATTTTTTGACAGTCTTTCAAAATCGTTTTGGAAATACAAATATTTTTGACATAAATTTGAATATCTCTTTTAAATACCGTTAGATTTCTGTTTTATTTGGTTTAATATTGACGAGGCAATGCTAGTCACCTAACCACGTTAAAATTTTGACAACATTTCACATTGCTTTTTCAAAATTTTCACTTATACTGATATATCAATCAGTACTCAATTTTTGACTTTCAACTTTCAATAACTCGCTCGGATATTGACCGACCGATACGAAACTTTCATTTTCGGCATCAGGAAGTGCATCCGTGTCGAACTGCATACCCTGAACCTTCAAATTCGGATTTTTTTGACAGTCTTTCAAAATCGTTTTGGAAATACAAATATTTTTGACTAAAATTTGAATATCTTTTTTAAATACCGTTAGATTTCTGTTTTATTTGGTTTAATATTGACGAGGCAATGCTAGTCACCTAACCACGTTAAAATTTTGACAACATTTCACATTGGTTTTTCAAAATTTTCACTTATACTGATATATCAATCAGTACTCAATTTTTGACTTTCAACTTTCAATAACTCGCTCGGATATTGACCGATCGATACGAAACTTTCATTTTCGGCATCAGGGAGTGCATCCGTGTCAAACTGCATACCCTGAACCTTCAAATTCGGATTTTTTGACAGTCTTTCAAAATCGTTTTGGAAATACAAATATTTTTGACATAAATTTGAATATCTTTTTTAAATACCGTTAGATTTCTGTTTTATTTGGTTTAATATTGACGAGGCAATGCTAGTCACCTAACCACGTTAAAATTTTGACAACATTTCACATTGCTTTTTCAAAATTTTCACTTATACTGATATATCAATCAGTACTCAATTTTTGACTTTCAACTTTCAATAACTCGCTCGGATATTGACCGACCGATACGAAACTTTCATTTTCGGCATCAGGAAGTGCATCCGTGTCGAACTGCATACCCTGAACCTTCAAATTCGGATTTTTTTTGACAGTCTTTCAAAATCGTTTTGGAAATACAAATATTTTTGACATAAATTTGAATATCTTTTTTAAATACCGTTAGATTTCTGTTTTATTTGGTTTAATATTGACGAGGCAATGCTAGTCACCTAACCACGTTAAAATTTTGACAACATTTCACATTGGTTTTTCAAAATTTTCACTTATACTGATATATCAATCAGTACTCAATTTTTGACTTTCAACTTTCAATAACTCGCTCGGATATTGACCGATTGATACGAAACTTTCATTTTCGGCATCAGGGAGTGCATCCGT
Organism: Choreutis nemorana; assembly: GCA_949316135.1. NCBI lineage: Eukaryota > Metazoa > Arthropoda > Insecta > Lepidoptera > Choreutidae > Choreutis > Choreutis nemorana. The sequence continues at coordinate 129,522 of OX438622.1, forward strand.
GTCGAACTGCATACCCTGAACCTTCAAATTCGGATTTTTTTTGACAGTCTTTCAAAATCGTTTTGGAAATACAAATAATTTTGACAAAAATTTGAATATCTTTTTTAAATACCGTTAGATTTCTGTTTTATTTGGTTTAATATTGACGAGGCAATGCTAGTCACCTAACCACGTTAAAATTTTGACAACATTTCACATTGGTTTTTCAAAATTTTCACTTATACTGATATATCAATCAGTACTCAATTTTTGACTTTCAACTTTCAATAACTCGCTCGGATATTGACCGATCGATACGAAACTTTCATTTTCGGCATCAGGGAGTGCATCCGTGTCGAACTGCATACCCTGAACCTTCAAATTCGGATTTTTTTTGACAGTCTTTCAAAATCGTTTTGGAAATACAAATATTTTTGACATAAATTTGAATATCTTTTTTAAATACCGTTAGATTTCTGTTTTATTTGGTTTAATATTGACGAGGCAATGCTAGTCACCTAACCACGTTAAAATTTTGACAACATTTCACATTGCTTTTTCAAAATTTTCACTTATACTGATATATCAATCAGTACTCAATTTTTGACTTTCAACTTTCAATAACTCGCTCGGATATTGACCGATCGATACGAAACTTTCATTTTCGGCATCAGGAAGTGCATCCGTGTCGAACTGCATACCCTGAACCTTCAAATTCGGATTTTTTTGACAGTCTTTCAAAATCGTTTTGGAAATACAAATATTTTTGACATAAATTTGAATATCTTTTTTAAATACCGTTAGATTTCTGTTTTATTTGATTTAATATTGACGAGGCAATGCTAGTCACCTAACCACGTTAAAATTTTGACAACAATTCACATTGGGTTTTCAAAATTTTCACTTATACTGATATATCAATCAGTATTCAATTTTTGACTTTCAACTTTCAATAACTCGCTCGGATATTGACCGATCGATACGAAACTTTCATTTTCGGCATCAGGGAGTGCATCCGTGTTAAACTGCATACCCTGAACCTTCAAATTCGGATTTTTTGACAGTCTTTCAAAATCGTTTTGGAAATACAAATATTTTTGACATAAATTTGAATATCTTTTTTAAATACCGTTAGATTTCTGTTTTATTTGGTTTAATATTGACGAGGCAATCCTAGTCACCTAACCACGTTAAAATTTTGACAACATTTCACATTGCTTTTTCAAAATTTTCACTTATACTGATATATCAATCAGTACTCAATTTTTGACTTTCAACTTTCAATAACTCGCTCGGATATTGACCGACCGATACGAAACTTTCATTTTCGGCATCAGGAAGTGCATCCGTGTCGAACTGCATACCCTGAACCTTCAAATTCGGATTTTTTTTGACAGTCTTTCAAAATCGTTTTGGAAATACAAATATTTTTGACATAAATTTGAATATCTTTTTTAAATACCGTTAGATTTCTGTTTTATTTGGTTTAATATTGACGAGGCAATGCTAGTCACCTAACCACGTTAAAATTTTGACAACATTTCACATTGGTTTTTCAAAATTTTCACTTATACTGATATATCAATCAGTACTCAATTTTTGACTTTCAACTTTCAATAACTCGCTCGGATATTGACCGATTGATACGAAACTTTCATTTTCGGCATCAGGGAGTGCATCCGTGTCGAACTGCATACCCTGAACCTTCAAATTCGGATTTTTTTTGACAGTCTTTCAAAATCGTTTTGGAAATACAAATAATTTTGACAAAAATTTGAATATCTTTTTTAAATACCGTTAGATTTCTGTTTTATTTGGTTTAATATTGACGAGGCAATGCTAGTCACCTAACCACGTTAAAATTTTGACAACATTTCACATTGGTTTTTCAAAATTTTCACTTATACTGATATATCAATCAGTACTCAATTTTTGACTTTCAACTTTCAATAACTCGCTCGGATATTGACCGATCGATACGAAACTTTCATTTTCGGCATCAGGGAGTGCATCCGTGTCGAACTGCATACCCTGAACCTTCAAATTCGGATTTTTTTTGACAGTCTTTCAAAATCGTTTTGGAAATACAAATATTTTTGACATAAATTTGAATATCTTTTTTAAATACCGTTAGATTTCTGTTTTATTTGGTTTAATATTGACGAGGCAATGCTAGTCACCTAACCACGTTAAAATTTTGACAACATTTCACATTGCTTTTTCAAAATTTTCACTTATACTGATATATCAATCAGTACTCAATTTTTGACTTTCAACTTTCAATAACTCGCTCGGATATTGACCGATCGATACGAAACTTTCATTTTCGGCATCAGGAAGTGCATCCGTGTCGAACTGCATACCCTGAACCTTCAAATTCGGATTTTTTTGACAGTCTTTCAAAATCGTTTTGGAAATACAAATATTTTTGACATAAATTTGAATATCTTTTTTAAATACCGTTAGATTTCTGTTTTATTTGGTTTAATATTGACGAGGCAATGCTAGTCACCTAACCACGTTAAAATTTTGACAACAATTCACATTGGGTTTTCAAAATTTTCACTTATACTGATATATCAATCAGTATTCAATTTTTGACTTTCAACTTTCAATAACTCGCTCGGATATTGACCGATCGATACGAAACTTTCATTTTCGGCATCAGGGAGTGCATCCGTGTTAAACTGCATACCCTGAACCTTCAAATTCGGATTTTTTGACAGTCTTTCAAAATCGTTTTGGAAATACAAATATTTTTGACATAAATTTGAATATCTTTTTTAAATACCGTTAGATTTCTGTTTTATTTGGTTTAATATTGACGAGGCAATCCTAGTCACCTAACCACGTTAAAATTTTGACAACATTTCACATTGGTTTTTCAAAATTTTCACTTATACTGATATATCAATCAGTACTCAATTTTTGACTTTCAACTTTCAATAACTCGCTCGGATATTGACCGACCGATACGAAACTTTCATTTTCGGCATCAAGAAGTGCATCCGTGTCGAACTGCATATCCTGAACCTTCAAATTCGGATTTTTTTGACAGTCTTTCAAAATCGTTTTGGAAATACAAATATTTTTGACATAAATTTGAATATCTCTTTTAAATACCGTTAGATTTCTGTTTTATTTGGTTTAATATTGACGAGGCAATGCTAGTCACCTAACCACGTTAAAATTTGACATCATTTCACATTGGTTTTTCAAAATTTTCACTTATACTGATATATCAATCAGTACTCAATTTTTGACTTTCAACTTTCAATAACTCACTCGGATATTGACCGACCGATACGAAACTTTCATTTTCGGCATCAGGAAGTGCATCCGTGTCGAACTGCATACCCTGAACCTTCAAATTCGGATTTTTTGACAGTCTTTCAAAATCGTTTTGGAAATACAAATATTTTTGACATAAATTTGAATATCTTTTTTAAATACCGTTTGATTTCTGTTTTATTTGGTTTAATATTGACGAGGCAATGCTAGTCACCTAACCACGTTAAAATTTTGACAACATTTCACATTGCTTTTTCAAAATTTTCACTTATACTGATATATCAATCAGTACTCAATTTTTGACTTTTAACTTTCAATAACTCGCTCGGATATTGACCGACCGATACGCAACTTTCATTTTCGGCATCAGGAAGTGCATCCGTGTCAAACTGCATACCCTGAACCTTCAAATTCGGATTTTTTGACAGTCTTTCAAAATCGTTTTGGAAATACAAATATTTTTGACATAAATTTGAATATCTTTTTTAAATACCGTTAGATTTCTGTTTTATTTGGTTTAATATTGACGAGGCAATGCTAGTCACCTAACCACGTTAAAATTTTGACAACATTTCACATTGCTTTTTCAAAATTTTCACTTATACTGATATATCAATCAGTACTCAATTTTTGACTTTTAACTTTCAATAACTCGCTCGGATATTGACCGACCGATACGAAACTTTCATTTTCGGCATCAGGAAGTGCATCCGTGTCAAACTGCATACCCTGAACCTTCAAATTCGGATTTTTTGACAGTCTTTCAAAATCGTTTTGGAAATACAAATATTTTTGACATAAATTTGAATATCTTTTTTAAATACCGTTAGATTTCTGTTTTATTTGGTTTAATATTGACGAGGCAATGCTAGTCACCTAACCACGTTAAAATTTTGACAACATTTCACATTGGTTTTTCAAAATTTTCACTTATACTGATATATCAATCAGTACTCAATTTTTGACTTTCAACTTTCAATAACTCGCTCGGATATTGACCGACCGATACGAAACTTTCATTTTCGGCATCAAGAAGTGCATCCGTGTCGAACTGCATATCCTGAACATTCAAATTCGGATTTTTTTGACAGTCTTTCAAAATCGTTTTGGAAATACAAATATTTTTGACATAAATTTGAATATCTCTTTTAAATACCGTTAGATTTCTGTTTTATTTGGTTTAATATTGACGAGGCAATGCTAGTCACCTAACCACGTTAAAATTTTGACAACATTTCACATTGGTTTTTCAAAATTTTCACTTATACTGATATATCAATCAGTACTCAATTTTTGACTTTCAACTTTCAATAACTCGCTCGGATATTGACCGACCGATACGAAACTTTCATTTTCGGCATCAGGAAGTGCATCCGTGTCGAACTGCATACCCTGAACCTTCAAATTCGGATTTTTTGACAGTCTTTCAAAATCGTTTTGGAAATACAAATATTTTTGACATAAATTTGAATATCTTTTTTAAATACCGCTAGATTTCTGTTTTATTTGGTTTAATATTGACGAGGCAATGCTAGTCACCTAACCACGTTAAAATTTTGACAACATTTCACATTGCTTTTTCAAAATTTTCACTTATACTGATATATCAATCAGTACTCAATTTTTGACTTTTAACTTTCAATAACTCGCTCGGATATTGACCGACCGATACGAAACTTTCATTTTCGGCATCAGGAAGTGCATCCGTGTCAAACTGCATACCCTGAACCTTCAAATTCGGATTTTTTGACAGTCTTTCAAAATCGTTTTGGAAATACAAATATTTTTGACATAAATTTGAATATCTTTTTTAAATACCGTTAGATTTCTGTTTTATTTGGTTTTATATTGACGAGGCAATGCTAGTCACCTAACCACGTTAAAATTTTGACAACATTTCACATTGCTTTTTCAAAATTTTCACTTATACTGATATATCAATCAGTACTCAATTTTTGACTTTCAACTTTCAATAACTCGCTCGGATATTGACCGACCGATACGAAACTTTCATTTTCGGCATCAGGAAGTGCATCCGTGTCGAACTGCATACCTGAACCTTCAAATTCGGATTTTTTTTGACAGTCTTTCAAAATCGTTTTGGAAATACAAATAATATTGACATAAATTTGAATATCTCTTTTAAATACCGTTAGATTTCTGTTTTATTTGGTTTAATATTGACGAGGCAATGCTAGTCACCTAACCACGTTAAAATTTTGACAACATTTCACATTGGTTTTTCAAAATTTTCACTTATACTGATATATCAATCAGTACTCAATTTTTGACTTTCAACTTTCAATAACTCGCTCGGATATTGACCGATCGATACGAAACTTTCATTTTCGGCATCAGGGAGTGCATCCGTGTCGAACTGCATACCCTGAACCTTCAAATTCGGATTTTTTGACAGTCTTTCAAAATCGTTTTGGAAATAGAAATAATTTTGACATAAATTTGAATATCTTTTTAAATACCGTTAGATTTCTGTTTTATTTGGTTTAATATTGACGAGGCAATGCTAGTCACCTAACCACGTTAAAATTTTGACAACATTTCACATTGGTTTTTCAAAATTTTCACTTATACTGATATATCAATCAGTACTCAATTTTTGACTTTCAACTTTCAATAACTCGCTCGGATATTGACCGATCGATACGAAACTTTCATTTTCGGCATCAGGAAGTGCATCCGTGTCGAACTGCTTACCCTGAACCTTCAAATTCGGATTTTTTGACAGTCTTTCAACATCGTTTTGGAAATACAAATATTTTTGACATAAATTTGAATATCTTTTTTAAATACCGTTAGATTTCTGTTTTATTTGATTTAATATTGACGAGGCAATGCTAGTCACCTAACCACGTTAAAATTTTGACAACATTTCACATTGGTTTTTCAAAATTTTCACTTATACTGATATATCAATCAGTACTCAATTTTTGACTTTCAACTTTCAATAACTCGCTCGGATATTGACCGACCGATACGAAACTTTCATTTTCGGCATCAGGAAGTGCATCCGTGTCGAACTGCATATCCTGAACCTTCAAATTCGGATTTTTTTTGACAGTCTTTCAAAATCGTTTTGGAAATACAAATAATTTCGACATAAATTTGAATATCTTTTTTAAATACCGTTAGATTTCTGTTTTATTTGGTTTAATATTGACGAGGCAATGCTAGTCACCTAACCACGTTAAAATTTTGACAACATTTCACATTGCTTTTTCAAAATTTTCACTTATACTGATATATCAATCAGTACTCAATTTTTGACTTTCAACTTTCAATAACTCGCTCGGATATTGACCGACCGATACGAAACTTTCATTTTCGGCATCAGGAAGTGCATCCGTGTCGAACTGCATATCCTGAACCTTCAAATTCGGATTTTTTTTGACAGTCTTTCAAAATCGTTTTGGAAATACAAATAATTTCGACATAAATTTGAATATCTCTTTTAAATACCGTTAGATTTCTGTTTTATTTGGTTTAATATTGACGAGGCAATGCTAGTCACCTAACCACGTTAAAATTTTGACAACATTTCACATTGGTTTTTCAAAATTTTCACTTATACTGATATATCAATCAGTACTCAATTTTTGACTTTCAACTTTCAATAACTCGCTCGGATATTGACCGATCGATACGAAACTTTCATTTTCGGCATCAGGGAGTGCATCCGTGTCGAAATGCATACCCCGAACCTTCAAATTCGGATTTTTTGACAGTCTTTCAAAATCGTTTTGGAAATAGAAATAATTTTGACATAAATTTGAATATCTTTTTTAAATACCGTTAGATTTCTGTTTTATTTGGTTTAATATTGACGAGGCAATGCTAGTCACCTAACCACGTTAAAATTTTGACAACATTTCACATTGCTTTTTCAAAATTTTCACTTATACTGATATATCAATCAGTACTCAATTTTTGACTTTCAACTTTCAATAACTCGCTCGGATATTGACCGACCGATACGAAACTTTCATTTTCGGCATCAGGGAGTGCATCCGTGTCGAACTGCATACCCTGAACCTTCAAATTCGGATTTTTTGACAGTCTTTCAACATCGTTTTGGAAATACAAATATTTTTGACATAAATTTGAATATCTTTTTTAAATACCGTTAGATTTCTGTTTTATTTGGTTTAATATTGACGAGGCAATGCTAGTCACCTAACCACGTTAAAATTTTGACAACATTTCACATTGGTTTTTCAAAATTTTCACTTATACTGATATGTCAATCAGTACTCAATTTTTGACTTTCAACTTTCAATAACTCGCTCGGATATTGACCGACCGATACGAAACTTTCATTTTCGGCATCAGGAAGTGCATCCGTGTCGAACTGCATATCCTGAACCTTCAAATTCGGATTTTTTTTGACAGTCTTTTAAAATCGTTTTGGAAATACAAATAATTTCGACATAAATTTGAATATCTTTTTTAAATACCGTTAGATTTCTGTTTTATTTGGTTTAATATTGACGAGGCAATGCTAGTCACCTAACCACGTTAAAATTTTGACAACATTTCACATTGCTTTTTCAAAATTTTCACTTATACTGATATATCAATCAGTACTCAATTTTTGACTTTCAACTTTCAATAACTCGCTCGGATATTGACCGACCGATACGAAACTTTCATTTTCGGCATCAGGAAGTGCATCCGTGTCGAACTGCATATCCTGAACCTTCAAATTCGGATTTTTTTTGACAGTCTTTCAAAATCGTTTTGGAAATACAAATAATTTCGACATAAATTTGAATATCTCTTTTAAATACCGTTAGATTTCTGTTTTATTTGGTTTAATATTGACGAGGCAATGCTAGTCACCTAACCACGTTAAAATTTTGACAACATTTCACATTGGTTTTTCAAAATTTTCACTTATACTGATATATCAATCAGTACTCAATTTTTGACTTTCAACTTTCAATAACTCGCTCGGATATTGACCGATCGATACGATACTATCATTTTCGGCATCAGGGTGTGCACCCGTGTCGAACTGCATACCCTGAACCTTCAAATTCGGATTTTTTTGACAGTCTTTCAAAATCGTTTTGGAAATACAAATATTTTTGACATAAATTTGAATATCTTTTTTAAATACCGTTAGATTTCTGTTTTATTTGGTTTAATATTGACGAGGCAATGCTAGTCACCTAACCACGTTAAAATTTTGACAACATTTCACATTGGTTTTTCAAAATTTTCACTTATACTGATATATCAATCAGTACTCAATTTTTGACTTTCAACTTTCAATAACTCGCTCGGATATTGACCGATCGATACGAAACTTTCATTTTCGGCATCAGGGAGTGCATCCGTGTCGAAATGCATACCCCGAACCTTCAAATTCGGATTTTTTGACAGTCTTTCAAAATCGTTTTGGAAATAGAAATAATTTTGACATAAATTTGAATATCTTTTTTAAATACCGTTAGATTTCTGTTTTATTTGGTTAAATATTGACGAGGCAATGCTAGTCACCTAACCACGTTAAAATTTTGACAACATTTCACATTGGTTTTTCAAAATTTTCACTTATACTGATATATCAATCAGTACTCAATTTTTGACTTTCAACTTTCAATAACTCGCTCGGATATTGACCGATCGATACGAAACTTTCATTTTCGGCATCAGGGAGTGCATCCGTGTCAAACTGCATACCCTAAACCTTCAAATTCGGATTTTTTTTGACAGTCTTTCAAAATCGTTTTGGAAATACAAATATTTTTGACATAAATTTGAATATCTTTTTTAAATACCGTTAGATTTCTGTTTTATTTGGTTTAATATTGACGAGGCAATGCTAGTCACCTAACCACGTTAAAATTTTGACAACATTTCACATTGGTTTTTCAAAATTTTCACTTATACTGATATATCAATCAGTACTCAATTTTTGACTTTCAACTTTCAATAACTCGCTCGGATATTGACCGATCGATACGAAACTTTCATTTTCGGCATCAGGGAGTGCATCCGTGTCGAACTGCATACCCTGAACCTTCAAATTCGGATTTTTTGACAGTCTTTCAAAATCGTTTTGGAAATACAAATATTTTCGACATAAATTTGAATATCTTTTTTAAATACCGTTAGATTTCTGTTTTATTTGGTTTAATATTGACGAGGCAATGCTAGTCACCTAACCACGTTAAAATTTTGACAACATTTCACATTGGTTTTTCAAAATTTTCACTTATACTGATATATCAATCAGTACTCAATTTTTGACTTTCAACTTTCAATAACTCGCTCGGATATTGACCGATCGATACGAAACTTTCATTTTCGGCATCAGGAAGTGCATCCGTGTCGAACTGCATACCCTGAACCTTCAAATTCGGATTTTTTGACAGTCTTTCAACATCGTTTTGGAAATACAAATATTTTTGACATAAATTTGAATATCTTTTTTAAATACCGTTAGATTTCTGTTTTATTTGGTTTAATATTGACGAGGCAATGCTAGTCACCTAACCACGTTAAAATTTTGACAACATTTCACATTGGTTTTTCAAAATTTTCACTTATACTGATATATCAATCAGTACTCAATTTTTGACTTTCAACTTTCAATAACTCGCTCGGATATTGACCGACCGATACGAAACTTTCATTTTCGGCATCAGGAAGTGCATCCGTGTCGAACTGCATATCCTGAACCTTCAAATTCGGATTTTTTTTGACAGTCTTTCAAAATCGTTTTGGAAATACAAATAATTTCGACATAAATTTGAATATCTTTTTTAAATACCGTTAGATTTCTGTTTTATTTGGTTTAATATTGACGAGGCAATGCTAGTCACCTAACCACGTTAAAATTTTGACAACATTTCACATTGCTTTTTCAAAATTTTCACTTATACTGATATATCAATCAGTACTCAATTTTTGACTTTCAACTTTCAATAACTCGCTCGGATATTGACCGACCGATACGAAACTTTCATTTTCGGCATCAGGAAGTGCATCCGTGTCGAACTGCATATCCTGAACCTTCAAATTCGGATTTTTTTTGACAGTCTTTCAAAATCGTTTTGGAAATACAAATAATTTCGACATAAATTTGAATATCTCTTTTAAATACCGTTAGATTTCTGTTTTATTTGGTTTAATATTGACGAGGCAATGCTAGTCACCTAACCACGTTAAAATTTTGACAACATTTCACATTGCTTTTTCAAAATTTTCACTTATACTGATATATCAATCAGTACTCAATTTTTGACTTTCAACTTTCAATAACTCGCTCGGATATTGACCGATCGATACGAAACTTTCATTTTCGGCATCAGAAAGTGCATCCGTGTCGAACTGCATATCCTGAACCTTCAAATTCGGATTTTTTTTGACAGTCTTTCAAAATCGTTTTGGAAATACAAATAATTTCGACATAAATTTGAATATCTCTTTTAAATACCGTTAGATTTCTGTTTTATTTGGTTTAATATTGACGAGGCAATGCTAGTCACCTAACCACGTTAAAATTTTGACAACATTTCACATTGGTTTTTCAAAATTTTCACTTATACTGATATATCAATCAGTACTCAATTTTTGACTTTCAACTTTCAATAACTCGCTCGGATATTGACCGATCGATACGAAACTTTCATTTTCGGCATCAGGAAGTGCATCCGTGTCGAACTGCATACCCTGAACCTTCAAATTCGGATTTTTTGACAGTCTTTCAACATCGTTTTGGAAATACAAATATTTTTGACATAAATTTGAATATCTTTTTTAAATACCGTTAGATTTCTGTTTTATTTGGTTTAATATTGACGAGGCAATGCTAGTCACCTAACCACGTTAAAATTTTGACAACATTTCACATTGGTTTTTCAAAATTTTCACTTATACTGATATATCAATCAGTACTCAATTTTTGACTTTCAACTTTCAATAACTCGCTCGGATATTGACCGACCGATACGAAACTTTCATTTTCGGCATCAGGAAGTGCATCCGTGTCGAACTGCATATCCTGAACCTTCAAATTCGGATTTTTTTTGACAGTCTTTCAAAATCGTTTTGGAAATACAAATAATTTCGACATAAATTTGAATATCTTTTTTAAATACCGTTAGATTTCTGTTTTATTTGGTTTAATATTGACGAGGCAATGCTAGTCACCTAACCACGTTAAAATTTTGACAACATTTCACATTGCTTTTTCAAAATTTTCACTTATACTGATATATCAATCAGTACTCAATTTTTGACTTTCAACTTTCAATAACTCGCTCGGATATTGACCGACCGATACGAAACTTTCATTTTCGGCATCAGGGAGTGCATCCGTGTCGAACTGCATACCCTGAACCTTCAAATTCGGATTTTTTGACAGTCTTTCAAAATCGTTTTGGAAATACAAATAATTTTGACATAAATTTGAATATCTTTTTTAAATACCGTTAGATTTCTGTTTTATTTGGTTTAATATTGACGAGGTAATGCTAGTCACCTAACCACGTTAAAATTTTCACAACATTTCACATTGGTTTTTCAAAATTTTCACTTATACTGATATATCAATCAGTACTCAATTTTTGACTTTCAACTTTCAATAACTCGCTCGGATATTGACCGACCGATACGAAACTTTCATTTTCGGCATCAGGAAGTGCATCCGTGTCGAACTGCATATCCTGAACCTTCAAATTCGGATTTTTTTTGACAGTCTTTCAAAATCGTTTTGGAAATACAAATAATTTCGACATAAATTTGAATATCTCTTTTAAATACCGTTAGATTTCTGTTTTATTTGGTTTAATATTGACGAGGCAATGCTAGTCACCTAACCACGTTAAAATTTTGACAACATTTCACATTGCTTTTTCAAAATTTTCACTTATACTGATATATCAATCAGTACTCAATTTTTGACTTTCAACTTTCAATAACTCGCTCGGATATTGACCGATCGATACGAAACTTTCATTTTCGGCATCAGGAAGTGCATCCGTGTCGAACTGCATATCCTGAACCTTCAAATTCGGATTTTTTTTGACAGTCTTTCAAAATCGTTTTGGAAATACAAATAATTTCGACATAAATTTGAATATCTCTTTTAAATACCGTTAGATTTCTGTTTTATTTGGTTTAATATTGACGAGGCAATGCTAGTCACCTAACCACGTTAAAATTTTGACAACATTTCACATTGGTTTTTCAAAATTTTCACTTATACTGATATATCAATCAGTACTCAATTTTTGACTTTCAACTTTCAATAACTCGCTCGGATATTGACCGATCGATACGAAACTTTCATTTTCGGCATCAGGAAGTGCATCCGTGTCGAACTGCATACCCTGAACCTTCAAATTCGGATTTTTTGACAGTCTTTCAACATCGTTTTGGAAATACAAATATTTTTGACATAAATTTGAATATCTTTTTTAAATACCGTTAGATTTCTGTTTTATTTGGTTTAATATTGACGAGGCAATGCTAGTCACCTAACCACGTTAAAATTTTGACAACATTTCACATTGGTTTTTCAAAATTTTCACTTATACTGATATATCAATCAGTACTCAATTTTTGACTTTCAACTTTCAATAACTCGCTCGGATATTGACCGACCGATACGAAACTTTCATTTTCGGCATCAGGAAGTGCATCCGTGTCGAACTGCATATCCTGAACCTTCAAATTCGGATTTTTTTTGACAGTCTTTCAAAATCGTTTTGGAAATACAAATAATTTCGACATAAATTTGAATATCTTTTTTAAATACCGTTAGATTTCTGTTTTATTTGGTTTAATATTGACGAGGCAATGCTAGTCACCTAACCACGTTAAAATTTTGACAACATTTCACATTGCTTTTTCAAAATTTTCACTTATACTGATATATCAATCAGTACTCAATTTTTGACTTTCAACTTTCAATAACTCGCTCGGATATTGACCGACCGATACGAAACTTTCATTTTCGGCATCAGGGAGTGCATCCGTGTCGAACTGCATACCCTGAACCTTCAAATTCGGATTTTTTGACAGTCTTTCAAAATCGTTTTGGAAATACAAATAATTTTGACATAAATTTGAATATCTTTTTTAAATACCGTTAGATTTCTGTTTTATTTGGTTTAATATTGACGAGGTAATGCTAGTCACCTAACCACGTTAAAATTTTGACAACATTTCACATTGGTTTTTCAAAATTTTCACTTATACTGATATATCAATCAGTACTCAATTTTTGACTTTCAACTTTCAATAACTCGCTCGGATATTGACCGACCGATACGAAACTTTCATTTTCGGCATCAGGAAGTGCATCCGTGTCGAACTGCATATCCTGAACCTTCAAATTCGGATTTTTTTTGACAGTCTTTCAAAATCGTTTTGGAAATACAAATAATTTCGACATAAATTTGAATATCTTTTTTAAATACCGTTAGATTTCTGTTTTATTTGGTTTAATATTGACGAGGCAATGCTAGTCACCTAACCACGTTAAAATTTTGACAACATTTCACATTGCTTTTTCAAAATTTTCACTTATACTGATATATCAATCAGTACTCAATTTTTGACTTTCAACTTTCAATAACTCGCTCGGATATTGACCGACCGATACGAAACTTTCATTTTCGGCATCAGGAAGTGCATCCGTGTCGAACTGCATATCCTGAACCTTCAAATTCGGATTTTTTTTGACAGTCTTTCAAAATCGTTTTGGAAATACAAATAATTTCGACATAAATTTGAATATCTTTTTTAAATACCGTTAGATTTCTGTTTTATTTGGTTTAATATTGACGAGGCAATGCTAGTCACCTAACCACGTTAAAATTTTGACAACATTTCACATTGGTTTTTCAAAATTTTCACTTATACTGATATATCAATCAGTACTCAATTTTTGACTTTCAACTTTCAATAACTCGCTCGGATATTGACCGATCGATACGAAACTTCCATTTTCGGCATCAGGGAGTGCATCCGTGTCGAACTGCATATCCTGAACCTTCAAATTCGGATTTTTTTTGACAGTCTTTCAAAATCGTTTTGGAAATACAAATAATTTCGACATAAATTTGAATATCTCTTTTAAATACCGTTAGATTTCTGTTTTATTTGGTTTAATATTGACGAGGCAATGCTAGTCACCTAACCACGTTAAAATTTTGACAACATTTCACATTGCTTTTTCAAAATTTTCACTTATACTGATATATCAATCAGTACTCAATTTTTGACTTTCAACTTTCAATAACTCGCTCGGATATTGACCGATCGATACGAAACTTTCATTTTCGGCATCAGGAAGTGCATCCGTGTCGAACTGCATACCCTGAACCTTCAAATTCGGATTTTTTGACAGTCTTTCAACATCGTTTTGGAAATACAAATAATTTTGACAAAAATTTGAATATCTTTTTTAAATACCGTTAGATTTCTGTTTTATTTGGTTTAATATTGACGAGGCAATGCTAGTCACCTAACCACGTTAAAATTTTGACAACATTTCACATTGGTTTTTCAAAATTTTCACTTATACTGATATATCAATCAGTACTCAATTTTTGACTTTCAACTTTCAATAACTCGCTCGGATATTGACCGATCGATACGAAACTTTCATTTTCGGCATCAGGAAGTGCATCCGTGTCGAACTGCATACCCTGAACCTTCAAATTCGGATTTTTTGACAGTCTTTCAACATCGTTTTGGAAATACAAATATTTTTGACATAAATTTGAATATCTTTTTTAAATACCGTTAGATTTCTGTTTTATTTGGTTTAATATTGACGAGGCAATGCTAGTCACCTAACCACGTTAAAATTTTGACAACATTTCACATTGGTTTTTCAAAATTTTCACTTATACTGATATATCAATCAGTACTCAATTTTTGACTTTCAACTTTCAATAACTCGCTCGGATATTGACCGACCGATACGAAACTTTCATTTTCGGCATCAGGAAGTGCATCCGTGTCGAACTGCATATCCTGAACCTTCAAATTCGGATTTTTTTTGACAGTCTTTCAAAATCGTTTTGGAAATACAAATAATTTCGACATAAATTTGAATATCTTTTTTAAATACCGTTAGATTTCTGTTTTATTTGGTTTAATATTGACGAGGCAATGCTAGTCACCTAACCACGTTAAAATTTTGACAACATTTCACATTGCTTTTTCAAAATTTTCACTTATACTGATATATCAATCAGTACTCAATTTTTGACTTTCAACTTTCAATAACTCGCTCGGATATTGACCGACCGATACGAAACTTTCATTTTCGGCATCAGGGAGTGCATCCGTGTCGAACTGCATACCCTGAACCTTCAAATTCGGATTTTTTGACAGTCTTTCAAAATCGTTTTGGAAATACAAATAATTTTGACATAAATTTGAATATCTTTTTTAAATACCGTTAGATTTCTGTTTTATTTGGTTTAATATTGACGAGGTAATGCTAGTCACCTAACCACGTTAAAATTTTGACAACATTTCACATTGGTTTTTCAAAATTTTCACTTATACTGATATATCAATCAGTACTCAATTTTTGACTTTCAACTTTCAATAACTCGCTCGGATATTGACCGACCGATACGAAACTTTCATTTTCGGCATCAGGAAGTGCATCCGTGTCGAACTGCATATCCTGAACCTTCAAATTCGGATTTTTTTTGACAGTCTTTCAAAATCGTTTTGGAAATACAAATAATTTCGACATAAATTTGAATATCTTTTTTAAATACCGTTAGATTTCTGTTTTATTTGGTTTAATATTGACGAGGCAATGCTAGTCACCTAACCACGTTAAAATTTTGACAACATTTCACATTGCTTTTTCAAAATTTTCACTTATACTGATATATCAATCAGTACTCAATTTTTGACTTTCAACTTTCAATAACTCGCTCGGATATTGACCGACCGATACGAAACTTTCATTTTCGGCATCAGGAAGTGCATCCGTGTCGAACTGCATATCCTGAACCTTCAAATTCGGATTTTTTTTGACAGTCTTTCAAAATCGTTTTGGAAATACAAATAATTTCGACATAAATTTGAATATCTCTTTTAAATACCGTTAGATTTCTGTTTTATTTGGTTTAATATTGACGAGGCAATGCTAGTCACCTAACCACGTTAAAATTTTGACAACATTTCACATTGCTTTTTCAAAATTTTCACTTATACTGATATATCAATCAGTACTCAATTTTTGACTTTCAACTTTCAATAACTCGCTCGGATATTGACCGATCGATACGAAACTTTCATTTTCGGCATCAGGAAGTGCATCCGTGTCGAACTGCATATCCTGAACCTTCAAATTCGGATTTTTTTTGACAGTCTTTCAAAATCGTTTTGGAAATACAAATAATTTCGACATAAATTTGAATATCTCTTTTAAATACCGTTAGATTTCTGTTTTATTTGGTTTAAAATTGACGAGGCAATGCTAGTCACCTAACCACGTTAAAATTTTGACAACATTTCACATTGGTTTTTCAAAATTTTCACTTATACTGATATATCAATCAGTACTCAATTTTTGACTTTCAACTTTCAATAACTCGCTCGGATATTGACCGATCGATACGAAACTTTCATTTTCGGCATCAGGAAGTGCATCCGTGTCGAACTGCATACCCTGAACCTTCAAATTCGGATTTTTTGACAGTCTTTCAACATCGTTTTGGAAATACAAATATTTTTGACATAAATTTGAATATCTTTTTTAAATACCGTTAGATTTCTGTTTTATTTGGTTTAATATTGACGAGGCAATGCTAGTCACCTAACCACGTTAAAATTTTGACAACATTTCACATTGGTTTTTCAAAATTTTCACTTATACTGATATATCAATCAGTACTCAATTTTTGACTTTCAACTTTCAATAACTCGCTCGGATATTGACCGACCGATACGAAACTTTCATTTTCGGCATCAGGAAGTGCATCCGTGTCGAACTGCATATCCTGAACCTTCAAATTCGGATTTTTTTTGACAGTCTTTCAAAATCGTTTTGGAAATACAAATAATTTCGACATAAATTTGAATATCTTTTTTAAATACCGTTAGATTTCTGTTTTATTTGGTTTAATATTGACGAGGCAATGCTAGTCACCTAACCACGTTAAAATTTTGACAACATTTCACATTGCTTTTTCAAAATTTTCACTTATACTGATATATCAATCAGTACTCAATTTTTGACTTTCAACTTTCAATAACTCGCTCGGATATTGACCGACCGATACGAAACTTTCATTTTCGGCATCAGGGAGTGCATCCGTGTCGAACTGCATACCCTGAACCTTCAAATTCGGATTTTTTGACAGTCTTTCAAAATCGTTTTGGAAATACAAATAATTTTGACATAAATTTGAATATCTTTTTTAAATACCGTTAGATTTCTGTTTTATTTGGTTTAATATTGACGAGGTAATGCTAGTCACCTAACCACGTTAAAATTTTGACAACATTTCACATTGGTTTTTCAAAATTTTCACTTATACTGATATATCAATCAGTACTCAATTTTTGACTTTCAACTTTCAATAACTCGCTCGGATATTGACCGACCGATACGAAACTTTCATTTTCGGCATCAGGAAGTGCATCCGTGTCGAACTGCATATCCTGAACCTTCAAATTCGGATTTTTTTTGACAGTCTTTCAAAATCGTTTTGGAAATACAAATAATTTCGACATAAATTTGAATATCTTTTTTAAATACCGTTAGATTTCTGTTTTATTTGGTTTAATATTGACGAGGCAATGCTAGTCACCTAACCACGTTAAAATTTTGACAACATTTCACATTGGTTTTTCAAAATTTTCACTTATACTGATATATCAATCAGTACTCAATTTTTGACTTTCAACTTTCAATAACTCGCTCGGATATTGACCGACCGATACGAAACTTTCATTTTCGGCATCAGGAAGTGCATCCGTGTCGAACTGCATATCCTGAACCTTCAAATTCGGATTTTTTTTGACAGTCTTTCAAAATCGTTTTGGAAATACAAATAATTTCGACATAAATTTGAATATCTTTTTTAAATACCGTTAGATTTCTGTTTTATTTGGTTTAATATTGACGAGGCAATGCTAGTCACCTAACCACGTTAAAATTTTGACAACATTTCACATTGCTTTTTCAAAATTTTCACTTATACTGATATATCAATCAGTACTCAATTTTTGACTTTCAACTTTCAATAACTCGCTCGGATATTGACCGACCGATACGAAACTTTCATTTTCGGCATCAGGGAGTGCATCCGTGTCGAACTGCATACCCTGAACCTTCAAATTCGGATTTTTTGACAGTCTTTCAAAATCGTTTTGGAAATACAAATAATTTTGACATAAATTTGAATATCTTTTTTAAATACCGTTAGATTTCTGTTTTATTTGGTTTAATATTGACGAGGTAATGCTAGTCACCTAACCACGTTAAAATTTTGACAACATTTCACATTGGTTTTTCAAAATTTTCACTTATACTGATATATCAATCAGTACTCAATTTTTGACTTTCAACTTTCAATAACTCGCTCGGATATTGACCGACCGATACGAAACTTTCATTTTCGGCATCAGGAAGTGCATCCGTGTCGAACTGCATATCCTGAACCTTCAAATTCGGATTTTTTTTGACAGTCTTTCAAAATCGTTTTGGAAATACAAATAATTTCGACATAAATTTGAATATCTTTTTTAAATACCGTTAGATTTCTGTTTTATTTGGTTTAATATTGACGAGGCAATGCTAGTCACCTAACCACGTTAAAATTTTGACAACATTTCACATTGCTTTTTCAAAATTTTCACTTATACTGATATATCAATCAGTACTCAATTTTTGACTTTCAACTTTCAATAACTCGCTCGGATATTGACCGACCGATACGAAACTTTCATTTTCGGCATCAGGAAGTGCATCCGTGTCGAACTGCATATCCTGAACCTTCAAATTCGGATTTTTTTTGACAGTCTTTCAAAATCGTTTTGGAAATACAAATAATTTCGACATAAATTTGAATATCTCTTTTAAATACCGTTAGATTTCTGTTTTATTTGGTTTAATATTGACGAGGCAATGCTAGTCACCTAACCACGTTAAAATTTTGACAACATTTCACATTGCTTTTTCAAAATTTTCACTTATACTGATATATCAATCAGTACTCAATTTTTGACTTTCAACTTTCAATAACTCGCTCGGATATTGACCGATCGATACGAAACTTTCATTTTCGGCATCAGGAAGTGCATCCGTGTCGAACTGCATATCCTGAACCTTCAAATTCGGATTTTTTTTGACAGTCTTTCAAAATCGTTTTGGAAATACAAATAATTTCGACATAAATTTGAATATCTCTTTTAAATACCGTTAGATTTCTGTTTTATTTGGTTTAATATTGACGAGGCAATGCTAGTCACCTAACCACGTTAAAATTTTGACAACATTTCACATTGGTTTTTCAAAATTTTCACTTATACTGATATATCAATCAGTACTCAATTTTTGACTTTCAACTTTCAATAACTCGCTCGGATATTGACCGATCGATACGAAACTTTCATTTTCGGCATCAGGAAGTGCATCCGTGTCGAACTGCATACCCTGAACCTTCAAATTCGGATTTTTTGACAGTCTTTCAACATCGTTTTGGAAATACAAATATTTTTGACATAAATTTGAATATCTTTTTTAAATACCGTTAGATTTCTGTTTTATTTGGTTTAATATTGACGAGGCAATGCTAGTCACCTAACCACGTTAAAATTTTGACAACATTTCACATTGGTTTTTCAAAATTTTCACTTATACTGATATATCAATCAGTACTCAATTTTTGACTTTCAACTTTCAATAACTCGCTCGGATATTGACCGACCGATACGAAACTTTCATTTTCGGCATCAGGAAGTGCATCCGTGTCGAACTGCATATCCTGAACCTTCAAATTCGGATTTTTTTTGACAGTCTTTCAAAATCGTTTTGGAAATACAAATAATTTCGACATAAATTTGAATATCTTTTTTAAATACCGTTAGATTTCTGTTTTATTTGGTTTAATATTGACGAGGCAATGCTAGTCACCTAACCACGTTAAAATTTTGACAACATTTCACATTGCTTTTTCAAAATTTTCACTTATACTGATATATCAATCAGTACTCAATTTTTGACTTTCAACTTTCAATAACTCGCTCGGATATTGACCGACCGATACGAAACTTTCATTTTCGGCATCAGGGAGTGCATCCGTGTCGAACTGCATACCCTGAACCTTCAAATTCGGATTTTTTGACAGTCTTTCAAAATCGTTTTGGAAATACAAATAATTTTGACATAAATTTGAATATCTTTTTTAAATACCGTTAATTTCTGTTTTATTTGGTTTAATATTGACGAGGTAATGCTAGTCACCTAACCACGTTAAAATTTTGACAACATTTCACATTGGTTTTTCAAAATTTTCACTTATACTGATATATCAATCAGTACTCAATTTTTGACTTTCAACTTTCAATAACTCGCTCGGATATTGACCGACCGATACGAAACTTTCATTTTCGGCATCAGGAAGTGCATCCGTGTCGAACTGCATATCCTGAACCTTCAAATTCGGATTTTTTTTGACAGTCTTTCAAAATCGTTTTGGAAATACAAATAATTTCGACATAAATTTGAATATCTTTTTTAAATACCGTTAGATTTCTGTTTTATTTGGTTTAATATTGACGAGGCAATGCTAGTCACCTAACCACGTTAAAATTTTGACAACATTTCACATTGGTTTTTCAAAATTTTCACTTATACTGATATATCAATCAGTACTCAATTTTTGACTTTCAACTTTCAATAACTCGCTCGGATATTGACCGATCGATACGAAACTTTCATTTTCGGCATCAGGGAGTGCATCCGTGTCGAACTGCATACCCTGAACCTTCAAATTCGGAGTTTTAGACAGTCTTTCAAAATCGTTTTGGAAATACAAATATTTTTGACATAAATTTGAATATCTTTTTTAAATACCGTTAGATTTCTGTTTTATTTGGTTTAATATTGACGAGGCAATGCTAGTCACCTAACCACGTTAAAATTTTGACAACATTTCACATTGGTTTTTCAAAATTTTCACTTATACTGATATATCAATCAGTACTCAATTTTTGACTTTCAACTTTCAATAACTCGCTCGGATATTGACCGATCGATACGAAACTTCCATTTTCGGCATCAGGGAGTGCATCCGTGTCGAACTGCATATCCTGAACCTTCAAATTCGGATTTTTTTTGACAGTCTTTCAAAATCGTTTTGGAAATACAAATAATTTCGACATAAATTTGAATATCTTTTTTAAATACCGTTAGATTTCTGTTTTATTTGGTTTAATATTGACGAGGCAATGCTAGTCACCTAACCACGTTAAAATTTTGACAACATTTCACATTGCTTTTTCAAAATTTTCACTTATACTGATATATCAATCAGTACTCAATTTTTGACTTTCAACTTTCAATAACTCGCTCGGATATTGACCGACCGATACGAAACTTTCATTTTCGGCATCAGGAAGTGCATCCGTGTCGAACTGCATATCCTGAACCTTCAAATTCGGATTTTTTTTGACAGTCTTTCAAAATCGTTTTGGAAATACAAATAATTTCGACATAAATTTGAATATCTTTTTTAAATACCGTTAGATTTCTGTTTTATTTGGTTTAATATTGACGAGGCAATGCTAGTCACCTAACCACGTTAAAATTTTGACAACATTTCACATTGGTTTTTCAAAATTTTCACTTATACTGATATATCAATCAGTACTCAATTTTTGACTTTCAACTTTCAATAACTCGCTCGGATATTGACCGATCGATACGAAACTTTCATTTTCGGCATCAGGAATTGCATCCGTGTCGAACTGCATACCCGGAACCTTCAAATTCGGATTTTTTTGACAGTCTTTCAAAATCGTTTTGGAAATACAAATATTTTTGACATAAATTTGAATATCTTTTTTAAATACCGTTAGATTTCTGTTTTATTTGGTTTAATATTGACGAGGCAATGCTAGTCACCTAACCACGTTAAAATTTTGACAACATTTCACATTGGTTTTTCAAAATTTTCACTTATACTGATATATCAATCAGTACTCAATTTTTGACTTTCAACTTTCAATAACTCGCTCGGACATTGACCGATCGATACGAAACTTTCATTTTCGGCATCAGGAAGTGCATCCGTGTCGAACTGCATACCCTGAACCTTCAAATTCGGATTTTTTGACAGTCTTTCAACATCGTTTTGGAAATACAAATAATTTTGACAAAAATTTGAATATCTTTTTTAAATACCGTTAGATTTCTGTTTTATTTGGTTTAATATTGACGAGGCAATGCTAGTCACCTAACCACGTTAAAATTTTGACAACATTTCACATTGGTTTTTCAAAATTTTCACTTATACTGATATATCAATCAGTACTCAATTTTTGACTTTCAACTTTCAATAACTCGCTCGGATATTGACCGACCGATACGAAACTTTCATTTTCGGCATCAGGGAGTGCATCCGTGTCGAACTGCATACCCTGAACCTTCAAATTCGGATTTTTTGACAGTCTTTCAAAATCGTTTTGGAAATACAAATAATTTTGACATAAATTTGAATATCTTTTTTAAATACCGTTAATTTCTGTTTTATTTGGTTTAATATTGACGAGGTAATGCTAGTCACCTAACCACGTTAAAATTTTGACAACATTTCACATTGGTTTTTCAAAATTTTCACTTATACTGATATATCAATCAGTACTCAATTTTTGACTTTCAACTTTCAATAACTCGCTCGGATATTGACCGACCGATACGAAACTTTCATTTTCGGCATCAGGAAGTGCATCCGTGTCGAACTGCATATCCTGAACCTTCAAATTCGGATTTTTTTTGACAGTCTTTCAAAATCGTTTTGGAAATACAAATAATTTCGACATAAATTTGAATATCTTTTTTAAATACCGTTAGATTTCTGTTTTATTTGGTTTAATATTGACGAGGCAATGCTAGTCACCTAACCACGTTAAAATTTTGACAACATTTCACATTGGTTTTTCAAAATTTTCACTTATACTGATATATCAATCAGTACTCAATTTTTGACTTTCAACTTTCAATAACTCGCTCGGATATTGACCGATCGATACGAAACTTTCATTTTCGGCATCAGGGAGTGCATCCGTGTCGAACTGCATACCCTGAACCTTCAAATTCGGAGTTTTAGACAGTCTTTCAAAATCGTTTTGGAAATACAAATATTTTTGACATAAATTTGAATATCTTTTTTAAATACCGTTAGATTTCTGTTTTATTTGGTTTAATATTGACGAGGCAATGCTAGTCACCTAACCACGTTAAAATTTTGACAACATTTCACATTGGTTTTTCAAAATTTTCACTTATACTGATATATCAATCAGTACTCAATTTTTGACTTTCAACTTTCAATAACTCGCTCGGATATTGACCGATCGATACGAAACTTCCATTTTCGGCATCAGGGAGTGCATCCGTGTCGAACTGCATATCCTGAACCTTCAAATTCGGATTTTTTTTGACAGTCTTTCAAAATCGTTTTGGAAATACAAATAATTTCGACATAAATTTGAATATCTTTTTTAAATACCGTTAGATTTCTGTTTTATTTGGTTTAATATTGACGAGGCAATGCTAGTCACCTAACCACGTTAAAATTTTGACAACATTTCACATTGCTTTTTCAAAATTTTCACTTATACTGATATATCAATCAGTACTCAATTTTTGACTTTCAACTTTCAATAACTCGCTCGGATATTGACCGACCGATACGAAACTTTCATTTTCGGCATCAGGAAGTGCATCCGTGTCGAACTGCATATCCTGAACCTTCAAATTCGGATTTTTTTTGACAGTCTTTCAAAATCGTTTTGGAAATACAAATAATTTCGACATAAATTTGAATATCTTTTTTAAATACCGTTAGATTTCTGTTTTATTTGGTTTAATATTGACGAGGCAATGCTAGTCACCTAACCACGTTAAAATTTTGACAACATTTCACATTGGTTTTTCAAAATTTTCACTTATACTGATATATCAATCAGTACTCAATTTTTGACTTTCAACTTTCAATAACTCGCTCGGATATTGACCGATCGATACGAAACTTCCATTTTCGGCATCAGGGAGTGCATCCGTGTCGAACTGCATATCCTGAACCTTCAAATTCGGATTTTTTTTGACAGTCTTTCAAAATCGTTTTGGAAATACAAATAATTTCGACATAAATTTGAATATCTCTTTTAAATACCGTTAGATTTCTGTTTTATTTGGTTTAATATTGACGAGGCAATGCTAGTCACCTAACCACGTTAAAATTTTGACAACATTTCACATTGCTTTTTCAAAATTTTCACTTATACTGATATATCAATCAGTACTCAATTTTTGACTTTCAACTTTCAATAACTCGCTCGGATATTGACCGATCGATACGAAACTTTCATTTTCGGCATCAGGAAGTGCATCCGTGTCGAACTGCATACCCTGAACCTTCAAATTCGGATTTTTTGACAGTCTTTCAACATCGTTTTGGAAATACAAATAATTTTGACAAAAATTTGAATATCTTTTTTAAATACCGTTAGATTTCTGTTTTATTTGGTTTAATATTGACGAGGCAATGCTAGTCACCTAACCACGTTAAAATTTTGACAACATTTCACATTGGTTTTTCAAAATTTTCACTTATACTGATATATCAATCAGTACTCAATTTTTGACTTTCAACTTTCAATAACTCGCTCGGATATTGACCGATCGATACGAAACTTTCATTTTCGGCATCAGGAAGTGCATCCGTGTCGAACTGCATACCCTGAACCTTCAAATTCGGATTTTTTGACAGTCTTTCAACATCGTTTTGGAAATACAAATATTTTTGACATAAATTTGAATATCTTTTTTAAATACCGTTAGATTTCTGTTTTATTTGGTTTAATATTGACGAGGCAATGCTAGTCACCTAACCACGTTAAAATTTTGACAACATTTCACATTGGTTTTTCAAAATTTTCACTTATACTGATATATCAATCAGTACTCAATTTTTGACTTTCAACTTTCAATAACTCGCTCGGATATTGACCGACCGATACGAAACTTTCATTTTCGGCATCAGGGAGTGCATCCGTGTCGAACTGCATACCCTGAACCTTCAAATTCGGATTTTTTGACAGTCTTTCAAAATCGTTTTGGAAATACAAATAATTTTGACATAAATTTGAATATCTTTTTTAAATACCGTTAGATTTCTGTTTTATTTGGTTTAATATTGACGAGGTAATGCTAGTCACCTAACCACGTTAAAATTTTGACAACATTTCACATTGGTTTTTCAAAATTTTCACTTATACTGATATATCAATCAGTACTCAATTTTTGACTTTCAACTTTCAATAACTCGCTCGGATATTGACCGACCGATACGAAACTTTCATTTTCGGCATCAGGAAGTGCATCCGTGTCGAACTGCATATCCTGAACCTTCAAATTCGGATTTTTTTTGACAGTCTTTCAAAATCGTTTTGGAAATACAAATAATTTCGACATAAATTTGAATATCTTTTTTAAATACCGTTAGATTTCTGTTTTATTTGGTTTAATATTGACGAGGCAATGCTAGTCACCTAACCACGTTAAAATTTTGACAACATTTCACATTGCTTTTTCAAAATTTTCACTTATACTGATATATCAATCAGTACTCAATTTTTGACTTTCAACTTTCAATAACTCGCTCGGATATTGACCGACCGATACGAAACTTTCATTTTCGGCATCAGGGAGTGCATCCGTGTCGAACTGCATACCCTGAACCTTCAAATTCGGATTTTTTGACAGTCTTTCAAAATCGTTTTGGAAATACAAATAATTTTGACATAAATTTGAATATCTTTTTTAAATACCGTTAGATTTCTGTTTTATTTGGTTTAATATTGACGAGGTAATGCTAGTCACCTAACCACGTTAAAATTTTGACAACATTTCACATTGGTTTTTCAAAATTTTCACTTATACTGATATATCAATCAGTACTCAATTTTTGACTTTCAACTTTCAATAACTCGCTCGGATATTGACCGACCGATACGAAACTTTCATTTTCGGCATCAGGAAGTGCATCCGTGTCGAACTGCATATCCTGAACCTTCAAATTCGGATTTTTTTTGACAGTCTTTCAAAATCGTTTTGGAAATACAAATAATTTCGACATAAATTTGAATATCTTTTTTAAATACCGTTAGATTTCTGTTTTATTTGGTTTAATATTGACGAGGCAATGCTAGTCACCTAACCACGTTAAAATTTTGACAACATTTCACATTACTTTTTCAAAATTTTCACTTATACTGATATATCAATCAGTACTCAATTTTTGACTTTCAACTTTCAATAACTCGCTCGGATATTGACCGACCGATACGAAACTTTCATTTTCGGCATCAGGAAGTGCATCCGTGTCGAACTGCATATCCTGAACCTTCAAATTCGGATTTTTTTTGACAGTCTTTCAAAATCGTTTTGGAAATACAAATAATTTCGACATAAATTTGAATATCTTTTTTAAATACCGTTAGATTTCTGTTTTATTTGGTTTAATATTGACGAGGCAATGCTAGTCACCTAACCACGTTAAAATTTTGACAACATTTCACATTGCTTTTTCAAAATTTTCACTTATACTGATATATCAATCAGTACTCAATTTTTGACTTTCAACTTTCAATAACTCGCTCGGATATTGACCGATCGATACGAAACTTCCATTTTCGGCATCAGGGAGTGCATCCGTGTCGAACTGCATATCCTGAACCTTCAAATTCGGATTTTTTTTGACAGTCTTTCAAAATCGTTTTGGAAATACAAATAATTTCGACATAAATTTGAATATCTCTTTTAAATACCGTTAGATTTCTGTTTTATTTGGTTTAATATTGACGAGGCAATGCTAGTCACCTAACCACGTTAAAATTTTTACAACATTTCACATTGCTTTTTCAAAATTTTCACTTATACTGATATATCAATCAGTACTCAATTTTTGACTTTCAACTTTCAATAACTCGCTCGGATATTGACCGACCGATACGAAACTTTCATTTTCGGCATCAGGGAGTGCATCCGTGTCGAACTGCATACCCTGAACCTTCAAATTCGGATTTTTTGACAGTCTTTCAAAATCGTTTTGGAAATACAAATAATTTTGACATAAATTTGAATATCTTTTTTAAATACCGTTAATTTCTGTTTTATTTGGTTTAATATTGACGAGGTAATGCTAGTCACCTAACCACGTTAAAATTTTGACAACATTTCACATTGGTTTTTCAAAATTTTCACTTATACTGATATATCAATCAGTACTCAATTTTTGACTTTCAACTTTCAATAACTCGCTCGGATATTGACCGACCGATACGAAACTTTCATTTTCGGCATCAGGAAGTGCATCCGTGTCGAACTGCATATCCTGAACCTTCAAATTCGGATTTTTTTTGACAGTCTTTCAAAATCGTTTTGGAAATACAAATAATTTCGACATAAATTTGAATATCTTTTTTAAATACCGTTAGATTTCTGTTTTATTTGGTTTAATATTGACGAGGCAATGCTAGTCACCTAACCACGTTAAAATTTTGACAACATTTCACATTGCTTTTTCAAAATTTTCACTTATACTGATATATCAATCAGTACTCAATTTTTGACTTTCAACTTTCAATAACTCGCTCGGATATTGACCGACCGATACGAAACTTTCATTTTCGGCATCAGGAAGTGCATCCGTGTCGAACTGCATATCCTGAACCTTTAAATTCGGATTTTTTTTGACAGTCTTTCAAAATCGTTTTGGAAATACAAATAATTTCGACATAAATTTGAATATCTTTTTTAAATACCGTTAGATTTCTGTTTTATTTGGTTTAATATTGACGAGGCAATGCTAGTCACCTAACCACGTTAAAATTTTGACAACATTTCACATTGGTTTTTCAAAATTTTCACTTATACTGATATATCAATCAGTACTCAATTTTTGACTTTCAACTTTCAATAACTCGCTCGGATATTGACCGATCGATACGAAACTTCCATTTTCGGCATCAGGGAGTGCATCCGTGTCGAACTGCATATCCTGAACCTTCAAATTCGGATTTTTTTTGACAGTCTTTCAAAATCGTTTTGGAAATACAAATAATTTCGACATAAATTTGAATATCTCTTTTAAATACCGTTAGATTTCTGTTTTATTTGGTTTAATATTGACGAGGCAATGCTAGTCACCTAACCACGTTAAAATTTTGACAACATTTCACATTGCTTTTTCAAAATTTTCACTTATACTGATATATCAATCAGTACTCAATTTTTGACTTTCAACTTTCAATAACTCGCTCGGATATTGACCGATCGATACGAAACTTTCATTTTCGGCATCAGGAAGTGCATCCGTGTCGAACTGCATACCCTGAACCTTCAAATTCGGATTTTTTGACAGTCTTTCAACATCGTTTTGGAAATACAAATAATTTTGACAAAAATTTGAATATCTTTTTTAAATACCGTTAGATTTCTGTTTTATTTGGTTTAATATTGACGAGGCAATGCTAGTCACCTAACCACGTTAAAATTTTGACAACATTTCACATTGGTTTTTCAAAATTTTCACTTATACTGATATATCAATCAGTACTCAATTTTTGACTTTCAACTTTCAATAACTCGCTCGGATATTGACCGATCGATACGAAACTTTCATTTTCGGCATCAGGAAGTGCATCCGTGTCGAACTGCATACCCTGAACCTTCAAATTCGGATTTTTTGACAGTCTTTCAACATCGTTTTGGAAATACAAATATTTTTGACATAAATTTGAATATCTTTTTTAAATACCGTTAGATTTCTGTTTTATTTGGTTTAATATTGACGAGGCAATGCTAGTCACCTAACCACGTTAAAATTTTGACAACATTTCACATTGGTTTTTCAAAATTTTCACTTATACTGATATATCAATCAGTACTCAATTTTTGACTTTCAACTTTCAATAACTCGCTCGGATATTGACCGACCGATACGAAACTTTCATTTTCGGCATCAGGGAGTGCATCCGTGTCGAACTGCATACCCTGAACCTTCAAATTCGGATTTTTTGACAGTCTTTCAAAATCGTTTTGGAAATACAAATAATTTTGACATAAATTTGAATATCTTTTTTAAATACCGTTAGATTTCTGTTTTATTTGGTTTAATATTGACGAGGTAATGCTAGTCACCTAACCACGTTAAAATTTTGACAACATTTCACATTGGTTTTTCAAAATTTTCACTTATACTGATATATCAATCAGTACTCAATTTTTGACTTTCAACTTTCAATAACTCGCTCGGATATTGACCGACCGATACGAAACTTTCATTTTCGGCATCAGGAAGTGCATCCGTGTCGAACTGCATATCCTGAACCTTCAAATTCGGATTTTTTTTGACAGTCTTTCAAAATCGTTTTGGAAATACAAATAATTTCGACATAAATTTGAATATCTTTTTTAAATACCGTTAGATTTCTGTTTTATTTGGTTTAATATTGACGAGGCAATGCTAGTCACCTAACCACGTTAAAATTTTGACAACATTTCACATTGCTTTTTCAAAATTTTCACTTATACTGATATATCAATCAGTACTCAATTTTTGACTTTCAACTTTCAATAACTCGCTCGGATATTGACCGACCGATACGAAACTTTCATTTTCGGCATCAGGGAGTGCATCCGTGTCGAACTGCATACCCTGAACCTTCAAATTCGGATTTTTTGACAGTCTTTCAAAATCGTTTTGGAAATACAAATAATTTTGACATAAATTTGAATATCTTTTTTAAATACCGTTAGATTTCTGTTTTATTTGGTTTAATATTGACGAGGTAATGCTAGTCACCTAACCACGTTAAAATTTTGACAACATTTCACATTGGTTTTTCAAAATTTTCACTTATACTGATATATCAATCAGTACTCAATTTTTGACTTTCAACTTTCAATAACTCGCTCGGATATTGACCGACCGATACGAAACTTTCATTTTCGGCATCAGGAAGTGCATCCGTGTCGAACTGCATATCCTGAACCTTCAAATTCGGATTTTTTTTGACAGTCTTTCAAAATCGTTTTGGAAATACAAATAATTTCGACATAAATTTGAATATCTTTTTTAAATACCGTTAGATTTCTGTTTTATTTGGTTTAATATTGACGAGGCAATGCTAGTCACCTAACCACGTTAAAATTTTGACAACATTTCACATTACTTTTTCAAAATTTTCACTTATACTGATATATCAATCAGTACTCAATTTTTGACTTTCAACTTTCAATAACTCGCTCGGATATTGACCGACCGATACGAAACTTTCATTTTCGGCATCAGGAAGTGCATCCGTGTCGAACTGCATATCCTGAACCTTCAAATTCGGATTTTTTTTGACAGTCTTTCAAAATCGTTTTGGAAATACAAATAATTTCGACATAAATTTGAATATCTTTTTTAAATACCGTTAGATTTCTGTTTTATTTGGTTTAATATTGACGAGGCAATGCTAGTCACCTAACCACGTTAAAATTTTGACAACATTTCACATTGCTTTTTCAAAATTTTCACTTATACTGATATATCAATCAGTACTCAATTTTTGACTTTCAACTTTCAATAACTCGCTCGGATATTGACCGATCGATACGAAACTTCCATTTTCGGCATCAGGGAGTGCATCCGTGTCGAACTGCATATCCTGAACCTTCAAATTCGGATTTTTTTTGACAGTCTTTCAAAATCGTTTTGGAAATACAAATAATTTCGACATAAATTTGAATATCTCTTTTAAATACCGTTAGATTTCTGTTTTATTTGGTTTAATATTGACGAGGCAATGCTAGTCACCTAACCACGTTAAAATTTTTACAACATTTCACATTGCTTTTTCAAAATTTTCACTTATACTGATATATCAATCAGTACTCAATTTTTGACTTTCAACTTTCAATAACTCGCTCGGATATTGACCGATCGATACGAAACTTTCATTTTCGGCATCAGGAAGTGCATCCGTGTCGAACTGCATACCCTGAACCTTCAAATTCGGATTTTTTGACAGTCTTTCAACATCGTTTTGGAAATACAAATAATTTTGACAAAAATTTGAATATCTTTTTTAAATACCGTTAGATTTCTGTTTTATTTGGTTTAATATTGACGAGGCAATGCTAGTCACCTAACCACGTTAAAATTTTGACAACATTTCACATTGGTTTTTCAAAATTTTCACTTATACTGATATATCAATCAGTACTCAATTTTTGACTTTCAACTTTCAATAACTCGCTCGGATATTGACCGATCGATACGAAACTTTCATTTTCGGCATCAGGAAGTGCATCCGTGTCGAACTGCATACCCTGAACCTTCAAATTCGGATTTTTTGACAGTCTTTCAACATCGTTTTGGAAATACAAATATTTTTGACATAAATTTGAATATCTTTTTTAAATACCGTTAGATTTCTGTTTTATTTGGTTTAATATTGACGAGGCAATGCTAGTCACCTAACCACGTTAAAATTTTGACAACATTTCACATTGGTTTTTCAAAATTTTCACTTATACTGATATATCAATCAGTACTCAATTTTTGACTTTCAACTTTCAATAACTCGCTCGGATATTGACCGACCGATACGAAACTTTCATTTTCGGCATCAGGAAGTGCATCCGTGTCGAACTGCATATCCTGAACCTTCAAATTCGGATTTTTTTTGACAGTCTTTCAAAATCGTTTTGGAAATACAAATAATTTCGACATAAATTTGAATATCTTTTTTAAATACCGTTAGATTTCTGTTTTATTTGGTTTAATATTGACGAGGCAATGCTAGTCACCTAACCACGTTAAAATTTTGACAACATTTCACATTGCTTTTTCAAAATTTTCACTTATACTGATATATCAATCAGTACTCAATTTTTGACTTTCAACTTTCAATAACTCGCTCGGATATTGACCGACCGATACGAAACTTTCATTTTCGGCATCAGGGAGTGCATCCGTGTCGAACTGCATACCCTGAACCTTCAAATTCGGATTTTTTGACAGTCTTTCAAAATCGTTTTGGAAATACAAATAATTTTGACATAAATTTGAATATCTTTTTTAAATACCGTTAGATTTCTGTTTTATTTGGTTTAATATTGACGAGGCAATGCTAGTCACCTAACCACGTTAAAATTTTGACAACATTTCACATTGGTTTTTCAAAATTTTCACTTATACTGATATATCAATCAGTACTCAATTTTTGACTTTCAACTTTCAATAACTCGCTCGGATATTGACCGATCGATACGAAACTTTCATTTTCGGCATCAGGAAATGCATCCGTGTCGAACTGCATACCCGGAACCTTCAAATTCGGATTTTTTTGACAGTCTTTCAAAATCGTTTTGGAAATACAAATATTTTTGACATAAATTTGAATATCTTTTTTAAATACCGTTAGATTTCTGTTTTATTTGGTTTAATATTGACGAGGCAATGCTAGTCACCTAACCACGTTAAAATTTTGACAACATTTCACATTGGTTTTTCAAAATTTTCACTTATACTGATATATCAATCAGTACTCAATTTTTGACTTTCAACTTTCAATAACTCGCTCGGATATTGACCGACCGATACGAAACTTTCATTTTCGGCATCAGGAAGTGCATCCGTGTCGAACTGCATATCCTGAACCTTCAAATTCGGATTTTTTTTGACAGTCTTTCAAAATCGTTTTGGAAATACAAATAATTTCGACATAAATTTGAATATCTTTTTTAAATACCGTTAGATTTCTGTTTTATTTGGTTTAATATTGACGAGGCAATGCTAGTCACCTAACCACGTTAAAATTTTGACAACATTTCACATTGCTTTTTCAAAATTTTCACTTATACTGATATATCAATCAGTACTCAATTTTTGACTTTCAACTTTCAATAACTCGCTCGGATATTGACCGACCGATACGAAACTTTCATTTTCGGCATCAGGAAGTGCATCCGTGTCGAACTGCATATCCTGAACCTTCAAATTCGGATTTTTTTTGACAGTCTTTCAAAATCGTTTTGGAAATACAAATAATTTCGACATAAATTTGAATATCTCTTTTAAATACCGTTAGATTTCTGTTTTATTTGGTTTAATATTGACGAGGCAATGCTAGTCACCTAACCACGTTAAAATTTTGACAACATTTCACATTGGTTTTTCAAAATTTTCACTTATACTGATATATCAATCAGTACTCAATTTTTGACTTTCAACTTTCAATAACTCGCTCGGATATTGACCGATCGATACGATACTATCATTTTCGGCATCAGGGTGTGCACCCGTGTCGAACTGCATACCCTGAACCTTCAAATTCGGATTTTTTTGACAGTCTTTCAAAATCGTTTTGGAAATACAAATATTTTTGACATAAATTTGAATATCTTTTTTAAATACCGTTAGATTTCTGTTTTATTTGGTTTAATATTGACGAGGCAATGCTAGTCACCTAACCACGTTAAAATTTTGACAACATTTCACATTGGTTTTTCAAAATTTTCACTTATACTGATATATCAATCAGTACTCAATTTTTGACTTTCAACTTTCAATAACTCGCTCGGATATTGACCGACCGATACGAAACTTTCATTTTCGGCATCAGGAAGTGCATCCGTGTCGAACTGCATACCCTGAACCTTCAAATTCGGATTTTTTGACAGTCTTTCAAAATCGTTTTGGAAATACAAATATTTTTGACATAAATTTGAATATCTTTTTTAAATACCGTTAGATTTCTGTTTTATTTGGTTTAATATTGACGAGGCAATGCTAGTCACCTAACCACGTTAAAATTTTGACAACATTTCACATTGCTTTTTCAAAATTTTCACTTATACTGATATATCAATCAGTACTCAATTTTTGACTTTCAACTTTCAATAACTCGCTCGGATATTGACCGATCGATACGAAACTTTCATTTTCGGCATCAGGGAGTGCATCCGTGTCAAACTGCATACCCTGAACCTTCAAATTCGGATTTTTTGACAGTCTTTCAAAATCGTTTTGGAAATACAAATATTTTTGACATAAATTTGAATATCTTTTTTAAATACCGTTAGATTTCTGTTTTATTTGGTTTAATATTGACGAGGCAATGCTAGTAACCTAACCACGTTAAAATTTTGACAACATTTCACATTGGTTTTTCAAAATTTTCACTTATACTGATATATCAATCAGTACTCAATTTTTGACTTTCAACTTTCAATAACTCGCTCGGATATTGACCGATCGATACGAAACTTTCATTTTCGGCATCAGGGAGTGCATCCGTGTCGAACTGCATACCCTGAACCTTCAAATTCGGATTTTTTGACAGTCTTTCAAAATCGTTTTGGAAATACAAATATTTTTGACATAAATTTGAATATCTCTTTTAAATACCGTTAGATTTCTGTTTTATTTGGTTTAATATTGACGAGGCAATGCTAGTCACCTAACCACGTTAAAATTTTGACAACATTTCACATTGGTTTTTCAAAATTTTCACTTATACTGATATATCAATCAGTACTCAATTTTTGACTTTCAACTTTCAATAACTCGCTCGGATATTGACCGACCGATACGAAACTTTCATTTTCGGCATCAGGAAGTGCATCCGTGTCGAACTGCATACCCTGAACCTTCAAATTCGGATTTTTTGACAGTCTTTCAAAATCGTTTTGGAAATACAAATATTTTTGACATAAATTTGAATATCTTTTTTAAATACCGTTAGATTTCTGTTTTATTTGGTTTAATATTGACGAGGCAATGCTAGTCACCTAACCACGTTAAAATTTTGACAACATTTCACATTGGTTTTTCAAAATTTTCACTTATACTGATATATCAATCAGTACTCAATTTTTGACTTTCAACTTTCAATAACTCGCTCGGATATTGACCGATCGATACGAAACTTTCATTTTCGGCATCAGGGAGTGCATCCGTGTCGAACTGCATACCCTGAACCTTCAAATTCGGATTTTTTGACAGTCTTTCAAAATCGTTTTGGAAATACAAATATTTTTGACATAAATTTGAATATCTTTTTTAAATACCGTTAGATTTCTGTTTTTTTTTGGTTTAATATTGACGAGGCAATGCTAGTCACCTAACCACGTTAAAATTTTGACAACATTTCACATTGCTTTTTCAAAATTTTCACTTATACTGATATATCAATCAGTACTCAATTTTTGACTTTCAACTTTCAATAACTCGCTCGGATATTGACCGATCGATACGAAACTTTCATTTTCGGCATCAGGGAGTGCATCCGTGTCAAACTGCATACCCTGAACCTTCAAATTCGGATTTTTTGACAGTCTTTCAAAATCGTTTTGGAAATACAAATATTTTTGACATAAATTTGAATATCTTTTTTAAATACCGTTAGATTTCTGTTTTTTTTTGGTTTAATATTGACGAGGCAATGCTAGTCACCTAACCACGTTAAAATTTTGACAACATTTCACATTGCTTTTTCAAAATTTTCACTTATACTGATATATCAATCAGTACTCAATTTTTGACTTTCAACTTTCAATAACTCGCTCGGATATTGACCGATCGATACGAAACTTTCATTTTCGGCATCAGGGAGTGCATCCGTGTCAAACTGCATACCCTGAACCTTCAAATTCGGATTTTTTGACAGTCTTTCAACATCGTTTTGGAAATACAAATATTTTTGACATAAATTTGAATATCTTTTTTAAATACCGTTAGATTTCTGTTTTATTTGGTTTAATATTGACGAGGCAATGCTAGTCACCTAACCACGTTAAAATTTTGACAACATTTCACATTGGTTTTTCAAAATTTTCACTTATACTGATATATCAATCAGTACTCAATTTTTGACTTTCAACTTTCAATAACTCGCTCGGATATTGACCGACCGATACGAAACTTTCATTTTCGGCATCAGGAAGTGCATCCGTGTCGAACTGCATATCCTGAACCTTCAAATTCGGATTTTTTTTGACAGTCTTTCAAAATCGTTTTGGAAATACAAATAATTTCGACATAAATTTGAATATCTCTTTTAAATACCGTTAGATTTCTGTTTTATTTGGTTTAATATTGACGAGGCAATGCTAGTCACCTAACCACGTTAAAATTTTGACAACATTTCACATTGGTTTTTCAAAATTTTCACTTATACTGATATATCAATCAGTACTCAATTTTTGACTTTCAACTTTCAATAACTCGCTCGGATATTGACCGATCGATACGAAACTTTCATTTTCGGCATCAGGAAGTGCATCCGTGTCGAACTGCATACCCTGAACCTTCAAATTCGGATTTTTTGACAGTCTTTCAACATCGTTTTGGAAATACAAATAATTTTGACAAAAATTTGAATATCTTTTTTAAATACCGTTAGATTTCTGTTTTATTTGGTTTAATATTGACGAGGCAATGCTAGTCACCTAACCACGTTAAAATTTTGACAACATTTCACATTGGTTTTTCAAAATTTTCACTTATACTGATATATCAATCAGTACTCAATTTTTGACTTTCAACTTTCAATAACTCGCTCGGATATTGACCGATCGATACGATACTATCATTTTCGGCATCAGGGTGTGCACCCGTGTCGAACTGCATACCCTGAACCTTCAAATTCGGATTTTTTTGACAGTCTTTCAAAATCGTTTTGGAAATACAAATATTTTTGACATAAATTTGAATATCTTTTTTAAATACCGTTAGATTTCTGTTTTATTTGGTTTAATATTGACGAGGCAATGCTAGTCACCTAACCACGTTAAAATTTTGACAACATTTCACATTGGTTTTTCAAAATTTTCACTTATACTGATATATCAATCAGTACTCAATTTTTGACTTTCAACTTTCAATAACTCGCTCGGATATTGACCGATCGATACGAAACTTTCATTTTCGGCATCAGGGAGTGCATCCGTGTCAAACTGCATACCCTGAACCTTCAAATTCGGATTTTTTGACAGTCTTTCAAAATCGTTTTGGAAATACAAATATTTTTGACATAAATTTGAATATCTTTTTTAAATACCGTTAGATTTCTGTTTTTTTTTGGTTTAATATTGACGAGGCAATGCTAGTCACCTAACCACGTTAAAATTTTGACAACATTTCACATTGCTTTTTCAAAATTTTCACTTATACTGATATATCAATCAGTACTCAATTTTTGACTTTCAACTTTCAATAACTCGCTCGGATATTGACCGATCGATACGAAACTTTCATTTTCGGCATCAGGAAGTGCATCCGTGTCGAACTGCATACCCTGAACCTTCAAATTCGGATTTTTTGACAGTCTTTCAAAATCGTTTTGGAAATACAAATATTTTTGACATAAATTTGAATATCTTTTTTAAATACCGTTAGATTTCTGTTTTATTTGGTTTAATATTGACGAGGCAATGCTAGTAACCTAACCACGTTAAAATTTTGACAACATTTCACATTGGTTTTTCAAAATTTTCACTTATACTGATATATCAATCAGTACTCAATTTTTGACTTTCAACTTTCAATAACTCGCTCGGATATTGACCGATCGATACGAAACTTTCATTTTCGGCATCAGGGAGTGCATCCGTGTCGAACTGCATACCCTGAACCTTCAAATTCGGATTTTTTGACAGTCTTTCAAAATCGTTTTGGAAATACAAATATTTTTGACATAAATTTGAATATCTTTTTTAAATACCGTTAGATTTCTGTTTTTTTTTGGTTTAATATTGACGAGGCAATGCTAGTCACCTAACCACGTTAAAATTTTGACAACATTTCACATTGCTTTTTCAAAATTTTCACTTATACTGATATATCAATCAGTACTCAATTTTTGACTTTCAACTTTCAATAACTCGCTCGGATATTGACCGATCGATACGAAACTTTCATTTTCGGCATCAGGGAGTGCATCCGTGTCGAACTGCATACCCTGAACCTTCAAATTCGGATTTTTTGACAGTCTTTCAAAATCGTTTTGGAAATACAAATATTTTTGACATAAATTTGAATATCTTTTTTAAATACCGTTAGATTTCTGTTTTTTTTTGGTTTAATATTGACGAGGCAATGCTAGTCACCTAACCACGTTAAAATTTTGACAACATTTCACATTGCTTTTTCAAAATTTTCACTTATACTGATATATCAATCAGTACTCAATTTTTGACTTTCAACTTTCAATAACTCGCTCGGATATTGACCGATCGATACGAAACTTTCATTTTCGGCATCAGGGAGTGCATCCGTGTCAAACTGCATAACCTGAACCTTCAAATTCGGATTTTTTGACAGTCTTTCAAAATCGTTTTGGAAATACAAATATTTTTGACATAAATTTGAATATCTTTTTTAAATACCGTTAGATTTCTGTTTTTTTTTGGTTTAATATTGACGAGGCAATGCTAGTCACCTAACCACGTTAAAATTTTGACAACATTTCACATTGCTTTTTCAAAATTTTCACTTATACTGATATATCAATCAGTACTCAATTTTTGACTTTCAACTTTCAATAACTCGCTCGGATATTGACCGACCGATACGAAACTTTCATTTTCGGCATCAGGAAGTGCATCCGTGTCGAACTGCATATCCTGAACCTTCAAATTCGGATTTTTTTGACAGTCTTTCAAAATCGTTTTGGAAATACAAATAATTTCGACATAAATTTGAATATCTCTTTTAAATACCGTTAGATTTCTGTTTTATTTGGTTTAATATTGACGAGGCAATGCTAGTCACCTAACCACGTTAAAATTTTGACAACATTTCACATTGGTTTTTCAAAATTTTCACTTATACTGATATATCAATCAGTACTCAATTTTTGACTTTCAACTTTCAATAACTCGCTCGGATATTGACCGATCGATACGAAACTTTCATTTTCGGCATCAGGAAGTGCATCCGTGTCGAACTGCATACCCTGAACCTTCAAATTCGGATTTTTTGACAGTCTTTCAACATCGTTTTGGAAATACAAATAATTTTGACAAAAATTTGAATATCTTTTTTAAATACCGTTAGATTTCTGTTTTATTTGGTTTAATATTGACGAGGCAATGCTAGTCACCTAACCACGTTAAAATTTTGACAACATTTCACATTGGTTTTTCAAAATTTTCACTTATACTGATATATCAATCAGTACTCAATTTTTGACTTTCAACTTTCAATAACTCGCTCGGATATTGACCGATCGATACGAAACTTTCATTTTCGGCATCAGGGTGTGCACCCGTGTCGAACTGCATACCCTGAACCTTCAAATTCGGATTTTTTTGACAGTCTTTCAAAATCGTTTTGGAAATACAAATATTTTTGACATAAATTTGAATATCTTTTTTAAATACCGTTAGATTTCTGTTTTATTTGGTTTAATATTGACGAGGCAATGCTAGTCACCTAACCACGTTAAAATTTTGACAAC
The DNA here is from genome assembly GCA_949316135.1 of Choreutis nemorana. Taxonomy (NCBI): domain Eukaryota; kingdom Metazoa; phylum Arthropoda; class Insecta; order Lepidoptera; family Choreutidae; genus Choreutis; species Choreutis nemorana. The sequence continues at coordinate 169,548 of OX438622.1, forward strand.
ATTTCACATTGGTTTTTCAAAATTTTCACTTATACTGATATATCAATCAGTACTCAATTTTTGACTTTCAACTTTCAATAACTCGCTCGGATATTGACCGATCGATACGAAACTTTCATTTTCGGCATCAGGAAGTGCATCCGTGTCGAACTGCATACCCTGAACCTTCAAATTCGGATTTTTTGACAGTCTTTCAAAATCGTTTTGGAAATACAAATATTTTTGACATAAATTTGAATATCTTTTTTAAATACCGTTAGATTTCTGTTTTATTTGGTTTAATATTGACGAGGCAATGCTAGTAACCTAACCACGTTAAAATTTTGACAACATTTCACATTGGTTTTTCAAAATTTTCACTTATACTGATATATCAATCAGTACTCAATTTTTGACTTTCAACTTTCAATAACTCGCTCGGATATTGACCGATCGATACGAAACTTTCATTTTCGGCATCAGGGAGTGCATCCGTGTCGAACTGCATACCCTGAACCTTCAAATTCGGATTTTTTGACAGTCTTTCAAAATCGTTTTGGAAATACAAATATTTTTGACATAAATTTGAATATCTTTTTTAAATACCGTTAGATTTCTGTTTTTTTTGGTTTAATATTGACGAGGCAATGCTAGTCACCTAACCACGTTAAAATTTTGACAACATTTCACATTGCTTTTTCAAAATTTTCACTTATACTGATATATCAATCAGTACTCAATTTTTGACTTTCAACTTTCAATAACTCGCTCGGATATTGACCGATCGATACGAAACTTTCATTTTCGGCATCAGGGAGTGCATCCGTGTCAAACTGCATACCCTGAACCTTCAAATTCGGATTTTTTGACAGTCTTTCAAAATCGTTTTGGAAATACAAATATTTTTGACATAAATTTGAATATCTTTTTTAAATACCGTTAGATTTCTGTTTTTTTTTGGTTTAATATTGACGAGGCAATGCTAGTCACCTAACCACGTTAAAATTTTGACAACATTTCACATTGCTTTTTCAAAATTTTCACTAATACTGATATATCAATCAGTACTCAATTTTTGACTTTCAACTTTCAATAACTCGCTCGGATATTGACCGATCAATACGAAACTTTCATTTTCGGCATCAGGGAGTGCATCCGTGTCAAACTGCATACTCTGAACCTTCAAATTCGGATTTTTTGACAGTCTTTCAAAATCGTTTTGGAAATACAAATATTTTTGACATAAATTTGAATATCTTTTTTAAATACCGTTAGATTCTGTTTTTTTTTGGTTTAATATTGACGAGCCAATGCTAGTCACCTAACCACGTTAAAATTTTGACAACATTTCACATTGCTTTTTCAAAATTTTCACTTATACTGATATATCAATCAGTACTCAATTTTTGACTTTCAACTTTCAATAACTCGCTCGGATATTGACCGACCGATACGAAACTTTCATTTTCGGCATCAGGAAGTGCATCCGTGTCGAACTGCATATCCTGAACCTTCAAATTCGGATTTTTTTTGACAGTCTTTCAAAATCGTTTTGGAAATACAAATAATTTCGACATAAATTTGAATATCTCTTTTAAATACCGTTAGATTTCTGTCTTATTTGGTTTAATATTGACGAGGCAATGCTAGTCACCTAACCACGTTAAAATTTTGACAACATTTCACATTGGTTTTTCAAAATTTTCACTTATACTGATATATCAATCAGTACTCAATTTTTGACTTTCAACTTTCAATAACTCGCTCGGATATTGACCGATCGATACGAAACTTTCATTTTCGGCATCAGGAAGTGCATCCGTGTCGAACTGCATACCCTGAACCTTCAAATTCGGATTTTTTGACAGTCTTTCAACATCGTTTTGGAAATACAAATAATTTTGACAAAAATTTGAATATCTTTTTTAAATACCGTTAGATTTCTGTTTTATTTGGTTTAATATTGACGAGGCAATGCTAGTCACCTAACCACGTTAAAATTTTGACAACATTTCACATTGGTTTTTCAAAATTTTCACTTATACTGATATATCAATCAGTACTCAATTTTTGACTTTCAACTTTCAATAACTCGCTCGGATATTGACCGATCGATACGATACTATCATTTTCGGCATCAGGGTGTGCACCCGTGTCGAACTGCATACCCTGAACCTTCAAATTCGGATTTTTTTGACAGTCTTTCAAAATCGTTTTGGAAATACAAATATTTTTGACATAAATTTGAATATCTTTTTTAAATACCGTTAGATTTCTGTTTTATTTGGTTTAATATTGACGAGGCAATGCTAGTCACCTAACCACGTTAAAATTTTGACAACATTTCACATTGGTTTTTCAAAATTTTCACTTATACTGATATATCAATCAGTACTCAATTTTTGACTTTCAACTTTCAATAACTCGCTCGGATATTGACCGATCGATACGAAACTTTCATTTTCGGCATCAGGGAGTGCATCCGTGTCAAACTGCATACCCTGAACCTTCAAATTCGGATTTTTTGACAGTCTTTCAAAATCGTTTTGGAAATACAAATATTTTTGACATAAATTTGAATATCTTTTTTAAATACCGTTAGATTTCTGTTTTTTTTTGGTTTAATATTGACGAGGCAATGCTAGTCACCTAACCACGTTAAAATTTTGACAACATTTCACATTGCTTTTTCAAAATTTTCACTTATACTGATATATCAATCAGTACTCAATTTTTGACTTTCAACTTTCAATAACTCGCTCGGATATTGACCGATCGATACGAAACTTTCATTTTCGGCATCAGGAAGTGCATCCGTGTCGAACTGCATACCCTGAACCTTCAAATTCGAATTTTTTGACAGTCTTTCAACATCGTTTTGGAAATACAAATAATTTTGACAAAAATTTGAATATCTTTTTTAAATACCGTTATATTTCTGTTTTATTTGGTTTAATATTGACGAGGCAATGCTAATCACCTAACCACGTTAAAATTTTGACAACATTTCACATTGGTTTTTCAAAATTTTCACTTATACTGATATATCAATCAGTACTCAATTTTTGACTTTCAACTTTCAATAACTCGCTCGGATATTGACCGATCGATACGAAACTTTCATTTTCGGCATCAGGGAGTGCATCCGTGTCGAACTGCATACCCTGAACCTTCAAATTCGGATTTTTTGACAGTCTTTCAAAATCGTTTTGGAAATAGAAATAATTTTGACATAAATTTGAATATCTTTTTTAAATACCGTTAGATTTCTGTTTTATTTGGTTTAATATTGACGAGGCAATGCTAGTCACCTAACCACGTTAAAATTTTGACAACATTTCACATTGCTTTTTCAAAATTTTCACTTATACTGATATATCTATCAGTACTCAATTTTTGACTTTCAACTTTCAATAACTCGCTCGGATATTGACCGATCGATACGAAACTTTCATTTTCGGCATCAGGGAGTGCATCCGTGTCGAACTGCATACCCTGAACCTTCAAATTCGGATTTTTTTGACAGTCTTTCAAAATCGTTTTGGAAATACAAATATTTTTGACATAAATTTTAATATCTTTTTAAATACCGTTAGATTTCTGTTTTATTTGGTTTAATATTGACGAGGCAATGCTGGTCACCTAACCACGTTAAAATTTTGACAACATTTCACATTGCTTTTTCAAAATTTTCACTTATACTGATATATCTATCAGTACTCAATTTTTGACTTTCAACTTTCAATAACTCGCTCGGATATTGACCGATCGATACGAAACTTTCATTTTCGGCATCAGGGAGTGCATCCGTGTCGAACTGCATACCCTGAACCTTCAAATTCGGATTTTTTTGACAGTCTTTCAAAATCGTTTTGGAAATACAAATATTTTTGACATAAATTTTAATATCTTTTTAAATACCGTTAGATTTCTGTTTTATTTGGTTTAATATTGACGAGGCAATGCTAGTCACCTAACCACGTTAAAATTTTGACAACATTTCACATTGCTTTTTCAAAATTTTCACTTATACTGATATATCAATCAGTACTCAATTTTTGACTTTCAACTTTCAATAACTCGCTCGGATATTGACCGATCGATACGAAACTTTCATTTTCGGCATCAGGGAGTGCATCCGTGTCGAACTGCATACCCTGAACCTTCAAATTCGGATTTTTTTGACAGTCTTTCAAAATCGTTTTGGAAATACAAATATTTTTGACATAAATTTGAATATCTTTTTTAAATACCGTTAGATTTCTGTTTTATTTGGTTAAATATTGACGAGGCAATGCTAGTCACCTAACCACGTTAAAATTTTGACAACATTTCACATTGGTTTTTCAAAATTTTCACTTATACTGATATATCAATCAGTACTCAATTTTTGACTTTCAACTTTCAATAACTCGCTCGGATATTGACCGACCGATACGAAACTTTCATTTTCGGCATCAAGAAGTGCATCCGTGTCGAACTGCATATCCTGAACCTTTAAATTCGGATTTTTTTTGACAGTCTTTCAAAATCGTTTTGGAAATACAAATAATTTTGACATAAATTTGAATATCTTTTTTAAATACCATTAGATTTCTGTTTTATTTGGTTTAATATTGACGAGGCAATGCTAGTCACCTAACCACGTTAAAATTTTGACAACATTTCACATTGGTTTTTCAAAATTTTCACTTATACTGATATATCAATCAGTACTCAATTTTTGACTTTCAATAACTCGCTCGGATATTGACCGATCGATACGAAACTTTCATTTTCGGCATCAGGGAGTGCATCCGTGTCGAACTGCATACCCTGAACCTTCAAATTCGGATTTTTTGACAGTCTTTCAAAATCGTTTTGGAAATAGAAATAATTTTGACATAAATTTGAATATCTTTTTTAAATACCGTTAGATTTCTGTTTTATTTGGTTTAATATTGACGAGGCAATGCTAGTCACCTAACCACGTTAAAATTTTGACAACATTTCACATTGCTTTTTCAAAATTTTCACTTATACTGATATATCTATCAGTACTCAATTTTTGACTTTCAACTTTCAATAACTCGCTCGGATATTGACCGATCGATACGAAACTTTCATTTTCGGCATCAGGGAGTGCATCCGTGTCGAACTGCATACCCTGAACCTTCAAATTCGGATTTTTTTGACAGTCTTTCAAAATCGTTTTGGAAATACAAATATTTTTGACATAAATTTTAATATCTTTTTAAATACCGTTAGATTTCTGTTTTATTTGGTTTAATATTGACGAGGCAATGCTAGTCACCTAACCACGTTAAAATTTTGACAACATTTCACATTGCTTTTTCAAAATTTTCACTTATACTGATATATCTATCAGTACTCAATTTTTGACTTTCAACTTTCAATAACTCGCTCGGATATTGACCGATCGATACGAAACTTTCATTTTCGGCATCAGGAAGTGCATCCGTGTCGAACTGCATACCCTAAACCTTCAAATTCGGATTTTTTTGACAGTCTTTCAAAATCGTTTTGGAAATACAAATATTTTTGACATAAATTTTAATATCTTTTTAAATACCGTTAGATTTCTGTTTTATTTGGTTTAATATTGACGAGGCAATGCTAGTCACCTAACCACGTTAAAATTTTGACAACATTTCACATTGCTTTTTCAAAATTTTCACTTATACTGATATATCAATCAGTACTCAATTTTTGACTTTCAACTTTCAATAACTCGCTCGGATATTGACCGATCGATACGAAACTTTCATTTTCGGCATCAGGGAGTGCATCCGTGTCGAACTGCATACCCTGAACCTTCAAATTCGGATTTTTTGACAGTCTTTCAAAATCGTTTTGGAAATACAAATATTTTTGACATAAATTTGAATATCTTTTTTAAATACCGTTAGATTTCTGTTTTATTTGGTTAAATATTGACGAGGCAATGCTAGTCACCTAACCACGTTAAAATTTTGACAACATTTCACATTGGTTTTTCAAAATTTTCACTTATACTGATATATCAATCAGTACTCAATTTTTGACTTTCAACTTTCAATAACTCGCTCGGATATTGACCGACCGATACGAAACTTTCATTTTCGGCATCAAGAAGTGCATCCGTGTCGAACTGCATATCCTGAACCTTTAAATTCGGATTTTTATGACAGTCTTTCAAAATCGTTTTGGAAATACAAATAATTTCGACATAAATTTGAATATCTCTTTTAAATACCGTTAGATTTCTGTTTTATTTGGTTTAATATTGACGAGGCAATGCTAGTCACCTAACCACGTTAAAATTTTGACAACATTTCACATTGGTTTTTCAAAATTTTCACTTATACTGATATATCAATCAGTACTCAATTTTTCGGCATCAGGGAGTGCATCCGTGTCGAACTGCATACCCTGAACCTTCAAATTCGGATTTTTTTGACAGTCTTTCAAAATCGTTTTGGAAATACAAATATTTTTGACATAAATTTTAATATCTTTTTAAATACCGTTAGATTTCTGTTTTATTTGGTTTAATATTGACGAGGCAATGCTAGTCACCTAACCACGTTAAAATTTTGACAACATTTCACATTGCTTTTTCAAAATTTTCACTTATACTGATATATCAATCAGTACTCAATTTTTGACTTTCAACTTTCAATAACTCGCTCGGATATTGACCGATCGATACGAAACTTTCATTTTCGGCATCAGGGAGTGCATCCGTGTCGAACTGCATACCCTGAACCTTCAAATTCGGATTTTTTTGACAGTCTTTCAAAATCGTTTTGGAAATACAAATATTTTTGACATAAATTTGAATATCTTTTTTAAATACCGTTAGATTTCTGTTTTATTTGGTTAAATATTGACGAGGCAATGCTAGTCACCTAACCACGTTAAAATTTTGACAACATTTCACATTGGTTTTTCAAAATTTTCACTTATACTGATATATCAATCAGTACTCAATTTTTGACTTTCAACTTTCAATAACTCGCTCGGATATTGACCGACCGATACGAAACTTTCATTTTCGGCATCAAGAAGTGCATCCGTGTCGAACTGCATATCCTGAACCTTTAAATTCGGATTTTTATGACAGTCTTTCAAAATCGTTTTGGAAATACAAATAATTTCGACATAAATTTGAATATCTCTTTTAAATACCGTTAGATTTCTGTTTTATTTGGTTTAATATTGACGAGGCAATGCTAGTCACCTAACCATGTTAAAATTTTGACAACATTTCACATTGGTTTTTCAAAATTTTCACTTATACTGATATATCAATCAGTACTCAATTTTTGACTTTCAACTTTCAATAACTCGCTCGGATATTGACCGATCGATACGAAACTTTCATTTTCGGCATCAGGGAGTACATCCGTGTCGAACTGCATATCCTGAACCTTCAAATTCGGATTTTTTTTGACAGTCTTTCAAAATCGTTTTGGAAATACAAATATTTTTGACATAAATTTGAATATCTCTTTTAAATACCGTTAGATTTCTGTTTTATTTGGTTAAATATTGACGAGGCAATGCTAGTCACCTAACCACGTTAAAATTTTGACAACATTTCACATTGGTTTTTCAAAATTTTCACTTATACTGATATATCAATCAGTACTCAATTTTTGACTTTCAACTTTCAATAACTCGCTCGGATATTGACCGACCGATACGAAACTTTCATTTTCGGCATCAAGAAGTGCATCCGTGTCGAACTGCATATCCTGAACCTTTAAATTCGGATTTTTTTTGACAGTCTTTCAAAATCGTTTTGGAAATACAAATAATTTTGACATAAATTTGAATATCTTTTTTAAATACCGTTAGATTTCTGTTTTATTTGGTTTAATATTGACGAGGCAATGCTAGTCACCTAACCACGTTAAAATTTTGACAACATTTCACATTGGTTTTTCAAAATATTCACTTATACTGATATATCAATCAGTACTCAATTTTTGACTTTCAACTTTCAATAACTCGCTCGGATATTGACCGATCGATACGAAACTTTCATTTTCGGCATCAGGAAGTGCATCCGTGTCGAACTGCATACCCTGAACCTTCAAATTCGGATTTTTTGACAGTCTTTCAACATCGTTTTGGAAATACAAATAATTTTGACAAAAATTTGAATATCTTTTTTAAATACCGTTAGATTTCTGTTTTATTTGGTTTAATATTGACGAAGCAATGCTAGTCACCTAACCACGTTAAAATTTTGACAACATTTCACATTGGTTTTTCAAAATTTTCACTTATACTGATATATCAATCAGTACTCAATTTTTGACTTTCAACTTTCAATAACTCGCTCGGATATTGACCGATCGATACGATACTATCATTTTCGGCATCAGGGTGTGCACCCGTGTCGAACTGCATACCCTGAACCTTCAAATTCGGATTTTTTTGACAGTCTTTCAAAATCGTTTTGGAAATACAAATATTTTTGACATAAATTTGAATATCTTTTTTAAATACCGTTAGATTTCTGTTTTATTTGGTTTAATATTGACGAGGCAATGCTAGTCACCTAACCACGTTAAAATTTTGACAACATTTCACATTGGTTTTTCAAAATTTTCACTTATACTGATATATCAATCAGTACTCAATTTTTGACTTTCAACTTTCAATAACTCGCTCGGATATTGACCGATCGATACGAAACTTTCATTTTCGGCATCAGGGAGTGCATCCGTGTCGAACTGCATACCCTGAACCTTCAAATTCGGATTTTTTGACAGTCTTTCAAAATCGTTTTGGAAATAGAAATAATTTTGACATAAATTTGAATATCTTTTTTAAATACCGTTAGATTTCTGTTTTATTTGGTTTAATATTGACGAGGCAATGCTAGTCACCTAACCACGTTAAAATTTTGCCAACATTTCACATTGGTTTTTCAAAATTTTCACTTATACTGATATATCAATCAGTACTCAATTTTTGACTTTCAACTTTCAATAACTCGCTCGGATATTGACCGATCGATACGAAACTTTCATTTTCGGCATCAGGGAGTGCATCCGTGTCGAACTGCATACCCTGAACCTTCAAATTCGGATTTTTTTGACAGTCTTTCAAAATCGTTTTGGAAATACAAATATTTTTGACATAAATTTTAATATCTTTTTTAAATACCGTTAGATTTCTGTTTTATTTGGTTTAATATTGACGAGGCAATGCTAGTCACCTAACCACGTTAAAATTTTGACAACATTTCACATTGGTTTTTCAAAATTTTCACTTATACTGATATATCAATCAGTACTCAATTTTTGACTTTCAACTTTCAATAACTCGCTCGGATATTGACCGATCGATACGAAACTTTCATTTTCGGCATCAGGAAGTGCATCCGTGTCGAACTGCATACCCTGAACCTTCAAATTCGGATTTTTTGACAGTCTTTCAACATCGTTTTGGAAATACAAATAATTTTGACAAAAATTTGAATATCTTTTTTAAATACCGTTAGATTTCTGTTTTATTTGGTTTAATATTGACGAGGCAATGCTAGTCACCTAACCACGTTAAAATTTTGACAACATTTCACATTGGTTTTTCAAAATTTTCACTTATACTGATATATCAATCAGTACTCAATTTTTGACTTTCAACTTTCAATAACTCGCTCGGATATTGACCGACCGATACGAAACTTTCATTTTCGGCATCAGGAAGTGCATCCGTGTCGAACTGCATATCCTGAACCTTCAAATTCGGATTTTTTTTGACAGTCTTTCAAAATCGTTTTGGAAATACAAATATTTTTGACATAAATTTGAATATCTCTTTTAAATACCGTTAGATTTCTGTTTTATTTGGTTTAATATTGACGAGGCAATGCTAGTCACCTAACCACGTTAAAATTTTGACAACATTTCACATTGGTTTTTCAAAATTTTCACTTATACTGATATATCAATCAGTACTCAATTTTTGATTTTCAACTTTCAATAACTCGCTCGGATATTGACCGATCGATACGAAACTTTCATTTTCGGCATCAGGAAGTGCATCCGTGTCGAACTGCATACCCTGAACCTTCAAATTCGGATTTTTTGACAGTCTTTCAACATCGTTTTGGAAATACAAATAATTTTGACAAAAATTTGAATATCTTTTTTAAATACCGTTAGATTTCTGTTTTATTTGGTTTAATATTGACGAGGCAATGCTAGTCACCTAACCACGTTTAAATTTTGACAACATTTCACATTGCTTTTTCAAAATTTTCACTTATACTGATATATCAATCAGTACTCAATTTTTGACTTTCAACTTTCAATAACTCGCTCGGATATTGACCGATCGATACGATACTATCATTTTCGGCATCAGGGTGTGCACCCGTGTCGAACTGCATACCCTGAACCTTCAAATTCGGATTTTTTTGACAGTCTTTCAAAATCGTTTTGGAAATACAAATATTTTTGACATAAATTTGAATATCTTTTTTAAATACCGTTTGATTTCTGTTTTATTTGGTTTAATATTGACGAGGCAATGCTAGTCACCTAACCACGTTAAAATTTTGACAACATTTCACATTGGTTTTTCAAAATTTTCACTTATACTGATATATCAATCAGTACTCAATTTTTGACTTTCAACTTTCAATAACTCGCTCGGATATTGACCGATCGATACGAAACTTTCATTTTCGGCATCAGGGAGTGCATCCGTGTCAAACTGCATACCCTGAACCTTCAAATTCGGATTTTTTGACAGTCTTTCAAAATCGTTTTGGAAATACAAATATTTTTGACATAAATTTGAATATCTTTTTTAAATACCGTTAGATTTCTGTTTTTTTTTGGTTTAATATTGACGAGGCAATGCTAGTCACCTAACCACGTTAAAATTTTGACAACATTTCACATTGCTTTTTCAAAATTTTCACTTATACTGATATATCAATCAGTACTCAATTTTTGACTTTCAACTTTCAATAACTCGCTCGGATATTGACCGATCGATACGAAACTTTCATTTTCGGCATCAGGAAGTGCATCCGTGTCGAACTGCATACCCTGAACCTTCAAATTCGGATTTTTTGACAGTCTTTCAAAATCGTTTTGGAAATACAAATATTTTTGACATAAATTTGAATATCTTTTTTAAATACCGTTAGATTTCTGTTTTATTTGGTTTAATATTGACGAGGCAATGCTAGTCACCTAACCACGTTAAAATTTTGACAACATTTCACATTGGTTTTTCAAAATTTTCACTTATACTGATATATCAATCAGTACTCAATTTTTGACTTTCAACTTTCAATAACTCGCTCGGATATTGACCGATCGATACGAAACTTTCATTTTCGGCATCAGGGAGTGCATCCGTGTCAAACTGCATACCCTGAACCTTCAAATTCGGATTTTTTGACAGTCTTTCAAAATCGTTTTGGAAATACAAATATTTTTGACATAAATTTGAATATCTTTTTTAAATACCGTTAGATTTCTGTTTTTTTTTGGTTTAATATTGACGAGGCAATGCTAGTCACCTAACCACGTTAAAATTTTGACAACATTTCACATTGCTTTTTCAAAATTTTCACTTATACTGATATATCAATCAGTACTCAATTTTTGACTTTCAACTTTCAATAACTCGCTCGGATATTGACCGATCGATACGAAACTTTCATTTTCGGCAACAGGGATTGCATCCGTGTCGAACTGCATACCCTGAACCTTCAAATTCGGATTTTTTTGACAGTCTTTCAAAATCGTTTTGGAAATACAAATATTTTTGACATAAATTTGAATATCTTTTTTAAATACCGTTAGATTTCTGTTTTATTTGGTTTAATATTGACGAGGCAATGCTAGTCACCTAACTACGTTAAAATTTTGACAACATTTCACATTGGTTTTTCAAAATTTTCACTTATACTGATATATCAATCAGTACTCAATTTTTGACTTTCAACTTTCAATAACTCGCTCGGATATTGACCGATCGATACGAAACTTTCATTTTCGGCATCAGGGAGTGCATCCGTGTCGAACTGCATACCCTGAACCTTCAAATTCGGATTTTTTTGACAGTCTTTCAAAATCGTTTTGGAAATACAAATATTTTTGACATAAATTTGAATATCTTTTTTAAATACCGTTAGATTTCTGTTTTATTTGGTTAAATATTGACGAGGCAATGCTAGTCACCTAACCACGTTAAAATTTTGACAACATTTCACATTGGTTTTTCAAAATTTTCACTTATACTGATATATCAATCAGTACTCAATTTTTGACTTTCAACTTTCAATAACTCGCTCGGATATTGACCGACCGATACGAAACTTTCATTTTCGGCATCAAGAAGTGCATCCGTGTCGAACTGCATATCCTGAACCTTTAAATTCGGATTTTTTTTGACAGTCTTTCAAAATCGTTTTGGAAATACAAATATTTTTGACATAAATTTTAATATCTTTTTAAATACCGTTAGATTTCTGTTTTATTTGGTTAAATATTGACGAGGCAATGCTAGTCACCTAACCACGTTAAAATTTTGACAACATTTCACATTGGTTTTTCAAAATTTTCACTTATACTGATATATCAATCAGTACTCAATTTTTGACTTTCAACTTTCAATAACTCGCTCGGATATTGACCGATCGATACGAAACTTTCATTTTCGGCATCAGGGAGTGCATCCGTGTCGAACTGCATACCCTGAACCTTCAAATTCGGATTTTTTTGACAGTCTTTCAAAATCGTTTTGGAAATACAAATATTTTTGACATAAATTTTAATATCTTTTTAAATACCGTTAGATTTCTGTTTTATTTGGTTTAATATTGACGAGGCAATGCTAGTCACCTAACCACGTTAAAATTTTGACAACATTTCACATTGCTTTTTCAAAATTTTCACTTATACTGATATATCAATCAGTACTCAATTTTTGACTTTCAACTTTCAATAACTCGCTCGGATATTGACCGATCGATACGAAACTTTCATTTTCGGCATCAGGGAGTGCATCCGTGTCGAACTGCATACCCTGAACCTTCAAATTCGGATTTTTTTGACAGTCTTTCAAAATCGTTTTGGAAATACAAATATTTTTGACATAAATTTGAATATCTTTTTTAAATACCGTTAGATTTCTGTTTTATTTGGTTAAATATTGACGAGGCAATGCTAGTCACCTAACCACGTTAAAATTTTGACAACATTTCACATTGGTTTTTCAAAATTTTCACTTATACTGATATATCAATCAGTACTCAATTTTTGACTTTCAACTTTCAATAACTCGCTCGGATATTGACCGACCGATACGAAACTTTCATTTTCGGCATCAAGAAGTGCATCCGTGTCGAACTGCATATCCTGAACCTTTAAATTCGGATTTTTTTTGACAGTCTTTCAAAATCGTTTTGGAAATACAAATAATTTCGACATAAATTTGAATATCTCTTTTAAATACCGTTAGATTTCTGTTTTATTTGGTTTAATATTGACGAGGCAATGCTAGTCACCTAACCACGTTAAAATTTTGACAACATTTCACATTGGTTTTTCAAAATTTTCACTTATACTGATATATCAATCAGTACTCAATTTTTGACTTTCAACTTTCAATAACTCGCTCGGATATTGACCGATCGATACGAAACTTTCATTTTCGGCATCAGGGAGTACATCCGTGTCGAACTGCATATCCTGAACCTTCAAATTCGGATTTTTTTTGACAGTCTTTCAAAATCGTTTTGGAAATACAAATATTTTTGACATAAATTTGAATATCTCTTTTAAATACCGTTAGATTTCTGTTTTATTTGGTTTAATATTGACGAGGCAATGCTAGTCACCTAACCACGTTAAAATTTTGACAACATTTCACATTGCTTTTTCAAAATTTTCACTTATACTGATATATCAATCAGTACTCAATTTTTGACTTTCAACTTTCAATAACTCGCTCGGATATTGACCGATCGATACGAAACTTCCATTTTCGGCATCAGGGAGTGCATCCGTGTCGAACTGCATACCCTGAACCTTCAAATTCGGATTTTTTTGACAGTCTTTCAAAATCGTTTTGGAAATACAAATATTTTTGACATAAATTTGAATATCTTTTTTAAATACCGTTAGATTTCTGTTTTATTTGGTTTAATATTGACGAGGTAATGCTAGTCACCTAACCACGTTAAAATTTTGACAACATTTCACATTGCTTTTTCAAAATTTTCACTTATACTGATATATCAATCAGTACTCAATTTTTGACTTTCAACTTTCAATAACTCGCTCGGATATTGACCGATCGATACGAAACTTTCATTTTCAGCATCAGGGAGTGCATCCGTGTCAAACTGCATACCCTGAAACTTCAAATTCGGATTTTTTGACAGTCTTTCAAAATCGTTTTGGAAATACAAATATTTTTGACATAAATTTGAATATCTTTTTTAAATACCGTTAGATTTCTGTTTTATTTGGTTTAATATTGACGAGGCAATGCTAGTCACCTAACCACGTTAAAATTTTGACAACATTTCACATTGGTTTTTCAAAATTTTCACTTATACTGATATATCAATCAGTACTCAATTTTTGACTTTCAACTTTCAATAACTCGCTCGGATATTGACCGATCGATACGAAACTTTCATTTTCGGCATCAGGAAGTGCATCCGTGTCGAACTGCATACCCTGAACCTTCAAATTCGGATTTTTTGACAGTCTTTCAACATCGTTTTGGAAATACAAATATTTTTGACATAAATTTGAATATCTTTTTTAAATACCGTTAGATTTCTGTTTTATTTGGTTTAATATTGACGAGGCAATGCTAGTCACCTAACCACGTTAAAATTTTGACAACATTTCACATTGGTTTTTCAAAATTTTCACTTATACTGATATATCAATCAGTACTCAATTTTTGACTTTCAACTTTCAATAACTCGCTCGGATATTGACCGATCGATACGAAACTTTCATTTTCGGCATCAGGGAGTGCATCCGTGTCGAACTGCATACCCTGAACCTTCAAATTCGGATTTTTTGACAGTCTTTCAACATCGTTTTGGAAATACAAATATTTTTGACATAAATTTGAATATCTTTTTTAAATACCGTTAGATTTCTGTTTTATTTGGTTTAATATTGACGAGGCAATGCTAGTCACCTAACCACGTTAAAATTTTGACAACATTTCACATTGGTTTTTCAAAATGTTCACTTATACTGATATATCAATCAGTACTCAATTTTTGACTTTCAACTTTCAATAACTCGCTCGGATATTGACCGATCGATACGAAACTTTCATTTTCGGCATCAGGGAGTACATCCGTGTCGAACTGCATACCCTGAACCTTCAAATTCGGATTTTTTTGACAGTCTTTCAAAATCGTTATGGAAATACAAATAATTTTGACAAAAATTTGAATATCTTTTTTAAATACCGTTAGATTTCTGTTTTATTTAGTTTAATATTGACGAGGCAATGCTAGTCACCTAACCACGTTAAAATTTTGACAACATTTCACATTGGTTTTTCAAAATTTTCACTTATACTGATATATCTATCAGTACTCAATTTTTGACTTTCAACTTTCAATAACTCGCTCGGATATTGACCGATCGATACGAAACTTTCATTTTCGGCATCAGGGAGTGCATCCGTGTCAAACTGCATACCCTGAACCTTCAAATTCGGATTTTTTGACAGTCTTTCAAAATCGTTTTGGAAATAGAAATAATTTTGACATAAATTTGAATATCTTTTTTAAATACCGTTAGATTTCTGTTTTATTTGGTTTAATATTGACGAGGCAATGCAAGTCACCTAACCACGTTAAAATTTTGACAACATTTCACATTGCTTTTTCAAAATTTTCACTTATACTGATATATCAATCAGTACTCAATTTTTGACTTTCAACTTTCAATAACTCGCTCGGATATTGACCGATCGATACGAAACTTCCATTTTCGGCATCAGGGAGTGCATCCGTGTCGAACTGCATACCCTGAACCTTCAAATTCGGATTTTTTTGACAGTCTTTCAAAATCGTTTTGGAAATACAAATATTTTTGACATAAATTTGAATATCTTTTTTAAATACCGTTAGATTTCTGTTTTATTTGGTTTAATATTGACGAGGTAATGCTAGTCACCTAACCACGTTAAAATTTTGACAACATTTCACATTGCTTTTTCAAAATTTTCACTTATACTGATATATCAATCAGTACTCAATTTTTGACTTTCAACTTTCAATAACTCGCTCGGATATTGACCGATCGATACGAAACTTTCATTTTCAGCATCAGGGAGTGCATCCGTGTCAAACTGCATACCCTGAAACTTCAAATTCGGATTTTTTGACAGTCTTTCAAAATCGTTTTGGAAATACAAATATTTTTGACATAAATTTGAATATCTTTTTTAAATACCGTTAGATTTCTGTTTTATTTGGTTTAATATTGACGAAGCAATGCTAGTCACCTAACCACGTTAAAATTTTGACAACATTTCACATTGGTTTTTCAAAATTTTCACTTATACTGATATATCAATCAGTACTCAATTTTTGACTTTCAACTTTCAATAACTCGCTCGGATATTGACCGATCGATACGAAACTTTCATTTTCGGCATCAGGGAGTGCATCCGTGTCGAACTGCATACCCTGAACCTTCAAATTCGGATTTTTTGACAGTCTTTCAAAATCGTTTTGGAAATACAAATAATTTTGACATAAATTTGAATATCTTTTTTAAATACCGTTAGATTTCTGTTTTATTTGGTTTAATATTGACGAGGCAATGCTAGTCACCTAACCACGTTAAAATTTTGACAATATTTCACATTGGTTTTTCAAAATTTTCACTTATACTGATATATCAATCAGTACTCAATTTTTGACTTTCAACTTTCAATAACTCGCTCGGATATTGACCGATCGATACGAAACTTTCATTTTCGGCATCAGGGAGTGCATCCGTGTCGAACTGCATACCCTGAACCTTCAAATTCGGATTTTTTTTGACAGTCTTTCAAAATCGTTTTGGAAATACAAATATTTTTGACATAAATTTCAATATCTTTTTTAAATACCGTTAGATTTCTGTTTTATTTGGTTTAATATTGACGAGGCAATGCTAGTCACCTAACCACGTTAAAATTTTGACAACATTTCACATTGGTTTTTCAAAATTTTCACTTTTACTGATATATCAATCAGTACTCAATTTTTGACTTTCAACTTTCAATAACTCGCTCGGATATTGACCGACCGATACGAAACTTTCATTTTCGGCATCAGGAAGTGCATCCGTGTCGAACTGCATATCCTGAACCTTCAAATTCGGATTTTTTTTGACAGTCTTTCAAAATCGTTTTGGAAATACAAATATTTTTGACATAAATTTGAATATCTCTTTTAAATACCGTTAGATTTCTGTTTTTTTTGGTTTAATATTGACGAGGCAATGCTAGTCACCTAACCACGTTAAAATTTTGACAACATTTCACATTGCTTTTTCAAAATTTTCACTTATACTGATATATCAATCAGTACTCAATTTTTGACTTTCAACTTTCAATAACTCGCTCGGATATTGACCGATCGATACGAAACTTTCATTTTCGGCATCAGGGAGTGCATCCGTGTCGAACTGCATACCCTGAACCTTCAAATTCGGATTTTTTTGACAGTCTTTCAAAATCGTTTTGGAAATACAAATATTTTGGACATAAATTTGAATATCTTTTTTAAATACCGTTAGATTTCTGTTTTATTTGGTTTAATATTGACGAGGCAATGCTAGTCACCTAACCACGTTAAAATTTTGACAACATTTCACATTGGTTTTTCAAAATTTTCACTTTTACTGATATATCAATCAGTACTCAATTTTTGACTTTCAACTTTCAATAACTCGCTCGGATATTGACCGACCGATACGAAACTTTCATTTTCGGCATCAGGAAGTGCATCCGTGTCGAACTGCATATCCTGAACCTTCAAATTCGGATTTTTTTTGACAGTCTTTCAAAATCGTTTTGGAAATACAAATATTTTTGACATAAATTTGAATATCTCTTTTAAATACCGTTAGATTTCTGTTTTATTTGGTTTAATATTGACGAGGCAATGCTAGTCACCTAACCACGTTAAAATTTTGACAACATTTCACATTGGTTTTTCAAAATTTTCACTTATACAGATATATCAATCAGTACTCAATTTTTGACTTTCAACTTTCAATAACTCGCTCGGATATTGACCGATCGATACGAAACTTTCATTTTCGGCATCAGGGAGTGCATCCGTGTCGAACTGCATACCCTGAACCTTCAAATTCGGATTTTTTGACAGTCTTTCAAAATCGTTTTGGAAATACAAATAATTTTGACATAAATTTGAATATCTTTTTTAAATACCGTTAGATTTCTGTTTTATTTGGTTTAATATTGACGAGGCAATGCTAGTCACCTAACCACGTTAAAATTTTGACATTTCACATTGGTTTTTCAAAATTTTCACTTATACTGATATATCAATCAGTCCTCAATTTTTGACTTTCAACTTTCAATAACTCGCTCGGATATTGACCGATCGATACGATACTATCATTTTCGGCATCAGGGTGTGCACCCGTGTCGAACTGCATACCCTGAACCTTCAAATTCGGATTTTTTTGACAGTCTTTCAAAATCGTTTTGGAAATACAAATATTTTTGACATAAATTTGAATATCTTTTTTAAATACCGTTAGATTTCTGTTTTATTTGGTTTAATATTGACGAGGCAATGCTAGTCACCTAACCACGTTAAAATTTTGACAACATTTCACATTGGTTTTTCAAAATTTTCACTTATACTGATATATCAATCAGTACTCAATTTTTGACTTTCAACTTTCAATAACTCGCTCGGATATTGACCGATCGATACGAAACTTTCATTTTCGGCATCAGGAAGTACATCCGTGTCGAACTGCATACCCTGAACCTTCAAATTCGGATTTTTTTGACAGTCTTTCAAAATCGTTTTGGAAATACAAATAATTTTGACAAAAATTTGAATATCTTTTTTAAATACCGTTAGATTTCTGTTTTTTTTGGTTTAATATTGACGAGGCAATGCTAGTCACCTAACCACGTGAAAATTTTGACAAGATTTCACATTGGTTTTTCAAAATTTTCACTTATACTGATATATCTATCAGTACTCAATTTTTGACTTTCAACTTTCAATAACTCGCTCGGATATTGACCGATCGATACGAAACTTTCATTTTCGGCATCAGGAAGTGCATCCGTGTCGAACTGCATACCCTGAACCTTCAAATTCGGATTTTTTGACAGTCTTTCAAAATCGTTTTGGAAATAGAAATAATTTTGACATAAATTTGAATATCTTTTTTAAATACCGTTAGATTTCTGTTTTATTTGGTTTAATATTGACGAGGCAATGCTAGTCACCTAACCACGTTAAAATTTTGACAACATTTCACATTGCTTTTTCAAAATTTTCACTTATACTGATATATCAATCAGTACTCAATTTTTGACTTTCAACTTTCAATAACTCGCTCGGATATTGACCGATCGATACGAAACTTCCATTTTCGGCATCAGGGAGTGCATCCGTGTCGAATTGCATACCCTGAACCTTCAAATTCGGATTTTTTTGACAGTCTTTCAAAATCGTTTTGGAAATACAAATATTTTTGACATAAATTTGAATATCTTTTTTAAATACCGTTAGATTTCTGTTTTATTTGGTTTAATATTGACGAGGCAATGCTAGTCACCTAACCACGTTAAAATTTTGACAACATTTCACATTGGTTTTTCAAAATTTTCACTTATACTGATATATCAATCAGTACTCAATTTTTGACTTTCAACTTTCAATAACTCGCTCGGATAGTAACCGATCGATACGAAACTTTCATTTTCGGCATCAGGGAGTGCATCCGTGTCGAACTGCATACCCTGAACCTTCAAATTCGGATTTTTTGACAGTCTTTCAAAATCGTTTTGGAAATACAAATAATTTTGACATAAATTTGAATATCTTTTTTAAATACCGTTAGATTTCTGTTTTATTTGGTTTAATATTGACGAGGCAATGCTAGTCACCTAACCACGTTAAAATTTTGACAACATTTCACATTGGTTTTTCAAAATTTTCACTTATACTGATATATCAATCAGTACTCAATTTTTGACTTTCAACTTTCAATAACTCGCTCGGATATTGACCGATCGATACGAAACTTTCATTTTCGGCATCAGGGAGTGCATCCGTGTCAAACTGCATACCCTGAACCTTCAAATTCGGATTTTTTGACAGTCTTTCAAAATCGTTTTGGAAATACAAATATTTTTGACATAAATTTGAATATCTTTTTTAAATACCGTTAGATTTCTGTTTTATTTGGTTTAATATTGACGAGGCAATGCTAGTCACCTAACCACGTTAAAATTTTGACAACATTTCACATTGGTTTTTCAAAATTTTCACTTATACTGATATATCAATCAGTACTCAATTTTTGACTTTCAACTTTCAATAACTCGCTCGGATATTGACCGACCGATACGAAACTTTCATTTTCGGCATCAGGAAGTGCATCCGTGTCGAACTGCATATCCTGAACCTTCAAATTCGGATTTTTTTTGACAGTCTTTCAAAATCGTTTTGGAAATACAAATATTTTTGACATAAATTTGAATATCTCATTTAAATAGCGTTAGATTTCTGTTTTATTTGGTTTAATATTGACGAGGCAATGCTAGTCACCTAACCACGTTAAAATTTTGACAACATTTCACATTGGTTTTTCAAAATTTTCACTTATACTGATATATCAATCAGTACTCAATTTTTGATTTTCAACTTTCAATAACTCGCTCGGATATTGACCGATCGATACGAAACTTTCATTTTCGGCATCAGGGAGTGCATCCGTGTCGAACTGCATACCCTGAACCTTCAAATTCGGATTTTTTTGACAGTCTTTCAAAATCGTTTTGGAAATCCAAATATTTTTGACATAAATTTGAATATCTTTTTTAAATACCGTTAGATTTCTGTTTTTTTTGGTTTAATATTGACGAGGCAATGCTAGTCACCTAACCACGTGAAAATTTTGACAAGATTTCACATTGGTTTTTCAAAATTTTCACTTATACTGATATATCTATCAGTACTCAATTTTTGACTTTCAACTTTCAATAACTCGCTCGGATATTGACCGATCGATACGAAACTTTCATTTTCGGCATCAGGAAGTGCATCCGTGTCGAACTGCATACCCTGAACCTTCAAATTCGGATTTTTTGACAGTCTTTCAAAATCGTTTTGGAAATAGAAATAATTTTGACATAAATTTGAATATCTTTTTTAAATACCGTTAGATTTCTGTTTTATTTGGTTTAATATTGACGAGGCAATGCTAGTCACCTAACCACGTTAAAATTTTGACAACATTTCACATTGCTTTTTCAAAATTTTCACTTATACTGATATATCAATCAGTACTCAATTTTTGACTTTCAACTTTCAATAACTCGCTCGGATATTGACCGATCGATACGAAACTTCCATTTTCGGCATCAGGGAGTGCATCCGTGTCGAATTGCATACCCTGAACCTTCAAATTCGGATTTTTTTGACAGTCTTTCAAAATCGTTTTGGAAATACAAATATTTTTGACATAAATTTGAATATCTTTTTTAAATACCGTTAGATTTCTGTTTTATTTGGTTTAATATTGACGAGGCAATGCTAGTCACCTAACCACGTTAAAATTTTGACAACATTTCACATTGGTTTTTCAAAATTTTCACTTATACTGATATATCAATCAGTACTCAATTTTTGACTTTCAACTTTCAATAACTCGCTCGGATAGTAACCGATCGATACGAAACTTTCATTTTCGGCATCAGGGAGTGCATCCGTGTCGAACTGCATACCCTGAACCTTCAAATTCGGATTTTTTGACAGTCTTTCAAAATCGTTTTGGAAATACAAATAATTTTGACATAAATTTGAATATCTTTTTTAAATACCGTTAGATTTCTGTTTTATTTGGTTTAATATTGACGAGGCAATGCTAGTCACCTAACCACGTTAAAATTTTGACAACATTTCACATTGGTTTTTCAAAATTTTCACTTATACTGATATATCAATCAGTACTCAATTTTTGACTTTCAACTTTCAATAACTCGCTCGGATATTGACCGATCGATACGAAACTTTCATTTTCGGCATCAGGGAGTGCATCCGTGTCAAACTGCATACCCTGAACCTTCAAATTCGGATTTTTTGACAGTCTTTCAAAATCGTTTTGGAAATACAAATATTTTTGACATAAATTTGAATATCTTTTTTAAATACCGTTAGATTTCTGTTTTATTTGGTTTAATATTGACGAGGCAATGCTAGTCACCTAACCACGTTAAAATTTTGACAACATTTCACATTGGTTTTTCAAAATTTTCACTTATACTGATATATCAATCAGTACTCAATTTTTGACTTTCAACTTTCAATAACTCGCTCGGATATTGACCGACCGATACGAAACTTTCATTTTCGGCATCAGGAAGTGCATCCGTGTCGAACTGCATATCCTGAACCTTCAAATTCGGATTTTTTTTGACAGTCTTTCAAAATCGTTTTGGAAATACAAATATTTTTGACATAAATTTGAATATCTCTTTTAAATACCGTTAGATTTCTGTTTTATTTGGTTTAATATTGACGAGGCAATGCTAGTCACCTAACCACGTTAAAATTTTGACAACATTTCACATTGGTTTTTCAAAATTTTCACTTATACTGATATATCAATCAGTACTCAATTTTTGATTTTCAACTTTCAATAACTCGCTCGGATATTGACCGATCGATACGAAACTTTCATTTTCGGCATCAGGGAGTGCATCCGTGTCGAACTGCATACCCTGAATCTTCAAATTCGGATTTTTTTGACAGTCTTTCAAAATCGTTTTGGAAATCCAAATATTTTTGACATAAATTTGAATATCTTTTTTAAATACCGTTAGATTTCTGTTTTATTTGGTTTAATATTGACGAGGCAATGCTAGTCACCTAACCACGTTAAAATTTTGACAACATTTCACATTGGTTTTTCAAAATTTTCACTTATACTGATATATCTATCAGTACTCAATTTTTGACTTTCAACTTTCAATAACTCGCTCGGATATTGACCGATCGATACGAAACTTTCATTTTCGGCATCAGGGAGTGCATCCGTGTCGAACTGCATACCCTGAACCTTCAAATTCGGAGTTTTTGACAGTCTTTCAAAATCGTTTTGGAAATACAAATATTTTTGACATAAATTTGAATATCTTTTTTAAATACCGTTAGATTTCTGTTTTATTTGGTTTAATATTGACGAGGCAATGCTAGTCACCTAACCACGTTAAAATTTTGACAACATTTCACATTGCTTTTTCAAAATTTTCACTTATACTGATATATCTATCAGTACTCAATTTTTGACTTTCAACTTTCAATAACTCGCTCGGATATTGACCGATCGATACGAAACTTTCATTTTCGGCATCAGGAAGTGCATCTGTGTCGAACTGCATACCCTGAACCTTCAAATTCGGATTTTTTTGACAGTCTTTCAAAATCGTTTTGGAAATCCAAATATTTTTGACATAAATTTGAATATCTTTTTTAAATACCGTTAGATTTCTGTTTTATTTGGTTTAATATTGACGAGGCAATGCTAGTCACCTAACCACGTTAAAATTTTGACAACATTTCACATTGGTTTTTCAAAATTTTCACTTATACTGATATATCAATCAGTACTCAATTTTTGACTTTCAACTTTCAATAACTCGCTCGGATATTGACCGATCGATACGAAACTTTCATTTTCGGCATCAGGGAGTGCATCCGTGTCGAACTGCATACGCTGAACCTTCAAATTCGGATTTTTTGACAGTCTTTCAAAATCGTTTTGGAAATAGAAATAATTTTGACATAAATTTGAATATCTTTTTTAAATACCGTTAGATTTCTGTTTTATTTGATTTAATATTGACGAGGCAATGCTAGTCACCTAACCACGTTAAAATTTTGACAACATTTCACATTGGTTTTTCAAAATTTTCACTTATACTGATATATCAATCAGTACTCAATTTTTGATTTTCAACTTTCAATAACTCGCTCGGATATTGACCGATCGATACGAAACTTTCATTTTCGGCATCAGGGAGTGCATCCGTGTCGAACTGCATACCCTGAACCTTCAAATTCGGAATTTTTGACAGTCTTTCAAAATCGTTTTGGAAATACAAATATTTTTGACATAAATTTGAATATCTTTTTTAAATACCGTTAGATTTCTGTTTTATTTGGTTTAATATTGACGAGGCAATGCTAGTCACCTAACCACGTTAAAATTTTGACAACATTTCACATTGGTTTTTCAAAATTTTCACTTATACTGATATATCAATCAGTACTCAATTTTTGACTTTCAACTTTCAATAACTCGCTCGGATATTGACCGATCGATACGAAACTTTCATTTTCGGCATCAGGGAGTGTATCCGTGTCGAACTGCATACCCTGAACCTTCAAGTTCGGATTTTTTGACAGTCTTTCAAAATCGTTTTGGAAATACAAATATTTTTGACATAAATTTGAATATCTTTTTTAAATACCGTTAGATTTCTGTTTTATTTGGTTTAATATTGACGAGGCAATGCTAGTCACCTAACCACGTTAAAATTTTGACATTTCACATTGGTTTTTCAAAATTTTCACTTATACTGATATATCAATCAGTACTCAATTTTTGACTTTCAACTTTCAATAACTCGCTCGGATATTGACCGATCGATACGAAATTTTTATTTTCGGCATCAGGAAGTGCATCCGTGTCGAACTGCATACCCTAAACCTTCAAATTCGGATTTTTTTTGACAGTCTTTCAAAATCGTTTTGGAAATACAAATATTTTTGACATAAATTTGAATATCTTTTTTAAATACCGTTAGATTTCTGTTTTATTTGGTTTAATATTGACGAGGCAATGCTAGTCACCTAACCACGTTAAAATTTTGACAACATTTCACATTGGTTTTTCAAAATTTTCACTTATACTGATATATCAATCAGTACTCAATTTTTGACTTTCAACTTTCAATAACTCGCTCGGATATTGACCGATCGATACGAAACTTTCATTTTCGGCATCAAGGAGTGCATCCGTGTCGAACTGCATACCCTGAACCTTCAAATTCGGATTTTTTTTGACAGTCTTTCAAAATCGTTTTGGAAATACAAATATTTTTGACATAAATTTGAATATCTTTTTTAAATACCGTTAGATTTCTGTTTTATTTGGTTTAATATTGACGAGGCAATGCTAGTCACCTAACCACGTTAAAATTTTGACAACATTTCACATTGGTTTTTCAAAATTTTCACTTATACTGATATATCAATCAGTACTCAATTTTTGACTTTCAACTTTCAATAACTCGCTCGGATATTGACCGATCGATACGAAACTTTCATTTTCGGCATCAGGGAGTGCATCCGTGTCGAACTGCATACCCTGAACCTTCAAATTCGGATTTTTTTGACAGTCTTTCAAAATCGTTTTGGAAATACAAATATTTTTGACATAAATTTGAATATCTTTTTTAAATACCGTTAGATTTCTGTTTTATTTGGTTTAATATTGACGAGGCAATGCTAGTCACCTAACCACGTTAAAATTTTGACAACATTTCACATTGGTTTTTCAAAATTTTCACTTATACTGATATATCTATCAGTACTCAATTTTTGACTTTCAACTTTCAATAACTCGCTCGGATATTGACCGATCGATACGAAACTTTCATTTTCGGCATCAGGGAGTGCATCCGTGTCGAACTACATACCCTGAACCTTCAAATTCGGAGTTTTTGACAGTCTTTCAAAATCGTTTTGGAAATACAAATATTTTTGACATAAATTTGAATATCTTTTTTAAATACCGTTAGATTTCTGTTTTATTTGGTTTAATATTGACGAGGCAATGCTAGTCACCTAACCACGTTAAAATTTTGACAACATTTCACATTGCTTTTTCAAAATTTTCACTTATACTGATATATCTATCAGTACTCAATTTTTGACTTTCAACTTTCAATAACTCGCTCGGATATTGACCGATCGATACGAAACTTTCATTTTCGGCATCAGGAAGTGCATCTGTGTCGAACTGCATACCCTGAACCTTCAAATTCGGATTTTTTTGACAGTCTTTCAAAATCGTTTTGGAAATCCAAATATTTTTGACATAAATTTGAATATCTTTTTTAAATACCGTTAGATTTCTGTTTTATTTGGTTTAATATTGACGAGGCAATGCTAGTCACCTAACCACGTTAAAATTTTGACAACATTTCACATTGGTTTTTCAAAATTTTCACTTATACTGATATATCAATCAGTACTCAATTTTTGACTTTCAACTTTCAATAACTCGCTCGGATATTGACCGATCGATACGAAACTTTCATTTTCGGCATCAGGGAGTGCATCCGTGTCGAACTGCATACGCTGAACCTTCAAATTCGGATTTTTTGACAGTCTTTCAAAATCGTTTTGGAAATAGAAATAATTTTGACATAAATTTGAATATCTTTTTTAAATACCGTTAGATTTCTGTTTTATTTGATTTAATATTGACGAGGCAATGCTAGTCACCTAACCACGTTAAAATTTTGACAACATTTCACATTGGTTTTTCAAAATTTTCACTTATACTGATATATCAATCAGTACTCAATTTTTGATTTTCAACTTTCAATAACTCGCTCGGATATTGACCGATCGATACGAAACTTTCATTTTCGGCATCAGGGAGTGCATCCGTGTCGAACTGCATACCCTGAACCTTCAAATTCGGATTTTTTGACAGTCTTTCAAAATCGTTTTGGAAATACAAATATTTTTGACATAAATTTGAATATCTTTTTTAAATACCGTTAGATTTCTGTTTTATTTGGTTTAATATTGACGAGGCAATGCTAGTCACCTAACCACGTTAAAATTTTGACAACATTTCACATTGGTTTTTCAAAATTTTCACTTATACTGATATATCAATCAGTACTCAATTTTTGACTTTCAACTTTCAATAACTCGCTCGGATATTGACCGATCGATACGAAACTTTCATTTTCGGCATCAGGGAGTGTATCCGTGTCGAACTGCATACCCTGAACCTTCAAGTTCGGATTTTTTGACAGTCTTTCAAAATCGTTTTGGAAATACAAATATTTTTGACATAAATTTGAATATCTTTTTTAAATACCGTTAGATTTCTGTTTTATTTGGTTTAATATTGACGAGGCAATGCTAGTCACCTAACCACGTTAAAATTTTGACATTTCACATTGGTTTTTCAAAATTTTCACTTATACTGATATATCAATCAGTACTCAATTTTTGACTTTCAACTTTCAATAACTCGCTCGGATATTGACCGATCGATACGAAATTTTTATTTTCGGCATCAGGAAGTGCATCCGTGTCGAACTGCATACCCTAAACCTTCAAATTCGGATTTTTTTTGACAGTCTTTCAAAATCGTTTTGGAAATACAAATATTTTTGACATAAATTTGAATATCTTTTTTAAATACCGTTAGATTTCTGTTTTATTTGGTTTAATATTGACGAGGCAATGCTAGTCACCTAACCACGTTAAAATTTTGACAACATTTCACATTGGTTTTTCAAAATTTTCACTTATACTGATATATCAATCAGTACTCAATTTTTGACTTTCAACTTTCAATAACTCGCTCGGATATTGACCGATCGATACGAAACTTTCATTTTCGGCATCAAGGAGTGCATCCGTGTCGAACTGCATACCCTGAACCTTCAAATTCGGATTTTTTTTGACAGTCTTTCAAAATCGTTTTGGAAATACAAATATTTTTGACATAAATTTGAATATCTTTTTTAAATACCGTTAGATTTCTGTTTTATTTGGTTTAATATTGACGAGGCAATGCTAGTCACCTAACCACGTTAAAATTTTGACAACATTTCACATTGGTTTTTCAAAATTTTCACTTATACTGATATATCAATCAGTACTCAATTTTTGACTTTCAACTTTCAATAACTCGCTCGGATATTGACCGATCGATACGAAACTTTCATTTTCGGCATCAGGGAGTGCATCCGTGTCGAACTGCATACCCTGAACCTTCAAATTCGGATTTTTTTGACAGTCTTTCAAAATCGTTTTGGAAATACAAATATTTTTGACATAAATTTGAATATCTTTTTTAAATACCGTTAGATTTCTGTTTTATTTGGTTTAATATTGACGAGGCAATGCTAGTCACCTAACCACGTTAAAATTTTGACAACATTTCACATTGGTTTTTCAAAATTTTCACTTATACTGATATATCAATCAGTACTCAATTTTTGACTTTCAACTTTCAATAACTCGCTCGGATATTGACCGATCGATACGAAACTTTCATTTTCGGCATCAGGGAGTGCATCCGTGTCGAACTGCATACCCTGAACCTTCAAATTCGGATTTTTTTGACAGTCTTTCAAAATCGTTTTGGAAATACAAATATTTTTGACATAAATTTGAATATCTTTTTTAAATACCGTTAGATTTCTGTTTTATTTGGTTTAATATTGACGAGGCAATGCTAGTCACCTAACCACGTTAAAACTTTGACAACATTTCACATTGGTTTTTCAAAATTTTCACTTATACTGATATATCAATCAGTACTCAATTTTTGACTTTCAACTTTCAATAACTCGCTCGGATATTGACCGATCGATACGAAACTTTCATTTTCGGCATCAGGAAGTGCATCCGTGTCGAACTGCATACCCTAAACCTTCAAATTCGGATTTTTTTTGACAGTCTTTCAAAATCGTTTTGGAAATACAAATATTTTTGACATAAATTTGAATATCTTTTTTAAATACCGTTAGATTTCTGTTTTATTTGGTTTAATATTGACGAGGCAATGCTAGTCACCTAACCACGTTAAAATTTTGACAACATTTCACATTGGTTTTTCAAAATTTTCACTTATACTGATATATCAATCAGTACTCAATTTTTGACTTTCAACTTTCAATAACTCGCTCGGATATTGACCGATCGATACGAAACTTTCATTTTCGGCATCAGGGAGTGCATCCGTGTCGAACTGCATACCCTGAACCTTCAAATTCGGAGTTTTAGACAGTCTTTCAAAATCGTTTTGGAAATACAAATATTTTTGACATAAATTTGAATATCTTTTTTAAATACCGTTAGATTTCTGTTTTATTTGGTTTAATATTGACGAGGCAATGCTAGTCACCTAACCACGTTAAAATTTTGACAACATTTCACATTGGTTTTTCAAAATTTTCACTTATACTGATATATCAATCAGTACTCAATTTTTGACTTTCAACTTTCAATAACTCGCTCGGATATTGACCGATCGATACGAAACTTTCATTTTCGGCATCAAGGAGTGCATCCGTGTCGAACTGCATACCCTGAACCTTCAAATTCGGATTTTTTTTGACAGTCTTTCAAAATCGTTTTGGAAATACAAATATTTTTGACATAAATTTGAATATCTTTTTTAAATACCGTTAGATTTCTGTTTTATTTGGTTTAATATTGACGAGGCAATGCTAGTCACCTAACCACGTTAAAATTTTGACAACATTTCACATTGGTTTTTCAAAATTTTCACTTATACTGATATATCAATCAGTACTCAATTTTTGACTTTCAACTTTCAATAACTCGCTCGGATATTGACCGATCGATACGAAACTTTCATTTTCGGCATCAGGGAGTGCATCCGTGTCGAACTGCATACCCTGAACCTTCAAATTCGGATTTTTTTGACAGTCTTTCAAAATCGTTTTGGAAATACAAATATTTTTGACATAAATTTGAATATCTTTTTTAAATACCGTTAGATTTCTGTTTTATTTGGTTTAATATTGACGAGGCAATGCTAGTCACCTAACCACGTTAAAATTTTGACAACATTTCACATTGGTTTTTCAAAATTTTCACTTATACTGATATATCAATCAGTACTCAATTTTTGACTTTCAACTTTCAATAACTCGCTCGGATATTGACCGATCGATACGAAACTTTCATTTTCGGCATCAGGGAGTGCATCCGTGTCGAACTGCATACCCTGAACCTTCAAATTCGGATTTTTTTGACAGTCTTTCAAAATCGTTTTGGAAATACAAATATTTTTGACATAAATTTGAATATCTTTTTTAAATACCGTTAGATTTCTGTTTTATTTGGTTTAATATTGACGAGGCAATGCTAGTCACCTAACCACGTTAAAACTTTGACAACATTTCACATTGGTTTTTCAAAATTTTCACTTATACTGATATATCAATCAGTACTCAATTTTTGACTTTCAACTTTCAATAACTCGCTCGGATATTGACCGATCGATACGAAACTTTCATTTTCGGCATCAGGAAGTGCATCCGTGTCGAACTGCATACCCTAAACCTTCAAATTCGGATTTTTTTTGACAGTCTTTCAAAATCGTTTTGGAAATACAAATATTTTTGACATAAATTTGAATATCTTTTTTAAATACCGTTAGATTTCTGTTTTATTTGGTTTAATATTGACGAGGCAATGCTAGTCACCTAACCACGTTAAAATTTTGACAACATTTCACATTGGTTTTTCAAAATTTTCACTTATACTGATATATCAATCAGTACTCAATTTTTGACTTTCAACTTTCAATAACTCGCTCGGATATTGACCGATCGATACGAAACTTTCATTTTCGGCATCAGGGAGTGCATCCGTGTCGAACTGCATACCCTGAACCTTCAAATTCGGAGTTTTAGACAGTCTTTCAAAATCGTTTTGGAAATACAAATATTTTTGACATAAATTTGAATATCTTTTTTAAATACCGTTAGATTTCTGTTTTATTTGGTTTAATATTGACGAGGCAATGCTAGTCACCTAACCACGTTAAAATTTTGACAACATTTCACATTGGTTTTTCAAAATTTTCACTTATACTGATAT
Source organism: Choreutis nemorana (assembly GCA_949316135.1). Lineage (NCBI taxonomy): Eukaryota > Metazoa > Arthropoda > Insecta > Lepidoptera > Choreutidae > Choreutis > Choreutis nemorana. The sequence continues at coordinate 200,698 of OX438622.1, forward strand.
ATCAATCAGTACTCAATTTTTGACTTTCAACTTTCAATAACTCGCTCGGATATTGACCGATCGATACGAAACTTTCATTTTCGGCATCAGGAAGTGCATCCGTGTCGAACTGCATACCCTGAACCTTCAAATTCGGATTTTTTTGACAGTCTTTCAAAATCGTTTTGGAAATCCAAATATTTTTGACATAAATTTGAATATCTTTTTTAAATACCGTTAGATTTCTGTTTTATTTGGTTTAATATTGACGAGGCAATGCTAGTCACCTAACCACGTGAAAATTTTGACAAGATTTCACATTGGTTTTTCAAAATTTTCACTTATACTGATATATCAATCAGTACTCAATTTTTGACTTTCAACTTTCAATAACTCGCTCGGATATTGACCGATCGATACGAAACTTTCATTTTCGGCATCAGGGAGTGCATCCGTGTCGAACTGCATACCCTGAACCTTCAAATTCGGAGTTTTAGACAGTCTTTCAAAATCGTTTTGGAAATACAAATATTTTTGACATAAATTTGAATATCTTTTTTAAATACCGTTAGATTTCTGTTTTATTTGGTTTAATATTGACGAGGCAATGCTAGTCACCTAACCACGTTAAAATTTTGACAACATTTCACATTGGTTTTTCAAAATTTTCACTTATACTGATATATCAATCAGTACTCAATTTTTGACTTTCAACTTTCAATAACTCGCTCGGATATTGACCGATCGATACGAAACTTTCATTTTCGGCATCAGGAAGTGCATCCGTGTCGAACTGCATACCCTGAACCTTCAAATTCGGATTTTTTTGACAGTCTTTCAAAATCGTTTTGGAAATCCAAATATTTTTGACATAAATTTGAATATCTTTTTTAAATACCGTTAGATTTCTGTTTTATTTGGTTTAATATTGACGAGGCAATGCTAGTCACCTAACCACGTTAAAATTTTGACATTTCACATTGGTTTTTCAAAATTTTCACTTATACTGATATATCAATCAGTACTCAATTTTTGACTTTCAACTTTCAATAACTCGCTCGGATATTGACCGATCGATACGAAATTTTTATTTTCGGCATCAGGAAGTGCATCCGTGTCGAACTGCATACCCTAAACCTTCAAATTCGGATTTTTTTTGACAGTCTTTCAAAATCGTTTTGGAAATAGAAATAATTTTGACATAAATTTGAATATCTTTTTTAAATACCGTTAGATTTCTGTTTTATTTGGTTTAATATTGACGAGGCAATGCTAGTCACCTAACCACGTTAAAATTTTGACAACATTTCACATTGGTTTTTCAAAATTTTCACTTATACTGATATATCAATCAGTACTCAATTTTTGACTTTCAACTTTCAATAACTCGCTCGGATATTGACCGATCGATACGAAACTTTCATTTTCGGCATCAAGGAGTGCATCCGTGTCGAACTGCATACCCTGAACCTTCAAATTCGGATTTTTTTTGACAGTCTTTCAAAATCGTTTTGGAAATACAAATATTTTTGACATAAATTTGAATATCTTTTTTAAATACCGTTAGATTTCTGTTTTATTTGGTTTAATATTGACGAGGCAATGCTAGTCACCTAACCACGTTAAAATTTTGACAACATTTCACATTGGTTTTTCAAAATTTTCACTTATACTGATATATCAATCAGTACTCAATTTTTGACTTTCAACTTTCAATAACTCGCTCGGATATTGACCGATCGATACGAAACTTTCATTTTCGGCATCAGGGAGTGCATCCGTGTCGAACTGCATACCCTGAACCTTCAAATTCGGATTTTTTTGACAGTCTTTCAAAATCGTTTTGGAAATACAAATATTTTTGACATAAATTTGAATATCTTTTTTAAATACCGTTAGATTTCTGTTTTATTTGGTTTAATATTGACGAGGCAATGCTAGTCACCTAACCACGTTAAAACTTTGACAACATTTCACATTGGTTTTTCAAAATTTTCACTTATACTGATATATCAATCAGTACTCAATTTTTGACTTTCAACTTTCAATAACTCGCTCGGATATTGACCGATCGATACGAAACTTTCATTTTCGGCATCAGGAAGTGCATCCGTGTCGAACTGCATACCCTAAACCTTCAAATTCGGATTTTTTTTGACAGTCTTTCAAAATCGTTTTGGAAATACAAATATTTTTGACATAAATTTGAATATCTTTTTTAAATACCGTTAGATTTCTGTTTTATTTGGTTTAATATTGACGAGGCAATGCTAGTCACCTAACCACGTTAAAATTTTGACAACATTTCACATTGGTTTTTCAAAATTTTCACTTATACTGATATATCAATCAGTACTCAATTTTTGACTTTCAACTTTCAATAACTCGCTCGGATATTGACCGATCGATACGAAACTTTCATTTTCGGCATCAGGGAGTGCATCCGTGTCGAACTGCATACCCTGAACCTTCAAATTCGGATTTTTTTGACAGTCTTTCAAAATCGTTTTGGAAATACAAATATTTTTGACATAAATTTGAATATCTTTTTTAAATACCGTTAGATTTCTGTTTTATTTGGTTTAATATTGACGAGGCAATGCTAGTCACCTAACCACGTTAAAACTTTGACAACATTTCACATTGGTTTTTCAAAATTTTCACTTATACTGATATATCAATCAGTACTCAATTTTTGACTTTCAACTTTCAATAACTCGCTCGGATATTGACCGATCGATACGAAACTTTCATTTTCGGCATCAGGAAGTGCATCCGTGTCGAACTGCATACCCTAAACCTTCAAATTCGGATTTTTTTTGACAGTCTTTCAAAATCGTTTTGGAAATACAAATATTTTTGACATAAATTTGAATATCTTTTTTAAATACCGTTAGATTTCTGTTTTATTTGGTTTAATATTGACGAGGCAATGCTAGTCACCTAACCACGTTAAAATTTTGACATTTCACATTGGTTTTTCAAAATTTTCACTTATACTGATATATCAATCAGTACTCAATTTTTGACTTTCAACTTTCAATAACTCGCTCGGATATTGACCGATCGATACGAAATTTTTATTTTCGGCATCAGGAAGTGCATCCGTGTCGAACTGCATACCCTAAACCTTCAAATTCGGATTTTTTTTGACAGTCTTTCAAAATCGTTTTGGAAATACAAATAATTTTGACATAAATTTGAATATCTTTTTTAAATACCGTTCGATTTCTGTTTTATTTGGTTTAATATTGACGAGGCAATGCTAGTCACCTAACCACGTTAAAATTTTGACAACATTTCACATTGGTTTTTCAAAATTTTCACTTATACTGATATATCAATCAGTACTCAATTTTTGACTTTCAACTTTCAATAACTCGCTCGGATATTGACCGATCGATACGAAACTTTCATTTTCGGCATCAGGGAGTACATCCGTGTCGAACTGCATATCCTGAACCTTCAAATTCGGATTTTTTTTGACAGTCTTTCAAAATCGTTTTGGAAATACAAATATTTTTGACATAAATTTGAATATCTCTTTTAAATACCGTTAGATTTCTGTTTTATTTGGTTTAATATTGACGAAGCAATGCTAGTCACCTAACCACGTTAAAATTTTGACAACATTTCACATTGGTTTTTCAAAATTTTCACTTATACTGATATATCAATCAGTACTCAATTTTTGACTTTCAACTTTCAATAACTCGCTCGGATATTGACCGACCGATACGAAACTTTCATTTTCGGCATCAGGAAGTGCATCCGTGTCGAACTGCATATCCTGAACCTTCAAATTCGGATTTTTTTTGACAGTCTTTCAAAATCGTTTTGGAAATACAAATATTTTTGACATAAATTTGAATATCTCTTTTAAATACCGTTAGATTTCTGTTTTATTTAGTTTAATATTGACGAGGCAATGCTAGTCACCTAACCACGTTAAAATTTTGACAACATTTCACATTGGTTTTTCAAAATTTTCACTTATACTGATATATCAATCAGTACTCAATTTTTGACTTTCAACTTTCAATAACTCGCTCGGATATTGACCGATCGATACGAAACTTTCATTTTCGGCATCAGGAAGTGCATCCGTGTCGAACTGCATACCCTGAACCTTCAAATTCGGATTTTTTGACAGTCTTTCAACATCGTTTTGGAAATACAAATATTTTTGACATAAATTTGAATATCTTTTTTAAATACCGTTAGATTTCTGTTTTATTTGGTTTAATATTGACGAGGCAATGCTAGTCACCTAACCACGTTAAAATTTTGACAACATTTCACATTGGTTTTTCAACATTTTCACTTATACTGATATATCAATCAGTACTCAATTTTTGACTTTCAACTTTCAATAACTCGCTCGGATATTGACCGATCGATACGAAACTTTCATTTTCGGCATCAGGAAGTGCATCCGTGTCGAACTGCATACCCTGAACCTTCAAATTCGGATTTTTTGACAGTCTTTCAACATCGTTTTGGAAATACAAATATTTTTGACATAAATTTGAATATCTTTTTTAAATACCGTTAGATTTCTGTTTTATTTGGTTTAATATTGACGAGGCAATGCTAGTCACCTAACCACGTTAAAATTTTGACAACATTTCACATTGGTTTTTCAAAATTTTCACTTATACTGATATATCAATCAGTACTCAATTTTTGACTTTCAACTTTCAATAACTCGCTCGGATATTGACCGATCGATACGAAACTTTCATTTTCGGCATCAAGGAGTGCATCCGTGTCGAACTGCATACCCTGAACCTTCAAATTCGGATTTTTTTTGACAGTCTTTCAAAATCGTTTTGGAAATACAAATATTTTTGACATAAATTTGAATATCTTTTTTAAATACCGTTAGATTTCTGTTTTATTTGGTTTAATATTGACGAGGCAATGCTAGTCACCTAACCACGTTAAAATTTTGACAACATTTCACATTGGTTTTTCAAAATTTTCACTTATACTGATATATCAATCAGTACTCAATTTTTGACTTTCAACTTTCAATAACTCGCTCGGATATTGACCGATCGATACGAAACTTTCATTTTCGGCATCAGGGAGTGCATCCGTGTCGAACTGCATACCCTGAACCTTCAAATTCGGATTTTTTTGACAGTCTTTCAAAATCGTTTTGGAAATACAAATATTTTTGACATAAATTTGAATATCTTTTTTAAATACCGTTAGATTTCTGTTTTATTTGGTTTAATATTGACGAGGCAATGCTAGTCACCTAACCACGTTAAAACTTTGACAACATTTCACATTGGTTTTTCAAAATTTTCACTTATACTGATATATCAATCAGTACTCAATTTTTGACTTTCAACTTTCAATAACTCGCTCGGATATTGACCGATCGATACGAAACTTTCATTTTCGGCATCAGGAAGTGCATCCGTGTCGAACTGCATACCCTAAACCTTCAAATTCGGATTTTTTTTGACAGTCTTTCAAAATCGTTTTGGAAATACAAATATTTTTGACATAAATTTGAATATCTTTTTTAAATACCGTTAGATTTCTGTTTTATTTGGTTTAATATTGACGAGGCAATGCTAGTCACCTAACCACGTTAAAATTTTGACAACATTTCACATTGGTTTTTCAAAATTTTCACTTATACTGATATATCAATCAGTACTCAATTTTTGACTTTCAACTTTCAATAACTCGCTCGGATATTGACCGATCGATACGAAACTTTCATTTTCGGCATCAGGGAGTGCATCCGTGTCGAACTGCATACCCTGAACCTTCAAATTCGGAGTTTTAGACAGTCTTTCAAAATCGTTTTGGAAATACAAATATTTTTGACATAAATTTGAATATCTTTTTTAAATACCGTTAGATTTCTGTTTTATTTGGTTTAATATTGACGAGGCAATGCTAGTCACCTAACCACGTTAAAATTTTGACAACATTTCACATTGGTTTTTCAAAATTTTCACTTATACTGATATATCAATCAGTACTCAATTTTTGACTTTCAACTTTCAATAACTCGCTCGGATATTGACCGATCGATACGAAACTTTCATTTTCGGCATCAGGAAGTGCATCCGTGTCGAACTGCATACCCTGAACCTTCAAATTCGGATTTTTTTGACAGTCTTTCAAAATCGTTTTGGAAATCCAAATATTTTTGACATAAATTTGAATATCTTTTTTAAATACCGTTAGATTTCTGTTTTATTTGGTTTAATATTGACGAGGCAATGCTAGTCACCTAACCACGTTAAAATTTTGACAACATTTCACATTGGTTTTTCAAAATTTTCACTTATACTGATATATCAATCAGTACTCAATTTTTGACTTTCAACTTTCAATAACTCGCTCGGATATTGACCGATCGATACGAAACTTTCATTTTCGGCATCAGGGAGTGCATCCGTGTCGAACTGCATACCCTGAACCTTCAAATTCGGAGTTTTAGACAGTCTTTCAAAATCGTTTTGGAAATACAAATATTTTTGACATAAATTTGAATATCTTTTTTAAATACCGTTAGATTTCTGTTTTATTTGGTTTAATATTGACGAGGCAATGCTAGTCACCTAACCACGTTAAAATTTTGACAACATTTCACATTGGTTTTTCAAAATTTTCACTTATACTGATATATCAATCAGTACTCAATTTTTGACTTTCAACTTTCAATAACTCGCTCGGATATTGACCGATCGATACGAAACTTTCATTTTCGGCATCAGGAAGTGCATCCGTGTCGAACTGCATACCCTGAACCTTCAAATTCGGATTTTTTTGACAGTCTTTCAAAATCGTTTTGGAAATCCAAATATTTTTGACATAAATTTGAATATCTTTTTTAAATACCGTTAGATTTCTGTTTTATTTGGTTTAATATTGACGAGGCAATGCTAGTCACCTAACCACGTTAAAATTTTGACAACATTTCACATTGCTTTTTCAAAATTTTCACTTATACTGATATATCAATCAGTACTCAATTTTTGACTTTCAACTTTCAATAACTCGCTCGGATATTGACCGATCGATACGAAACTTTCATTTTCGGCATCAGGGAGTGCATCCGTGTCGAACTGCATACCCTGAACCTTCAAATTCGGATTTTTTGACAGTCTTTCAAAATCGTTTTGGAAATAGAAATAATTTTGACATAAATTTGAATATCTTTTTTAAATACCGTTAGATTTCTGTTTTATTTGGTTTAATATTGACGAGGCAATGCTAGTCACCTAACCACGTTAAAATTTTGACAACATTTCACATTGGTTTTTCAAAATTTTCACTTATACTGATATATCAATCAGTACTCAATTTTTGACTTTCAACTTTCAATAACTCGCTCGGATATTGACCGATCGATACGAAACTTTCATTTTCGGCATCAGGGAGTGCATCCGTGTCGAACTGCATACCCTGAACCTTCAAATTCGGATTTTTTGACAGTCTTTCAAAATCGTTTTGGAAATACAAATATTTTTGACATAAATTTGAATATCTTTTTTAAATACCGTTAGATTTCTGTTTTATTTGGTTTAATATTGACGAGGCAATGCTAGTCACCTAACCACGTTAAAATTTTGACATTTCACATTGGTTTTTCAAAATTTTCACTTATACTGATATATCAATCAGTACTCAATTTTTGACTTTCAACTTTCAATATCTCGCTCGGATATTGACCGATCGATACGAAACTTTCATTTTCGGCATCAAGGAGTGCATCCGTGTCGAACTGCATACCCTGAACCTTCAAATTCGGATTTTTTTTGACAGTCTTTCAAAATCGTTTTGGAAATACAAATATTTTTGACATAAATTTGAATATCTTTTTTAAATACCGTTAGATTTCTGTTTTATTTGGTTTAATATTGACGAGGCAATGCTAGTCACCTAACCACGTTAAAATTTTGACAACATTTCACATTGGTTTTTCAAAATTTTCACTTATACTGATATATCAATCAGTACTCAATTTTTGACTTTCAACTTTCAATAACTCGCTCGGATATTGACCGATCGATACGAAACTTTCATTTTCGGCATCAGGAAGTGCATCCGTGTCGAACTGCATATCCTGAACCTTCAAATTCGGATTTTTTTTGACAGTCTTTCAAAATCGTTTTGGAAATACAAATATTTTTGACATAAATTTGAATATCTCTTTTAAATACCGTTAGATTTCTGTTTTATTTGGTTTAATATTGACGAGGCAATGCTAGTCACCTAACCACGTTAAAATTTTGACAACATTTCACATTGGTTTTTCAAAATTTTCACTTATACTGATATATCAATCAGTACTCAATTTTTGACTTTCAACTTTCAATAACTCGCTCGGATATTGACCGATCGATACGAAACTTTCATTTTCGGCATCAGGGAGTACATCCGTGTCGAACTGCATACCCTGAACCTTCAAATTCGGATTTTTTGACAGTCTTTCAAAATCGTTTTGGAAATACAAATATTTTTGACATAAATTTGAATATCTTTTTTAAATACCGTTAGATTTCTGTTTTATTTGGTTTAATATTGACGAGGCAATGCTAGTCACCTAACCACGTTAAAATTTTGACAACATTTCACATTGGTTTTTCAAAATTTTCACTTATACTGATATATCAATCAGTACTCAATTTTTGACTTTCAACTTTCAATAACTCGCTCGGATATTGACTGATCGATACGAAACTTTCATTTTCGGCATCAGGGAGTGCATCCGTGTCGAACTGCATACCCTGAACCTTCAAATTCGGATTTTTTGACAGTCTTTCAAAATCGTTTTGGAAATACAAATATTTTTGACATAAATTTGAATATCTTTTTTAAATACCGTTAGATTTCTGTTTTATTTGGTTTAATATTGACGAGGCAATGCTAGTCACCTAACCACGTTAAAATTTTGACAACATTTCACATTGGTTTTTCAAAATTTTCACTTATACTGATATATCAATCAGTACTCAATTTTTGACTTTCAACTTTCAATAACTCGCTCGGATATTGACCGATCGATACGAAACTTTCATTTTCGGCATCAGGGAGTACATCCGTGTCGAACTGCATATCCTGAACCTTCAAATTCGGATTTTTTTTGACAGTCTTTCAAAATCGTTTTGGAAATACAAATATTTTTGACATAAATTTGAATATCTCTTTTAAATACCGTTAGATTTCTGTTTTATTTGGTTTAATATTGACGAAGCAATGCTAGTCACCTAACCACGTTAAAATTTTGACAACATTTCACATTGGTTTTTCAAAATTTTCACTTATACTGATATATCAATCAGTACTCAATTTTTGACTTTCAACTTTCAATAACTCGCTCGGATATTGACCGACCGATACGAAACTTTCATTTTCGGCATCAGGAAGTGCATCCGTGTCGAACTGCATATCCTGAACCTTCAAATTCGGATTTTTTTTGACAGTCTTTCAAAATCGTTTTGGAAATACAAATATTTTTGACATAAATTTGAATATCTCTTTTAAATACCGTTAGATTTCTGTTTTATTTAGTTTAATATTGACGAGGCAATGCTAGTCACCTAACCACGTTAAAATTTTGACAACATTTCACATTGGTTTTTCAAAATTTTCACTTATACTGATATATCAATCAGTACTCAATTTTTGACTTTCAACTTTCAATAACTCGCTCGGATATTGACCGATCGATACGAAACTTTCATTTTCGGCATCAGGAAGTGCATCCGTGTCGAACTGCATACCCTGAACCTTCAAATTCGGATTTTTTGACAGTCTTTCAACATCGTTTTGGAAATACAAATATTTTTGACATAAATTTGAATATCTTTTTTAAATACCGTTAGATTTCTGTTTTATTTGGTTTAATATTGACGAGGCAATGCTAGTCACCTAACCACGTTAAAATTTTGACAACATTTCACATTGGTTTTTCAACATTTTCACTTATACTGATATATCAATCAGTACTCAATTTTTGACTTTCAACTTTCAATAACTCGCTCGGATATTGACCGATCGATACGAAACTTTCATTTTCGGCATCAGGAAGTGCATCCGTGTCGAACTGCATACCCTGAACCTTCAAATTCGGATTTTTTGACAGTCTTTCAACATCGTTTTGGAAATACAAATATTTTTGACATAAATTTGAATATCTTTTTTAAATACCGTTAGATTTCTGTTTTATTTGGTTTAATATTGACGAGGCAATGCTAGTCACCTAACCACGTTAAAATTTTGACAACATTTCACATTGGTTTTTCAAAATTTTCACTTATACTGATATATCAATCAGTACTCAATTTTTGACTTTCAACTTTCAATAACTCGCTCGGATATTGACCGATCGATACGAAACTTTCATTTTCGGCATCAAGGAGTGCATCCGTGTCGAACTGCATACCCTGAACCTTCAAATTCGGATTTTTTTTGACAGTCTTTCAAAATCGTTTTGGAAATACAAATATTTTTGACATAAATTTGAATATCTTTTTTAAATACCGTTAGATTTCTGTTTTATTTGGTTTAATATTGACGAGGCAATGCTAGTCACCTAACCACGTTAAAATTTTGACAACATTTCACATTGGTTTTTCAAAATTTTCACTTATACTGATATATCAATCAGTACTCAATTTTTGACTTTCAACTTTCAATAACTCGCTCGGATATTGACCGATCGATACGAAACTTTCATTTTCGGCATCAGGGAGTGCATCCGTGTCGAACTGCATACCCTGAACCTTCAAATTCGGATTTTTTGACAGTCTTTCAAAATCGTTTTGGAAATACAAATATTTTTGACATAAATTTGAATATCTTTTTTAAATACCGTTAGATTTCTGTTTTATTTGGTTTAATATTGACGAGGCAATGCTAGTCACCTAACCACGTTAAAATTTTGACAACATTTCACATTGGTTTTTCAAAATTTTCACTTATACTGATATTTCAATCAGTACTCAATTTTTGACTTTCAACTTTCAATAACTCGCTCGGATATTGACCGATCGATACGAAACTTTCATTTTCGGCATCAGGGAGTGTATCCGTGTCGAACTGCATACCCTGAACCTTCAAATTCGGATTTTTTTTGACAGTCTTTCAAAATCGTTTTGGAAATACAAATATTTTTGACATAAATTTGAATATCTTTTTTAAATACCGTTAGATTTCTGTTTTATTTGGTTTAATATTGACGAGGCAATGCTAGTCACCTAACCACGTTAAAATTTTGACAACATTTCACATTGGTTTTTCAAAATTTTCACTTATACTGATATATCAATCAGTCCTCAATTTTTGACTTTCAACTTTCAATAACTCGCTCGGATATTGACCGATCGATACGAAACTTTCATTTTCGGCATCAGGGAGTGTATCCGTGTCGAACTGCATACCCTGAACCTTCAAATTCGGATTTTTTGACTGTCTTTCAAAATCGTTTTGGAAATACAAATAGTTTTGACATAAATTTGAATATCTTTTTTAAATACCGTTAGATTTCTGTTTTATTTGGTTTAATATTGACGAGGCAATGCTAGTCACCTAACCACGTTAAAATTTTGACAACATTTCACATTGGTTTTTCAAAATTTTCACTTATACTGATATATCAATCAGTACTCAATTTTTGACTTTCAACTTTCAATAACTCGCTCGGATATTGACCGATCGATACGAAACTTTCATTTTCGGCATCAGGGAGTGCATCCGTATCGAACTGCATACCCTGAACCTTCAAATTCGGATTTTTTTGACAGTCTTTCAAAATCGTTTTGGAAATACAAATATTTTTGACATAAATTTGAATATCTTTTTTAAATACCGTTAGATTTCTGTTTTATTTGGTTTAATATTGACGAGGCAATGCTAGTCACCTAACCACGTTAAAATTTTGACAACATTTCACATTGGTTTTTCAAAATTTTCACTTATACTGATATATCAATCAGTACTCAATTTTTGACTTTCAACTTTCAATAACTCGCTCGGATATTGACCGATCGATACGAAACTTTCATTTTCGGCATCAGGGAGTGCATCCGTGTCGAACTGCATACCCTGAACCTTCAAATTCGGATTTTTTTTGACAGTCTTTCAAAATCGTTTTGGAAATACAAATATTTTTGACATAAATTTGAATATCTTTTTTAAATACCGTTAGATTTCTGTTTTATTTGGTTTAATATTGACGAGGCAATGCTAGTCACCTAACCACGTTAAAATTTTGACAACATTTCACATTGGTTTTTCAAAATTTTCACTTATACTGATATATCAATCAGTACTCAATTTTTGACTTTCAACTTTCAATAACTCGCTCGGATATTGACCGATCGATACGAAACTTTCATTTTCGGCATCAAGGAGTGCATCCGTGTCGAACTGCATACCCTGAACCTTCAAATTCGGATTTTTTTTGACAGTCTTTCAAAATCGTTTTGGAAATACAAATATTTTTGACATAAATTTGAATATCTTTTTTAAATACCGTTAGATTTCTGTTTTATTTGGTTTAATATTGACGAGGCAATGCTAGTCACCTAACCACGTTAAAATTTTGACAACATTTCACATTGGTTTTTCAAAATTTTCACTTATACTGATATATCAATCAGTACTCAATTTTTGACTTTCAACTTTCAATAACTCGCTCGGATATTGACCGATCGATACGAAACTTTCATTTTCGGCATCAGGGAGTGCATCCGTGTCGAACTGCATACCCTGAACCTTCAAATTCGGATTTTTTGACAGTCTTTCAAAATCGTTTTGGAAATACAAATATTTTTGACATAAATTTGAATATCTTTTTTAAATACCGTTAGATTTCTGTTTTATTTGGTTTAATATTGACGAGGCAATGCTAGTCACCTAACCACGTTAAAATTTTGACAACATTTCACATTGGTTTTTCAAAATTTTCACTTATACTGATATTTCAATCAGTACTCAATTTTTGACTTTCAACTTTCAATAACTCGCTCGGATATTGACCGATCGATACGAAACTTTCATTTTCGGCATCAGGGAGTGTATCCGTGTCGAACTGCATACCCTGAACCTTCAAATTCGGATTTTTTTTGACAGTCTTTCAAAATCGTTTTGGAAATACAAATATTTTTGACATAAATTTGAATATCTTTTTTAAATACCGTTAGATTTCTGTTTTATTTGGTTTAATATTGACGAGGCAATGCTAGTCACCTAACCACGTTAAAATTTTGACAACATTTCACATTGGTTTTTCAAAATTTTCACTTATACTGATATATCAATCAGTCCTCAATTTTTGACTTTCAACTTTCAATAACTCGCTCGGATATTGACCGATCGATACGAAACTTTCATTTTCGGCATCAGGGAGTGTATCCGTGTCGAACTGCATACCCTGAACCTTCAAATTCGGATTTTTTGACTGTCTTTCAAAATCGTTTTGGAAATACAAATAGTTTTGACATAAATTTGAATATCTTTTTTAAATACCGTTAGATTTCTGTTTTATTTGGTTTAATATTGACGAGGCAATGCTAGTCACCTAACCACGTTAAAATTTTGACAACATTTCACATTGGTTTTTCAAAATTTTCACTTATACTGATATATCAATCAGTACTCAATTTTTGACTTTCAACTTTCAATAACTCGCTCGGATATTGACCGATCGATACGAAACTTTCATTTTCGGCATCAGGGAGTGCATCCGTATCGAACTGCATACCCTGAACCTTCAAATTCGGATTTTTTTGACAGTCTTTCAAAATCGTTTTGGAAATACAAATATTTTTGACATAAATTTGAATATCTTTTTTAAATACCGTTAGATTTCTGTTTTATTTGGTTTAATATTGACGAAGCAATGCTAGTCACCTAACCACGTTAAAATTTTGACAACATTTCACATTGGTTTTTCAAAATTTTCACTTATACTGATATATCAATCAGTACTCAATTTTTGACTTTCAACTTTCAATAACTCACTCGGATATTGACCGATCGATACGAAACTTTCATTTTCGGCATCAGGGAGTGCATCCGTGTCGAACTGCATACCCTGAACCTTCAAATTCGGATTTTTTTTGACAGTCTTTCAAAATCGTTTTGGAAATACAAATATTTTTGACATAAATTTGAATATCTTTTTTAAATACCGTTAGATTTCTGTTTTATTTGGTTTAATATTGACGAGGCAATGCTAGTCACCTAACCACGTTAAAATTTTGACAACATTTCACATTGGTTTTTCAAAATTTTCACTTATACTGATATATCAATCAGTCCTCAATTTTTGACTTTCAACTTTCAATAACTCGCTCGGATATTGACCGATCGATACGAAACTTTCATTTTCGGCATCAGGGAGTGCATCCGTGTCGAACTGCATACCCTGAACCTTCAAATTCGGATTTTTTGACAGTCTTTCAAAATCGTTTTGGAAATACAAATATTTTTGACATAAATTTGAATATCTTTTTTAAATACCGTTAGATTTCTGTTTTATTTGGTTTAATATTGACGAGGCAATGCTAGTCACCTAACCACGTTAAAATTTTGACAACATTTCACATTGGTTTTTCAAAATTTTCACTTATACTGATATATCAATCAGTACTCAATTTTTGACTTTCAACTTTCAATAACTCGCTCGGATATTGACCGATCGATACGAAACTTTCATTTTCGGCATCAGGGAGTGCATCCGTGTCGAACTGCATACCCTGAACCTTCAAATTCGGATTTTTTTTGACAGTCTTTCAAAATCGTTTTGGAAATACAAATATTTTTGACATAAATTTGAATATCTTTTTTAAATACCGTTAGATTTCTGTTTTATTTGGTTTAATATTGACGAGGCAATGCTAGTCACCTAACCACGTTAAAATTTTGACAACATTTCACATTGGTTTTTCAAAATTTTCACTTATACTGATATATCAATCAGTCCTCAATTTTTGACTTTCAACTTTCAATAACTCGCTCGGATATTGACCGATCGATACGAAACTTTCATTTTCGGCATCAGGGAGTGCATCCGTGTCGAACTGCATACCCTGAACCTTCAAATTCGGATTTTTTTTGACAGTCTTTCAAAATCGTTTTGGAAATACAAATATTTTTGACATAAATTTGAATATCTTTTTTAAATACCGTTAGATTTCTGTTTTATTTGGTTTAATATTGAC
Organism: Choreutis nemorana; assembly: GCA_949316135.1. NCBI lineage: Eukaryota > Metazoa > Arthropoda > Insecta > Lepidoptera > Choreutidae > Choreutis > Choreutis nemorana. The sequence continues at coordinate 215,883 of OX438622.1, forward strand.
GAGGCAATGCTAGTCACCTAACCACGTTAAAATTTTGACAACATTTCACATTGGTTTTTCAAAATTTTCACTTATACTGATATATCAATCAGTACTCAATTTTTGACTTTCAACTTTCAATAACTCGCTCGGATATTGACCGATCGATACGAAACTTTCATTTTCGGCATCAGGGAGTGCATCCGTGTCGAACTGCATACCCTGAACCTTCAAATTCGGATTTTTTGACAGTCTTTCAAAATCGTTTTGGAAATACAAATATTTTTGACATAAATTTGAATATCTTTTTTAAATACCGTTAGATTTCTGTTTTATTTGGTTTAATATTGACGAGGCAATGCTAGTCACCTAACCACGTTAAAATTTTGACAACATTTCACATTGGTTTTTCAAAATTTTCACTTATACTGATATTTCAATCAGTACTCAATTTTTGACTTTCAACTTTCAATAACTCGCTCGGATATTGACCGATCGATACGAAACTTTCATTTTCGGCATCAGGGAGTGTATCCGTGTCGAACTGCATACCCTGAACCTTCAAATTCGGATTTTTTTTGACAGTCTTTCAAAATCGTTTTGGAAATACAAATATTTTTGACATAAATTTGAATATCTTTTTTAAATACCGTTAGATTTCTGTTTTATTTGGTTTAATATTGACGAGGCAATGCTAGTCACCTAACCACGTTAAAATTTTGACAACATTTCACATTGGTTTTTCAAAATTTTCACTTATACTGATATATCAATCAGTCCTCAATTTTTGACTTTCAACTTTCAATAACTCGCTCGGATATTGACCGATCGATACGAAACTTTCATTTTCGGCATCAGGGAGTGTATCCGTGTCGAACTGCATACCCTGAACCTTCAAATTCGGATTTTTTGACTGTCTTTCAAAATCGTTTTGGAAATACAAATAGTTTTGACATAAATTTGAATATCTTTTTTAAATACCGTTAGATTTCTGTTTTATTTGGTTTAATATTGACGAGGCAATGCTAGTCACCTAACCACGTTAAAATTTTGACAACATTTCACATTGGTTTTTCAAAATTTTCACTTATACTGATATATCAATCAGTACTCAATTTTTGACTTTCAACTTTCAATAACTCGCTCGGATATTGACCGATCGATACGAAACTTTCATTTTCGGCATCAGGGAGTGCATCCGTATCGAACTGCATACCCTGAACCTTCAAATTCGGATTTTTTTGACAGTCTTTCAAAATCGTTTTGGAAATACAAATATTTTTGACATAAATTTGAATATCTTTTTTAAATACCGTTAGATTTCTGTTTTATTTGGTTTAATATTGACGAGGCAATGCTAGTCACCTAACCACGTTAAAATTTTGACAACATTTCACATTGGTTTTTCAAAATTTTCACTTATACTGATATATCAATCAGTACTCAATTTTTGACTTTCAACTTTCAATAACTCGCTCGGATATTGACCGATCGATACGAAACTTTCATTTTCGGCATCAGGGAGTGCATCCGTGTCGAACTGCATACCCTGAACCTTCAAATTCGGATTTTTTTTGACAGTCTTTCAAAATCGTTTTGGAAATACAAATATTTTTGACATAAATTTGAATATCTTTTTTAAATACCGTTAGATTTCTGTTTTATTTGGTTTAATATTGACGAGGCAATGCTAGTCACCTAACCACGTTAAAATTTTGACAACATTTCACATTGGTTTTTCAAAATTTTCACTTATACTGATATATCAATCAGTACTCAATTTTTGACTTTCAACTTTCAATAACTCGCTCGGATATTGACCGATCGATACGAAACTTTCATTTTCGGCATCAAGGAGTGCATCCGTGTCGAACTGCATACCCTGAACCTTCAAATTCGGATTTTTTTTGACAGTCTTTCAAAATCGTTTTGGAAATACAAATATTTTTGACATAAATTTGAATATCTTTTTTAAATACCGTTAGATTTCTGTTTTATTTGGTTTAATATTGACGAGGCAATGCTAGTCACCTAACCACGTTAAAATTTTGACAACATTTCACATTGGTTTTTCAAAATTTTCACTTATACTGATATATCAATCAGTACTCAATTTTTGACTTTCAACTTTCAATAACTCGCTCGGATATTGACCGATCGATACGAAACTTTCATTTTCGGCATCAGGGAGTGCATCCGTGTCGAACTGCATACCCTGAACCTTCAAATTCGGATTTTTTGACAGTCTTTCAAAATCGTTTTGGAAATACAAATATTTTTGACATAAATTTGAATATCTTTTTTAAATACCGTTAGATTTCTGTTTTATTTGGTTTAATATTGACGAGGCAATGCTAGTCACCTAACCACGTTAAAATTTTGACAACATTTCACATTGGTTTTTCAAAATTTTCACTTATACTGATATTTCAATCAGTACTCAATTTTTGACTTTCAACTTTCAATAACTCGCTCGGATATTGACCGATCGATACGAAACTTTCATTTTCGGCATCAGGGAGTGTATCCGTGTCGAACTGCATACCCTGAACCTTCAAATTCGGATTTTTTTTGACAGTCTTTCAAAATCGTTTTGGAAATACAAATATTTTTGACATAAATTTGAATATCTTTTTTAAATACCGTTAGATTTCTGTTTTATTTGGTTTAATATTGACGAGGCAATGCTAGTCACCTAACCACGTTAAAATTTTGACAACATTTCACATTGGTTTTTCAAAATTTTCACTTATACTGATATATCAATCAGTCCTCAATTTTTGACTTTCAACTTTCAATAACTCGCTCGGATATTGACCGATCGATACGAAACTTTCATTTTCGGCATCAGGGAGTGTATCCGTGTCGAACTGCATACCCTGAACCTTCAAATTCGGATTTTTTGACTGTCTTTCAAAATCGTTTTGGAAATACAAATAGTTTTGACATAAATTTGAATATCTTTTTTAAATACCGTTAGATTTCTGTTTTATTTGGTTTAATATTGACGAGGCAATGCTAGTCACCTAACCACGTTAAAATTTTGACAACATTTCACATTGGTTTTTCAAAATTTTCACTTATACTGATATATCAATCAGTACTCAATTTTTGACTTTCAACTTTCAATAACTCGCTCGGATATTGACCGATCGATACGAAACTTTCATTTTCGGCATCAGGGAGTGCATCCGTATCGAACTGCATACCCTGAACCTTCAAATTCGGATTTTTTTGACAGTCTTTCAAAATCGTTTTGGAAATACAAATATTTTTGACATAAATTTGAATATCTTTTTTAAATACCGTTAGATTTCTGTTTTATTTGGTTTAATATTGACGAAGCAATGCTAGTCACCTAACCACGTTAAAATTTTGACAACATTTCACATTGGTTTTTCAAAATTTTCACTTATACTGATATATCAATCAGTACTCAATTTTTGACTTTCAACTTTCAATAACTCACTCGGATATTGACCGATCGATACGAAACTTTCATTTTCGGCATCAGGGAGTGCATCCGTGTCGAACTGCATACCCTGAACCTTCAAATTCGGATTTTTTTTGACAGTCTTTCAAAATCGTTTTGGAAATACAAATATTTTTGACATAAATTTGAATATCTTTTTTAAATACCGTTAGATTTCTGTTTTATTTGGTTTAATATTGACGAGGCAATGCTAGTCACCTAACCACGTTAAAATTTTGACAACATTTCACATTGGTTTTTCAAAATTTTCACTTATACTGATATATCAATCAGTCCTCAATTTTTGACTTTCAACTTTCAATAACTCGCTCGGATATTGACCGATCGATACGAAACTTTCATTTTCGGCATCAGGGAGTGCATCCGTGTCGAACTGCATACCCTGAACCTTCAAATTCGGATTTTTTGACAGTCTTTCAAAATCGTTTTGGAAATACAAATATTTTTGACATAAATTTGAATATCTTTTTTAAATACCGTTAGATTTCTGTTTTATTTGGTTTAATATTGACGAGGCAATGCTAGTCACCTAACCACGTTAAAATTTTGACAACATTTCACATTGGTTTTTCAAAATTTTCACTTATACTGATATATCAATCAGTACTCAATTTTTGACTTTCAACTTTCAATAACTCGCTCGGATATTGACCGATCGATACGAAACTTTCATTTTCGGCATCAGGGAGTGCATCCGTGTCGAACTGCATACCCTGAACCTTCAAATTCGGATTTTTTTTGACAGTCTTTCAAAATCGTTTTGGAAATACAAATATTTTTGACATAAATTTGAATATCTTTTTTAAATACCGTTAGATTTCTGTTTTATTTGGTTTAATATTGACGAGGCAATGCTAGTCACCTAACCACGTTAAAATTTTGACAACATTTCACATTGGTTTTTCAAAATTTTCACTTATACTGATATATCAATCAGTCCTCAATTTTTGACTTTCAACTTTCAATAACTCGCTCGGATATTGACCGATCGATACGAAACTTTCATTTTCGGCATCAGGGAGTGCATCCGTGTCGAACTGCATACCCTGAACCTTCAAATTCGGATTTTTTTTGACAGTCTTTCAAAATCGTTTTGGAAATACAAATATTTTTGACATAAATTTAAATATCTTTTTTAAATACCGTTAGATTTCTGTTTTATTTGGTTTAATATTGACGAGGCAATGCTAGTCACCTAACCACGTTAAAATTTTGACAACATTTCACATTGGTTTTTCAAAATTTTCACTTATACTGATATATCAATCAGTACTCAATTTTTGACATTCAACTTTCAATAACTCGCTCGGATATTGACCGATCGATACGAAACTTTCATTTTCGGCATCAGGGATTGCATCCGTGTCGAACTGCATACCCGGAACCTTCAAATTCGGATTTTTTTGACAGTCTTTCAAAATCGTTTTGGAAATACAAATATTTTTGACATAAATTTGAATATCTTTTTTAAATACCGTTAGATTTCTGTTTTATTTGGTTTAATATTGACGAGGCAATGCTAGTCACCTAACCACGTTAAAATTTTGACAACATTTCACATTGGTTTTTCAAAATTTTCACTTATACTGATATATCAATCAGTACTCAATTTTTGACTTTCAACTTTCAATAACTCGCTCGGATATTGACCGATCGATACGAAACTTTCATTTTCGGCATCAGGGATTGCATCCGTGTCGAACTGCATACCCGGAACCTTCAAATTCGGATTTTTTTGACAGTCTTTCAAAATCGTTTTGGAAATACAAATATTTTTGACATAAATTTGAATATCTTTTTTAAATACCGTTAGATTTCTGTTTTATTTGGTTTAATATTGACGAAGCAATGCTAGTCACCTAACCACGTTAAAATTTTGACAACATTTCACATTGGTTTTTCAAAATTTTCACTTATACTGATATATCAATCAGTACTCAATTTTTGACTTTCAACTTTCAATAACTCGCTCGGATATTGACCGATCGATACGAAACTTTCATTTTCGGCATCAGGGAGTGCATCCGTGTCGAACTGCATACCCTGAACCTTCAAATTCGGATTTTTTTTGACAGTCTTTCAAAATCGTTTTGGAAATACAAATATTTTTGACATAAATTTGAATATCTTTTTTAAATACCGTTAGATTTCTGTTTTATTTGGTTTTATATTGACGAGGTAATGCTAGTCACCTAACCACGTTAAAATTTTGACAACATTTCACATTGGTTTTTCAAAATTTTCACTTATACTGATATATCAATCAGTACTCAATTTTTGACTTTCAACTTTCAAAAACTCGCTCGGATATTGACCGATCGATACGAAACTTTCATTTTCGGCATCAGGAAGTGCATCCGTGTCGAACTGCATACCCTGAACCTTCAAATTCGGATTTTTTTGACAGTCTTTCAAAATCGTTTTGGAAATACAAATATTTTTGACATAAATTTGAATATCTTTTTTAAATACCGTTAGATTTCTGTTTTATTTGGTTTAATATTGACGAGGCAATGCTAGTCACCTAACCACGTTAAAATTTTGACAACATTTCACATTGGTTTTTCAAAATTTTCACTTATACTGATATATCAATCAGTACTCAATTTTTGACTTTCAACTTTCAATAACTCGCTCGGATATTGACCGATCGATACAAAACTTTCATTTTCGGCATCAAGGAGTGCATCCGTGTCGAACTGCATACCCTGAACCTTCAAATTCGGATTTTTTTGACAGTCTTTCAAAATCGTTTTGGAAATACAAATATTTTTGACATAAATTTGAATATCTTTTTTAAATACCGTTTGATTTCTGTTTTAGTTGGTTTAATATTGACGAGGCAATGCTAGTCACCTAACCACGTTAAAATTTTGACAACATTTCACATTGGTTTTTCAAAATTTTCACTTATACTGATATATCAATCAGTACTCAATTTTTGACATTCAACTTTCAATAACTCGCTCGGATATTGACCGATCGATACGAAACTTTCATTTTCGGCATCAGGGATTGCATCCGTGTCGAACTGCATACCCGGAACCTTCAAATTCGGATTTTTTTGACAGTCTTTCAAAATCGTTTTGGAAATACAAATATTTTTGACATAAATTTGAATATCTTTTTTAAATACCGTTAGATTTCTGTTTTATTTGGTTTAATATTGACGAGGCAATGCTAGTCACCTAACCACGTTAAAATTTTGACAACATTTCACATTGGTTTTTCAAAATTTTCACTTATACTGATATATCAATCAGTACTCAATTTTTGACTTTCAACTTTCAATAACTCGCTCGGATATTGACCGATCGATACGAAACTTTCATTTTCGGCATCAGGGAGTGCATCCGTATAGACTGCATACCCTGAACCTTAAAATTCGGATTTTTTTGACAGTCTTTCAAAATCGTTTTGGAAATACAAATATTTTTGACATAAATTTGAATATCTTTTTTAAATACCGTTAGATTTCTGTTTTATTTGGTTTAATAGTGACGAAGCAATGCTAGTCACCTAACGACGTTAAAATTTTGACAACATTTCACATTGGTTTTTCAAAATTTTCACTTATACTGATATATCAATCAGTACTCAATTTTTGACTTTCAACTTTCAATAACTCGCTCGGATATTGACCGATCGATACGAAACTTTCATTTTCGGCATCAGGGATTGCATCCGTGTCGAACTGCATACCCTGAACCTTCAAATTCGGATTTTTTTTGACAGTCTTTCAAAATCGTTTTGGAAATACAAATATTTTTGACATAAATTTGAATATCTTTTTTAAATACCGTTAGATTTCTGTTTTAGTTGGTTTAATATTGACGAGGCAATGCTAGTCACCTAACCACGTTAAATTTTTGACAACATTTCACATTGGTTTTTCAAAATTTTCACTTATACTGATATATCAATCAGTACTCAATTTTTGACTTTCAACTTTCAATAACTCGCTCGGATATTGACCGATCGATACGAAACTTTCATTTTCGACATCAGGGAGTGCATCCGTGTCGAACTGCATACCCTGAACCTTCAAATTCGGATTTTTTTTGACAGTCTTTCAAAATCGTTTTGGAAATACAAATATTTTTGACATAAATTTAAATATCTTTTTTAAATACCGTTAGATTTCTGTTTTATTTGGTTTAATATTGACGAGGCAATGCTAGTCACCTAACCACGTTAAAATTTTGACAACATTTCACATTGGTTTTTCAAAATTTTCACTTATACTGATATATCAATCAGTACTCAATTTTTGACATTCAACTTTCAATAACTCGCTCGGATATTGACCGATCGATACGAAACTTTCATTTTCGGCATCAGGAATTGCATCCGTGTCGAACTGCATACCCGGAACCTTCAAATTCGGATTTTTTTGACAGTCTTTCAAAATCGTTTTGGAAATACAAATATTTTTGACATAAATTTGAATATCTTTTTTAAATACCGTTAGATTTCTGTTTTATTTGGTTTAATATTGACGAGGCAATGCTAGTCACATAACCACGTTAAAATTTTGACAACATTTCACATTGGTTTTTCAAAATTTTCACTTATACTGATATATCAATCAGTACTCAATTTTTGACTTTCAACTTTCAATAACTCGCTCGGATATGACCGATCGATACGAAACTTTCATTTTCGGCATCAGGGAGTGCATCCGTATCGAACTGCATACCCTGAACCTTCAAATTCGGATTTTTTTGACAGTCTTTCAAAATCGTTTTGGAAATACAAATATTTTTGACATAAATTTGAATATCTTTTTTAAATACCGTTAGATTTCTGTTTTATTTGGTTTAATATTGACGAGGCAATGCTAGTCACCTAACCACGTTAAAATTTTGACAACATTTCACATTGGTTTTTCAAAATTTTCACTTATACTGATATATCAATCAGTCCTCAATTTTTGACTTTCAACTTTCAATAACTCGCTCGGATATTGACCGATCGATACGAAACTTTCATTTTCGGCATCAGGGAGTGCATCCGTGTCGAACTGCATACCCTGAACCTTCAAATTCGGATTTTTTTTGACAGTCTTTCAAAATCGTTTTGGAAATACAAATATTTTTGACATAAATTTAAATATCTTTTTTAAATACCGTTAGATTTCTGTTTTATTTGGTTTAATATTGACGAGGCAATGCTAGTCACCTAACCACGTTAAAATTTTGACAACATTTCACATTGGTTTTTCAAAATTTTCACTTATACTGATATATCAATCAGTACTCAATTTTTGACATTCAACTTTCAATAACTCGCTCGGATATTGACCGATCGATACGAAACTTTCATTTTCGGCATCAGGGATTGCATCCGTGTCGAACTGCATACCCGAAACCTTCAAATTCGGATTTTTTTGACAGTCTTTCAAAATCGTTTTGGAAATACAAATATTTTTGACATAAATTTGAATTTCTTTTTTAAATACCGTTAGATTTCTGTTTTATTTGGTTTAATATTGACGAGGCAATGCTAGTCACCTAACCACGTTAAAATTTTGACAACATTTCACATTGGTTTTTCAAAATTTTCACTTATACTGATATATCAATCAGTACTCAATTTTTGACTTTCAACTTTCAATAACTCGCTCGGATATTGACCGATCGATACGAAACTTTCATTTTCGGCATCAGGAATTGCATCCGTGTCGAACTGCATACCCGGAACCTTCAAATTCGGATTTTTTTGACAGTCATTCAAAATCGTTTTGGAAATACAAATATTTTTGACATAAATTTGAATATCTTTTTTAAATACCGTTAGATTTCTGTTTTATTTGGTTTAATATTGACGAGGCAATGCTAGTCACATAACCACGTTAAAATTTTGACAACATTTCACATTGGTTTTTCAAAATTTTCACTTATACTGATATATCAATCAGTACTCAATTTTTGACTTTCAACTTTCAATAACTCGCTCGGATATGACCGATCGATACGAAACTTTCATTTTCGGCATCAGGGAGTGCATCCGTATCGAACTGCATACCCTGAACCTTCAAATTCGGATTTTTTTGACAGTCTTTCAAAATCGTTTTGGAAATACAAATATTTTTGACATAAATTTGAATATCTTTTTTAAATACCGTTAGATTTCTGTTTTATTTGGTTTAATATTGACGAGGCAATGCTAGTCACCTAACCACGTTAAAATTTTGACAACATTTCACATTGGTTTTTCAAAATTTTCACTTATACTGATATATCAATCAGTACTCAATTTTTGACATTCAACTTTCAATAACTCGCTCGGATATTGACCGATCGATACGAAACTTTCATTTTCGGCATCAGGGATTGCATCCGTGTCGAACTGCATACCCGAAACCTTCAAATTCGGATTTTTTTGACAGTCTTTCAAAATCGTTTTGGAAATACAAATATTTTTGACATAAATTTGAATTTCTTTTTTAAATACCGTTAGATTTCTGTTTTATTTGGTTTAATATTGACGAGGCAATGCTAGTCACCTAACCACGTTAAAATTTTGACAACATTTCACATTGGTTTTTCAAAATTTTCACTTATACTGATATATCAATCAGTACTCAATTTTTGACTTTCAACTTTCAATAACTCGCTCGGATATTGACCGATCGATACGAAACTTTCATTTTCGGCATCAGGAATTGCATCCGTGTCGAACTGCATACCCGGAACCTTCAAATTCGGATTTTTTTGACAGTCTTTCAAAATCGTTTTGGAAATACAAATATTTTTGACATAAATTTGAATATCTCTTTTAAATACCGTTAGATTTCTGTTTTTTTTGGTTTAATATTGACGAGGCAATGCTAGTCACCTAACCACGTTAAAATTTTGACAACATTTCACATTGCTTTTTCAAAATTTTCACTTATACTGATATATCAATCAGTACTCAATTTTTGACTTTCAACTTTCAATAACTCGCTCGGATATGACCGATCGATACGAAACTTTCATTTTCGGCATCAGGGAGTGCATCCGTATCGAACTGCATACCCTGAACCTTCAAATTCGGATTTTTTTGACAGTCTTTCAAAATCGTTTTGGAAATACAAATATTTTTGACATAAATTTGAATATCTTTTTTAAATACCGTTAGATTTCTGTTTTATTTGGTTTAATATTGACGAGGCAATGCTAGTCACCTAACCACGTTAAAATTTTGACAACATTTCACATTGGTTTTTCAAAATTTTCACTTATACTGATATATCAATCAGTACTCAATTTTTGACATTCAACTTTCAATAACTCGCTCGGATATTGACCGATCGATACGAAACTTTCATTTTCGGCATCAGGGATTGCATCCGTGTCGAACTGCATACCCGAAACCTTCAAATTCGGATTTTTTTGACAGTCTTTCAAAATCGTTTTGGAAATACAAATATTTTTGACATAAATTTGAATTTCTTTTTTAAATACCGTTAGATTTCTGTTTTATTTGGTTTAATATTGACGAGGCAATGCTAGTCACCTAACCACGTTAAAATTTTGACAACATTTCACATTGGTTTTTCAAAATTTTCACTTATACTGATATATCAATCAGTACTCAATTTTTGACTTTCAACTTTCAATAACTCGCTCGGATATTGACCGATCGATACGAAACTTTCATTTTCGGCATCAGGAATTGCATCCGTGTCGAACTGCATACCCGGAACCTTCAAATTCGGATTTTTTTGACAGTCTTTCAAAATCGTTTTGGAAATACAAATATTTTTGACATAAATTTGAATATCTTTTTTAAATACCGTTAGATTTCTGTTTTATTTGGTTTAATATTGACGAGGCAATGCTAGTCACCTAACCACGTTAAAATTTTGACAACATTTCACATTGGTTTTTCAAAATTTTCACTTATACTGATATATCAATCAGTACTCAATTTTTGACTTTCAACTTTCAATAACTCGCTCGGACATTGACCGATCGATACGAAACTTTCATTTTCGGCATCAGGGAGTGCATCCGTGTCGAACTGCATACCCTGAACCTTCAAATTCGGATTTTTTTTGACAGTCTTTCAAAATCGTTTTGGAAATACAAATATTTTTGACATAAATTTGAATATCTTTTTTAAATACCGTTAGATTTCTGTTTTATTTGGTTTAATATTGACGAGGCAATGCTAGTCACCTAACCACGTTAAAATTTTGACAACATTTCACATTGGTTTTTCAAAATTTTCACTTATACTGATATATCAATCAGTACTCAATTTTTGACTTTCAACTTTCAATAACTCGCTCGGATATTGACCGATCGATACGAAACTTTCATTTTCGGCAACAGGGATTGCATCCATGTCGAACTGCATACCCTGAACCTTCAAATTCGGATTTTTTTGACAGTCTTTCAAAATCGTTTTGGAAATACAAATATTTTTGACATAAATTTGAATATCTTTTTTAAATACCGTTAGATTTCTGTTTTATTTGGTTTAATATTGACGAGGCAATGCTAGTCACATAACCACGTTAAAATTTTGACAACATTTCACATTGGTTTTTCAAAATTTTCACTTATACTGATATATCAATCAGTACTCAATTTTTGACTTTCAACTTTCAATAACTCGCTCGGATATGACCGATCGATACGAAACTTTCATTTTCGGCATCAGGGAGTGCATCCGTATCGAACTGCATACCCTGAACCTTCAAATTCGGATTTTTTTGACAGTCTTTCAAAATCGTTTTGGAAATACAAATATTTTTGACATAAATTTGAATATCTTTTTTAAATACCGTTAGATTTCTGTTTTATTTGGTTTAATAGTGACGAAGCAATGCTAGTCACCTAACGACGTTAAAATTTTGACAACATTTCACATTGGTTTTTCAAAATTTTCACTTATACTGATATATCAATCAGTACTCAATTTTTGACTTTCAACTTTCAATAACTCGCTCGGATATTGACCGATCGATACGAAACTTTCATTTTCGGCATCAGGGATTGCATCCGTGTCGAACTGCATACCCTGAACCTTCAAATTCAGATTTTTTTTGACAGTCTTTCAAAATCGTTTTGGAAATACAAATATTTTTGACATAAATTTGAATATCTTTTTTAAATACCGTTAGATTTCTGTTTTAGTTGGTTTAATATTGACGAGGCAATGCTAGTCACCTAACCACGTTAAATTTTTGACAACATTTCACATTGGTTTTTCAAAATTTTCACTTATACTGATATATCAATCAGTACTCAATTTTTGACTTTCAACTTTCAATAACTCGCTCGGATATTGACCGATCGATACGAAACTTTCATTTTCGGCAACAGGGATTGCATCCGTGTCGAACTGCATACCCTGAACCTTCAAATTCGGATTTTTTTGACAGTCTTTCAAAATCGTTTTGGAAATACAAATATTTTTGACATAAATTTGAATATCTTTTTTAAATACCGTTAGATTTCTGTTTTATTTGGTTTAATATTGACGAGGCAATGCTAGTCACATAACCACGTTAAAATTTTGACAACATTTCACATTGGTTTTTCAAAATTTTCACTTATACTGATATATCAATCAGTACTCAATTTTTGACTTTCAACTTTCAATAACTCGCTCGGATATGACCGATCGATACGAAACTTTCATTTTCGGCATCAGGGAGTGCATCCGTATCGAACTGCATACCCTGAACCTTCAAATTCGGATTTTTTTGACAGTCTTTCAAAATCGTTTTGGAAATACAAATATTTTTGACATAAATTTGAATATCTTTTTTAAATACCGTTAGATTTCTGTTTTATTTGGTTTAATAGTGACGAAGCAATGCTAGTCACCTAACGACGTTAAAATTTTGACAACATTTCACATTGGTTTTTCAAAATTTTCACTTATACTGATATATCAATCAGTACTCAATTTTTGACTTTCAACTTTCAATAACTCGCTCGGATATTGACCGATCGATACGAAACTTTCATTTTCGGCATCAGGGATTGCATCCGTGTCGAACTGCATACCCTGAACCTTCAAATTCAGATTTTTTTTGACAGTCTTTCAAAATCGTTTTGGAAATACAAATATTTTTGACATAAATTTGAATATCTTTTTTAAATACCGTTAGATTTCTGTTTTAGTTGGTTTAATATTGACGAGGCAATGCTAGTCACCTAACCACGTTAAATTTTTGACAACATTTCACATTGGTTTTTCAAAATTTTCACTTATACTGATATATCAATCAGTACTCAATTTTTGACTTTCAACTTTCAATAACTCGCTCGGATATTGACCGATCGATACGAAACTTTCATTTTCGACATCAGGGAGTGCATCCGTGTCGAACTGCATACCCTGAACCTTCAAATTCGGATTTTTTTTGACAGTCTTTCAAAATCGTTTTGGAAATACAAATATTTTTGACATAAATTTAAATATCTTTTTTAAATACCGTTAGATTTCTGTTTTATTTGGTTTAATATTGACGAGGCAATGCTAGTCACCTAACCACGTTAAAATTTTGACAACATTTCACATTGGTTTTTCAAAATTTTCACTTATACTGATATATCAATCAGTACTCAATTTTTGACATTCAACTTTCAATAACTCGCTCGGATATTGACCGATCGATACGAAACTTTCATTTTCGGCATCAGGGATTGCATCCGTGTCGAACTGCATACCCGGAACCTTCAAATTCGGATTTTTTTGACAGTCATTCAAAATCGTTTTGGAAATACAAATATTTTTGACATAAATTTGAATATCTTTTTTAAATACCGTTAGATTTCTGTTTTATTTGGTTTAATATTGACGAGGCAATGCTAGTCACATAACCACGTTAAAATTTTGACAACATTTCACATTGGTTTTTCAAAATTTTCACTTATACTGATATATCAATCAGTACTCAATTTTTGACTTTCAACTTTCAATAACTCGCTCGGATATGACCGATCGATACGAAACTTTCATTTTCGGCATCAGGGAGTGCATCCGTATCGAACTGCATACCCTGAACCTTCAAATTCGGATTTTTTTGACAGTCTTTCAAAATCGTTTTGGAAATACAAATATTTTTGACATAAATTTGAATATCTTTTTTAAATACCGTTAGATTTCTGTTTTATTTGGTTTAATATTGACGAGGCAATGCTAGTCACCTAACCACGTTAAAATTTTGACAACATTTCACATTGGTTTTTCAAAATTTTCACTTATACTGATATATCAATCAGTCCTCAATTTTTGACTTTCAACTTTCAATAACTCGCTCGGATATTGACCGATCGATACGAAACTTTCATTTTCGGCATCAGGGAGTGCATCCGTGTCGAACTGCATACCCTGAACCTTCAAATTCGGATTTTTTTTGACAGTCTTTCAAAATCGTTTTGGAAATACAAATATTTTTGACATAAATTTAAATATCTTTTTTAAATACCGTTAGATTTCTGTTTTAGTTGGTTTAATATTGACGAGGCAATGCTAGTCACCTAACCACGTTAAAATTTTGACAACATTTCACATTGGTTTTTCAAAATTTTCACTTATACTGATATATCAATCAGTACTCAATTTTTGACATTCAACTTTCAATAACTCGCTCGGATATTGACCGATCGATACGAAACTTTCATTTTCGGCATCAGGGATTGCATCCGTGTCGAACTGCATACCCGAAACCTTCAAATTCGGATTTTTTTGACAGTCTTTCAAAATCGTTTTGGAAATACAAATATTTTTGACATAAATTTGAATTTCTTTTTTAAATACCGTTAGATTTCTGTTTTATTTGGTTTAATATTGACGAGGCAATGCTAGTCACCTAACCACGTTAAAATTTTGACATTTCACATTGGTTTTTCAAAATTTTCACTTATACTGATATATCAATCAGTACTCAATTTTTGACTTTCAACTTTCAATAACTCGCTCGGATATTGACCGATCGATACGAAACTTTCATTTTCGGCATCAGGGATTGCATCCGTGTCGAACTGCATACCCGGAACCTTCAAATTCGGATTTTTTTGACAGTCATTCAAAATCGTTTTGGAAATACAAATATTTTTGACATAAATTTGAATATCTTTTTTAAATACCGTTAGATTTCTGTTTTATTTGGTTTAATATTGACGAGGCAATGCTAGTCACATAACCACGTTAAAATTTTGACAACATTTCACATTGGTTTTTCAAAATTTTCACTTATACTGATATATCAATCAGTACTCAATTTTTGACTTTCAACTTTCAATAACTCGCTCGGATATGACCGATCGATACGAAACTTTCATTTTCGGCATCAGGGAGTGCATCCGTATCGAACTGCATACCCTGAACCTTCAAATTCGGATTTTTTTGACAGTCTTTCAAAATCGTTTTGGAAATACAAATATTTTTGACATAAATTTGAATATCTTTTTTAAATACCGTTAGATTTCTGTTTTATTTGGTTTAATATTGACGAGGCAATGCTAGTCACCTAACCACGTTAAAATTTTGACAACATTTCACATTGGTTTTTCAAAATTTTCACTTATACTGATATATCAATCAGTCCTCAATTTTTGACTTTCAACTTTCAATAACTCGCTCGGATATTGACCGATCGATACGAAACTTTCATTTTCGGCATCAGGGAGTGCATCCGTGTCGAACTGCATACCCTGAACCTTCAAATTCGGATTTTTTTTGACAGTCTTTCAAAATCGTTTTGGAAATACAAATATTTTTGACATAAATTTAAATATCTTTTTTAAATACCGTTAGATTTCTGTTTTAGTTGGTTTAATATTGACGAGGCAATGCTAGTCACCTAACCACGTTAAAATTTTGACAACATTTCACATTGGTTTTTCAAAATTTTCACTTATACTGATATATCAATCAGTACTCAATTTTTGACATTCAACTTTCAATAACTCGCTCGGATATTGACCGATCGATACGAAACTTTCATTTTCGGCATCAGGGATTGCATCCGTGTCGAACTGCATACCCGAAACCTTCAAATTCGGATTTTTTTGACAGTCTTTCAAAATCGTTTTGGAAATACAAATATTTTTGACATAAATTTGAATTTCTTTTTTAAATACCGTTAGATTTCTGTTTTATTTGGTTTAATATTGACGAGGCAATGCTAGTCACCTAACCACGTTAAAATTTTGACAACATTTCACATTGGTTTTTCAAAATTTTCACTTATACTGATATATCAATCAGTACTCAATTTTTGACTTTCAACTTTCAATAACTCGCTCGGATATTGACCGATCGATACGAAACTTTCATTTTCGGCATCAGGAATTGCATCCGTGTCGAACTGCATACCCGGAACCTTCAAATTCGGATTTTTTTGACAGTCTTTCAAAATCGTTTTGGAAATACAAATATTTTTGACATAAATTTGAATATCTTTTTTAAATACCGTTAGATTTCTGTTTTATTTGGTTTAATATTGACGAGGCAATGCTAGTCACCTAACCACGTTAAAATTTTGACAACATTTCACATTGGTTTTTCAAAATTTTCACTTATACTGATATATCAATCAGTACTCAATTTTTGACTTTCAACTTTCAATAACTCGCTCGGACATTGACCGATCGATACGAAACTTTCATTTTCGGCATCAGGGAGTGCATCCGTGTCGAACTGCATACCCTGAACCTTCAAATTCGGATTTTTTTTGACAGTCTTTCAAAATCGTTTTGGAAATACAAATATTTTTGACATAAATTTGAATATCTTTTTTAAATACCGTTAGATTTCTGTTTTATTTGGTTTAATATTGACGAGGCAATGCTAGTCACCTAACCACGTTAAAATTTTGACAACATTTCACATTGGTTTTTCAAAATTTTCACTTATACTGATATATCAATCAGTACTCAATTTTTGACTTTCAACTTTCAATAACTCGCTCGGATATTGACCGATCGATACGAAACTTTCATTTTCGGCAACAGGGATTGCATCCGTGTCGAACTGCATACCCTGAACCTTCAAATTCGGATTTTTTTGACAGTCTTTCAAAATCGTTTTGGAAATACAAATATTTTTGACATAAATTTGAATATCTTTTTTAAATACCGTTAGATTTCTGTTTTATTTGGTTTAATATTGACGAGGCAATGCTAGTCACATAACCACGTTAAAATTTTGACAACATTTCACATTGGTTTTTCAAAATTTTCACTTATACTGATATATCAATCAGTACTCAATTTTTGACTTTCAACTTTCAATAACTCGCTCGGATA
The DNA here is from genome assembly GCA_949316135.1 of Choreutis nemorana. Classification (NCBI taxonomy): domain Eukaryota; kingdom Metazoa; phylum Arthropoda; class Insecta; order Lepidoptera; family Choreutidae; genus Choreutis; species Choreutis nemorana. The sequence continues at coordinate 233,616 of OX438622.1, forward strand.
TGACCGATCGATACGAAACTTTCATTTTCGGCATCAGGGAGTGCATCCGTATCGAACTGCATACCCTGAACCTTCAAATTCGGATTTTTTTGACAGTCTTTCAAAATCGTTTTGGAAATACAAATATTTTTGACATAAATTTGAATATCTTTTTTAAATACCGTTAGATTTCTGTTTTATTTGGTTTAATAGTGACGAAGCAATGCTAGTCACCTAACGACGTTAAAATTTTGACAACATTTCACATTGGTTTTTCAAAATTTTCACTTATACTGATATATCAATCAGTACTCAATTTTTGACTTTCAACTTTCAATAACTCGCTCGGATATTGACCGATCGATACGAAACTTTCATTTTCGGCATCAGGGATTGCATCCGTGTCGAACTGCATACCCTGAACCTTCAAATTCAGATTTTTTTTGACAGTCTTTCAAAATCGTTTTGGAAATACAAATATTTTTGACATAAATTTGAATATCTTTTTTAAATACCGTTAGATTTCTGTTTTAGTTGGTTTAATATTGACGAGGCAATGCTAGTCACCTAACCACGTTAAATTTTTGACAACATTTCACATTGGTTTTTCAAAATTTTCACTTATACTGATATATCAATCAGTACTCAATTTTTGACTTTCAACTTTCAATAACTCGCTCGGATATTGACCGATCGATACGAAACTTTCATTTTCGACATCAGGGAGTGCATCCGTGTCGAACTGCATACCCTGAACCTTCAAATTCGGATTTTTTTTGACAGTCTTTCAAAATCGTTTTGGAAATACAAATATTTTTGACATAAATTTAAATATCTTTTTTAAATACCGTTAGATTTCTGTTTTATTTGGTTTAATATTGACGAGGCAATGCTAGTCACCTAACCACGTTAAAATTTTGACAACATTTCACATTGGTTTTTCAAAATTTTCACTTATACTGATATATCAATCAGTACTCAATTTTTGACATTCAACTTTCAATAACTCGCTCGGATATTGACCGATCGATACGAAACTTTCATTTTCGGCATCAGGGATTGCATCCGTGTCGAACTGCATACCCGGAACCTTCAAATTCGGATTTTTTTGACAGTCTTTCAAAATCGTTTTGGAAATACAAATATTTTTGACATAAATTTGAATATCTTTTTTAAATACCGTTAGATTTCTGTTTTATTTGGTTTAATATTGACGAGGCAATGCTAGTCACATAACCACGTTAAAATTTTGACAACATTTCACATTGGTTTTTCAAAATTTTCACTTATACTGATATATCAATCAGTACTCAATTTTTGACTTTCAACTTTCAATAACTCGCTCGGATATGACCGATCGATACGAAACTTTCATTTTCGGCATCAGGGAGTGCATCCGTATCGAACTGCATACCCTGAACCTTCAAATTCGGATTTTTTTGACAGTCTTTCAAAATCGTTTTGGAAATACAAATATTTTTGACATAAATTTGAATATCTTTTTTAAATACCGTTAGATTTCTGTTTTATTTGGTTTAATAGTGACGAAGCAATGCTAGTCACCTAACCACGTTAAAATTTTGACAACATTTCACATTGGTTTTTCAAAATTTTCACTTATACTGATATATCAATCAGTACTCAATTTTTGACTTTCAACTTTCAATAACTCGCTCGGATATTGACCGATCGATACGAAACTTTCATTTTCGGCATCAGGGAGTGCATCCGTGTCGAACTGCATACCCTGAACCTTCAAATTCGGATTTTTTTTTACAGTCTTTCAAAATCGTTTTGGAAATACAAATATTTTTGACATAAATTTGAATATCTTTTTTAAATACCGTTTGATTTCTGTTTTAGTTGGTTTAATATTGACGAGGCAATGCTAGTCACCTAACCACGTTAAAATTTTGACAACATTTCACATTGGTTTTTCAAAATTTTCACTTATACTGATATATCAATCAGTCCTCAATTTTTGACTTTCAACTTTCAATAACTCGCTCGGATATTGACCGATCGATACGAAACTTTCATTTTCGGCATCAGGGAGTGCATCCGTGTCGAACTGCATACCCGGAACCTTCAAATTCGGATTTCTTTGACAGTCTTTCAAAATCGTTTTGGAAATACAAATATTTTTGACATAAATTTGAATATCTCTTTTAAATACCGTTAGATTTCTGTTTTATTTGGTTTAATATTGACGAGGCAATGCTAGTCACCTAACCACGTTAAAATTTTGACAACATTTCACATTGGTTTTTCAAAATTTTCACTTATACTGATATATCAATCAGTACTCAATTTTTGACATTCAACTTTCAATAACTCGCTCGGATATTGACCGATCGATACGAAACTTTCATTTTCGGCATCAGGGATTGCATCCGTGTCGAACTGCATACCCGAAACCTTCAAATTCGGATTTTTTTGACAGTCTTTCAAAATCGTTTTGGAAATACAAATATTTTTGACATAAATTTGAATTTCTTTTTTAAATACCGTTAGATTTCTGTTTTATTTGGTTTAATATTGACGAGGCAATGCTAGTCACCTAACCACGTTAAAATTTTGACAACATTTCACATTGGTTTTTCAAAATTTTCACTTATACTGATATATCAATCAGTACTCAATTTTTGACTTTCAACTTTCAATAACTCGCTCGGATATTGACCGATCGATACGAAACTTTCATTTTCGGCATCAGGGAGTGCATCCGTGTCGAACTGCATACCCGGAACCTTCAAATTCGGATTTCTTTGACAGTCTTTCAAAATCGTTTTGGAAATACAAATATTTTTGACATAAATTTGAATATCTTTTTTAAATACCGTTAGATTTCTGTTTTATTTGGTTTAATATTGACGAGGCAACGCTAGTCACCTAACCACGTTAAAATTTTGACAACATTTCACATTGGTTTTTCAAAATTTTCACTTATACTGATATATCAATCAGTACTCAATTTTTGACTTTCAACTTTCAATAACTCGCTCGGACATTGACCGATCGATACGAAACTTTCATTTTCGGCATCAGGGAGTGCATCCGTGTCGAACTGCATACCCTGAACCTTCAAATTCGGATTTTTTTTGACAGTCTTTCAAAATCGTTTTGGAAATACAAATATTTTTGACATAAATTTGAATATCTTTTTTAAATACCGTTAGATTTCTGTTTTATTTGGTTTAATATTGACGAGGCAATGCTAGTCACCTAACCACGTTAAAATTTTGACAACATTTCACATTGGTTTTTCAAAATTTTCACTTATACTGATATATCAATCAGTACTCAATTTTTGACTTTCAACTTTCAATAACTCGCTCGGATATTGACCGATCGATACGAAACTTTCATTTTCGGCAACAGGGATTGCATCCGTGTCGAACTGCATACCCTGAACCTTCAAATTCGGATTTTTTTGACAGTCTTTCAAAATCGTTTTGGAAATACAAATATTTTTGACATAAATTTGAATATCTTTTTTAAATACCGTTAGATTTCTGTTTTATTTGGTTTAATATTGACGAGGCAATGCTAGTCACCTAACTACGTTAAAATTTTGACAACATTTCACATTGGTTTTTCAAAATTTTCACTTATACTGATATATCAATCAGTACTCAATTTTTGACTTTCAACTTTCAATAACTCGCTCGGATATTGACCGATCGATACGAAACTTTCATTTTCGGCATCAGGGATTGCATCCGTGTCGAACTGCATACCCGGAACCTTCAAATTCGGATTTTTTTGACAGTCTTTCAAAATCGTTTTGGAAATACAAATATTTTTGACATAAATTTGAATATCTTTTTTAAATACCGTTAGATTTCTGTTTTATTTGGTTTAATATTGACGAGGCAATGCTAGTCACCTAACCACGTTAAAATTTTGACAACATTTCACATTGGTTTTTCAAAATTTTCACTTATACTGATATATCAATCAGTACTCAATTTTTGACTTTCAACTTTCAATAACTCGCTCGGATATTGACCGATCGATACGAAACTTTCATTTTCGGCATCAGGGAGTGCATCCGTGTCGAACTGCATACCCTGAACCTTCAAATTCGGATTTTTTTTGACAGTCTTTCAAAATCGTTTTGGAAATACAAATATTTTTGACATAAATTTGAATATCTTTTTTAAATACCGTTAGATTTCTGTTTTATTTGGTTTAATATTGACGAGGCAATGCTAGTCACCTAACCACGTTAAAATTTTGACAACATTTCACATTGGTTTTTCAAAATTTTCACTTATACTGATATATCAATCAGTACTCAATTTTTGACTTTCAACTTTCAATAACTCGCTCGGATATTGACCGATCGATACGAAACTTTCATTTTCGGCATCAAAGAGTGCATCCGTGTCGAACTGCATACCCTGAACCTTCAAATTCGGATTTTTTGACAGTCTTTCAAAATCGTTTTGGAAATACAAATATTTTTGACATAAATTTGAATATCTTTTTTAAATACCGTTAGATTTCTGTTTTATTTGGTTTAATATTGACGAGGCAATGCTAGTCACCTAACCACGTTAAAATTTTGACAACATTTCACATTGGTTTTTCAAAATTTTCACTTATACTGATATATCAATCAGTACTCAATTTTTGACTTTCAACTTTCAATAACTCGCTCGGACATTGACCGATCGATACGAAACTTTCATTTTCGGCATCAGGGAGTGCATCCGTGTCGAACTGCATACCCTGAACCTTCAAATTCGGATTTTTTTTGACAGTCTTTCAAAATCGTTTTGGAAATACAAATATTTTTGACATAAATTTGAATATCTTTTTTAAATACCGTTAGATTTCTGTTTTATTTGGTTTAATATTGACGAGGCAACGCTAGTCACCTAACCACGTTAAAATTTTGACAACATTTCACATTGGTTTTTCAAAATTTTCACTTATACTGATATATCAATCAGTACTCAATTTTTGACTTTCAACTTTCAATAACTCGCTCGGATATTGACCGATCGATACGAAACTTTCATTTTCGGCATCAGGGATTGCATCCGTGTCGAACTGCATACCCGGAACCTTCAAATTCGGATTTTTTTGACAGTCTTTCAAAATCGTTTTGGAAATACAAATATTTTTGACATAAATTTGAATATCTTTTTTAAATACCGTTAGATTTCTGTTTTATTTGGTTTAATATTGACGAGGCAATGCTAGTCACCTAACCACGTTAAAACTTTGACAACATTTCACATTGGTTTTTCAAAATTTTCACTTATACTGATATATCAATCAGTACTCAATTTTTGACTTTCAACTTTCAATAACTCGCTCGGATATTGACCGATCGATACGAAACTTTCATTTTCGGCATCAGGGATTGCATCCGTGTCGAACTGCATACCCGGAACCTTCAAATTCGGATTTTTTTGACAGTCTTTCAAAATCGTTTTGGAAATACAAATATTTTTGACATAAATTTGAATATCTTTTTTAAATACCGTTAGATTTCTGTTTTATTTGGTTTAATATTGACGAGGCAATGCTAGTCACCTAACCACGTTAAAATTTTGACAACATTTCACATTGGTTTTTCAAAATTTTCACTTATACTGATATATCAATCAGTACTCAATTTTTGACATTCAACTTTCAATAACTCGCTCGGATATTGACCGATCGATACGAAACTTTCATTTTCGGCATCAGGGATTGCATCCGTGTCGAACTGCATACCCGAAACCTTCAAATTCGGATTTTTTTGACAGTCTTTCAAAATCGTTTTGGAAATACAAATATTTTTGACATAAATTTGAATATCTTTTTTAAATACCGTTAGATTTCTGTTTTATTTGGTTTAATATTGACGAGGCAATGCTAGTCACCTAACCACGTTAAAATTTTGACAACATTTCACATTGGTTTTTCAAAATTTTCACTTATACTGATATATCAATCAGTACTCAATTTTTGACTTTCAACTTTCAATAACTCGCTCGGATATTGACCGATCGATACGAAACTTTCATTTTCGGCATCAGGAATTGCATCCGTGTCGAACTGCATACCCGGAACCTTCAAATTCGGATTTTTTTGACAGTCTTTCAAAATCGTTTTGGAAATACAAATATTTTTGACATAAATTTGAATATCTTTTTTAAATACCGTTAGATTTCTGTTTTATTTGGTTTAATATTGACGAGGCAATGCTAGTCACCTAACCACGTTAAAATTTTGACAACATTTCACATTGGTTTTTCAAAATTTTCACTTATACTGATATATCAATCAGTACTCAATTTTTGACTTTCAACTTTCAATAACTCGCTCGGACATTGACCGATCGATACGAAACTTTCATTTTCGGCATCAGGAAGTGCATCCGTGTCGAACTGCATACCCTGAACCTTCAAATTCGGATTTTTTTGACAGTCTTTCAAAATCGTTTTGGAAATCCAAATATTTTTGACATAAATTTGAATATCTTTTTTAAATACCGTTAGATTTCTGTTTTATTTGGTTTAATATTGACGAGGCAATGCTAGTCACCTAACCACGTTAAAATTTTGACAACATTTCACATTGGTTTTTCAAAATTTTCACTTATACTGATATATCAATCAGTACTCAATTTTTGACTTTCAACTTTCAATAACTCGCTCGGATATTGACCGATCGATACGAAACTTTCATTTTCGGCAACAGGGATTGCATCCGTGTCGAACTGCATACCCTGAACCTTCAAATTCGGATTTTTTTGACAGTCTTTCAAAATCGTTTTGGAAATACAAATATTTTTGACATAAATTTGAATATCTTTTTTAAATACCGTTAGATTTCTGTTTTATTTGGTTTAATATTGACGAGGCAATGCTAGTCACCTAACTACGTTAAAATTTTGACAACATTTCACATTGGTTTTTCAAAATTTTCACTTATACTGATATATCAATCAGTACTCAATTTTTGACTTTCAACTTTCAATAACTCGCTCGGATATTGACCGATCGATACGAAACTTTCATTTTCGGCATCAGGGATTGCATCCGTGTCGAACTGCATACCCGGAACCTTCAAATTCGGATTTTTTTGACAGTCTTTCAAAATCGTTTTGGAAATACAAATATTTTTGACATAAATTTGAATATCTTTTTTAAATACCGTTAGATTTCTGTTTTATTTGGTTTAATATTGACGAGGCAATGCTAGTCACCTAACCACGTTAAAATTTTGACAACATTTCACATTGGTTTTTCAAAATTTTCACTTATACTGATATATCAATCAGTACTCAATTTTTGACTTTCAACTTTCAATAACTCGCTCGGATATTGACCGATCGATACGAAACTTTCATTTTCGGCATCAGGGAGTGCATCCGTGTCGAACTGCATACCCTGAACCTTCAAATTCGGATTTTTTTTGACAGTCTTTCAAAATCGTTTTGGAAATACAAATATTTTTGACATAAATTTGAATATCTTTTTTAAATACCGTTAGATTTCTGTTTTATTTGGTTTAATATTGACGAGGCAATGCTAGTCACCTAACCACGTTAAAATTTTGACAACATTTCACATTGGTTTTTCAAAATTTTCACTTATACTGATATATCAATCAGTACTCAATTTTTGACTTTCAACTTTCAATAACTCGCTCGGATATTGACCGATCGATACGAAACTTTCATTTTCGGCATCAGGGAGTGCATCCGTGTCGAACTGCATACCCTGAACCTTCAAATTCGGAGTTTTAGACAGTCTTTCAAAATCGTTTTGGAAATACAAATATTTTTGACATAAATTTGAATATCTTTTTTAAATACCGTTAGATTTCTGTTTTATTTGGTTTAATATTGACGAGGCAATGCTAGTCACCTAACCACGTTAAAATTTTGACAACATTTCACATTGGTTTTTCAAAATTTTCACTTATACTGATATATCAATCAGTACTCAATTTTTGACTTTCAACTTTCAATAACTCGCTCGGATATTGACCGATCGATACGAAACTTTCATTTTCGGCATCAAGGATTGCATCCGTATCGAACTGCATACCCTGAACCTTCAAATTCGGATTTTTTTGACAGTCTTTCAAAATCGTTTTGGAAATACAAATATTTTTGACATAAATTTGAATATCTTTTTTAAATACCGTTAGATTTCTGTTTTATTTGGTTTAATATTGACGAGACAATGCTAGTCACCTAACCACGTTAAAATTTTGACAACATTTCACATTGGTTTTTCAAAATTTTCACTTATACTGATATATCAATCAGTACTCAATTTTTGACTTTCAACTTTCAATAACTCGCTCGGACATTGACCGATCGATACGAAACTTTCATTTTCGGCATCAGGGAGTGCATCCGTGTCGAACTGCATACCCTGAACCTTCAAATTCGGATTTTTTTGACAGTCTTTCAAAATCGTTTTGGAAATACAAATATTTTTGACATAAATTTGAATATCTTTTTTAAATACCGTTAGATTTCTGTTTTATTTGGTTTAATATTGACGAGGCAATGCTAGTCACCTAACCACGTTAAAATTTTGACAACATTTCACATTGGTTTTTCAAAATTTTCACTTATACTGATATATCAATCAGTACTCAATTTTTGACTTTCAACTTTCAATAACTCGCTCGGATATTGACCGATCGATACGAAACTTTCATTTTCGGCAACAGGGATTGCATCCGTGTCGAACTGCATACCCTGAACCTTCAAATTCGGATTTTTTTGACAGTCTTTCAAAATCGTTTTGGAAATACAAATATTTTTGACATAAATTTGAATATCTTTTTTAAATACCGTTAGATTTCTGTTTTATTTGGTTTAATATTGACGAGGCAATGCTAGTCACCTAACCACGTTAAAATTTTGACAACATTTCACATTGGTTTTTCAAAATTTTCACTTATACTGATATATCAATCAGTACTCAATTTTTGACTTTCAACTTTCAATAACTCGCTCGGATATTGACCGATCGATACGAAACTTTCATTTTCGGCATCAGGGAGTGCATCCGTGTCGAACTGCATACCCTGAACCTTCAAATTCGGATTTTTTTTGACAGTCTTTCAAAATCGTTTTGGAAATACAAATATTTTTGACATAAATTTGAATATCTTTTTTAAATACCGTTAGATTTCTGTTTTATTTGGTTTAATATTGACGAGGCAATGCTAGTCACCTAACCACGTTAAAATTTTGACAACATTTCACATTGGTTTTTCAAAATTTTCACTTATACTGATATATCAATCAGTACTCAATTTTTGACTTTCAACTTTCAATAACTCGCTCGGATATTGACCGATCGATACGAAACTTTCATTTTCGGCAACAGGGATTGCATCCGTGTCGAACTGCATACCCTGGACCTTCAAATTCGGATTTTTTTGACAGTCTTTCAAAATCGTTTTGGAAATACAAATATTTTTGACATAAATTTGAATATCTTTTTTAAATACCGTTAGATTTCTGTTTTATTTGGTTTAATATTGACGAGGCAATGCTAGTCACCTAACTACGTTAAAATTTTGACAACATTTCACATTGGTTTTTCAAAATTTTCACTTATACTGATATATCAATCAGTACTCAATTTTTGACTTTCAACTTTCAATAACTCGCTCGGATATTGACCGATCGATACGAAACTTTCATTTTCGGCATCAGGGATTGCATCCGTGTCGAACTGCATACCCGGAACCTTCAAATTCGGATTTTTTTGACAGTCTTTCAAAATCGTTTTGGAAATACAAATATTTTTGACATAAATTTGAATATCTTTTTTAAATACCGTTAGATTTCTGTTTTATTTGGTTTAATATTGACGAGGCAATGCTAGTCACCTAACCACGTTAAAATTTTGACAACATTTCACATTGGTTTTTCAAAATTTTCACTTATACTGATATATCAATCAGTACTCAATTTTTGACTTTCAACTTTCAATAACTCGCTCGGATATTGACCGATCGATACGAAACTTTCATTTTCGGCATCAGGGAGTGCATCCGTGTCGAACTGCATACCCTGAACCTTCAAATTCGGATTTTTTTTGACAGTCTTTCAAAATCGTTTTGGAAATACAAATATTTTTGACATAAATTTGAATATCTTTTTTAAATACCGTTAGATTTCTGTTTTATTTGGTTTAATATTGACGAGGCAATGCTAGTCACCTAACCACGTTAAAATTTTGACAACATTTCACATTGGTTTTTCAAAATTTTCACTTATACTGATATATCAATCAGTACTCAATTTTTGACTTTCAACTTTCAATAACTCGCTCGGATATTGACCGATCGATACGAAACTTTCATTTTCGGCAACAGGGATTGCATCCGTGTCGAACTGCATACCCTGAACCTTCAAATTCGGATTTTTTTGACAGTCTTTCAAAATCGTTTTGGAAATACAAATATTTTTGACATAAATTTGAATATCTTTTTTAAATACCGTTAGATTTCTGTTTTATTTGGTTTAATATTGACGAGGCAATGCTAGTCACCTAACCACGTTAAAATTTTGACAACATTTCACATTGGTTTTTCAAAATTTTCACTTATACTGATATATCAATCAGTACTCAATTTTTGACTTTCAACTTTCAATAACTCGCTCGGATATTGACCGATCGATACGAAACTTTCATTTTCGGCATCAAGGATTGCATCCGTATCGAACTGCATACCCTGAACCTTCAAATTCGGATTTTTTTGACAGTCTTTCAAAATCGTTTTGGAAATACAAATATTTTTGACATAAATTTGAATATCTTTTTTAAATACCGTTAGATTTCTGTTTTATTTGGTTTAATATTGACGAGACAATGCTAGTCACCTAACCACGTTAAAATTTTGACAACATTTCACATTGGTTTTTCAAAATTTTCACTTATACTGATATATCAATCAGTACTCAATTTTTGACTTTCAACTTTCAATAACTCGCTCGGACATTGACCGATCGATACGAAACTTTCATTTTCGGCATCAGGGAGTGCATCCGTGTCGAACTGCATACCCTGAACCTTCAAATTCGGATTTTTTTTGACAGTCTTTCAAAATCGTTTTGGAAATACAAATATTTTTGACATAAATTTGAATATCTTTTTTAAATACCGTTAGATTTCTGTTTTATTTGGTTTAATATTGACGAGGCAATGCTAGTCACCTAACCACGTTAAAATTTTGACAACATTTCACATTGGTTTTTCAAAATTTTCACTTATACTGATATATCAATCAGTACTCAATTTTTGACTTTCAACTTTCAATAACTCGCTCGGATATTGACCGATCGATACGAAACTTTCATTTTCGGCAACAGGGATTGCATCCGTGTCGAACTGCATACCCTGAACCTTCAAATTCGGATTTTTTTGACAGTCTTTCAAAATCGTTTTGGAAATACAAATATTTTTGACATAAATTTGAATATCTTTTTTAAATACCGTTAGATTTCTGTTTTATTTGGTTTAATATTGACGAGGCAATGCTAGTCACCTAACCACGTTAAAATTTTGACAACATTTCACATTGGTTTTTCAAAATTTTCACTTATACTGATATATCAATCAGTACTCAATTTTTGACTTTCAACTTTCAATAACTCGCTCGGATATTGACCGATCGATACGAAACTTTCATTTTCGGCATCAAGGATTGCATCCGTATCGAACTGCATACCCTGAACCTTCAAATTCGGATTTTTTTGACAGTCTTTCAAAATCGTTTTGGAAATACAAATATTTTTGACATAAATTTGAATATCTTTTTTAAATACCGTTAGATTTCTGTTTTATTTGGTTAAATATTGACGAGACAATGCTAGTCACCTAACCACGTTAAAATTTTGACAACATTTCACATTGGTTTTTCAAAATTTTCACTTATACTGATATATCAATCAGTACTCAATTTTTGACTTTCAACTTTCAATAACTCGCTCGGATATTGACCGATCGATACGAAACTTTCATTTTCGGCAACAGGGATTGCATCCGTGTCGAACTGCATACCCTGAACCTTCAAATTCGGATTTTTTTGACAGTCTTTCAAAATCGTTTTGGAAATACAAATATTTTTGACATAAATTTGAATATCTTTTTTAAATACCGTTAGATTTCTGTTTTATTTGGTTTAATATTGACGAGGCAATGCTAGTCACCTAACCACGTTAAAATTTTGACAACATTTCACATTGGTTTTTCAAAATTTTCACTTATACTGATATATCAATCAGTACTCAATTTTTGACTTTCAACTTTCAATAACTTGCTCGGACATTGACCGATCGATACGAAACTTTCATTTTCGGCATCAGGGAGTGCATCCGTGTCGAACTGCATACCCTGAACCTTCAAATTCGGATTTTTTTTGACAGTCTTTCAAAATCGTTTTGGAAATACAAATATTTTTGACATAAATTTGAATATCTTTTTTAAATACCGTTAGATTTCTGTTTTATTTGGTTTAATATTGACGAGGCAATGCTAGTCACCTAACCACGTTAAAATTTTGACAACATTTCACATTGGTTTTTCAAAATTTTCACTTATACTGATATATCAATCAGTACTCAATTTTTGACTTTCAACTTTCAATAACTCGCTCGGATATTGACCGATCGATACGAAACTTTCATTTTCGGCAACAGGGATTGCATCCGTGTCGAACTGCATACCCTGAACCTTCAAATTCGGATTTTTTTGACAGTCTTTCAAAATCGTTTTGGAAATACAAATATTTTTGACATAAATTTGAATATCTTTTTTAAATACCGTTAGATTTCTGTTTTATTTGGTTTAATATTGACGAGGCAATGCTAGTCACCTAACTACGTTAAAATTTTGACAACATTTCACATTGGTTTTTCAAAATTTTCACTTATACTGATATATCAATCAGTACTCAATTTTTGACTTTCAACTTTCAATAACTCGCTCGGATATTGACCGATCGATACGAAACTTTCATTTTCGGCATCAGGGAGTGCATCCGTGTCGAACTGCATACCCTGAACCTTCAAATTCAGATTTTTTTTGACAGTCTTTCAAAATCGTTTTGGAAATACAAATATTTTTGACATAAATTTGAATATCTTTTTTAAATACCGTTAGATTTCTGTTTTATTTGGTTTAATATTGACGAGGCAATGCTAGTCACCTAACCACGTTAAAATTTTGACAACATTTCACATTGGTTTTTCGAAATTTTCACTTATACTGATATATCAATCAGTACTCAATTTTTGACTTTCAACTTTCAATAACTCGCTCGGATATTGACCGATCGATACGAAACTTTCATTTTCGGCATCAGGGAGTGCATCCGTGTCGAACTGCATACCCTGAACCTTCAAATTCAGATTTTTTTTGACAGTCTTTCAAAATCGTTTTGGAAATACAAATATTTTTGACATAAATTTGAATATCTTTTTTAAATACCGTTAGATTTCTGTTTTATTTGGTTTAATATTGACGAGGCAATGCTAGTCACCTAACCACGTTAAAATTTTGACAACATTTCACATTGGTTTTTCAAAATTTTCACTTATACTGATATATCAATCAGTACTCAATTTTTGACTTTCAACTTTCAATAACTCGCTCGGATATTGACCGATCGATACGAAACTTTCATTTTCGGCATCAAGGATTGCATCCGTATCGAACTGCATACCCTGAACCTTCAAATTCGGATTTTTTTGACAGTCTTTCAAAATCGTTTTGGAAATACAAATATTTTTGACATAAATTTGAATATCTTTTTTAAATACCGTTAGATTTCTGTTTTATTTGGTTTAATATTGACGAGGCAATGCTAGTCACCTAACCACGTTAAAATTTTGACAACATTTCACATTGGTTTTTCAAAATTTTCACTTATACTGATATATCAATCAGTACTCAATTTTTGACTTTCAACTTTCAATAACTCGCTCGGATATTGACCGATCGATACGAAACTTTCATTTTCGGCATCAAAGAGTGCATCCGTGTCGAACTGCATACCCTGAACCTTCAAATTCGGATTTTTTGACAGTCTTTCAAAATCGTTTTGGAAATACAAATATTTTTGACATAAATTTGAATATCTTTTTTAAATACCGTTAGATTTCTGTTTTATTTGGTTTAATATTGACGAGGCAATGCTAGTCACCTAACCACGTTAAAATTTTGACAACATTTCACATTGGTTTTTCAAAATTTTCACTTATACTGATATATCAATCAGTACTCAATTTTTGACTTTCAACTTTCAATAACTCGCTCGGATATTGACCGATCGATACGAAACTTTCATTTTCGGCATCAGGGATTGCATCCGTGTCGAACTGCATACCCGGAACCTTCAAATTCGGATTTTTTTGACAGTCTTTCAAAATCGTTTTGGAAATACAAATATTTTTGACATAAATTTGAATATCTTTTTTAAATACCGTTAGATTTCTGTTTTATTTGGTTTAATATTGACGAGGCAATGCTAGTCACCTAACCACGTTAAAATTTTGACAACATTTCACATTGGTTTTTCAAAATTTTCACTTATACTGATATATCAATCAGTACTCAATTTTTGACTTTCAACTTTCAATAACTCGCTCGGATATTGACCGATCGATACGAAACTTTCATTTTCGGCATCAAGGATTGCATCCGTATCGAACTGCATACCCTGAACCTTCAAATTCGGATTTTTTTGACAGTCTTTCAAAATCGTTTTGGAAATACAAATATTTTTGACATAAATTTGAATATCTTTTTTAAATACCGTTAGATTTCTGTTTTATTTGGTTTAATATTGACGAGGCAATGCTAGTCACCTAACCACGTTAAAATTTTGACAACATTTCACATTGGTTTTTCAAAATTTTCACTTATACTGATATATCAATCAGTACTCAATTTTTGACTTTCAACTTTCAATAACTCGCTCGGATATTGACCGATCGATACGAAACTTTCATTTTCGGCATCAGGGAGTGCATCCGTGTCGAACTGCATACCCTGAACCTTCAAATTCGGATTTTTTTTGACAGTCTTTCAAAATCGTTTTGGAAATACAAATATTTTTGACATAAATTTGAATATCTTTTTTAAATACCGTTAGATTTCTGTTTTAGTTGGTTTAATATTGACGAGGCAATGCTAGTCACCTAACCACGTTAAAATTTTGACAACATTTCACATTGGTTTTTCAAAATTTTCACTTATACTGATATATCAATCAGTACTCAATTTTTGACTTTCAACTTTCAATAACTCGCTCGGATATTGACCGATCGATACGAAACTTTCATTTTCGGCATCAGGGAGTGCATCCGTGTCGAACTGCATACCCTGAACCTTCAAATTCGGATTTTTTTTGACAGTCTTTCAAAATCGTTTTGGAAATACAAATATTTTTGACATAAAATTAAATATCTTTTTTAAATACCGTTAGATTTCTGTTTTATTTGGTTTAATATTGACGAGGCAATGCTAGTCACCTAACCACGTTAAAATTTTGACAACATTTCACATTGGTTTTTCAAAATTTTCACTTATACTGATATATCAATCAGTACTCAATTTTTGACTTTCAACTTTCAATAACTCGCTCGGATATTGACCGATCGATACGAAACTTTCATTTTCGGCATCAGGGATTGCATCCGTGTCGAACTGCATACCCGGAACCTTCAAATTCGGATTTTTTTGACAGTCTTTCAAAATCGTTTTGGAAATACAAATATTTTTGACATAAATTTGAATATCTTTTTTAAATACCGTTAGATTTCTGTTTTATTTGGTTTAATATTGACGAGGCAATGCTAGTCACCTAACCACGTTAAAATTTTGACAACATTTCACATTGGTTTTTCAAAATTTTCACTTATACTGATATATCAATCAGTACTCAATTTTTGACTTTCAACTTTCAATAACTCGCTCGGATATTGACCGATCGATACGAAACTTTCATTTTCGGCATCAGGAAGTGCATCCGTGTCGAACTGCATACCCTGAACCTTCAAATTCGGATTTTTTGACAGTCTTTCAAAATCGTTTTGGAAATACAAATATTTTTGACATAAATTTGAATATCTTTTTTAAATACCGTTAGATTTCTGTTTTATTTGGTTTAATATTGACGAGGCAATGCTAGTAACCTAACCACGTTAAAATTTTGACAACATTTCACATTGGTTTTTCAAAATTTTCACTTATACTGATATATCAATCAGTACTCAATTTTTGACTTTCAACTTTCAATAACTCGCTCGGATATTGACCGATCGATACGAAACTTTCATTTTCGGCATCAGGGAGTGCATCCGTGTCGAACTGCATACCCTGAACCTTCAAATTCGGATTTTTTGACAGTCTTTCAAAATCGTTTTGGAAATACAAATATTTTTGACATAAATTTGAATATCTTTTTTAAATACCGTTAGATTTCTGTTTTTTTTTGGTTTAATATTGACGAGGCAATGCTAGTCACCTAACCACGTTAAAATTTTGACAACATTTCACATTGCTTTTTCAAAATTTTCACTTATACTGATATATCAATCAGTACTCAATTTTTGACTTTCAACTTTCAATAACTCGCTCGGATATTGACCGATCGATACGAAACTTTCATTTTCGGCATCAGGGATTGCATCCGTGTCGAACTGCATACCCGGAACCTTCAAATTCGGATTTTTTTGACAGTCTTTCAAAATCGTTTTGGAAATACAAATATTTTTGACATAAATTTGAATATCTTTTTTAAATACCGTTAGATTTCTGTTTTATTTGGTTTAATATTGACGAGGCAATGCTAGTCACCTAACCACGTTAAAATTTTGACAACATTTCACATTGGTTTTTCAAAATTTTCACTTATACTGATATATCAATCAGTACTCAATTTTTGACTTTCAACTTTCAATAACTCGCTCGGATATTGACCGATCGATACGAAACTTTCATTTTCGGCATCAAGGATTGCATCCGTGTCGAACTGCACACCCGGAACCTTCAAATTCGGATTTTTTTGACAGTCTTTCAAAATCGTTTTGGAAATACAAATATTTTTGACATAAATTTGAATATCTTTTTTAAATACCGTTAGATTTCTGTTTTATTTGGTTTAATATTGACGAGGCAATGCTAGTCACCTAACCACGTTAAAATTTTGACAACATTTCACATTGGTTTTTCAAAATTTTCACTTATACTGATATATCAATCAGTACTCAATTTTTGACTTTCAACTTTCAATAACTCGCTCGGATATTGACCGATCGATACGAAACTTTCATTTTCGGCATCAAGGATTGCATCCGTATCGAACTGCATACCCTGAACCTTCAAATTCGGATTTTTTTGACAGTCTTTCAAAATCGTTTTGGAAATACAAATATTTTTGACATAAATTTGAATATCTTTTTTAAATACCGTTAGATTTCTGTTTTATTTGGTTTAATATTGACGAAGCAATGCTAGTCACCTAACCACGTTAAAATTTTGACAACATTTCACATTGGTTTTTCAAAATTTTCACTTATACTGATATATCAATCAGTACTCAATTTTTGACTTTCAACTTTCAATAACTCGCTCGGATATTGACCGATCGATACGAAACTTTCATTTTCGGCATCAGGGAGTGCATCTGTGTCGAACTGCATACCCTGAACCTTCAAATTCGGATTTTTTTTGACAGTCTTTCAAAATCGTTTTGGAAATACAAATATTTTTGACATAAATTTGAATATCTTTTTTAAATACCGTTAGATTTCTGTTTTATTTGGTTTAATATTGACGAGGCAATGCTAGTCACCTAACCACGTTAAAATTTTGACAACATTTCACATTGGTTTTTCAAAATTTTCACTTATACTGATATATCAATCAGTACTCAATTTTTGACTTTCAACTTTCAATAACTCGCTCGGATATTGACCGATCGATACGAAACTTTCATTTTCGGCATCAGGAATTGCATCCGTGTCGAACTGCATACCCGGAACCTTCAAATTCGGATTTTTTTGACAGTCTTTCAAAATCGTTTTGGAAATACAAATATTTTTGACATAAATTTGAATATCTTTTTTAAATACCGTTAGATTTCTGTTTTATTTGGTTTAATATTGACGAGGCAATGCTAGTCACCTAACCACGTTAAAATTTTGACAACATTTCACATTGGTTTTTCAAAATTTTCACTTATACTGATATATCAATCAGTACTCAATTTTTGACTTTCAACTTTCAATAACTCGCTCGGATATTGACCGATCGATACGAAACTTTCATTTTCGGCATCAGGGAGTGCATCCGTGTCGAACTGCATACCCTGAACCTTCAAATTCAGATTTTTTTTGACAGTCTTTCAAAATCGTTTTGGAAATACAAATATTTTTGACATAAATTTGAATATCTTTTTTAAATACCGTTAGATTTCTGTTTTATTTGGTTTAATATTGACGAGGCAATGCTAGTCACCTAACCACGTTAAAATTTTGACAACATTTCACATTGGTTTTTCGAAATTTTCACTTATACTGATATATCAATCAGTACTCAATTTTTGACTTTCAACTTTCAATAACTCGCTCGGATATTGACCGATCGATACGAAACTTTCATTTTCGGCATCAGGGAGTGCATCCGTGTCGAACTGCATACCCTGAACCTTCAAATTCAGATTTTTTTTGACAGTCTTTCAAAATCGTTTTGGAAATACAAATATTTTTGACATAAATTTGAATATCTTTTTTAAATACCGTTAGATTTCTGTTTTATTTGGTTTAATATTGACGAGGCAATGCTAGTCACCTAACCACGTTAAAATTTTGACAACATTTCACATTGGTTTTTCAAAATTTTCACTTATACTGATATATCAATCAGTACTCAATTTTTGACTTTCAACTTTCAATAACTCGCTCGGATATTGACCGATCGATACGAAACTTTCATTTTCGGCATCAAGGATTGCATCCGTATCGAACTGCATACCCTGAACCTTCAAATTCGGATTTTTTTGACAGTCTTTCAAAATCGTTTTGGAAATACAAATATTTTTGACATAAATTTGAATATCTTTTTTAAATACCGTTAGATTTCTGTTTTATTTGGTTTAATATTGACGAGGCAATGCTAGTCACCTAACCACGTTAAAATTTTGACAACATTTCACATTGGTTTTTCAAAATTTTCACTTATACTGATATATCAATCAGTACTCAATTTTTGACTTTCAACTTTCAATAACTCGCTCGGATATTGACCGATCGATACGAAACTTTCATTTTCGGCATCAAAGAGTGCATCCGTGTCGAACTGCATACCCTGAACCTTCAAATTCGGATTTTTTGACAGTCTTTCAAAATCGTTTTGGAAATACAAATATTTTTGACATAAATTTGAATATCTTTTTTAAATACCGTTAGATTTCTGTTTTATTTGGTTTAATATTGACGAGGCAATGCTAGTCACCTAACCACGTTAAAATTTTGACAACATTTCACATTGGTTTTTCAAAATTTTCACTTATACTGATATATCAATCAGTACTCAATTTTTGACTTTCAACTTTCAATAACTCGCTCGGATATTGACCGATCGATACGAAACTTTCATTTTCGGCATCAGGGATTGCATCCGTGTCGAACTGCATACCCGGAACCTTCAAATTCGGATTTTTTTGACAGTCTTTCAAAATCGTTTTGGAAATACAAATATTTTTGACATAAATTTGAATATCTTTTTTAAATACCGTTAGATTTCTGTTTTATTTGGTTTAATATTGACGAGGCAATGCTAGTCACCTAACCACGTTAAAATTTTGACAACATTTCACATTGGTTTTTCAAAATTTTCACTTATACTGATATATCAATCAGTACTCAATTTTTGACTTTCAACTTTCAATAACTCGCTCGGATATTGACCGATCGATACGAAACTTTCATTTTCGGCATCAAGGATTGCATCCGTATCGAACTGCATACCCTGAACCTTCAAATTCGGATTTTTTTGACAGTCTTTCAAAATCGTTTTGGAAATACAAATATTTTTGACATAAATTTGAATATCTTTTTTAAATACCGTTAGATTTCTGTTTTATTTGGTTTAATATTGACGAGGCAATGCTAGTCACCTAACCACGTTAAAATTTTGACAACATTTCACATTGGTTTTTCAAAATTTTCACTTATACTGATATATCAATCAGTACTCAATTTTTGACTTTCAACTTTCAATAACTCGCTCGGATATTGACCGATCGATACGAAACTTTCATTTTCGGCATCAGGGAGTGCATCCGTGTCGAACTGCATACCCTGAACCTTCAAATTCGGATTTTTTTTGACAGTCTTTCAAAATCGTTTTGGAAATACAAATATTTTTGACATAAATTTGAATATCTTTTTTAAATACCGTTAGATTTCTGTTTTAGTTGGTTTAATATTGACGAGGCAATGCTAGTCACCTAACCACGTTAAAATTTTGACAACATTTCACATTGGTTTTTCAAAATTTTCACTTATACTGATATATCAATCAGTACTCAATTTTTGACTTTCAACTTTCAATAACTCGCTCGGATATTGACCGATCGATACGAAACTTTCATTTTCGGCATCAGGGAGTGCATCCGTGTCGAACTGCATACCCTGAACCTTCAAATTCGGATTTTTTTTGACAGTCTTTCAAAATCGTTTTGGAAATACAAATATTTTTGACATAAAATTAAATATCTTTTTTAAATACCGTTAGATTTCTGTTTTATTTGGTTTAATATTGACGAGGCAATGCTAGTCACCTAACCACGTTAAAATTTTGACAACATTTCACATTGGTTTTTCAAAATTTTCACTTATACTGATATATCAATCAGTACTCAATTTTTGACTTTCAACTTTCAATAACTCGCTCGGATATTGACCGATCGATACGAAACTTTCATTTTCGGCATCAGGGATTGCATCCGTGTCGAACTGCATACCCGGAACCTTCAAATTCGGATTTTTTTGACAGTCTTTCAAAATCGTTTTGGAAATACAAATATTTTTGACATAAATTTGAATATCTTTTTTAAATACCGTTAGATTTCTGTTTTATTTGGTTTAATATTGACGAGGCAATGCTAGTCACCTAACCACGTTAAAATTTTGACAACATTTCACATTGGTTTTTCAAAATTTTCACTTATACTGATATATCAATCAGTACTCAATTTTTGACTTTCAACTTTCAATAACTCGCTCGGATATTGACCGATCGATACGAAACTTTCATTTTCGGCATCAGGAAGTGCATCCGTGTCGAACTGCATACCCTGAACCTTCAAATTCGGATTTTTTGACAGTCTTTCAAAATCGTTTTGGAAATACAAATATTTTTGACATAAATTTGAATATCTTTTTTAAATACCGTTAGATTTCTGTTTTATTTGGTTTAATATTGACGAGGCAATGCTAGTAACCTAACCACGTTAAAATTTTGACAACATTTCACATTGGTTTTTCAAAATTTTCACTTATACTGATATATCAATCAGTACTCAATTTTTGACTTTCAACTTTCAATAACTCGCTCGGATATTGACCGATCGATACGAAACTTTCATTTTCGGCATCAGGGAGTGCATCCGTGTCGAACTGCATACCCTGAACCTTCAAATTCGGATTTTTTGACAGTCTTTCAAAATCGTTTTGGAAATACAAATATTTTTGACATAAATTTGAATATCTTTTTTAAATACCGTTAGATTTCTGTTTTTTTTTGGTTTAATATTGACGAGGCAATGCTAGTCACCTAACCACGTTAAAATTTTGACAACATTTCACATTGCTTTTTCAAAATTTTCACTTATACTGATATATCAATCAGTACTCAATTTTTGACTTTCAACTTTCAATAACTCGCTCGGATATTGACCGATCGATACGAAACTTTCATTTTCGGCATCAGGGATTGCATCCGTGTCGAACTGCATACCCGGAACCTTCAAATTCGGATTTTTTTGACAGTCTTTCAAAATCGTTTTGGAAATACAAATATTTTTGACATAAATTTGAATATCTTTTTTAAATACCGTTAGATTTCTGTTTTATTTGGTTTAATATTGACGAGGCAATGCTAGTCACCTAACCACGTTAAAATTTTGACAACATTTCACATTGGTTTTTCAAAATTTTCACTTATACTGATATATCAATCAGTACTCAATTTTTGACTTTCAACTTTCAATAACTCGCTCGGATATTGACCGATCGATACGAAACTTTCATTTTCGGCATCAAGGATTGCATCCGTGTCGAACTGCACACCCGGAACCTTCAAATTCGGATTTTTTTGACAGTCTTTCAAAATCGTTTTGGAAATACAAATATTTTTGACATAAATTTGAATATCTTTTTTAAATACCGTTAGATTTCTGTTTTATTTGGTTTAATATTGACGAGGCAATGCTAGTCACCTAACCACGTTAAAATTTTGACAACATTTCACATTGGTTTTTCAAAATTTTCACTTATACTGATATATCAATCAGTACTCAATTTTTGACTTTCAACTTTCAATAACTCGCTCGGATATTGACCGATCGATACGAAACTTTCATTTTCGGCATCAAGGATTGCATCCGTATCGAACTGCATACCCTGAACCTTCAAATTCGGATTTTTTTGACAGTCTTTCAAAATCGTTTTGGAAATACAAATATTTTTGACATAAATTTGAATATCTTTTTTAAATACCGTTAGATTTCTGTTTTATTTGGTTTAATATTGACGAAGCAATGCTAGTCACCTAACCACGTTAAAATTTTGACAACATTTCACATTGGTTTTTCAAAATTTTCACTTATACTGATATATCAATCAGTACTCAATTTTTGACTTTCAACTTTCAATAACTCGCTCGGATATTGACCGATCGATACGAAACTTTCATTTTCGGCATCAGGGAGTGCATCTGTGTCGAACTGCATACCCTGAACCTTCAAATTCGGATTTTTTTTGACAGTCTTTCAAAATCGTTTTGGAAATACAAATATTTTTGACATAAATTTGAATATCTTTTTTAAATACCGTTAGATTTCTGTTTTATTTGGTTTAATATTGACGAGGCAATGCTAGTCACCTAACCACGTTAAAATTTTGACAACATTTCACATTGGTTTTTCAAAATTTTCACTTATACTGATATATCAATCAGTACTCAATTTTTGACTTTCAACTTTCAATAACTCGCTCGGATATTGACCGATCGATACGAAACTTTCATTTTCGGCATCAGGAATTGCATCCGTGTCGAACTGCATACCCGGAACCTTCAAATTCGGATTTTTTTGACAGTCTTTCAAAATCGTTTTGGAAATACAAATATTTTTGACATAAATTTGAATATCTTTTTTAAATACCGTTAGATTTCTGTTTTATTTGGTTTAATATTGACGAGGCAATGCTAGTCACCTAACCACGTTAAAATTTTGACAACATTTCACATTGGTTTTTCAAAATTTTCACTTATACTGATATATCAATCAGTACTCAATTTTTGACTTTCAACTTTCAATAACTCGCTCGGATATTGACCGATCGATACGAAACTTTCATTTTCGGCATCAGGGATTGCATCCGTGTCGAACTGCATACCCGGAACCTTCAAATTCGGATTTTTTTGACAGTCTTTCAAAATCGTTTTGGAAATACAAATATTTTTGACATAAATTTGAATATCTTTTTTAAATACCGTTAGATTTCTGTTTTATTTGGTTTAATATTGACGAGGCAATGCTAGTCACCTAACCACGTTAAAATTTTGACAACATTTCACATTGGTTTTTCAAAATTTTCACTTATACTGATATATCAATCAGTACTCAATTTTTGACTTTCAACTTTCAATAACTCGCTCGGATATTGACCGATCGATACGAAACTTTCATTTTCGGCATCAGGGAGTGCATCTGTGTCGAACTGCATACCCTGAACCTTCAAATTCGGATTTTTTTTGACAGTCTTTCAAAATCGTTTTGGAAATACAAATATTTTTGACATAAATTTGAATATCTTTTTTAAATACCGTTAGATTTCTGTTTTATTTGGTTTAATATTGACGAGGCAATGCTAGTCACCTAACCACGTTAAAATTTTGACAACATTTCACATTGGTTTTTCAAAATTTTCACTTATACTGATATATCAATCAGTACTCAATTATTGACTTTCAACTTTCAATAACTCGCTCGGATATTGACCGATCGATACGAAACTTTCATTTTCGGCATCAGGAAATGCATCCGTGTCGAACTGCATACCCTGAACCTTCAAATTCGGATTTTTTTGACAGTCTTTCAAAATCGTTTTGGAAATACAAATATTTTTGACATAAATTTGAATATCTTTTTTAAATACCGTTAGATTTCTGTTTTATTTGGTTTAATATTGACGAGGCAATGCTAGTCACCTAACCACGTTAAAATTTTGACAACATTTCACATTGGTTTTTCAAAATTTTCACTTATACTGATATATCAATCAGTACTCAATTTTTGACTTTCAACTTTCAATAACTCGCTCGGATATTGACCGATCGATACGAAACTTTCATTTTCGGCATCAAGGATTGCATCCGTGTCGAACTGCACACCCGGAACCTTCAAATTCGGATTTTTTTGACAGTCTTTCAAAATCGTTTTGGAAATACAAATATTTTTGACATAAATTTGAATATCTTTTTTAAATACCGTTAGATTTCTGTTTTATTTGGTTTAATATTGACGAGGCAATGCTAGTCACCTAACCACGTTAAAATTTTGACAACATTTCACATTGGTTTTTCAAAATTTTCACTTATACTGATATATCAATCAGTACTCAATTTTTGACTTTCAACTTTCAATAACTCGCTCGGATATTGACCGATCGATACGAAACTTTCATTTTCGGCATCAAGGATTGCATCCGTATCGAACTGCATACCCTGAACCTTCAAATTCGGATTTTTTTGACAGTCTTTCAAAATCGTTTTGGAAATACAAATATTTTTGACATAAATTTGAATATCTTTTTTAAATACCGTTAGATTTCTGTTTTATTTGGTTTAATATTGACGAAGCAATGCTAGTCACCTAACCACGTTAAAATTTTGACAACATTTCACATTGGTTTTTCAAAATTTTCACTTATACTGATATATCAATCAGTACTCAATTTTTGACTTTCAACTTTCAATAACTCGCTCGGATATTGACCGATCGATACGAAACTTTCATTTTCGGCATCAGGGAGTGCATCTGTGTCGAACTGCATACCCTGAACCTTCAAATTCGGATTTTTTTTGACAGTCTTTCAAAATCGTTTTGGAAATACAAATATTTTTGACATAAATTTGAATATCTTTTTTAAATACCGTTAGATTTCTGTTTTATTTGGTTTAATATTGACGAGGCAATGCTAGTCACCTAACCACGTTAAAATTTTGACAACATTTCACATTGGTTTTTCAAAATTTTCACTTATACTGATATATCAATCAGTACTCAATTTTTGACTTTCAACTTTCAATAACTCGCTCGGATATTGACCGATCGATACGAAACTTTCATTTTCGGCATCAGGAATTGCATCCGTGTCGAACTGCATACCCGGAACCTTCAAATTCGGATTTTTTTGACAGTCTTTCAAAATCGTTTTGGAAATACAAATATTTTTGACATAAATTTGAATATCTTTTTTAAATACCGTTAGATTTCTGTTTTATTTGGTTTAATATTGACGAGGCAATGCTAGTCACCTAACCACGTTAAAATTTTGACAACATTTCACATTGGTTTTTCAAAATTTTCACTTATACTGATATATCAATCAGTACTCAATTTTTGACTTTCAACTTTCAATAACTCGCTCGGATATTGACCGATCGATACGAAACTTTCATTTTCGGCATCAGGGATTGCATCCGTGTCGAACTGCATACCCGGAACCTTCAAATTCGGATTTTTTTGACAGTCTTTCAAAATCGTTTTGGAAATACAAATATTTTTGACATAAATTTGAATATCTTTTTTAAATACCGTTAGATTTCTGTTTTATTTGGTTTAATATTGACGAGGCAATGCTAGTCACCTAACCACGTTAAAATTTTGACAACATTTCACATTGGTTTTTCAAAATTTTCACTTATACTGATATATCAATCAGTACTCAATTTTTGACTTTCAACTTTCAATAACTCGCTCGGATATTGACCGATCGATACGAAACTTTCATTTTCGGCATCAGGGAGTGCATCTGTGTCGAACTGCATACCCTGAACCTTCAAATTCGGATTTTTTTTGACAGTCTTTCAAAATCGTTTTGGAAATACAAATATTTTTGACATAAATTTGAATATCTTTTTTAAATACCGTTAGATTTCTGTTTTATTTGGTTTAATATTGACGAGGCAATGCTAGTCACCTAACCACGTTAAAATTTTGACAACATTTCACATTGCTTTTTCAAAATTTTCACTTATACTGATATATCAATCAGTACTCAATTTTTGACTTTCAACTTTCAATAACTCGCTCGGATATTGACCGATCGATACGAAACTTCCATTTTCGGCATCAGGGAGTGCATCCGTGTCGAACTGCATACCCTGAACCTTCAAATTCGAATTTTTTTGACAGTCTTTCAAAATCGTTTTGGAAATACAAATATTTTTGACATAAATTTGAATATCTTTTTTAAATACCGTTAGATTTCTGTTTTATTTGGTTTAATATTGACGAGGCAATGCTAGTCACCTAACCACGTTAAAATTTTGACAACATTTCACATTGGTTTTTCAAAATTTTCACTTATACTGATATATCAATCAGTACTCAATTTTTGACTTTCAACTTTCAATAACTCGCTCGGATATTGACCGATCGATACGAAACTTTCATTTTCGGCATCAGGGATTGCATCCGTGTCGAACTGCATACCCGGAACCTTCAAATTCGGATTTTTTTGACAGTCTTTCAAAACCGTTTTGGAAATCCAAATATTTTTGACATAAATTTGAATATCTTTTTTAAATACCGTTAGATTTCTGTTTTATTTGGTTTAATATTGACGAGGCAATGCTAGTCACCTAACCACGTTAAAATTTTGACAACATTTCACATTGGTTTTTCAAAATTTTCACTTATACTGATATATCAATCAGTACTCAATTTTTGACTTTCAACTTTCAATAACTCGCTCGGATATTGACCGATCGATACGAAACTTTCATTTTCGGCATCAGGGAGTGCATCCGTGTCAAACTGCATACCCTGAACCTTCAAATTCGGATTTTTTGACAGTCTTTCAAAATCGTTTTGGAAATACAAATATTTTTGACATAAATTTGAATATCTTTTTTAAATACCGTTAGATTTCTGTTTTTTTTTGGTTTAATATTGACGAGGCAATGCTAGTCACCTAACCACGTTAAAATTTTGACAACATTTCACATTGCTTTTTCAAAATTTTCACTTATACTGATATATCAATCAGTACTCAATTTTTGACTTTCAACTTTCAATAACTCGCTCGGATATTGACCGATCGATACGAAACTTTCATTTTCGGCATCAGGGAGTGCATCCGTGTCGAACTGCATACCCTGAACCTTCAAATTCGGATTTTTTTTGACAGTCTTTCAAAATCGTTTTGGAAATACAAATATTTTTGACATAAAATTAAATATCTTTTTTAAATACCGTTAGATTTCTGTTTTATTTGGTTTAATATTGACGAGGCAATGCTAGTCACCTAACCACGTTAAAATTTTGACAACATTTCACATTGGTTTTTCAAAATTTTCACTTATACTGATATATCAATCAGTACTCAATTTTTGACTTTCAACTTTCAATAACTCGCTCGGATATTGACCGATCGATACGAAACTTTCATTTTCGGCATCAGGGATTGCATCCGTGTCGAACTGCACACCCGGAACCTTCAAATTCGGATTTTTTTGACAGTCTTTCAAAATCGTTTTGGAAATACAAATATTTTTGACATAAATTTGAATATCTTTTTTAAATACCGTTAGATTTCTGTTTTATTTGGTTTAATATTGACGAGGCAATGCTAGTCACCTAACCACGTTAAAATTTTGACAACATTTCACATTGGTTTTTCAAAATTTTCACTTATACTGATATATCAATCAGTACTCAATTTTTGACTTTCAACTTTCAATAACTCGCTCGGATATTGACCGATCGATACGAAACTTTCATTTTCGGCATCAAGGATTGCATCCGTATCGAACTGCATACCCTGAACCTTCAAATTCGGATTTTTTTGACAGTCTTTCAAAATCGTTTTGGAAATACAAATATTTTTGACATAAATTTGAATATCTTTTTTAAATACCGTTAGATTTCTGTTTTATTTGGTTTAATATTGACGAAGCAATGCTAGTCACCTAACCACGTTAAAATTTTGACAACATTTCACATTGGTTTTTCAAAATTTTCACTTATACTGATATATCAATCAGTACTCAATTTTTGACTTTCAACTTTCAATAACTCGCTCGGATATTGACCGATCGATACGAAACTTTCATTTTCGGCATCAGGAAGTGCATCCGTGTCGAACTGCATACCCTGAACCTTCAAATTCGGATTTTTTGACAGTCTTTCAAAATCGTTTTGGAAATACAAATATTTTTGACATAAATTTGAATATCTTTTTTAAATACCGTTAGATTTCTGTTTTATTTGGTTTAATATTGACGAGGCAATGCTAGTAACCTAACCACGTTAAAATTTTGACAACATTTCACATTGGTTTTTCAAAATTTTCACTTATTTTTTATTTTTATTTTTATTAATATACTGATATATATTATACTGATATATCAATCAGTACTCAATTTTTGACTTTCAACTTTCAATAACTCGCTCGGATATTGACCGATCGATACGAAACTTTCATTTTCGGCATCAGGGAGTGCATCCGTGTCGAACTGCATACCCTGAACCTTCAAATTCGGATTTTTTGACAGTCTTTCAAAATCGTTTTGGAAATACAAATATTTTTGACATAAATTTGAATATCTTTTTTAAATACCGTTAGATTTCTGTTTTTTTTTGGTTTAATATTGACGAGGCAATGCTAGTCACCTAACCACGTTAAAATTTTGACAACATTTCACATTGCTTTTTCAAAATTTTCACTTATACTGATATATCAATCAGTACTCAATTTTTGACTTTCAACTTTCAATAACTCGCTCGGATATTGACCGATCGATACGAAACTTTCATTTTCGGCATCAGGGATTGCATCCGTGTCGAACTGCATACCCGGAACCTTCAAATTCGGATTTTTTTGACAGTCTTTCAAAATCGTTTTGGAAATACAAATATTTTTGACATAAATTTGAATATCTTTTTTAAATACCGTTAGATTTCTGTTTTATTTGGTTTAATATTGACGAGGCAATGCTAGTCACCTAACCACGTTAAAATTTTGACAACATTTCACATTGCTTTTTCAAAATTTTCACTTATACTGATATATCAATCAGTACTCAATTTTTGACTTTCAACTTTCAATAACTCGCTCGGATATTGACCGATCGATACGAAACTTTCATTTTCGGCATCAGGGAGTGCATCCGTGTCGAACTGCATACCCTGAACCTTCAAATTCGGATTTTTTTTGACAGTCTTTCAAAATCGTTTTGGAAATACAAATATTTTTGACATAAATTTGAATATCTTTTTTAAATACCGTTAGATTTCTGTTTTATTTGGTTTAATATTGACGAGGCAATGCTAGTCACCTAACCACGTTAAAATTTTGACAACATTTCACATTGGTTTTTCAAAATTTTCACTTATACAGATATATCAATCAGTACTCAATTTTTGACTTTCAACTTTCAATAACTCGCTCGGATATTGACCGATCGATACGAAACTTTCATTTTCGGCATCAAGGAGTGCATCCGTGTCGAACTGCATACCCTGAACCTTCAAATTCGGATTTTTTTTGACAGTCTTTCAAAATCGTTTTGGAAATACAAATATTTTTGACATAAATTTGAATATCTTTTTTAAATACCGTTAGATTTCTGTTTTATTTGGTTTAATATTGACGAGGCAATGCTAGTCACCTAACCACGTTAAAATTTTGACAACATTTCACATTGGTTTTTCAAAATTTTCACTTATACTGATATATCAATCAGTACTCAATTTTTGACTTTCAACTTTCAATAACTCGCTCGGATATTGACCGATCGATACGAAACTTTCATTTTCGGCATCAGGGAGTGCATCCGTGTCGAACTGCATACCCTGAACCTTCAAATTCGGATTTTTTTTGACAGTCTTTCAAAATCGTTTTGGAAATACAAATATTTTTGACATAAATTTCAATATCTTTTTTAAATACCGTTAGATTTCTGTTTTATTTGGTTTAATATTGACGAGGCAATGCTAGTCACCTAACCACGTTAAAATTTTGACAACATTTCACATTGGTTTTTCAAAATTTTCACTTATACTGATATATCAATCAGTACTCAATTTTTGACTTTCAACTTTCAATAACTCGCTCGGATATTGACCGATCGATACGAAACTTTCATTTTCGGCATCAGGGAGTGCATCCGTGTCGAACTGCATACCCTGAACCTTCAAATTCGGATTTTTTTTGACAGTCTTTCAAAATCGTTTTGGAAATACAAATATTTTTGACATAAATTTGAATATCTTTTTTAAATACCGTTAGATTTCTGTTTTATTTGGTTTAATATTGACGAGGCAATGCTAGTCACCTAACCACGTTAAAATTTTGACAACATTTCACATTGGTTTTTCAAAATTTTCACTTATACTGATATATCAATCAGTACTCAATTTTTGACTTTCAACTTTCAATAACTCGCTCGGATATTGACCGATCGATACGAAACTTTCATTTTCGGCATCAAAGAGTGCATCCGTGTCGAACTGCATACCCTGAACCTTCAAGTTCGGATTTTTTTTGACAGTCTTTCAAAATCGTTTTGGAAATACAAATATTTTTGACATAAATTTGAATATCTTTTTTAAATACCGTTAGATTTCTGTTTTATTTGGTTTAATATTGACGAGGCAATGCTAGTCACCTAACCACGTTAAAATTTTGACAACATTTCACATTGGTTTTTCAAAATTTTCACTTATACTGATATATCAATCAGTACTCAATTTTTGACTTTCAACTTTCAATAACTCGCTCGGATATTGACCGATCGATACGAAACTTTCATTTTCGGCATCAGGGATTGCATCCGTGTCGAACTGCATACCCGGAACCTTCAAATTCGGATTTTTTTGACAGTCTTTCAAAATCGTTTTGGAAATACAAATATTTTTGACATAAATTTGAATATCTTTTTTAAATACCGTTAGATTTCTGTTTTATTTGGTTTAATATTGACGAGGCAATGCTAGTCACCTAACCACGTTAAAATTTTGACAACATTTCACATTGGTTTTTCAAAATTTTCACTTATACTGATATATCAATCAGTACTCAATTTTTGACTTTCAACTTTCAATAACTCGCTCGGATATTGACCGATCGATACGAAACTTTCATTTTCGGCATCAGGGAGTGCATCCGTGTCGAACTGCATACCCTGAACCTTCAAATTCGGATTTTTTTTGACAGTCTTTCAAAATCGTTTTGGAAATACAAATATTTTTGACATAAATTTGAATATCTTTTTTAAATACCGTTAGATTTCTGTTTTATTTGGTTTAATATTGACGAGGCAATGCTAGTCACCTAACCACGTTAAAATTTTGACAACATTTCACATTGGTTTTTCAAAATTTTCACTTATACTGATATATCAATCAGTACTCAATTTTTGACTTTCAACTTTCAATAACTCGCTCGGACATTGACCGATCGATACGAAACTTTCATTTTCGGCATCAGGGAGTGCATCCGTGTCGAACTGCATACCCTGAACCTTCAAATTCGGATTTTTTTTGACAGTCTTTCAAAATCGTTTTGGAAATACAAATATTTTTGACATAAATTTGAATATCTTTTTTAAATACCGTTAGATTTCTGTTTTATTTGGTTTAATATTGACGAGGCAATGCTAGTCACCTAACCACGTTAAAATTTTGACAACATTTCACATTGGTTTTTCAAAATTTTCACTTATACTGATATATCAATCAGTACTCAATTTTTGACTTTCAACTTTCAATAACTCGCTCGGATATTGACCGATCGATACGAAACTTTCATTTTCGGCATCAGGAAATGCATCCGTGTCGAACTGCATACCCTGAACCTTCAAATTCGGATTTTTTTGACAGTCTTTCAAAATCGTTTTGGAAATACAAATATTTTTGACATAAATTTGAATATCTTTTTTAAATACCGTTAGATTTCTGTTTTATTTGGTTTAATATTGACGAGGCAATGCTAGTCACCTAACCACGTTAAAATTTTGACAACATTTCACATTGGTTTTTCAAAATTTTCACTTATACTGATATATCAATCAGTACTCAATTTTTGACTTTCAACTTTCAATAACTCGCTCGGATATTGACCGATCGATACGAAACTTTCATTTTCGGCATCAAGGAGTGCATCCGTGTCGAACTGCATACCCTGAACCTTCAAGTTCGGATTTTTTTTGACAGTCTTTCAAAATCGTTTTGGAAATACAAATATTTTTGACATAAATTTGAATATCTTTTTTAAATACCGTTAGATTTCTGTTTTATTTGGTTTAATATTGACGAGGCAATGCTAGTCACCTAACCACGTTAAAATTTTGACAACATTTCACATTGGTTTTTCAAAATTTTCACTTATACTGATATATCAATCAGTACTCAATTTTTGACTTTCAACTTTCAATAACTCGCTCGGATATTGACCGATCGATACGAAACTTTCATTTTCGGCATCAGGGATTGCATCCGTGTCGAACTGCATACCCGGAACCTTCAAATTCGGATTTTTTTGACAGTCTTTCAAAATCGTTTTGGAAATACAAATATTTTTGACATAAATTTGAATATCTTTTTTAAATACCGTTAGATTTCTGTTTTATTTGGTTTAATATTGACGAGGCAATGCTAGTCACCTAACCACGTTAAAATTTTGACAACATTTCACATTGGTTTTTCAAAATTTTCACTTATACTGATATATCAATCAGTACTCAATTTTTGACTTTCAACTTTCAATAACTCGCTCGGATATTGACCGATCGATACGAAACTTTCATTTTCGGCATCAGGGAGTGCATCCGTGTCGAACTGCATACCCTGAACCTTCAAATTCGGATTTTTTTTGACAGTCTTTCAAAATCGTTTTGGAAATACAAATATTTTTGACATAAATTTGAATATCTTTTTTAAATACCGTTAGATTTCTGTTTTATTTGGTTTAATATTGACGAGGCAATGCTAGTAACCTAACCACGTTAAAATTTTGACAACATTTCACATTGGTTTTTCAAAATTTTCACTTATACTGATATATCAATCAGTACTCAATTATTGACTTTCAACTTTCAATAACTCGCTCGGATATTGACCGATCGATACGAAACTTTCATTTTCGGCATCAGGGAGTGCATCCGTGTCGAACTGCATACCCTGAACCTTCAAATTCGGATTTTTTTGACAGTCTTTCAAAATCGTTTTGGAAATACAAATATTTTTGACATAAATTTGAATATCTTTTTTAAATACCGTTAGATTTCTGTTTTATTTGGTTTAATATTGACGAGGCAATGCTAGTCACCTAACCACGTTAAAATTTTGACAACATTTCACATTGGTTTTTCAAAATTTTCACTTATACTGATATATCAATCAGTACTCAATTTTTGACTTTCAACTTTCAATAACTCGCTCGGATATTGACCGATCGATACGAAACTTTCATTTTCGGCATCAGGGATTGCATCCGTGTCGAACTGCATACCCGGAACCTTCAAATTCGGATTTTTTTGACAGTCTTTCAAAATCGTTTTGGAAATACAAATATTTTTGACATAAATTTGAATTTCTTTTTTAAATACCGTTAGATTTCTGTTTTATTTGGTTTAATATTGACGAGGCAATGCTAGTCACCTAACCACGTTAAAATTTTGACAACATTTCACATTGGTTTTTCAAAATTTTCACTTATACTGATATATCAATCAGTACTCAATTTTTGACTTTCAACTTTCAATAACTCGCTCGGATATTGACCGATCGATACGAAACTTTCATTTTCGGCATCAAGGAGTGCATCCGTGTCGAACTGCATACCCTGAACCTTCAAATTCGGATTTTTTTTTTACAGTCTTTCAAAATCGTTTTGGAAATACAAATATTTTTGACATAAATTTCAATATCTTTTTTAAATACCGTTAGATTTCTGTTTTATTTGGTTTAATATTGACGAGGCAATGCTAGTCACCTAACCACGTTAAAATTTTGACAACATTTCACATTGGTTTTTCAAAATTTTCACTTATACTGATATATCAATCAGTACTCAATTTTTGACTTTCAACTTTCAATAACTCGCTCGGACATTGACCGATCGATACGAAACTTTCATTTTCGGCATCAGGGAGTGCATCCGTGTCGAACTGCATACCCTGAACCTTCAAATTCGGATTTTTTTTGACAGTCTTTCAAAATCGTTTTGGAAATACAAATATTTTTGACATAAATTTGAATATCTTTTTTAAATACCGTTAGATTTCTGTTTTATTTGGTTTAATATTGACGAGGCAATGCTAGTCACCTAACCACGTTAAAATTTTGACAACATTTCACATTGGTTTTTCAAAATTTTCACTTATACTGATATATCAATCAGTACTCAATTTTTGACTTTCAACTTTCAATAACTCGCTCGGATATTGACCGATCGATACGAAACTTTCATTTTCGGCATCAGGGATTGCATCCGTGTCGAACTGCATACCCGGAACCTTCAAATTCGGATTTTTTTGACAGTCTTTCAAAATCGTTTTGGAAATACAAATATTTTTGACATAAATTTGAATATCTTTTTTAAATACCGTTAGATTTCTGTTTTTTTTGGTTTAATATTGACGAGGCAATGCTAGTCACCTAACCACGTTAAAATTTTGACAACATTTCACATTGGTTTTTCAAAATTTTCACTTATACTGATATATCAATCAGTACTCAATTTTTGACTTTCAACTTTCAATAACTCGCTCGGATATTGACCGATCGATACGAAACTTTCATTTTCGGCATCAGGGAGTGCATCCGTGTCGAACTGCATACCCTGAACCTTCAAATTCGGATTTTTTTTGACAGTCTTTCAAAATCGTTTTGGAAATACAAATATTTTTGACATAAATTTGAATATCTTTTTTAAATACCGTTAGATTTCTGTTTTATTTGGTTTAATATTGACGAGGCAATGCTAGTAACCTAACCACGTTAAAATTTTGACAACATTTCACATTGGTTTTTCAAAATTTTCACTTATACTGATATATCAATCAGTACTCAATTTTTGACTTTCAACTTTCAATAACTCGCTCGGATATTGACCGATCGATACGAAACTTTCATTTTCGGCATCAGGAAATGCATCCGTGTCGAACTGCATACCCTGAACCTTCAAATTCGGATTTTTTTGACAGTCTTTCAAAATCGTTTTGGAAATACAAATATTTTTGACATAAATTTGAATATCTTTTTTAAATACCGTTAGATTTCTGTTTTATTTGGTTTAATATTGACGAGGCAATGCTAGTCACCTAACCACGTTAAAATTTTGACAACATTTCACATTGGTTTTTCAAAATTTTCACTTATACTGATATATCAATCAGTACTCAATTTTTGACTTTCAACTTTCAATAACTCGCTCGGATATTGACCGATCGATACGAAACTTTCATTTTCGGCATCAGGAAATGCATCCGTGTCGAACTGCATACCCGGAACCTTCAAATTCGGATTTTTTTGACAGTCTTTCAAAATCGTTTTGGAAATACAAATATTTTTGACATAAATTTGAATATCTTTTTTAAATACCGTTAGATTTCTGTTTTATTTGGTTTAATATTGACGAGGCAATGCTAGTCACCTAACCACGTTAAAATTTTGACAACATTTCACATTGGTTTTTCAAAATTTTCACTTATACTGATATATCAATCAGTACTCAATTTTTGACTTTCAACTTTCAATAACTCGCTCGGATATTGACCGATCGATACGAAACTTTCATTTTCGGCATCAAGGAGTGCATCCGTGTCGAACTGCATACCCTGAACCTTCAAATTCGGATTTTTTTTTTACAGTCTTTCAAAATCGTTTTGGAAATACAAATATTTTTGACATAAATTTCAATATCTTTTTTAAATACCGTTAGATTTCTGTTTTATTTGGTTTAATATTGACGAGGCAATGCTAGTCACCTAACCACGTTAAAATTTTGACAACATTTCACATTGGTTTTTCAAAATTTTCACTTATACTGATATATCAATCAGTACTCAATTTTTGACTTTCAACTTTCAATAACTCGCTCGGACATTGACCGATCGATACGAAACTTTCATTTTCGGCATCAGGGAGTGCATCCGTGTCGAACTGCATACCCTGAACCTTCAAATTCGGATTTTTTTTGACAGTCTTTCAAAATCGTTTTGGAAATACAAATATTTTTGACATAAATTTGAATATCTTTTTTAAATACCGTTAGATTTCTGTTTTATTTGGTTTAATATTGACGAGGCAATGCTAGTCACCTAACCACGTTAAAATTTTGACAACATTTCACATTGGTTTTTCAAAATTTTCACTTATACTGATATATCAATCAGTACTCAATTTTTGACTTTCAACTTTCAATAACTCGCTCGGATATTGACCGATCGATACGAAACTTTCATTTTCGGCATCAGGAAATGCATCCGTGTCGAACTGCATACCCTGAACCTTCAAATTCGGATTTTTTTGACAGTCTTTCAAAATCGTTTTGGAAATACAAATATTTTTGACATAAATTTGAATATCTTTTTTAAATACCGTTAGATTTCTGTTTTATTTGGTTTAATATTGACGAGGCAATGCTAGTCACCTAACCACGTTAAAATTTTGACAACATTTCACATTGGTTTTTCAAAATTTTCACTTATACTGATATATCAATCAGTACTCAATTTTTGACTTTCAACTTTCAATAACTCGCTCGGATATTGACCGATCGATACGAAACTTTCATTTTCGGCATCAGGGAGTGCATCCGTGTCGAACTGCATACCCGGAACCTTCAAATTCGGATTTTTTTGACAGTCTTTCAAAATCGTTTTGGAAATACAAATATTTTTGACATAAGTTTGAATATCTTTTTTAAATACCGTTAGATTTCTGTTTTATTTGGTTTAATATTGACGAGGCAATGCTAGTCACCTAACCACGTTAAAATTTTGACAACATTTCACATTGGTTTTTCAAAATTTTCACTTATACTGATATATCAATCAGTACTCAATTTTTGACTTTCAACTTTCAATAACTCGCTCGGATATTGACCGATCGATACGAAACTTTCATTTTCGGCATCAGGAAATGCATCCGTGTCGAACTGCATACCCGGAACCTTCAAATTCGGATTTTTTTGACAGTCTTTCAAAATCGTTTTGGAAATACAAATATTTTTGACATAAATTTGAATATCTTTTTTAAATACCGTTAGATTTCTGTTTTATTTGGTTTAATATTGACGAGGCAATGCTAGTCACCTAACCACGTTAAAATTTTGACAACATTTCACATTGGTTTTTCAAAATTTTCACTTATACTGATATATCAATCAGTACTCAATTTTTGACTTTCAACTTTCAATAACTCGCTCGGATATTGACCGATCGATACGAAACTTTCATTTTCGGCATCAAGGAGTGCATCCGTGTCGAACTGCATACCCTGAACCTTCAAATTCGGATTTTTTTTGACAGTCTTTCAAAATCGTTTTGGAAATACAAATATTTTTGACATAAATTTGAATATCTTTTTTAAATACCGTTAGATTTCTGTTTTATTTGGTTTAATATTGACGAGGCAATGCTAGTCACCTAACCACGTTAAAATTTTGACAACATTTCACATTGGTTTTTCAAAATTTTCACTTATACTGATATATCAATCAGTACTCAATTTTTGACTTTCAACTTTCAATAACACGCTCGGATATTGACCGATCGATACGAAACTTTCATTTTCGGCATCAGGAAATGCATCCGTGTCGAACTGCATACCCTGAACCTTCAAATTCGGATTTTTTTTGACAGTCTTTCAAAATCGTTTTGGAAATACAAATATTTTTGACATAAATTTGAATATCTTTTTTAAATACCGTTAGATTTCTGTTTTATTTGGTTTAATATTGACGAGGCAATGCTAGTCACCTAACCACGTTAAAATTTTGACAACATTTCACATTGGTTTTTCAAAATTTTCACTTATACTGATATATCAATCAGTACTCAATTTTTGACTTTCAACTTTCAATAACTCGCTCGGATATTGACCGATCGATACGAAACTTTCATTTTCGGCATCAGGGAGTGCATCCGTGTCGAACTGCATACCCGGAACCTTCAAATTCGGATTTTTTTGACAGTCTTTCAAAATCGTTTTGGAAATACAAATATTTTTGACATAAGTTTGAATATCTTTTTTAAATACCGTTAGATTTCTGTTTTATTTGGTTTAATATTGACGAGGCAATGCTAGTCACCTAACCACGTTAAAATTTTGACAACATTTCACATTGGTTTTTCAAAATTTTCACTTATACTGATATATCAATCAGTACTCAATTTTTGACTTTCAACTTTCAATAACTCGCTCGGATATTGACCGATCGATACGAAACTTTCATTTTCGGCATCAGGAAATGCATCCGTGTCGAACTGCATACCCGGAACCTTCAAATTCGGATTTTTTTGACAGTCTTTCAAAATCGTTTTGGAAATACAAATATTTTTGACATAAATTTGAATATCTTTTTTAAATACCGTTAGATTTCTGTTTTATTTGGTTTAATATTGACGAGGCAATGCTAGTCACCTAACCACGTTAAAATTTTGACAACATTTCACATTGGTTTTTCAAAATTTTCACTTATACTGATATATCAATCAGTACTCAATTTTTGACTTTCAACTTTCAATAACTCGCTCGGATATTGACCGATCGATACGAAACTTTCATTTTCGGCATCAAGGAGTGCATCCGTGTCGAACTGCATACCCTGAACCTTCAAATTCGGATTTTTTTTGACAGTCTTTCAAAATCGTTTTGGAAATACAAATATTTTTGACATAAATTTGAATATCTTTTTTAAATACCGTTAGATTTCTGTTTTATTTGGTTTAATATTGACGAGGCAATGCTAGTCACCTAACCACGTTAAAATTTTGACAACATTTCACATTGGTTTTTCAAAATTTTCACTTATACTGATATATCAATCAGTACTCAATTTTTGACTTTCAACTTTCAATAACTCGCTCGGATATTGACCGATCGATACGAAACTTTCATTTTCGGCATCAGGGAGTGCATCCGTGTCGAACTGCATACCCGGAACCTTCAAATTCGGATTTTTTTGACAGTCTTTCAAAATCGTTTTGGAAATACAAATATTTTTGACATAAGTTTGAATATCTTTTTTAAATACCGTTAGATTTCTGTTTTATTTGGTTTAATATTGACGAGGCAATGCTAGTCACCTAACCACGTTAAAATTTTGACAACATTTCACATTGGTTTTTCAAAATTTTCACTTATACTGATATATCAATCAGTACTCAATTTTTGACTTTCAACTTTCAATAACTCGCTCGGATATTGACCGATCGATACGAAACTTTCATTTTCGGCATCAGGAAATGCATCCGTGTCGAACTGCATACCCGGAACCTTCAAATTCGGATTTTTTTGACAGTCTTTCAAAATCGTTTTGGAAATACAAATATTTTTGACATAAATTTGAATATCTTTTTTAAATACCGTTAGATTTCTGTTTTATTTGGTTTAATATTGACGAGGCAATGCTAGTCACCTAACCACGTTAAAATTTTGACAACATTTCACATTGGTTTTTCAAAATTTTCACTTATACTGATATATCAATCAGTACTCAATTTTTGACTTTCAACTTTCAATAACTCGCTCGGATATTGACCGATCGATACGAAACTTTCATTTTCGGCATCAAGGAGTGCATCCGTGTCGAACTGCATACCCTGAACCTTCAAATTCGGATTTTTTTTGACAGTCTTTCAAAATCGTTTTGGAAATACAAATATTTTTGACATAAATTTGAATATCTTTTTTAAATACCGTTAGATTTCTGTTTTATTTGGTTTAATATTGACGAGGCAATGCTAGTCACCTAACCACGTTAAAATTTTGACAACATTTCACATTGGTTTTTCAAAATTTTCACTTATACTGATATATCAATCAGTACTCAATTTTTGACTTTCAACTTTCAATAACACGCTCGGATATTGACCGATCGATACGAAACTTTCATTTTCGGCATCAGGGAGTGCATCCGTGTCGAACTGCATACCCTGAACCTTCAAATTCGGATTTTTTTTGACAGTCTTTCAAAATCGTTTTGGAAATACAAATATTTTTGACATAAATTTGAATATCTTTTTTAAATACCGTTAGATTTCTGTTTTATTTGGTTTAATATTGACGAGGCAATGCTAGTCACCTAACCACGTTAAAATTTTGACAACATTTCACATTGGTTTTTCAAAATTTTCACTTATACTGATATATCAATCAGTACTCAATTTTTGACTTTCAACTTTCAATAACTCGCTCGGATATTGACCGATCGATACGAAACTTTCATTTTCGGCATCAGGGATTGCATCCGTGTCGAACTGCATACCCGGAACCTTCAAATTCGGATTTTTTTGACAGTCTTTCAAAATCGTTTTGGAAATACAAATATTTTTGACATAAATTTGAATATCTTTTTTAAATACCGTTAGATTTCTGTTTTATTTGGTTTAATATTGACGAGGCAATGCTAGTCACCTAACCACGTTAAAATTTTGACAACATTTCACATTGGTTTTTCAAAATTTTCACTTATACTGATATATCAATCAGTACTCAATTTTTGACTTTCAACTTTCAATAACTCGCTCGGATATTGACCGATCGATACGAAACTTTCATTTTCGGCATCAGGGAGTGCATCCGTGTCGAACTGCATACCCTGAACCTTCAAATTCGGATTTTTTTGACAGTCTTTCAAAATCGTTTTGGAAATACAAATATTTTTGACATAAGTTTGAATATCTTTTTTAAATACCGTTAGATTTCTGTTTTATTTGGTTTAATATTGACGAGGCAATGCTAGTCACCTAACCACGTTAAAATTTTGACAACATTTCACATTGGTTTTTCAAAATTTTCACTTATACTGATATATCAATCAGTACTCAATTTTTGACTTTCAACTTTCAATAACTCGCTCGGATATTGACCGATCGATACGAAACTTTCATTTTCGGCATCAGGAAATGCATCCGTGTCGAACTGCATACCCGGAACCTTCAAATTCGGATTTTTTTGACAGTCTTTCAAAATCGTTTTGGAAATACAAATATTTTTGACATAAATTTGAATATCTTTTTTAAATACCGTTAGATTTCTGTTTTATTTGGTTTAATATTGACGAGGCAATGCTAGTCACCTAACCACGTTAAAATTTTGACAACATTTCACATTGGTTTTTCAAAATTTTCACTTATACTGATATATCAATCAGTACTCAATTTTTGACTTTCAACTTTCAATAACTCGCTCGGATATTGACCGATCGATACGAAACTTTCATTTTCGGCATCAAGGAGTGCATCCGTGTCGAACTGCATACCCTGAACCTTCAAATTCGGATTTTTTTTGACAGTCTTTCAAAATCGTTTTGGAAATACAAATATTTTTGACATAAATTTGAATATCTTTTTTAAATACCGTTAGATTTCTGTTTTATTTGGTTTAATATTGACGAGGCAATGCTAGTCACCTAACCACGTTAAAATTTTGACAACATTTCACATTGGTTTTTCAAAATTTTCACTTATACTGATATATCAATCAGTACTCAATTTTTGACTTTCAACTTTCAATAACACGCTCGGATATTGACCGATCGATACGAAACTTTCATTTTCGGCATCAGGGAGTGCATCCGTGTCGAACTGCATACCCTGAACCTTCAAATTCGGATTTTTTTTGACAGTCTTTCAAAATCGTTTTGGAAATACAAATATTTTTGACATAAATTTGAATATCTTTTTTAAATACCGTTAGATTTCTGTTTTATTTGGTTTAATATTGACGAGGCAATGCTAGTCACCTAACCACGTTAAAATTTTGACAACATTTCACATTGGTTTTTCAAAATTTTCACTTATACTGATATATCAATCAGTACTCAATTTTTGACTTTCAACTTTCAATAACTCGCTCGGATATTGACCGATCGATACGAAACTTTCATTTTCGGCATCAGGAAATGCATCCGTGTCGAACTGCATACCCTGAACCTTCAAATTCGGATTTTTTTGACAGTCTTTCAAAATCGTTTTGGAAATACAAATATTTTTGACATAAATTTGAATATCTTTTTTAAATACCGTTAGATTTCTGTTTTATTTGGTTTAATATTGACGAGGCAATGCTAGTCACCTAACCACGTTAAAATTTTGACAACATTTCACATTGGTTTTTCAAAATTTTCACTTATACTGATATATCAATCAGTACTCAATTTTTGACTTTCAACTTTCAATAACTCGCTCGGATATTGACCGATCGATACGAAACTTTCATTTTCGGCATCAGGGATTGCATCCGTGTCGAACTGCATACCCGGAACCTTCAAATTCGGATTTTTTTGACAGTCTTTCAAAATCGTTTTGGAAATACAAATATTTTTGACATAAATTTGAATATCTTTTTTAAATACCGTTAGATTTCTGTTTTATTTGGTTTAATATTGACGAGGCAATGCTAGTCACCTAACCACGTTAAAATTTTGACAACATTTCACATTGGTTTTTCAAAATTTTCACTTATACTGATATATCAATCAGTACTCAATTTTTGACTTTCAACTTTCAATAACTCGCTCGGATATTGACCGATCGATACGAAACTTTCATTTTCGGCATCAGGGAGTGCATCCGTGTCGAACTGCATACCCTGAACCTTCAAATTCGGATTTTTTTTGACAGTCTTTCAAAATCGTTTTGGAAATACAAATATTTTTGACATAAATTTCAATATCTTTTTTAAATACCGTTAGATTTCTGTTTTATTTGGTTTAATATTGACGAGGCAATGCTAGTCACCTAACCACGTTAAAATTTTGACAACATTTCACATTGGTTTTTCAAAATTTTCACTTATACTGATATATCAATCAGTACTCAATTTTTGACTTTCAACTTTCAATAACTCGCTCGGATATTGACCGATCGATACGAAACTTTCATTTTCGGCATCAGGAAATGCATCCGTGTCGAACTGCATACCCGGAACCTTCAAATTCGGATTTTTTTGACAGTCTTTCAAAATCGTTTTGGAAATACAAATATTTTTGACATAAATTTGAATATCTTTTTTAAATACCGTTAGATTTCTGTTTTATTTGGTTTAATATTGACGAGGCAATGCTAGTCACCTAACCACGTTAAAATTTTGACAACATTTCACATTGGTTTTTCAAAATTTTCACTTATACTGATATATCAATCAGTACTCAATTTTTGACTTTCAACTTTCAATAACTCGCTCGGATATTGACCGATCGATACGAAACTTTCATTTTCGGCATCAAAGAGTGCATCCGTGTCGAACTGCATACCCTGAACCTTCAAATTCGGATTTTTTTTGACAGTCTTTCAAAATCGTTTTGGAAATACAAATATTTTTGACATAAATTTGAATATCTTTTTTAAATACCGTTAGATTTCTGTTTTATTTGGTTTAATATTGACGAGGCAATGCTAGTCACCTAACCACGTTAAAATTTTGACAACATTTCACATTGGTTTTTCAAAATTTTCACTTATACTGATATATCAATCAGTACTCAATTTTTGACTTTCAACTTTCAATAACACGCTCGGATATTGACCGATCGATACGAAACTTTCATTTTCGGCATCAGGGAG
Source organism: Choreutis nemorana (assembly GCA_949316135.1). Taxonomy (NCBI): domain Eukaryota; kingdom Metazoa; phylum Arthropoda; class Insecta; order Lepidoptera; family Choreutidae; genus Choreutis; species Choreutis nemorana. The sequence goes on from OX438622.1 coordinate 277,895, forward strand.
TGCATCCGTGTCGAACTGCATAACCTGAACCTTCAAATTCGGATTTTTTTTGACAGTCTTTCAAAATCGTTTTGGAAATACAAATATTTTTGACATAAATTTGAATATCTTTTTTAAATACCGTTAGATTTCTGTTTTATTTGGTTTAATATTGACGAGGCAATGCTAGTCACCTAACCACGTTAAAATTTTGACAACATTTCACATTGGTTTTTCAAAATTTTCACTTATACTGATATATCAATCAGTACTCAATTTTTGACTTTCAACTTTCAATAACTCGCTCGGATATTGACCGATCGATACGAAACTTTCATTTTCGGCATCAGGAAATGCATCCGTGTCGAACTGCATACCCTGAACCTTCAAATTCGGATTTTTTTGACAGTCTTTCAAAATCGTTTTGGAAATACAAATATTTTTGACATAAATTTGAATATCTTTTTTAAATACCGTTAGATTTCTGTTTTATTTGGTTTAATATTGACGAGGCAATGCTAGTCACCTAACCACGTTAAAATTTTGACAACATTTCACATTGGTTTTTCAAAATTTTCACTTATACTGATATATCAATCAGTACTCAATTTTTGACTTTCAACTTTCAATAACTCGCTCGGATATTGACCGATCGATACGAAACTTTCATTTTCGGCATCAGGGATTGCATCCGTGTCGAACTGCATACCCGGAACCTTCAAATTCGGATTTTTTTGACAGTCTTTCAAAATCGTTTTGGAAATACAAATATTTTTGACATAAATTTGAATATCTTTTTTAAATACCGTTAGATTTCTGTTTTATTTGGTTTAATATTGACGAGGCAATGCTAGTCACCTAACCACGTTAAAATTTTGACAACATTTCACATTGGTTTTTCAAAATTTTCACTTATACTGATATATCAATCAGTACTCAATTTTTGACTTTCAACTTTCAATAACTCGCTCGGATATTGACCGATCGATACGAAACTTTCATTTTCGGCATCAGGGAGTGCATCCGTGTCGAACTGCATACCCTGAACCTTCAAATTCGGATTTTTTTGACAGTCTTTCAAAATCGTTTTGGAAATACAAATATTTTTGACATAAATTTGAATATCTTTTTTAAATACCGTTAGATTTCTGTTTTATTTGGTTTAATATTGACGAGGCAATGCTAGTCACCTAACCACGTTAAAATTTTGACAACATTTCACATTGGTTTTTCAAAATTTTCACTTATACTGATATATCAATCAGTACTCAATTTTTGACTTTCAACTTTCAATAACTCGCTCGGATATTGACCGATCGATACGAAACTTTCATTTTCGGCATCAGGGATTGCATCCGTGTCGAACTGCATACCCGGAACCTTCAAATTCGGATTTTTTTGACAGTCTTTCAAAATCGTTTTGGAAATACAAATATTTTTGACATAAATTTGAATATCTTTTTTAAATACCGTTAGATTTCTGTTTTATTTGGTTTAATATTGACGAGGCAATGCTAGTCACCTAACCACGTTAAAATTTTGACAACATTTCACATTGGTTTTTCAAAATTTTCACTTATACTGATATATCAATCAGTACTCAATTTTTGACTTTCAACTTTCAATAACTCGCTCGGATATTGACCGATCGATACGAAACTTTCATTTTCGGCATCAGGGAGTGCATCCGTGTCGAACTGCATACCCTGAACCTTCAAATTCGGATTTTTTTTGACAGTCTTTCAAAATCGTTTTGGAAATACAAATATTTTTGACATAAATTTCAATATCTTTTTTAAATACCGTTAGATTTCTGTTTTATTTGGTTTAATATTGACGAGGCAATGCTAGTCACCTAACCACGTTAAAATTTTGACAACATTTCACATTGGTTTTTCAAAATTTTCACTTATACTGATATATCAATCAGTACTCAATTTTTGACTTTCAACTTTCAATAACTCGCTCGGATATTGACCGATCGATACGAAACTTTCATTTTCGGCATCAGGGATTGCATCCGTGTCGAACTGCATACCCTGAACCTTCAAATTCGGATTTTTTTGACAGTCTTTCAAAATCGTTTTGGAAATACAAATATTTTTGACATAAATTTGAATATCTTTTTTAAATACCGTTAGATTTCTGTTTTATTTGGTTTAATATTGACGAGGCAATGCTAGTCACCTAACCACGTTAAAATTTTGACAACATTTCACATTGGTTTTTCAAAATTTTCACTTATACTGATATATCAATCAGTACTCAATTTTTGACTTTCAACTTTCAATAACTCGCTCGGATATTGACCGATCGATACGAAACTTTCATTTTCGGCATCAGGGATTGCATCCGTGTCGAACTGCATACCCGGAACCTTCAAATTCGGATTTTTTTGACAGTCTTTCAAAATCGTTTTGGAAATACAAATATTTTTGACATAAATTTGAATATCTTTTTTAAATACCGTTAGATTTCTGTTTTATTTGGTTTAATATTGACGAGGCAATGCTAGTCACCTAACCACGTTAAAATTTTGACAACATTTCACATTGGGTTTTCAAAATTTTCACTTATACTGATATATCAATCAGTACTCAATTTTTGACTTTCAACTTTCAATAACTCGCTCGGACATTGACCGATCGATACGAAACTTTCATTTTCGGCATCAAGGAGTGCATCCGTGTCGAACTGCATACCCTGAACCTTCAAATTCGGATTTTTTTTGACAGTCTTTCAAAATCGTTTTGGAAATACAAATATTTTTGACATAAATTTGAATATCTTTTTTAAATACCGTTAGATTTCTGTTTTATTTGGTTTAATATTGACGAGGCAATGCTAGTCACCTAACCACGTTAAAATTTTGACAACATTTCACATTGGTTTTTCAAAATTTTCACTTATACTGATATATCAATCAGTACTCAATTTTTGACTTTCAACTTTCAATAACTCGCTCGGATATTGACCGATCGATACGAAACTTTCATTTTCGGCATCAGGGATTGCATCCGTGTCGAACTGCATACCCTGAACCTTCAAATTCGGATTTTTTTTGACAGTCTTTCAAAATCGTTTTGGAAATACAAATATTTTTGATATAAATTTGAATATCTTTTTTAAATACCGTTAGATTTCTGTTTTATTTGGTTTAATATTGACGAGGCAATGCTAGTCACCTAACCACGTTAAAATTTTGACAACATTTCACATTGGTTTTTCAAAATTTTCACTTATACTGATATATCAATCAGTACTCAATTTTTGACTTTCAACTTTCAATAACACGCTCGGATATTGACCGATCGATACGAAACTTTCATTTTCGGCATCAGGGAGTGCATCCGTGTCGAACTGCATACCCTGAACCTTCAAATTCGGATTTTTTTGACAGTCTTTCAAAATCGTTTTGGAAATACAAATATTTTTGACATAAATTTGAATATCTTTTTTAAATACCGTTAGATTTCTGTTTTATTTGGTTTAATATTGACGAGGCAATGCTAGTCACCTAACCACGTTAAAATTTTGACAACATTTCACATTGGTTTTTCAAAATTTTCACTTATACTGATATATCAATCAGTACTCAATTTTTGACTTTCAACTTTCAATAACTCGCTCGGATATTGACCGATCGATACGAAACTTTCATTTTCGGCATCAGGAAATGCATCCGTGTCGAACTGCATACCCTGAACCTTCAAATTCGGATTTTTTTGACAGTCTTTCAAAATCGTTTTGGAAATACAAATATTTTTGACATAAATTTGAATATCTTTTTTAAATACCGTTAGATTTCTGTTTTATTTGGTTTAATATTGACGAGGCAATGCTAGTCACCTAACCACGTTAAAATTTTGACAACATTTCACATTGGTTTTTCAAAATTTTCACTTATACTGATATATCAATCAGTACTCAATTTTTGACTTTCAACTTTCAATAACACGCTCGGATATTGACCGATCGATACGAAACTTTCATTTTCGGCATCAGGGATTGCATCCGTGTCGAACTGCATACCCGGAACCTTCAAATTCGGATTTTTTTGACAGTCTTTCAAAATCGTTTTGGAAATACAAATATTTTTGACATAAATTTGAATATCTTTTTTAAATACCGTTAGATTTCTGTTTTATTTGGTTTAATATTGACGAGGCAATGCTAGTCACCTAACCACGTTAAAATTTTGACAACATTTCACATTGGTTTTTCAAAATTTTCACTTATACTGATATATCAATCAGTACTCAATTTTTGACTTTCAACTTTCAATAACTCGCTCGGATATTGACCGATCGATACGAAACTTTCATTTTCGGCATCAGGGAGTGCATCCGTGTCGAACTGCATACCCTGAACCTTCAAATTCGGATTTTTTTGACAGTCTTTCAAAATCGTTTTGGAAATACAAATATTTTTGACATAAATTTCAATATCTTTTTTAAATACCGTTAGATTTCTGTTTTATTTGGTTTAATATTGACGAGGCAATGCTAGTCACCTAACCACGTTAAAATTTTGACAACATTTCACATTGGTTTTTCAAAATTTTCACTTATACTGATATATCAATCAGTACTCAATTTTTGACTTTCAACTTTCAATAACTCGCTCGGATATTGACCGATCGATACGAAACTTTCATTTTCGGCATCAGGAAATGCATCCGTGTCGAACTGCATACCCTGAACCTTCAAATTCGGATTTTTTTGACAGTCTTTCAAAATCGTTTTGGAAATACAAATATTTTTGACATAAATTTGAATATCTTTTTTAAATACCGTTAGATTTCTGTTTTATTTGGTTTAATATTGACGAGGCAATGCTAGTCACCTAACCACGTTAAAATTTTGACAACATTTCACATTGGTTTTTCAAAATTTTCACTTATACTGATATATCAATCAGTACTCAATTTTTGACTTTCAACTTTCAATAACTCGCTCGGATATTGACCGATCGATACGAAACTTTCATTTTCGGCATCAGGGATTGCATCCGTGTCGAACTGCATACCCGGAACCTTCAAATTCGGATTTTTTTGACAGTCTTTCAAAATCGTTTTGGAAATACAAATATTTTTGACATAAATTTCAATATCTTTTTTAAATACCGTTAGATTTCTGTTTTATTTGGTTTAATATTGACGAGGCAATGCTAGTCACCTAACCACGTTAAAATTTTGACAACATTTCACATTGGTTTTTCAAAATTTTCACTTATACTGATATATCAATCAGTACTCAATTTTTGACTTTCAACTTTCAATAACTCGCTCGGACATTGACCGATCGATACGAAACTTTCATTTTCGGCATCAGGGAGTGCATCCGTGTCGAACTGCATACCCTGAACCTTCAAATTCGGATTTTTTTTGACAGTCTTTCAAAATCGTTTTGGAAATACAAATATTTTTGACATAAATTTGAATATCTTTTTTAAATACCGTTAGATTTCTGTTTTATTTGGTTTAATATTGACGAGGCAATGCTAGTCACCTAACCACGTTAAAATTTTGACAACATTTCACATTGGTTTTTCAAAATTTTCACTTATACTGATATATCAATCAGTACTCAATTTTTGACTTTCAACTTTCAATAACTCGCTCGGATATTGACCGATCGATACGAAACTTTCATTTTCGGCATCAGGAAATGCATCCGTGTCGAACTGCATACCCTGAACCTTCAAATTCGGATTTTTTTGACAGTCTTTCAAAATCGTTTTGGAAATACAAATATTTTTGACATAAATTTGAATATCTTTTTTAAATACCGTTAGATTTCTGTTTTATTTGGTTTAATATTGACGAGGCAATGCTAGTCACCTAACCACGTTAAAATTTTGACAACATTTCACATTGGTTTTTCAAAATTTTCACTTATACTGATATATCAATCAGTACTCAATTTTTGACTTTCAACTTTCAATAACTCGCTCGGATATTGACCGATCGATACGAAACTTTCATTTTCGGCATCAGGGATTGCATCCGTGTCGAACTGCATACCCGGAACCTTCAAATTCGGATTTTTTTGACAGTCTTTCAAAATCGTTTTGGAAATACAAATATTTTTGACATAAATTTCAATATCCTTTTTAAATACCGTTAGATTTCTGTTTTATTTGGTTTAATATTGACGAGGCAATGCTAGTCACCTAACCACGTTAAAATTTTGACAACATTTCACATTGGTTTTTCAAAATTTTCACTTATACTGATATATCAATCAGTACTCAATTTTTGACTTTCAACTTTCAATAACTCGCTCGGATATTGACCGATCGATACGAAACTTTCATTTTCGGCATCAGGGAGTGCATCCGTGTCGAACTGCATACCCTGAACCTTCAAATTCGGATTTTTTTGACAGTCTTTCAAAATCGTTTTGGAAATACAAATATTTTTGACATAAATTTCAATATCTTTTTTAAATACCGTTAGATTTCTGTTTTATTTGGTTTAATATTGACGAGGCAATGCTAGTCACCTAACCACGTTAAAATTTTGACAACATTTCACATTGGTTTTTCAAAATTTTCACTTATACTGATATATCAATCAGTACTCAATTTTTGACTTTCAACTTTCAATAACTCGCTCGGACATTGACCGATCGATACGAAACTTTCATTTTCGGCATCAGGGAGTGCATCCGTGTCGAACTGCATACCCTGAACCTTCAAATTCGGATTTTTTTTGACAGTCTTTCAAAATCGTTTTGGAAATACAAATATTTTTGACATAAATTTGAATATCTTTTTTAAATACCGTTAGATTTCTGTTTTATTTGGTTTAATATTGACGAGGCAATGCTAGTCACCTAACCACGTTAAAATTTTGACAACATTTCACATTGGTTTTTCAAAATTTTCACTTATACTGATATATCAATCAGTACTCAATTTTTGACTTTCAACTTTCAATAACTCGCTCGGATATTGACCGATCGATACGAAACTTTCATTTTCGGCATCAGGAAATGCATCCGTGTCGAACTGCATACCCTGAACCTTCAAATTCGGATTTTTTTGACAGTCTTTCAAAATCGTTTTGGAAATACAAATATTTTTGACATAAATTTGAATATCTTTTTTAAATACCGTTAGATTTCTGTTTTATTTGGTTTAATATTGACGAGGCAATGCTAGTCACCTAACCACGTTAAAATTTTGACAACATTTCACATTGGTTTTTCAAAATTTTCACTTATACTGATATATCAATCAGTACTCAATTTTTGACTTTCAACTTTCAATAACTCGCTCGGATATTGACCGATCGATACGAAACTTTCATTTTCGGCATCAGGGAGTGCATCCGTGTCGAACTGCATACCCTGAACCTTCAAATTCGGATTTTTTTTGACAGTCTTTCAAAATCGTTTTGGAAATACAAATATTTTTGACATAAATTTCAATATCTTTTTTAAATACCGTTAGATTTCTGTTTTATTTGGTTTAATATTGACGAGGCAATGCTAGTCACCTAACCACGTTAAAATTTTGACAACATTTCACATTGGTTTTTCAAAATTTTCACTTATACTGATATATCAATCAGTACTCAATTTTTGACTTTCAACTTTCAATAACTCGCTCGGACATTGACCGATCGATACGAAACTTTCATTTTCGGCATCAGGGAGTGCATCCGTGTCGAACTGCATACCCTGAACCTTCAAATTCGGATTTTTTTTGACAGTCTTTCAAAATCGTTTTGGAAATACAAATATTTTTGACATAAATTTGAATATCTTTTTTAAATACCGTTAGATTTCTGTTTTATTTGGTTTAATATTGACGAGGCAATGCTAGTCACCTAACCACGTTAAAATTTTGACAACATTTCACATTGGTTTTTCAAAATTTTCACTTATACTGATATATCAATCAGTACTCAATTTTTGACTTTCAACTTTCAATAACTCGCTCGGATATTGACCGATCGATACGAAACTTTCATTTTCGGCATCAGGAAATGCATCCGTGTCGAACTGCATACCCTGAACCTTCAAATTCGGATTTTTTTGACAGTCTTTCAAAATCGTTTTGGAAATACAAATATTTTTGACATAAATTTCAATATCTTTTTTAAATACCGTTAGATTTCTGTTTTATTTGGTTTAATATTGACGAGGCAATGCTAGTCACCTAACCACGTTAAAATTTTGACAACATTTCACATTGGTTTTTCAAAATTTTCACTTATACTGATATATCAATCAGTACTCAATTTTTGACTTTCAACTTTCAATAACTCGCTCGGATATTGACCGATCGATACGAAACTTTCATTTTCGGCATCAGGAAATGCATCCGTGTCGAACTGCATACCCTGAACCTTCAAATTCGGATTTTTTTGACAGTCTTTCAAAATCGTTTTGGAAATACAAATATTTTTGACATAAATTTGAATTTCTTTTTTAAATACCGTTAGATTTCTGTTTTATTTGGTTTAATATTGACGAGGCAATGCTAGTCACCTAACCACGTTAAAAGTTTGACAACATTTCACATTGGTTTTTCAAAATTTTCACTTATACTGATATATCAATCAGTACTCAATTTTTGACTTTCAACTTTCAATAACTCGCTCGGATATTGACCGATCGATACGAAACTTTCATTTTCGGCATCAGGGAGTGCATCCGTGTCGAACTGCATACCCTGAACCTTCAAATTCGGATTTTTTTTGACAGTCTTTCAAAATCGTTTTGGAAATACAAATATTTTTGACATAAATTTGAATATCTTTTTTAAATACCGTTAGATTTCTGTTTTATTTGGTTTAATATTGACGAGGCAATGCTAGTCACCTAACCACGTTAAAATTTTGACAACATTTCACATTGGTTTTTCAAAATTTTCACTTATACTGATATATCAATCAGTACTCAATTTTTGACTTTCAACTTTCAATAACTCGCTCGGACATTGACCGATCGATACGAAACTTTCATTTTCGGCATCAGGGAGTGCATCCGTGTCGAACTGCATACCCTGAACCTTCAAATTCGGATTTTTTTTGACAGTCTTTCAAAATCGTTTTGGAAATACAAATATTTTTGACATAAATTTGAATATCTTTTTTAAATACCGTTAGATTTCTGTTTTATTTGGTTTAATATTGACGAGGCAATGCTAGTCACCTAACCACGTTAAAATTTTGACAACATTTCACATTGGTTTTTCAAAATTTTCACTTATACTGATATATCAATCAGTACTCAATTTTTGACTTTCAACTTTCAATAACTCGCTCGGATATTGACCGATCGATACGAAACTTTCATTTTCGGCATCAGGAAATGCATCCGTGTCGAACTGCATACCCTGAACCTTCAAATTCGGATTTTTTTGACAGTCTTTCAAAATCGTTTTGGAAATACAAATATTTTTGACATAAATTTCAATATCTTTTTTAAATACCGTTAGATTTCTGTTTTATTTGGTTTAATATTGACGAGGCAATGCTAGTCACCTAACCACGTTAAAATTTTGACAACATTTCACATTGGTTTTTCAAAATTTTCACTTATACTGATATATCAATCAGTACTCAATTTTTGACTTTCAACTTTCAATAACTCGCTCGGACATTGACCGATCGATACGAAACTTTCATTTTCGGCATCAGGGAGTGCATCCGTGTCGAACTGCATACCCTGAACCTTCAAATTCGGATTTTTTTTGACAGTCTTTCAAAATCGTTTTGGAAATACAAATATTTTTGACATAAATTTGAATATCTTTTTTAAATACCGTTAGATTTCTGTTTTATTTGGTTTAATATTGACGAGGCAATGCTAGTCACCTAACCACGTTAAAATTTTGACAACATTTCACATTGGTTTTTCAAAATTTTCACTTATACTGATATATCAATCAGTACTCAATTTTTGACTTTCAACTTTCAATAACTCGCTCGGATATTGACCGATCGATACGAAACTTTCATTTTCGGCATCAGGAAATGCATCCGTGTCGAACTGCATACCCTGAACCTTCAAATTCGGATTTTTTTGACAGTCTTTCAAAATCGTTTTGGAAATACAAATATTTTTGACATAAATTTGAATATCTTTTTTAAATACCGTTAGATTTCTGTTTTATTTGGTTTAATATTGACGAGGCAATGCTAGTCACCTAACCACGTTAAAATTTTGACAACATTTCACATTGGTTTTTCAAAATTTTCACTTATACTGATATATCAATCAGTACTCAATTTTTGACTTTCAACTTTCAATAACTCGCTCGGATATTGACCGATCGATACGAAACTTTCATTTTCGGCATCAGGGAGTGCATCCGTGTCGAACTGCATACCCTGAACCTTCAAATTCGGATTTTTTTTGACAGTCTTTCAAAATCGTTTTGGAAATACAAATATTTTTGACATAAATTTCAATATCTTTTTTAAATACCGTTAGATTTCTGTTTTATTTGGTTTAATATTGACGAGGCAATGCTAGTCACCTAACCACGTTAAAATTTTGACAACATTTCACATTGGTTTTTCAAAATTTTCACTTATACTGATATATCAATCAGTACTCAATTTTTGACTTTCAACTTTCAATAACTCGCTCGGACATTGACCGATCGATACGAAACTTTCATTTTCGGCATCAGGGAGTGCATCCGTGTCGAACTGCATACCCTGAACCTTCAAATTCGGATTTTTTTTGACAGTCTTTCAAAATCGTTTTGGAAATACAAATATTTTTGACATAAATTTGAATATCTTTTTTAAATACCGTTAGATTTCTGTTTTATTTGGTTTAATATTGACGAGGCAATGCTAGTCACCTAACCACGTTAAAATTTTGACAACATTTCACATTGGTTTTTCAAAATTTTCACTTATACTGATATATCAATCAGTACTCAATTTTTGACTTTCAACTTTCAATAACTCGCTCGGATATTGACCGATCGATACGAAACTTTCATTTTCGGCATCAGGAAATGCATCCGTGTCGAACTGCATACCCTGAACCTTCAAATTCGGATTTTTTTGACAGTCTTTCAAAATCGTTTTGGAAATACAAATATTTTTGACATAAATTTCAATATCTTTTTTAAATACCGTTAGATTTCTGTTTTATTTGGTTTAATATTGACGAGGCAATGCTAGTCACCTAACCACGTTAAAATTTTGACAACATTTCACATTGGTTTTTCAAAATTTTCACTTATACTGATATATCAATCAGTACTCAATTTTTGACTTTCAACTTTCAATAACTCGCTCGGATATTGACCGATCGATACGAAACTTTCATTTTCGGCATCAGGAAATGCATCCGTGTCGAACTGCATACCCTGAACCTTCAAATTCGGATTTTTTTGACAGTCTTTCAAAATCGTTTTGGAAATACAAATATTTTTGACATAAATTTGAATTTCTTTTTTAAATACCGTTAGATTTCTGTTTTATTTGGTTTAATATTGACGAGGCAATGCTAGTCACCTAACCACGTTAAAAGTTTGACAACATTTCACATTGGTTTTTCAAAATTTTCACTTATACTGATATATCAATCAGTACTCAATTTTTGACTTTCAACTTTCAATAACTCGCTCGGATATTGACCGATCGATACGAAACTTTCATTTTCGGCATCAGGGAGTGCATCCGTGTCGAACTGCATACCCTGAACCTTCAAATTCGGATTTTTTTTGACAGTCTTTCAAAATCGTTTTGGAAATACAAATATTTTTGACATAAATTTGAATATCTTTTTTAAATACCGTTAGATTTCTGTTTTATTTGGTTTAATATTGACGAGGCAATGCTAGTCACCTAACCACGTTAAAATTTTGACAACATTTCACATTGGTTTTTCAAAATTTTCACTTATACTGATATATCAATCAGTACTCAATTTTTGACTTTCAACTTTCAATAACTCGCTCGGACATTGACCGATCGATACGAAACTTTCATTTTCGGCATCAGGGAGTGCATCTGTGTCGAACTGCATACCCTGAACCTTCAAATTCGGATTTTTTTTGACAGTCTTTCAAAATCGTTTTGGAAATACAAATATTTTTGACATAAATTTGAATATCTTTTTTAAATACCGTTAGATTTCTGTTTTATTTGGTTTAATATTGACGAGGCAATGCTAGTCACCTAACCACGTTAAAATTTTGACAACATTTCACATTGGTTTTTCAAAATTTTCACTTATACTGATATATCAATCAGTACTCAATTTTTGACTTTCAACTTTCAATAACTCGCTCGGATATTGACCGATCGATACGAAACTTTCATTTTCGGCATCAGGAAATGCATCCGTGTCGAACTGCATACCCTGAACCTTCAAATTCGGATTTTTTTGACAGTCTTTCAAAATCGTTTTGGAAATACAAATATTTTTGACATAAATTTCAATATCTTTTTTAAATACCGTTAGATTTCTGTTTTATTTGGTTTAATATTGACGAGGCAATGCTAGTCACCTAACCACGTTAAAATTTTGACAACATTTCACATTGGTTTTTCAAAATTTTCACTTATACTGATATATCAATCAGTACTCAATTTTTGACTTTCAACTTTCAATAACTCGCTCGGATATTGACCGATCGATACGAAACTTTCATTTTCGGCATCAAAGAGTGCATCCGTGTCGAACTGCATACCCTGAACCTTCAAATTCGGATTTTTTTGACAGTCTTTCAAAATCGTTTTGGAAATACAAATATTTTTGACATAAATTTGAATATCTTTTTTAAATACCGTTAGATTTCTGTTTTATTTGGTTTAATATTGACGAGGCAATGCTAGTCACCTAACCACGTTAAAATTTTGACAACATTTCACATTGGTTTTTCAAAATTTTCACTTATACTGATATATCAATCAGTACTCAATTTTTGACTTTCAACTTTCAATAACTCGCTCGGACATTGACCGATCGATACGAAACTTTCATTTTCGGCATCAGGGAGTGCATCCGTGTCGAACTGCATACCCTGAACCTTCAAATTCGGATTTTTTTTGACAGTCTTTCAAAATCGTTTTGGAAATACAAATATTTTTGACATAAATTTGAATATCTTTTTTAAATACCGTTAGATTTCTGTTTTATTTGGTTTAATATTGACGAGGCAATGCTAGTCACCTAACCACGTTAAAATTTTGACAACATTTCACATTGGTTTTTCAAAATTTTCACTTATACTGATATATCAATCAGTACTCAATTTTTGACTTTCAACTTTCAATAACTCGCTCGGATATTGACCGATCGATACGAAACTTTCATTTTCGGCATCAGGAAATGCATCCGTGTCGAACTGCATACCCTGAACCTTCAAATTCGGATTTTTTTGACAGTCTTTCAAAATCGTTTTGGAAATACAAATATTTTTGACATAAATTTGAATATCTTTTTTAAATACCGTTAGATTTCTGTTTTATTTGGTTTAATATTGACGAGGCAATGCTAGTCACCTAACCACGTTAAAATTTTGACAACATTTCACATTGGTTTTTCAAAATTTTCACTTATACTGATATATCAATCAGTACTCAATTTTTGACTTTCAACTTTCAATAACTCGCTCGGATATTGACCGATCGATACGAAACTTTCATTTTCGGCATCAGGGAGTGCATCCGTGTCGAACTGCATACCCTGAACCTTCAAATTCGGATTTTTTTGACAGTCTTTCAAAATCGTTTTGGAAATACAAATATTTTTGACATAAATTTCAATATCTTTTTTAAATACCGTTAGATTTCTGTTTTATTTGGTTTAATATTGACGAGGCAATGCTAGTCACCTAACCACGTTAAAATTTTGACAACATTTCACATTGGTTTTTCAAAATTTTCACTTATACTGATATATCAATCAGTACTCAATTTTTGACTTTCAACTTTCAATAACTCGCTCGGACATTGACCGATCGATACGAAACTTTCATTTTCGGCATCAGGGAGTGCATCCGTGTCGAACTGCATACCCTGAACCTTCAAATTCGGATTTTTTTTGACAGTCTTTCAAAATCGTTTTGGAAATACAAATATTTTTGACATAAATTTGAATATCTTTTTTAAATACCGTTAGATTTCTGTTTTATTTGGTTTAATATTGACGAGGCAATGCTAGTCACCTAACCACGTTAAAATTTTGACAACATTTCACATTGGTTTTTCAAAATTTTCACTTATACTGATATATCAATCAGTACTCAATTTTTGACTTTCAACTTTCAATAACTCGCTCGGATATTGACCGATCGATACGAAACTTTCATTTTCGGCATCAGGAAATGCATCCGTGTCGAACTGCATACCCTGAACCTTCAAATTCGGATTTTTTTGACAGTCTTTCAAAATCGTTTTGGAAATACAAATATTTTTGACATAAATTTGAATATCTTTTTTAAATACCGTTAGATTTCTGTTTTATTTGGTTTAATATTGACGAGGCAATGCTAGTCACCTAACCGCGTTAAAATTTTGACAACATTTCACATTGGTTTTTCAAAATTTTCACTTATACTGATATATCAATCAGTACTCAATTTTTGACTTTCAACTTTCAATAACTCGCTCGGATATTGACCGATCGATACGAAACTTTCATTTTCGGCATCAGGGAGTGCATCCGTGTCGAACTGCATACCCTGAACCTTCAAATTCGGATTTTTTTTGACAGTCTTTCAAAATCGTTTTGGAAATACAAATATTTTTGACATAAATTTCAATATCTTTTTTAAATACCGTTAGATTTCTGTTTTATTTGGTTTAATATTGACGAGGCAATGCTAGTCACCTAACCACGTTAAAATTTTGACAACATTTCACATTGGTTTTTCAAAATTTTCACTTATACTGATATATCAATCAGTACTCAATTTTTGACTTTCAACTTTCAATAACTCGCTCGGACATTGACCGATCGATACGAAACTTTCATTTTCGGCATCAGGGAGTGCATCCGTGTCGAACTGCATACCCTGAACCTTCAAATTCGGATTTTTTTTGACAGTCTTTCAAAATCGTTTTGGAAATACAAATATTTTTGACATAAATTTGAATATCTTTTTTAAATACCGTTAGATTTCTGTTTTATTTGGTTTAATATTGACGAGGCAATGCTAGTCACCTAACCACGTTAAAATTTTGACAACATTTCACATTGGTTTTTCAAAATTTTCACTTATACTGATATATCAATCAGTACTCAATTTTTGACTTTCAACTTTCAATAACTCGCTCGGATATTGACCGATCGATACGAAACTTTCATTTTCGGCATCAGGAAATGCATCCGTGTCGAACTGCATACCCTGAACCTTCAAATTCGGATTTTTTTGACAGTCTTTCAAAATCGTTTTGGAAATACAAATATTTTTGACATAAATTTGAATATCTTTTTTAAATACCGTTAGATTTCTGTTTTATTTGGTTTAATATTGACGAGGCAATGCTAGTCACCTAACCACGTTAAAATTTTGACAACATTTCACATTGGTTTTTCAAAATTTTCACTTATACTGATATATCAATCAGTACTCAATTTTTGACTTTCAACTTTCAATAACTCGCTCGGATATTGACCGATCGATACGAAACTTTCATTTTCGGCATCAGGGAGTGCATCCGTGTCGAACTGCATACCCTGAACCTTCAAATTCGGATTTTTTTGACAGTCTTTCAAAATCGTTTTGGAAATACAAATATTTTTGACATAAATTTCAATATCTTTTTTAAATACCGTTAGATTTCTGTTTTATTTGGTTTAATATTGACGAGGCAATGCTAGTCACCTAACCACGTTAAAATTTTGACAACATTTCACATTGGTTTTTCAAAATTTTCACTTATACTGATATATCAATCAGTACTCAATTTTTGACTTTCAACTTTCAATAACTCGCTCGGACATTGACCGATCGATACGAAACTTTCATTTTCGGCATCAGGGAGTGCATCCGTGTCGAACTGCATACCCTGAACCTTCAAATTCGGATTTTTTTTGACAGTCTTTCAAAATCGTTTTGGAAATACAAATATTTTTGACATAAATTTGAATATCTTTTTTAAATACCGTTAGATTTCTGTTTTATTTGGTTTAATATTGACGAGGCAATGCTAGTCACCTAACCACGTTAAAATTTTGACAACATTTCACATTGGTTTTTCAAAATTTTCACTTATACTGATATATCAATCAGTACTCAATTTTTGACTTTCAACTTTCAATAACTCGCTCGGATATTGACCGATCGATACGAAACTTTCATTTTCGGCATCAGGAAATGCATCCGTGTCGAACTGCATACCCTGAACCTTCAAATTCGGATTTTTTTGACAGTCTTTCAAAATCGTTTTGGAAATACAAATATTTTTGACATAAATTTGAATATCTTTTTTAAATACCGTTAGATTTCTGTTTTATTTGGTTTAATATTGACGAGGCAATGCTAGTCACCTAACCACGTTAAAATTTTGACAACATTTCACATTGGTTTTTCAAAATTTTCACTTATACTGATATATCAATCAGTACTCAATTTTTGACTTTCAACTTTCAATAACTCGCTCGGATATTGACCGATCGATACGAAACTTTCATTTTCGGCATCAGGGAGTGCATCCGTGTCGAACTGCATACCCTGAACCTTCAAATTCGGATTTTTTTTGACAGTCTTTCAAAATCGTTTTGGAAATACAAATATTTTTGACATAAATTTGAATATCTTTTTTAAATACCGTTAGATTTCTGTTTTATTTGGTTTAATATTGACGAGGCAATGCTAGTCACCTAACCACGTTAAAATTTTGACAACATTTCACATTGGTTTTTCAAAATTTTCACTTATACTGATATATCAATCAGTACTCAATTTTTGACTTTCAACTTTCAATAACTCGCTCGGACATTGACCGATCGATACGAAACTTTCATTTTCGGCATCAGGGAGTGCATCCGTGTCGAACTGCATACCCTGAACCTTCAAATTCGGATTTTTTTTGACAGTCTTTCAAAATCGTTTTGGAAATACAAATATTTTTGACATAAATTTGAATATCTTTTTTAAATACCGTTAGATTTCTGTTTTATTTGGTTTAATATTGACGAGGCAATGCTAGTCACCTAACCACGTTAAAATTTTGACAACATTTCACATTGGTTTTTCAAAATTTTCACTTATACTGATATATCAATCAGTACTCAATTTTTGACTTTCAACTTTCAATAACTCGCTCGGATATTGACCGATCGATACGAAACTTTCATTTTCGGCATCAGGAAATGCATCCGTGTCGAACTGCATACCCTGAACCTTCAAATTCGGATTTTTTTGACAGTCTTTCAAAATCGTTTTGGAAATACAAATATTTTTGACATAAATTTGAATATCTTTTTTAAATACCGTTAGATTTCTGTTTTATTTGGTTTAATATTGACGAGGCAATGCTAGTCACCTAACCACGTTAAAATTTTGACAACATTTCACATTGGTTTTTCAAAATTTTCACTTATACTGATATATCAATCAGTACTCAATTTTTGACTTTCAACTTTCAATAACTCGCTCGGATATTGACCGATCGATACGAAACTTTCATTTTCGGCATCAGGGATTGCATCCGTGTCGAACTGCATACCCGGAACCTTCAAATTCGGATTTTTTTGACAGTCTTTCAAAATCGTTTTGGAAATACAAATATTTTTGACATAAATTTGAATTTCTTTTTTAAATACCGTTAGATTTCTGTTTTATTTGGTTTAATATTGACGAGGCAATGCTAGTCACCTAACCACGTTAAAATTTTGACAACATTTCACATTGGTTTTTCAAAATTTTCACTTATACTGATATATCAATCAGTACTCAATTTTTGACTTTCAACTTTCAATAACTCGCTCGGATATTGACCGATCGATACGAAACTTTCATTTTCGGCATCAGGGAGTGCATCCGTGTCGAACTGCATACCCTGAACCTTCAAATTCGGATTTTTTTTGACAGTCTTTCAAAATCGTTTTGGAAATACAAATATTTTTGACATAAATTTGAATATCTTTTTTAAATACCGTTAGATTTCTGTTTTATTTGGTTTAATATTGACGAGGCAATGCTAGTTACCTAACCACGTTAAAATTTTGACAACATTTCACATTGGTTTTTCAAAATTTTCACTTATACTGATATATCAATCAGTACTCAATTTTTGACTTTCAACTTTCAATAACTCGCTCGGATATTGACCGATCGATACGAAACTTTCATTTTCGGCATCAGGGAGTGCATCCGTGTCGAACTGCATACCCTGAACCTTCAAATTCGGATTTTTTTTGACAGTCTTTCAAAATCGTTTTGGAAATACAAATATTTTTGACATAAATTTCAATATCTTTTTTAAATACCGTTAGATTTCTGTTTTATTTGGTTTAATATTGACGAGGCAATGCTAGTCACCTAACCACGTTAAAATTTTGACAACATTTCACATTGGTTTTTCAAAATTTTCACTTATACTGATATATCAATCAGTACTCAATTTTTGACTTTCAACTTTCAATAACTCGCTCGGACATTGACCGATCGATACGAAACTTTCATTTTCGGCATCAGGGAGTGCATCCGTGTCGAACTGCATACCCTGAACCTTCAAATTCGGATTTTTTTTGACAGTCTTTCAAAATCGTTTTGGAAATACAAATATTTTTGACATAAATTTGAATATCTTTTTTAAATACCGTTAGATTTCTGTTTTATTTGGTTTAATATTGACGAGGCAATGCTAGTCACCTAACCACGTTAAAATTTTGACAACATTTCACATTGGTTTTTCAAAATTTTCACTTATACTGATATATCAATCAGTACTCAATTTTTGACTTTCAACTTTCAATAACTCGCTCGGATATTGACCGATCGATACGAAACTTTCATTTTCGGCATCAGGAAATGCATCCGTGTCGAACTGCATACCCTGAACCTTCAAATTCGGATTTTTTTGACAGTCTTTCAAAATCGTTTTGGAAATACAAATATTTTTGACATAAATTTGAATATCTTTTTTAAATACCGTTAGATTTCTGTTTTATTTGGTTTAATATTGACGAGGCAATGCTAGTCACCTAACCACGTTAAAATTTTGACAACATTTCACATTGGTTTTTCAAAATTTTCACTTATACTGATATATCAATCAGTACTCAATTTTTGACTTTCAACTTTCAATAACTCGCTCGGATATTGACCGATCGATACGAAACTTTCATTTTCGGCATCAGGAAATGCATCCGTGTCGAACTGCATACCCTGAACCTTCAAATTCGGATTTTTTTTGACAGTCTTTCAAAATCGTTTTGGAAATACAAATATTTTTGACATAAATTTGAATATCTTTTTTAAATACCGTTAGATTTCTGTTTTATTTGGTTTAATATTGACGAGGCAATGCTAGTCACCTAACCACGTTAAAATTTTGACAACATTTCACATTGGTTTTTCAAAATTTTCACTTATACTGATATATCAATCAGTACTCAATTTTTGACTTTCAACTTTCAATAACTCGCTCGGATATTGACCGATCGATACGAAACTTTCATTTTCGGCATCAGGGATTGCATCCGTGTCGAACTGCATACCCGGAACCTTCAAATTCGGATTTTTTTGACAGTCTTTCAAAATCGTTTTGGAAATACAAATATTTTTGACATAAATTTGAATTTCTTTTTTAAATACCGTTAGATTTCTGTTTTATTTGGTTTAATATTGACGAGGCAATGCTAGTCACCTAACCACGTTAAAATTTTGACAACATTTCACATTGGTTTTTCAAAATTTTCACTTATACTGATATATCAATCAGTACTCAATTTTTGACTTTCAACTTTCAATAACTCGCTCGGATATTGACCGATCGATACGAAACTTTCATTTTCGGCATCAGGGAGTGCATCCGTGTCGAACTGCATACCCTGAACCTTCAAATTCGGATTTTTTTTGACAGTCTTTCAAAATCGTTTTGGAAATACAAATATTTTTGACATAAATTTGAATATCTTTTTTAAATACCGTTAGATTTCTGTTTTATTTGGTTTAATATTGACGAGGCAATGCTAGTTACCTAACCACGTTAAAATTTTGACAACATTTCACATTGGTTTTTCAAAATTTTCACTTATACTGATATATCAATCAGTACTCAATTTTTGACTTTCAACTTTCAATAACTCGCTCGGATATTGACCGATCGATACGAAACTTTCATTTTCGGCATCAGGGAGTGCATCCGTGTCGAACTGCATACCCTGAACCTTCAAATTCGGATTTTTTTTGACAGTCTTTCAAAATCGTTTTGGAAATACAAATATTTTTGACATAAATTTCAATATCTTTTTTAAATACCGTTAGATTTCTGTTTTATTTGGTTTAATATTGACGAGGCAATGCTAGTCACCTAACCACGTTAAAATTTTGACAACATTTCACATTGGTTTTTCAAAATTTTCACTTATACTGATATATCAATCAGTACTCAATTTTTGACTTTCAACTTTCAATAACTCGCTCGGACATTGACCGATCGATACGAAACTTTCATTTTCGGCATCAGGGATTGCATCCGTGTCGAACTGCATACCCTGAACCTTCAAATTCGGATTTTTTTTGACAGTCTTTCAAAATCGTTTTGGAAATACAAATATTTTTGACATAAATTTGAATATCTTTTTTAAATACCGTTAGATTTCTGTTTTATTTGGTTTAATATTGACGAGGCAATGCTAGTCACCTAACCACGTTAAAATTTTGACAACATTTCACATTGGTTTTTCAAAATTTTCACTTATACTGATATATCAATCAGTACTCAATTTTTGACTTTCAACTTTCAATAACTCGCTCGGATATTGACCGATCGATACGAAACTTTCATTTTCGGCATCAGGAAATGCATCCGTGTCGAACTGCATACCCTGAACCTTCAAATTCGGATTTTTTTGACAGTCTTTCAAAATCGTTTTGGAAATACAAATATTTTTGACATAAATTTGAATATCTTTTTTAAATACCGTTAGATTTCTGTTTTATTTGGTTTAATATTGACGAGGCAATGCTAGTCACCTAACCACGTTAAAATTTTGACAACATTTCACATTGGTTTTTCAAAATTTTCACTTATACTGATATATCAATCAGTACTCAATTTTTGACTTTCAACTTTCAATAACTCGCTCGGATATTGACCGATCGATACGAAACTTTCATTTTCGGCATCAGGGATTGCATCCGTGTCGAATTGCATACCCGGAACCTTCAAATTCGGATTTTTTTGACAGTCTTTCAAAATCGTTTTGGAAATACAAATATTTTTGACATAAATTTGAATATCTTTTTTAAATACCGTTAGATTTCTGTTTTATTTGGTTTAATATTGACGAGGCAATGCTAGTCACCTAACCACGTTAAAATTTTGACAACATTTCACATTGGTTTTTCAAAATTTTCACTTATACTGATATATCAATCAGTACTCAATTTTTGACTTTCAACTTTCAATAACTCGCTCGGATATTGACCGATCGATACGAAACTTTCATTTTCGGCATCAGGAAATGCATCCGTGTCGAACTGCATACCCTGAACCTTCAAATTCGGATTTTTTTGACAGTCTTTCAAAATCGTTTTGGAAATACAAATATTTTTGACATAAATTTGAATTTCTTTTTTAAATACCGTTAGATTTCTGTTTTATTTGGTTTAATATTGACGAGGCAATGCTAGTCACCTAACCACGTTAAAATTTTGACAACATTTCACATTGGTTTTTCAAAATTTTCACTTATACTGATATATCAATCAGTACTCAATTTTTGACTTTCAACTTTCAATAACTCGCTCGGATATTGACCGATCGATACGAAACTTTCATTTTCGGCATCAGGGATTGCATCCGTGTCGAACTGCATACCCGGAACCTTCAAATTCGGATTTTTTTGACAGTCTTTCAAAATCGTTTTGGAAATACAAATATTTTTGACATAAATTTGAATATCTTTTTTAAATACCGTTAGATTTCTGTTTTATTTGGTTTAATATTGACGAGGCAATGCTAGTCACCTAACCACGTTAAAATTTTGACAACATTTCACATTGGTTTTTCAAAATTTTCACTTATACTGATATATCAATCAGTACTCAATTTTTGACTTTCAACTTTCAATAACTCGCTCGGATATTGACCGATCGATACGAAACTTTCATTTTCGGCATCAGGGAGTGCATCCGTGTCGAACTGCATACCCTGAACCTTCAAATTCGGATTTTTTTTGACAGTCTTTCAAAATCGTTTTGGAAATACAAATATTTTTGACATAAATTTCAATATCTTTTTTAAATACCGTTAGATTTCTGTTTTATTTGGTTTAATATTGACGAGGCAATGCTAGTTACCTAACCACGTTAAAATTTTGACAACATTTCACATTGGTTTTTCAAAATTTTCACTTATACTGATATATCAATCAGTACTCAATTTTTGACTTTCAACTTTCAATAACTCGCTCGGATATTGACCGATCGATACGAAACTTTCATTTTCGGCATCAGGGAGTGCATCCGTGTCGAACTGCATACCCTGAACCTTCAAATTCGGATTTTTTTTGACAGTCTTTCAAAATCGTTTTGGAAATACAAATATTTTTGACATAAATTTCAATATCTTTTTTAAATACCGTTAGATTTCTGTTTTATTTGGTTTAATATTGACGAGGCAATGCTAGTCACCTAACCACGTTAAAATTTTGACAACATTTCACATTGGTTTTTCAAAATTTTCACTTATACTGATATATCAATCAGTACTCAATTTTTGACTTTCAACTTTCAATAACTCGCTCGGACATTGACCGATCGATACGAAACTTTCATTTTCGGCATCAGGGAGTGCATCCGTGTCGAACTGAATACCCTGAACCTTCAAATTCGGATTTTTTTTGACAGTCTTTCAAAATCGTTTTGGAAATACAAATATTTTTGACATAAATTTGAATATCTTTTTTAAATACCGTTAGATTTCTGTTTTATTTGGTTTAATATTGACGAGGCAATGCTAGTCACCTAACCACGTTAAAATTTTGACAACATTTCACATTGGTTTTTCAAAATTTTCACTTATACTGATATATCAATCAGTACTCAATTTTTGACTTTCAACTTTCAATAACTCGCTCGGATATTGACCGATCGATACGAAACTTTCATTTTCGGCATCAGGAAATGCATCCGTGTCGAACTGCATACCCTGAACCTTCAAATTCGGATTTTTTTGACAGTCTTTCAAAATCGTTTTGGAAATACAAATATTTTTGACATAAATTTGAATATCTTTTTTAAATACCGTTAGATTTCTGTTTTATTTGGTTTAATATTGACGAGGCAATGCTAGTCACCTAACCACGTTAAAATTTTGACAACATTTCACATTGGTTTTTCAAAATTTTCACTTATACTGATATATCAATCAGTACTCAATTTTTGACTTTCAACTTTCAATAACTCGCTCGGATATTGACCGATCGATACGAAACTTTCATTTTCGGCATCAGGGATTGCATCCGTGTCGAACTGCATACCCGGAACCTTCAAATTCGGATTTTTTTGACAGTCTTTCAAAATCGTTTTGGAAATACAAATATTTTTGACATAAATTTGAATATCTTTTTTAAATACCGTTAGATTTCTGTTTTATTTGGTTTAATATTGACGAGGCAATGCTAGTCACCTAACCACGTTAAAATTTTGACAACATTTCACATTGGTTTTTCAAAATTTTCACTTATACTGATATATCAATCAGTACTCAATTTTTGACTTTCAACTTTCAATAACTCGCTCGGATATTGACCGATCGATACGAAACTTTCATTTTCGGCATCAGGGAGTGCATCCGTGTCGAACTGCATACCCTGAACCTTCAAATTCGGATTTTTTTTGACAGTCTTTCAAAATCGTTTTGGAAATACAAATATTTTTGACATAAATTTGAATATCTTTTTTAAATACCGTTAGATTTCTGTTTTATTTGGTTTAATATTGACGAGGCAATGCTAGTAACCTAACCACGTTAAAATTTTGACAACATTTCACATTGGTTTTTCAAAACTTTCACTTATACTGATATATCAATCAGTACTCAATTTTTGACTTTCAACTTTCAATAACTCGCTCGGATATTGACCGATCGATACGAAACTTTCATTTTCGGCATCAGGAAATGCATCCGTGTCGAACTGCATACCCTGAACCTTCAAATTCGGATTTTTTTGACAGTCTTTCAAAATCGTTTTGGAAATACAAATATTTTTGACATAAATTTGAATATCTTTTTTAAATACCGTTAGATTTCTGTTTTATTTGGTTTAATATTGACGAGGCAATGCTAGTCACCTAACCACGTTAAAATTTTGACAACATTTCACATTGGTTTTTCAAAATTTTCACTTATACTGATATATCAATCAGTACTCAATTTTTGACTTTCAACTTTCAATAACTCGCTCGGATATTGACCGATCGATACGAAACTTTCATTTTCGGCATCAGGGATTGCATCCGTGTCGAACTGCATACCCGGAACCTTCAAATTCGGATTTTTTTGACAGTCTTTCAAAATCGTTTTGGAAATACAAATATTTTTGACATAAATTTCAATATCTTTTTTAAATACCGTTAGATTTCTGTTTTATTTGGTTTAATATTGACGAGGCAATGCTAGTCACCTAACCACGTTAAAATTTTGACAACATTTCACATTGGTTTTTCAAAATTTTCACTTATACTGATATATCAATCAGTACTCAATTTTTGACTTTCAACTTTCAATAACTCGCTCGGATATTGACCGATCGATACGAAACTTTCATTTTCGGCATCAGGGAGTGCATCCGTGTCGAACTGCATACCCTGAACCTTCAAATTCGGATTTTTTTTGACAGTCTTTCAAAATCGTTTTGGAAATACAAATATTTTTGACATAAATTTGAATTTCTTTTTTAAATACCGTTAGATTTCTGTTTTATTTGGTTTAATATTGACGAGGCAATGCTAGTCACCTAACCACGTTAAAATTTTGACAACATTTCACATTGGTTTTTCAAAATTTTCACTTATACTGATATATCAATCAGTACTCAATTTTTGACTTTCAACTTTCAATAACTCGCTCGGACATTGACCGATCGATACGAAACTTTCATTTTCGGCATCAGGGAGTGCATCCGTGTCGAACTGCATACCCTGAACCTTCAAATTCGGATTTTTTTTGACAGTCTTTCAAAATCGTTTTGGAAATACAAATATTTTTGACATAAATTTGAATATCTTTTTTAAATACCGTTAGATTTCTGTTTTATTTGGTTTAATATTGACGAGGCAATGCTAGTCACCTAACCACGTTAAAATTTTGACAACATTTCACATTGGTTTTTCAAAATTTTCACTTATACTGATATATCAATCAGTACTCAATTTTTGACTTTCAACTTTCAATAACTCGCTCGGATATTGACCGATCGATACGAAACTTTCATTTTCGGCATCAGGAAATGCATCCGTGTCGAACTGCATACCCTGAACCTTCAAATTCGGATTTTTTTGACAGTCTTTCAAAATCGTTTTGGAAATACAAATATTTTTGACATAAATTTGAATATCTTTTTTGAATACCGTTAGATTTCTGTTTTATTTGGTTTAATATTGACGAGGCAATGCTAGTCACCTAACCACGTTAAAATTTTGACAACATTTCACATTGGTTTTTCAAAATTTTCACTTATACTGATATATCAATCAGTACTCAATTTTTGACTTTCAACTTTCAATAACTCGCTCGGATATTGACCGATCGATACGAAACTTTCATTTTCGGCATCAGGAAATGCATCCGTGTCGAACTGCATACCCGGAACCTTCAAATTCGGATTTTTTTGACAGTCTTTCAAAATCGTTTTGGAAATACAAATATTTTTGACATAAATTTGAATATCTTTTTTAAATACCGTTAGATTTCTGTTTTATTTGGTTTAATATTGACGAGGCAATGCTAGTCACCTAACCACGTTAAAATTTTGACAACATTTCACATTGGTTTTTCAAAATTTTCACTTATACTGATATATCAATCAGTACTCAATTTTTGACTTTCAACTTTCAATAACTCGCTCGGATATTGACCGATCGATACGAAACTTTCATTTTCGGCATCAAGGAGTGCATCCGTGTCGAACTGCATACCCTGAACCTTCAAATTCGGATTTTTTTTGACAGTCTTTCAAAATCGTTTTGGAAATACAAATATTTTTGACATAAATTTGAATATCTTTTTTAAATACCGTTAGATTTCTGTTTTATTTGGTTTAATATTGACGAGGCAATGCTAGTCACCTAACCACGTTAAAATTTTGACAACATTTCACATTGCTTTTTCAAAATTTTCACTTATACTGATATATCAATCAGTACTCAATTTTTGACTTTCAACTTTCAATAACTCGCTCGGATATTGACCGATCGATACGAAACTTTCATTTTCGGCATCAGGGAGTGCATCCGTGTCGAACTGCATA
The DNA here is from genome assembly GCA_949316135.1 of Choreutis nemorana. NCBI lineage: Eukaryota > Metazoa > Arthropoda > Insecta > Lepidoptera > Choreutidae > Choreutis > Choreutis nemorana. The sequence continues at coordinate 304,513 of OX438622.1, forward strand.
CCCTGAACCTTCAAATTCGGATTTTTTTTGACAGTCTTTCAAAATCGTTTTGGAAATACAAATATTTTTGACATAAATTTGAATATCTTTTTTAAATACCGTTAGATTTCTGTTTTATTTGGTTTAATATTGACGAGGCAATGCTAGTCACCTAACCACGTTAAAATTTTGACAACATTTCACATTGGTTTTTCAAAATTTTCACTTATACTGATATATCAATCAGTACTCAATTTTTGACTTTCAACTTTCAATAACTCGCTCGGATATTGACCGATCGATACGAAACTTTCATTTTCGGCATCAGGGATTGCATCCGTGTCGAACTGCATACCCGGAACCTTCAAATTCGGATTTTTTTGACAGTCTTTCAAAATCGTTTTGGAAATACAAATATTTTTGACATAAATTTGAATATCTTTTTTAAATACCGTTAGATTTCTGTTTTATTTGGTTTAATATTGACGAGGCAATGCTAGTCACCTAACCACGTTAAAATTTTGACAACATTTCACATTGGTTTTTCAAAATTTTCACTTATACTGATATATCAATCAGTACTCAATTTTTGACTTTCAACTTTCAATAACTCGCTCGGATATTGACCGATCGATACGAAACTTTCATTTTCGGCATCAGGGATTGCATCCGTGTCGAACTGCATACCCGGAACCTTCAAATTCGGATTTTTTTGACAGTCTTTCAAAATCGTTTTGGAAATACAAATATTTTTGACATAAATTTGAATATCTTTTTTAAATACCGTTAGATTTCTGTTTTATTTGGTTTAATATTGACGAGGCAATGCTAGTCACCTAACCACGTTAAAATTTTGACAACATTTCACATTGGTTTTTCAAAATTTTCACTTATACTGATATATCAATCAGTACTCAATTTTTGACTTTCAACTTTCAATAACTCGCTCGGATATTGACCGATCGATACGAAACTTTCATTTTCGGCATCAGGGAGTGCATCCGTGTCGAACTGCATACCCTGAACCTTCAAATTCGGATTTTTTTTGACAGTCTTTCAAAATCGTTTTGGAAATACAAATATTTTTGACATAAATTTGAATATCTTTTTTAAATACCGTTAGATTTCTGTTTTATTTGGTTTAATATTGACGAGGCAATGCTAGTCACCTAACCACGTTAAAATTTTGACAACATTTCACATTGGTTTTTCAAAATTTTCACTTATACTGATATATCAATCAGTACTCAATTTTTGACTTTCAACTTTCAATAACTCGCTCGGATATTGACCGATCGATACGAAACTTTCATTTTCGGCATCAGGAAATGCATCCGTGTCGAACTGCATACCCTGAACCTTCAAATTCGGATTTTTTTGACAGTCTTTCAAAATCGTTTTGGAAATACAAATATTTTTGACATAAATTTGAATATCTTTTTTAAGTACCGTTAGATTTCTGTTTTATTTGGTTTAATATTGACGAGGCAATGCTAGTCACCTAACCACGTTAAAATTTTGACAACATTTCACATTGGTTTTTCAAAATTTTCACTTATACTGATATATCAATCAGTACTCAATTTTTGACTTTCAACTTTCAATAACTCGCTCGGATATTGACCGATCGATACGAAACTTTCATTTTCGGCATCAAGGATTGCATCCGTATCGAACTGCATACCCTGAACCTTCAAATTCGGATTTTTTTGACAGTCTTTCAAAATCGTTTTGGAAATACAAATATTTTTGACATAAATTTGAATATCTTTTTTAAATACCGTTAGATTTCTGTTTTATTTGGTTTAATATTGACGAGGCAATGCTAGTCACCTAACCACGTTAAAATTTTGACAACATTTCACATTGGTTTTTCAAAATTTTCACTTATACTGATATATCAATCAGTACTCAATTTTTGACTTTCAACTTTCAATAACTCGCTCGGATATTGACCGATCGATACGAAACTTTCATTTTCGGCATCAAGGAGTGCATCCGTGTCGAACTGCATACCCTGAACCTTCAAATTCGGATTTTTTTTGACAGTCTTTCAAAATCGTTTTGGAAATACAAATATTTTTGACATAAATTTGAATATCTTTTTTAAATACCGTTAGATTTCTGTTTTATTTGGTTTAATATTGACGAGGCAATGCTAGTCACCTAACCACGTTAAAATTTTGACAACATTTCACATTGGTTTTTCAAAATTTTCACTTATACTGATATATCAATCAGTACTCAATTTTTGACTTTCAACTTTCAATAACTCGCTCGGATATTGACCGATCGATACGAAACTTTCATTTTCGGCATCAGGGATTGCATCCGTGTCGAACTGCATACCCGGAACCTTCAAATTCGGATTTTTTTGACAGTCTTTCAAAATCGTTTTGGAAATACAAATATTTTTGACATAAATTTGAATATCTTTTTTAAATACCGTTAGATTTCTGTTTTATTTGGTTTAATATTGACGAGGCAATGCTAGTCACCTAACCACGTTAAAATTTTGACAACATTTCACATTGGTTTTTCAAAATTTTCACTTATACTGATATATCAATCAGTACTCAATTTTTGACTTTCAACTTTCAATAACTCGCTCGGATATTGACCGATCGATACGAAACTTTCATTTTCGGCATCAGGGATTGCATCCGTGTCGAACTGCATACCCGGAACCTTCAAATTCGGATTTTTTTGACAGTCTTTCAAAATCGTTTTGGAAATACAAATATTTTTGACATAAATTTGAATATCTTTTTTAAATACCGTTAGATTTCTGTTTTATTTGGTTTAATATTGACGAGGCAATGCTAGTCACCTAACCACGTTAAAATTTTGACAACATTTCACATTGGTTTTTCAAAATTTTCACTTATACTGATATATCAATCAGTACTCAATTTTTGACTTTCAACTTTCAATAACTCGCTCGGATATTGACCGATCGATACGAAACTTTCATTTTCGGCATCAGGAAATGCATCCGTGTCGAACTGCATACCCTGAACCTTCAAATTCGGATTTTTTTGACAGTCTTTCAAAATCGTTTTGGAAATACAAATATTTTTGACATAAATTTGAATATCTTTTTTAAATACCGTTAGATTTCTGTTTTATTTGGTTTAATATTGACGAGGCAATGCTAGTCACCTAACCACGTTAAAATTTTGACAACATTTCACATTGGTTTTTCAAAATTTTCACTTATACTGATATATCAATCAGTACTCAATTTTTGACTTTCAACTTTCAATAACTCGCTCGGATATTGACCGATCGATACGAAACTTTCATTTTCGGCATCAGGGATTGCATCCGTGTCGAACTGCATACCCGGAACCTTCAAATTCGGATTTTTTTGACAGTCTTTCAAAATCGTTTTGGAAATACAAATATTTTTGACATAAATTTGAATATCTTTTTTAAATACCGTTAGATTTCTGTTTTATTTGGTTTAATATTGACGAGGCAATGCTAGTCACCTAACCACGTTAAAATTTTGACAACATTTCACATTGGTTTTTCAAAATTTTCACTTATACTGATATATCAATCAGTACTCAATTTTTGACTTTCAACTTTCAATAACTCGCTCGGACATTGACCGATCGATACGAAACTTTCATTTTCGGCATCAGGGAGTGCATCCGTGTCGAACTGCATACCCTGAACCTTCAAATTCGGATTTTTTTTGACAGTCTTTCAAAATCGTTTTGGAAATACAAATATTTTTGACATAAATTTGAATATCTTTTTTAAATACCGTTAGATTTCTGTTTTATTTGGTTTAATATTGACGAGGCAATGCTAGTCACCTAACCACGTTAAAATTTTGACAACATTTCACATTGGTTTTTCAAAATTTTCACTTATACTGATATATCAATCAGTACTCAATTTTTGACTTTCAACTTTCAATAACTCGCTCGGATATTGACCGATCGATACGAAACTTTCATTTTCGGCATCAGGAAATGCATCCGTGTCGAACTGCATACCCTGAACCTTCAAATTCGGATTTTTTTGACAGTCTTTCAAAATCGTTTTGGAAATACAAATATTTTTGACATAAATTTGAATATCTTTTTTAAATACCGTTAGATTTCTGTTTTATTTGGTTTAATATTGACGAGGCAATGCTAGTCACCTAACCACGTTAAAATTTTGACAACATTTCACATTGGTTTTTCAAAATTTTCACTTATACTGATATATCAATCAGTACTCAATTTTTGACTTTCAACTTTCAATAACTCGCTCGGATATTGACCGATCGATACGAAACTTTCATTTTCGGCATCAGGGATTGCATCCGTGTCGAACTGCATACCCGGAACCTTCAAATTCGGATTTTTTTGACAGTCTTTCAAAATCGTTTTGGAAATACAAATATTTTTGACATAAATTTGAATTTCTTTTTTAAATACCGTTAGATTTCTGTTTTATTTGGTTTAATATTGACGAGGCAATGCTAGTCACCTAACCACGTTAAAATTTTGACAACATTTCACATTGGTTTTTCAAAATTTTCACTTATACTGATATATCAATCAGTACTCAATTTTTGACTTTCAACTTTCAATAACTCGCTCGGATATTGACCGATCGATACGAAACTTTCATTTTCGGCATCAGGGAGTGCATCCGTGTCGAACTGCATACCCTGAACCTTCAAATTCGGATTTTTTTTGACAGTCTTTCAAAATCGTTTTGGAAATACAAATATTTTTGACATAAATTTCAATATCTTTTTTAAATACCGTTAGATTTCTGTTTTATTTGGTTTAATATTGACGAGGCAATGCTAGTCACCTAACCACGTTAAAATTTTGACAACATTTCACATTGGTTTTTCAAAATTTTCACTTATACTGATATATCAATCAGTACTCAATTTTTGACTTTCAACTTTCAATAACTCGCTCGGACATTGACCGATCGATACGAAACTTTCATTTTCGGCATCAGGGAGTGCATCCGTGTCGAACTGCATACCCTGAACCTTCAAATTCGGATTTTTTTTGACAGTCTTTCAAAATCGTTTTGGAAATACAAATATTTTTGACATAAATTTGAATATCTTTTTTAAATACCGTTAGATTTCTGTTTTATTTGGTTTAATATTGACGAGGCAATGCTAGTCACCTAACCACGTTAAAATTTTGACAACATTTCACATTGGTTTTTCAAAATTTTCACTTATACTGATATATCAATCAGTACTCAATTTTTGACTTTCAACTTTCAATAACTCGCTCGGACATTGACCGATCGATACGAAACTTTCATTTTCGGCATCAGGGAGTGCATCCGTGTCGAACTGCATACCCTGAACCTTCAAATTCGGATTTTTTTTGACAGTCTTTCAAAATCGTTTTGGAAATACAAATATTTTTGACATAAATTTGAATATCTTTTTTAAATACCGTTAGATTTCTGTTTTATTTGGTTTAATATTGACGAGGCAATGCTAGTCACCTAACCACGTTAAAATTTTGACAACATTTCACATTGGTTTTTCAAAATTTTCACTTATACTGATATATCAATCAGTACTCAATTTTTGACTTTCAACTTTCAATAACTCGCTCGGATATTGACCGATCGATACGAAACTTTCATTTTCGGCATCAGGAAATGCATCCGTGTCGAACTGCATACCCTGAACCTTCAAATTCGGATTTTTTTGACAGTCTTTCAAAATCGTTTTGGAAATACAAATATTTTTGACATAAATTTCAATATCTTTTTTAAATACCGTTAGATTTCTGTTTTATTTGGTTTAATATTGACGAGGCAATGCTAGTCACCTAACCACGTTAAAATTTTGACAACATTTCACATTGGTTTTTCAAAATTTTCACTTATACTGATATATCAATCAGTACTCAATTTTTGACTTTCAACTTTCAATAACTCGCTCGGATATTGACCGATCGATACGAAACTTTCATTTTCGGCATCAGGGATTGCATCCGTGTCGAACTGCATACCCGGAACCTTCAAATTCGGATTTTTTTGACAGTCTTTCAAAATCGTTTTGGAAATACAAATATTTTTGACATAAATTTGAATATCTTTTTTAAATACCGTTAGATTTCTGTTTTATTTGGTTTAATATTGACGAGGCAATGCTAGTCACCTAACCACGTTAAAATTTTGACAACATTTCACATTGGTTTTTCAAAATTTTCACTTATACTGATATATCAATCAGTACTCAATTTTTGACTTTCAACTTTCAATAACTCGCTCGGATATTGACCGATCGATACGAAACTTTCATTTTCGGCATCAGGGATTGCATCCGTGTCGAACTGCATACCCGGAACCTTCAAATTCGGATTTTTTTGACAGTCTTTCAAAATCGTTTTGGAAATACAAATATTTTTGACATAAATTTGAATATCTTTTTTAAATACCGTTAGATTTCTGTTTTATTTGGTTTAATATTGACGAGGCAATGCTAGTCACCTAACCACGTTAAAATTTTGACAACATTTCACATTGGTTTTTCAAAATTTTCACTTATACTGATATATCAATCAGTACTCAATTTTTGACTTTCAACTTTCAATAACTCGCTCGGATATTGACCGATCGATACGAAACTTTCATTTTCGGCATCAGGGAGTGCATCCGTGTCGAACTGCATACCCTGAACCTTCAAATTCGGATTTTTTTTGACAGTCTTTCAAAATCGTTTTGGAAATACAAATATTTTTGACATAAATTTGAATATCTTTTTTAAATACCGTTAGATTTCTGTTTTATTTGGTTTAATATTGACGAGGCAATGCTAGTCACCTAACCACGTTAAAATTTTGACAACATTTCACATTGGTTTTTCAAAATTTTCACTTATACTGATATATCAATCAGTACTCAATTTTTGACTTTCAACTTTCAATAACTCGCTCGGACATTGACCGATCGATACGAAACTTTCATTTTCGGCATCAGGGAGTGCATCCGTGTCGAACTGCATACCCTGAACCTTCAAATTCGGATTTTTTTTGACAGTCTTTCAAAATCGTTTTGGAAATACAAATATTTTTGACATAAATTTGAATATCTTTTTTAAATACCGTTAGATTTCTGTTTTATTTGGTTTAATATTGACGAGGCAATGCTAGTCACCTAACCACGTTAAAATTTTGACAACATTTCACATTGGTTTTTCAAAATTTTCACTTATACTGATATATCAATCAGTACTCAATTTTTGACTTTCAACTTTCAATAACTCGCTCGGATATTGACCGATCGATACGAAACTTTCATTTTCGGCATCAGGGATTGCATCCGTGTCGAACTGCATACCCGGAACCTTCAAATTCGGATTTTTTTGACAGTCTTTCAAAATCGTTTTGGAAATACAAATATTTTTGACATAAATTTGAATATCTTTTTTAAATACCGTTAGATTTCTGTTTTATTTGGTTTAATATTGACGAGGCAATGCTAGTCACCTAACCACGTTAAAATTTTGACAACATTTCACATTGGTTTTTCAAAATTTTCACTTATACTGATATATCAATCAGTACTCAATTTTTGACTTTCAACTTTCAATAACTCGCTCGGACATTGACCGATCGATACGAAACTTTCATTTTCGGCATCAGGGAGTGCATCCGTGTCGAACTGCATACCCTGAACCTTCAAATTCGGATTTTTTTTGACAGTCTTTCAAAATCGTTTTGGAAATACAAATATTTTTGACATAAATTTGAATATCTTTTTTAAATACCGTTAGATTTCTGTTTTATTTGGTTTAATATTGACGAGGCAATGCTAGTCACCTAACCACGTTAAAATTTTGACAACATTTCACATTGGTTTTTCAAAATTTTCACTTATACTGATATATCAATCAGTACTCAATTTTTGACTTTCAACTTTCAATAACTCGCTCGGATATTGACCGATCGATACGAAACTTTCATTTTCGGCATCAGGAAATGCATCCGTGTCGAACTGCATACCCTGAACCTTCAAATTCGGATTTTTTTGACAGTCTTTCAAAATCGTTTTGGAAATACAAATATTTTTGACATAAATTTGAATATCTTTTTTAAATACCGTTAGATTTCTGTTTTATTTGGTTTAATATTGACGAGGCAATGCTAGTCACCTAACCACGTTAAAATTTTGACAACATTTCACATTGGTTTTTCAAAATTTTCACTTATACTGATATATCAATCAGTACTCAATTTTTGACTTTCAACTTTCAATAACTCGCTCGGATATTGACCGATCGATACGAAACTTTCATTTTCGGCATCAGGGATTGCATCCGTGTCGAACTGCATACCCTGAACCTTCAAATTCGGATTTTTTTTGACAGTCTTTCAAAATCGTTTTGGAAATACAAATATTTTTGACATAAATTTCAATATCTTTTTTAAATACCGTTAGATTTCTGTTTTATTTGGTTTAATATTGACGAGGCAATGCTAGTCACCTAACCACGTTAAAATTTTGACAACATTTCACATTGGTTTTTCAAAATTTTCACTTATACTGATATATCAATCAGTACTCAATTTTTGACTTTCAACTTTCAATAACTCGCTCGGATATTGACCGATCGATACGAAACTTTCATTTTCGGCATCAGGGATTGCATCCGTGTCGAACTGCATACCCGGAACCTTCAAATTCGGATTTTTTTGACAGTCTTTCAAAATCGTTTTGGAAATACAAATATTTTTGACATAAATTTGAATATCTTTTTTAAATACCGTTAGATTTCTGTTTTATTTGGTTTAATATTGACGAGGCAATGCTAGTCACCTAACCACGTTAAAATTTTGACAACATTTCACATTGGTTTTTCAAAATTTTCACTTATACTGATATATCAATCAGTACTCAATTTTTGACTTTCAACTTTCAATAACTCGCTCGGATATTGACCGATCGATACGAAACTTTCATTTTCGGCATCAGGGATTGCATCCGTGTCGAACTGCATACCCGGAACCTTCAAATTCGGATTTTTTTGACAGTCTTTCAAAATCGTTTTGGAAATACAAATATTTTTGACATAAATTTGAATATCTTTTTTAAATACCGTTAGATTTCTGTTTTATTTGGTTTAATATTGACGAGGCAATGCTAGTCACCTAACCACGTTAAAATTTTGACAACATTTCACATTGGTTTTTCAAAATTTTCACTTATACTGATATATCAATCAGTACTCAATTTTTGACTTTCAACTTTCAATAACTCGCTCGGATATTGACCGATCGATACGAAACTTTCATTTTCGGCATCAGGGAGTGCATCCGTGTCGAACTGCATACCCTGAACCTTCAAATTCGGATTTTTTTTGACAGTCTTTCAAAATCGTTTTGGAAATACAAATATTTTTGACATAAATTTGAATATCTTTTTTAAATACCGTTAGATTTCTGTTTTATTTGGTTTAATATTGACGAGGCAATGCTAGTCACCTAACCACGTTAAAATTTTGACAACATTTCACATTGGTTTTTCAAAATTTTCACTTATACTGATATATCAATCAGTACTCAATTTTTGACTTTCAACTTTCAATAACTCGCTCGGACATTGACCGATCGATACGAAACTTTCATTTTCGGCATCAGGGAGTGCATCCGTGTCGAACTGCATACCCTGAACCTTCAAATTCGGATTTTTTTTGACAGTCTTTCAAAATCGTTTTGGAAATACAAATATTTTTGACATAAATTTCAATATCTTTTTTAAATACCGTTAGATTTCTGTTTTATTTGGTTTAATATTGACGAGGCAATGCTAGTCACCTAACCACGTTAAAATTTTGACAACATTTCACATTGGTTTTTCAAAATTTTCACTTATACTGATATATCAATCAGTACTCAATTTTTGACTTTCAACTTTCAATAACTCGCTCGGACATTGACCGATCGATACGAAACTTTCATTTTCGGCATCAGGGATTGCATCCGTGTCGAACTGCATACCCTGAACCTTCAAATTCGGATTTTTTTTGACAGTCTTTCAAAATCGTTTTGGAAATACAAATATTTTTGACATAAATTTCAATATCTTTTTTAAATACCGTTAGATTTCTGTTTTATTTGGTTTAATATTGACGAGGCAATGCTAGTCACCTAACCACGTTAAAATTTTGACAACATTTCACATTGGTTTTTCAAAATTTTCACTTATACTGATATATCAATCAGTACTCAATTTTTGACTTTCAACTTTCAATAACTCGCTCGGATATTGACCGATCGATACGAAACTTTCATTTTCGGCATCAGGGATTGCATCCGTGTCGAACTGCATACCCGGAACCTTCAAATTCGGATTTTTTTGACAGTCTTTCAAAATCGTTTTGGAAATACAAATATTTTTGACATAAATTTGAATATCTTTTTTAAATACCGTTAGATTTCTGTTTTATTTGGTTTAATATTGACGAGGCAATGCTAGTCACCTAACCACGTTAAAATTTTGACAACATTTCACATTGGTTTTTCAAAATTTTCACTTATACTGATATATCAATCAGTACTCAATTTTTGACTTTCAACTTTCAATAACTCGCTCGGATATTGACCGATCGATACGAAACTTTCATTTTCGGCATCAGGGATTGCATCCGTGTCGAACTGCATACCCGGAACCTTCAAATTCGGATTTTTTTGACAGTCTTTCAAAATCGTTTTGGAAATACAAATATTTTTGACATAAATTTGAATATCTTTTTTAAATACCGTTAGATTTCTGTTTTATTTGGTTTAATATTGACGAGGCAATGCTAGTCACCTAACCACGTTAAAATTTTGACAACATTTCACATTGGTTTTTCAAAATTTTCACTTATACTGATATATCAATCAGTACTCAATTTTTGACTTTCAACTTTCAATAACTCGCTCGGATATTGACCGATCGATACGAAACTTTCATTTTCGGCATCAGGGAGTGCATCCGTGTCGAACTGCATACCCTGAACCTTCAAATTCGGATTTTTTTTGACAGTCTTTCAAAATCGTTTTGGAAATACAAATATTTTTGACATAAATTTGAATATCTTTTTTAAATACCGTTAGATTTCTGTTTTATTTGGTTTAATATTGACGAGGCAATGCTAGTCACCTAACCACGTTAAAATTTTGACAACATTTCACATTGGTTTTTCAAAATTTTCACTTATACTGATATATCAATCAGTACTCAATTTTTGACTTTCAACTTTCAATAACTCGCTCGGACATTGACCGATCGATACGAAACTTTCATTTTCGGCATCAGGGAGTGCATCCGTGTCGAACTGCATACCCTGAACCTTCAAATTCGGATTTTTTTTGACAGTCTTTCAAAATCGTTTTGGAAATACAAATATTTTTGACATAAATTTGAATATCTTTTTTAAATACCGTTAGATTTCTGTTTTATTTGGTTTAATATTGACGAGGCAATGCTAGTCACCTAACCACGTTAAAATTTTGACAACATTTCACATTGGTTTTTCAAAATTTTCACTTATACTGATATATCAATCAGTACTCAATTTTTGACTTTCAACTTTCAATAACTCGCTCGGATATTGACCGATCGATACGAAACTTTCATTTTCGGCATCAGGGATTGCATCCGTGTCGAACTGCATACCCGGAACCTTCAAATTCGGATTTTTTTGACAGTCTTTCAAAATCGTTTTGGAAATACAAATATTTTTGACATAAATTTGAATATCTTTTTTAAATACCGTTAGATTTCTGTTTTATTTGGTTTAATATTGACGAGGCAATGCTAGTCACCTAACCACGTTAAAATTTTGACAACATTTCACATTGGTTTTTCAAAATTTTCACTTATACTGATATATCAATCAGTACTCAATTTTTGACTTTCAACTTTCAATAACTCGCTCGGACATTGACCGATCGATACGAAACTTTCATTTTCGGCATCAGGGAGTGCATCCGTGTCGAACTGCATACCCTGAACCTTCAAATTCGGATTTTTTTTGACAGTCTTTCAAAATCGTTTTGGAAATACAAATATTTTTGACATAAATTTGAATATCTTTTTTAAATACCGTTAGATTTCTGTTTTATTTGGTTTAATATTGACGAGGCAATGCTAGTCACCTAACCACGTTAAAATTTTGACAACATTTCACATTGGTTTTTCAAAATTTTCACTTATACTGATATATCAATCAGTACTCAATTTTTGACTTTCAACTTTCAATAACTCGCTCGGATATTGACCGATCGATACGAAACTTTCATTTTCGGCATCAGGAAATGCATCCGTGTCGAACTGCATACCCTGAACCTTCAAATTCGGATTTTTTTGACAGTCTTTCAAAATCGTTTTGGAAATACAAATATTTTTGACATAAATTTGAATATCTTTTTTAAATACCGTTAGATTTCTGTTTTATTTGGTTTAATATTGACGAGGCAATGCTAGTCACCTAACCACGTTAAAATTTTGACAACATTTCACATTGGTTTTTCAAAATTTTCACTTATACTGATATATCAATCAGTACTCAATTTTTGACTTTCAACTTTCAATAACTCGCTCGGATATTGACCGATCGATACGAAACTTTCATTTTCGGCATCAGGGATTGCATCCGTGTCGAACTGCATACCCGGAACCTTCAAATTCGGATTTTTTTGACAGTCTTTCAAAATCGTTTTGGAAATACAAATATTTTTGACATAAATTTGAATTTCTTTTTTAAATACCGTTAGATTTCTGTTTTATTTGGTTTAATATTGACGAGGCAATGCTAGTCACCTAACCACGTTAAAATTTTGACAACATTTCACATTGGTTTTTCAAAATTTTCACTTATACTGATATATCAATCAGTACTCAATTTTTGACTTTCAACTTTCAATAACTCGCTCGGATATTGACCGATCGATACGAAACTTTCATTTTCGGCATCAGGGAGTGCATCCGTGTCGAACTGCATACCCTGAACCTTCAAATTCGGATTTTTTTTGACAGTCTTTCAAAATCGTTTTGGAAATACAAATATTTTTGACATAAATTTCAATATCTTTTTTAAATACCGTTAGATTTCTGTTTTATTTAGTTTAATATTGACGAGGCAATGCTAGTCACCTAACCACGTTAAAATTTTGACAACATTTCACATTGGTTTTTCAAAATTTTCACTTATACTGATATATCAATCAGTACTCAATTTTTGACTTTCAACTTTCAATAACTCGCTCGGACATTGACCGATCGATACGAAACTTTCATTTTCGGCATCAGGGAGTGCATCCGTGTCGAACTGCATACCCTGAACCTTCAAATTCGGATTTTTTTTGACAGTCTTTCAAAATCGTTTTGGAAATACAAATATTTTTGACATAAATTTGAATATCTTTTTTAAATACCGTTAGATTTCTGTTTTATTTGGTTTAATATTGACGAGGCAATGCTAGTCACCTAACCACGTTAAAATTTTGACAACATTTCACATTGGTTTTTCAAAATTTTCACTTATACTGATATATCAATCAGTACTCAATTTTTGACTTTCAACTTTCAATAACTCGCTCGGATATTGACCGATCGATACGAAACTTTCATTTTCGGCATCAGGGAGTGCATCCGTGTCGAACTGCATACCCTGAACCTTCAAATTCGGATTTTTTTTGACAGTCTTTCAAAATCGTTTTGGAAATACAAATATTTTTGACATAAATTTCAATATCTTTTTTAAATACCGTTAGATTTCTGTTTTATTTGGTTTAATATTGACGAGGCAATGCTAGTCACCTAACCACGTTAAAATTTTGACAACATTTCACATTGGTTTTTCAAAATTTTCACTTATACTGATATATCAATCAGTACTCAATTTTTGACTTTCAACTTTCAATAACTCGCTCGGATATTGACCGATCGATACGAAACTTTCATTTTCGGCATCAGGGATTGCATCCGTGTCGAACTGCATACCCGGAACCTTCAAATTCGGATTTTTTTGACAGTCTTTCAAAATCGTTTTGGAAATACAAATATTTTTGACATAAATTTGAATATCTTTTTTAAATACCGTTAGATTTCTGTTTTATTTGGTTTAATATTGACGAGGCAATGCTAGTCACCTAACCACGTTAAAATTTTGACAACATTTCACATTGGTTTTTCAAAATTTTCACTTATACTGATATATCAATCAGTACTCAATTTTTGACTTTCAACTTTCAATAACTCGCTCGGATATTGACCGATCGATACGAAACTTTCATTTTCGGCATCAGGGATTGCATCCGTGTCGAACTGCATACCCGGAACCTTCAAATTCGGATTTTTTTGACAGTCTTTCAAAATCGTTTTGGAAATACAAATATTTTTGACATAAATTTGAATATCTTTTTTAAATACCGTTAGATTTCTGTTTTATTTGGTTTAATATTGACGAGGCAATGCTAGTCACCTAACCACGTTAAAATTTTGACAACATTTCACATTGGTTTTTCAAAATTTTCACTTATACTGATATATCAATCAGTACTCAATTTTTGACTTTCAACTTTCAATAACTCGCTCGGATATTGACCGATCGATACGAAACTTTCATTTTCGGCATCAGGGAGTGCATCCGTGTCGAACTGCATACCCTGAACCTTCAAATTCGGATTTTTTTTGACAGTCTTTCAAAATCGTTTTGGAAATACAAATATTTTTGACATAAATTTGAATATCTTTTTTAAATACCGTTAGATTTCTGTTTTATTTGGTTTAATATTGACGAGGCAATGCTAGTCACCTAACCACGTTAAAATTTTGACAACATTTCACATTGGTTTTTCAAAATTTTCACTTATACTGATATATCAATCAGTACTCAATTTTTGACTTTCAACTTTCAATAACTCGCTCGGATATTGACCGATCGATACGAAACTTTCATTTTCGGCATCAGGAAATGCATCCGTGTCGAACTGCATACCCTGAACCTTCAAATTCGGATTTTTTTGACAGTCTTTCAAAATCGTTTTGGAAATACAAATATTTTTGACATAAATTTGAATATCTTTTTTAAATACCGTTAGATTTCTGTTTTATTTGGTTTAATATTGACGAGGCAATGCTAGTCACCTAACCACGTTAAAATTTTGACAACATTTCACATTGGTTTTTCAAAATTTTCACTTATACTGATATATCAATCAGTACTCAATTTTTGACTTTCAACTTTCAATAACTCGCTCGGATATTGACCGATCGATACGAAACTTTCATTTTCGGCATCAGGGATTGCATCCGTGTCGAACTGCATACCCGGAACCTTCAAATTCGGATTTTTTTGACAGTCTTTCAAAATCGTTTTGGAAATACAAATATTTTTGACATAAATTTGAATATCTTTTTTAAATACCGTTAGATTTCTGTTTTATTTGGTTTAATATTGACGAGGCAATGCTAGTCACCTAACCACGTTAAAATTTTGACAACATTTCACATTGGTTTTTCAAAATTTTCACTTATACTGATATATCAATCAGTACTCAATTTTTGACTTTCAACTTTCAATAACTCGCTCGGATATTGACCGATCGATACGAAACTTTCATTTTCGGCATCAGGGTGTGCACCCGTGTCGAACTGCATACCCTGAACCTTCAAATTCGGATTTTTTGACAGTCTTTCAAAATCGTTTTGGAAATACAAATATTTTTGACATAAATTTGAATATCTTTTTTAAATACCGTTAGATTTCTGTTTTATTTGGTTTAATATTGACGAGGCAATGCTAGTCACCTAACCACGTTAAAATTTTGACAACATTTCACATTGGTTTTTCAAAATTTTCACTTATACTGATATATCAATCAGTACTCAATTTTTGACTTTCAACTTTCAATAACTCGCTCGGATATTGACCGATCGATACGAAACTTTCATTTTCGGCATCAGGAAATGCATCCGTGTCGAACTGCATACCCGGAACCTTCAAATTCGGATTTTTTTGACAGTCTTTCAAAATCGTTTTGGAAATACAAATATTTTTGACATAAATTTGAATATCTTTTTTAAATACCGTTAGATTTCTGTTTTATTTGGTTTAATATTGACGAGGCAATGCTAGTCACCTAACCACGTTAAAATTTTGACAACATTTCACATTGGTTTTTCAAAATTTTCACTTATACTGATATATCAATCAGTACTCAATTTTTGACTTTCAACTTTCAATAACTCGCTCGGATATTGACCGATCGATACGAAACTTTCATTTTCGGCATCAGGGAGTGCATCCGTGTCGAACTGCATACCCTGAACCTTCAAATTCGGATTTTTTTTGACAGTCTTTCAAAATCGTTTTGGAAATACAAATATTTTTGACATAAATTTCAATATCTTTTTTAAATACCGTTAGATTTCTGTTTTATTTGGTTTAATATTGACGAGGCAATGCTAGTCACCTAACCACGTTAAAATTTTGACAACATTTCACATTGGTTTTTCAAAATTTTCACTTATACTGATATATCAATCAGTACTCAATTTTTGACTTTCAACTTTCAATAACTCGCTCGGACATTGACCGATCGATACGAAACTTTCATTTTCGGCATCAGGGAGTGCATCCGTGTCGAACTGCATACCCTGAACCTTCAAATTCGGATTTTTTTTGACAGTCTTTCAAAATCGTTTTGGAAATACAAATATTTTTGACATAAATTTGAATATCTTTTTTAAATACCGTTAGATTTCTGTTTTATTTGGTTTAATATTGACGAGGCAATGCTAGTCACCTAACCACGTTAAAATTTTGACAACATTTCACATTGGTTTTTCAAAATTTTCACTTATACTGATATATCAATCAGTACTCAATTTTTGACTTTCAACTTTCAATAACTCGCTCGGATATTGACCGATCGATACGAAACTTTCATTTTCGGCATCAGGGAGTGCATCCGTGTCGAACTGCATACCCTGAACCTTCAAATTCGGATTTTTTTTGACAGTCTTTCAAAATCGTTTTGGAAATACAAATATTTTTGACATAAATTTGAATATCTTTTTTAAATACCGTTAGATTTCTGTTTTATTTGGTTTAATATTGACGAGGCAATGCTAGTCACCTAACCACGTTAAAATTTTGACAACATTTCACATTGGTTTTTCAAAATTTTCACTTATACTGATATATCAATCAGTACTCAATTTTTGACTTTCAACTTTCAATAACTCGCTCGGATATTGACCGATCGATACGAAACTTTCATTTTCGGCATCAGGGATTGCATCCGTGTCGAACTGCATACCCGGAACCTTCAAATTCGGATTTTTTTGACAGTCTTTCAAAATCGTTTTGGAAATACAAATATTTTTGACATAAATTTGAATATCTTTTTTAAATACCGTTAGATTTCTGTTTTATTTGGTTTAATATTGACGAGGCAATGCTAGTCACCTAACCACGTTAAAATTTTGACAACATTTCACATTGGTTTTTCAAAATTTTCACTTATACTGATATATCAATCAGTACTCAATTTTTGACTTTCAACTTTCAATAACTCGCTCGGATATTGACCGATCGATACGAAACTTTCATTTTCGGCATCAGGGATTGCATCCGTGTCGAACTGCATACCCGGAACCTTCAAATTCGGATTTTTTTGACAGTCTTTCAAAATCGTTTTGGAAATACAAATATTTTTGACATAAATTTGAATATCTTTTTTAAATACCGTTAGATTTCTGTTTTATTTGGTTTAATATTGACGAGGCAATGCTAGTCACCTAACCACGTTAAAATTTTGACAACATTTCACATTGGTTTTTCAAAATTTTCACTTATACTGATATATCAATCAGTACTCAATTTTTGACTTTCAACTTTCAATAACTCGCTCGGATATTGACCGATCGATACGAAACTTTCATTTTCGGCATCAGGGAGTGCATCCGTGTCGAACTGCATACCCTGAACCTTCAAATTCGGATTTTTTTTGACAGTCTTTCAAAATCGTTTTGGAAATACAAATATTTTTGACATAAATTTGAATATCTTTTTTAAATACCGTTAGATTTCTGTTTTATTTGGTTTAATATTGACGAGGCAATGCTAGTCACCTAACCACGTTAAAATTTTGACAACATTTCACATTGGTTTTTCAAAATTTTCACTTATACTGATATATCAATCAGTACTCAATTTTTGACTTTCAACTTTCAATAACTCGCTCGGATATTGACCGATCGATACGAAACTTTCATTTTCGGCATCAGGAAATGCATCCGTGTCGAACTGCATACCCTGAACCTTCAAATTCGGATTTTTTTGACAGTCTTTCAAAATCGTTTTGGAAATACAAATATTTTTGACATAAATTTGAATATCTTTTTTAAATACCGTTAGATTTCTGTTTTATTTGGTTTAATATTGACGAGGCAATGCTAGTCACCTAACCACGTTAAAATTTTGACAACATTTCACATTGGTTTTTCAAAATTTTCACTTATACTGATATATCAATCAGTACTCAATTTTTGACTTTCAACTTTCAATAACTCGCTCGGATATTGACCGATCGATACGAAACTTTCATTTTCGGCATCAGGGATTGCATCCGTGTCGAACTGCATACCCGGAACCTTCAAATTCGGATTTTTTTGACAGTCTTTCAAAATCGTTTTGGAAATACAAATATTTTTGACATAAATTTGAATATCTTTTTTAAATACCGTTAGATTTCTGTTTTATTTGGTTTAATATTGACGAGGCAATGCTAGTCACCTAACCACGTTAAAATTTTGACAACATTTCACATTGGTTTTTCAAAATTTTCACTTATACTGATATATCAATCAGTACTCAATTTTTGACTTTCAACTTTCAATAACTCGCTCGGATATTGACCGATCGATACGAAACTTTCATTTTCGGCATCAGGGAGTGCATCCGTGTCGAACTGCATACCCTGAACCTTCAAATTCGGATTTTTTTTGACAGTCTTTCAAAATCGTTTTGGAAATACAAATATTTTTGACATAAATTTGAATATCTTTTTTAAATACCGTTAGATTTCTGTTTTATTTGGTTTAATATTGACGAGGCAATGCTAGTCACCTAACCACGTTAAAATTTTGACAACATTTCACATTGGTTTTTCAAAATTTTCACTTATACTGATATATCAATCAGTACTCAATTTTTGACTTTCAACTTTCAATAACTCGCTCGGATATTGACCGATCGATACGAAACTTTCATTTTCGGCATCAGGAAATGCATCCGTGTCGAACTGCATACCCTGAACCTTCAAATTCGGATTTTTTTGACAGTCTTTCAAAATCGTTTTGGAAATACAAATATTTTTGACATAAATTTGAATATCTTTTTTAAATACCGTTAGATTTCTGTTTTATTTGGTTTAATATTGACGAGGCAATGCTAGTCACCTAACCACGTTAAAATTTTGACAACATTTCACATTGGTTTTTCAAAATTTTCACTTATACTGATATATCAATCAGTACTCAATTTTTGACTTTCAACTTTCAATAACTCGCTCGGATATTGACCGATCGATACGAAACTTTCATTTTCGGCATCAGGAAATGCATCCGTGTCGAACTGCATACCCGGAACCTTCAAATTCGGATTTTTTTGACAGTCTTTCAAAATCGTTTTGGAAATACAAATATTTTTGACATAAATTTGAATATCTTTTTTAAATACCGTTAGATTTCTGTTTTATTTGGTTTAATATTGACGAGGCAATGCTAGTCACCTAACCACGTTAAAATTTTGACAACATTTCACATTGGTTTTTCAAAATTTTCACTTATACTGATATATCAATCAGTACTCAATTTTTGACTTTCAACTTTCAATAACTCGCTCGGATATTGACCGATCGATACGAAACTTTCATTTTCGGCATCAGGGAGTGCATCCGTGTCGAACTGCATACCCTGAACCTTCAAATTCGGATTTTTTTTGACAGTCTTTCAAAATCGTTTTGGAAATACAAATATTTTTGACATAAAATTAAATATCTTTTTTAAATACCGTTAGATTTCTGTTTTATTTGGTTTAATATTGACGAGGCAATGCTAGTCACCTAACCACGTTAAAATTTTGACAACATTTCACATTGGTTTTTCAAAATTTTCACTTATACTGATATATCAATCAGTACTCAATTTTTGACTTTCAACTTTCAATAACTCGCTCGGATATTGACCGATCGATACGAAACTTTCATTTTCGGCATCAGGAAATGCATCCGTGTCGAACTGCATACCCGGAACCTTCAAATTCGGATTTTTTTGACAGTCTTTCAAAATCGTTTTGGAAATACAAATATTTTTGACATAAATTTGAATATCTTTTTTAAATACCGTTAGATTTCTGTTTTATTTGGTTTAATATTGACGAGGCAATGCTAGTCACCTAACCACGTTAAAATTTTGACAACATTTCACATTGGTTTTTCAAAATTTTCACTTATACTGATATATCAATCAGTACTCAATTTTTGACTTTCAACTTTCAATAACTCGCTCGGATATTGACCGATCGATACGAAACTTTCATTTTCGGCATCAGGGAGTGCATCCGTGTAGAACTGCATACCCTGAACCTTCAAATTCGGATTTTTTTTGACAGTCTTTCAAAATCGTTTTGGAAATACAAATATTTTTGACATAAATTTGAATATCTTTTTTAAATACCGTTAGATTTCTGTTTTATTTGGTTTAATATTGACGAGGCAATGCTAGTCACCTAACCACGTTAAAATTTTGACAACATTTCACATTGGTTTTTCAAAATTTTCACTTATACTGATATATCAATCAGTACTCAATTTTTGACTTTCAACTTTCAATAACTCGCTCGGATATTGACCGATCGATACGAAACTTTCATTTTCGGCATCAGGGATTGCATCCGTGTCGAACTGCATACCCGTAACCTTCAAATTCGGATTTTTTTGACAGTCTTTCAAAATCGTTTTGGAAATACAAATATTTTTGACATAAATTTGAATATCTTTTTTAAATACCGTTAGATTTCTGTTTTATTTGGTTTAATATTGACCAGGCAATGCTAGTCACCTAACCACGTTAAAATTTTGACAACATTTCACATTGGTTTTTCAAAATTTTCACTTATACTGATATATCAATCAGTACTCAATTTTTGACTTTCAACTTTCAATAACTCGCTCGGATATTGACCGATCGATACGAAACTTTCATTTTCGGCATCAGGGAGTGCATCCGTGTCGAACTGCATACCCTGAACCTTCAAATTCGGATTTTTTTTGACAGTCTTTCAAAATCGTTTTGGAAATACAAATATTTTTGACATAAATTTGAATATCTTTTTTAAATACCGTTAGATTTCTGTTTTATTTGGTTTAATATTGACGAGGCAATGCTAGTCACCTAACCACGTTAAAATTTTGACAACATTTCACATTGGTTTTTCAAAATTTTCACTTATACTGATATATCAATCAGTACTCAATTTTTGACTTTCAACTTTCAATAACTCGCTCGGACATTGACCGATCGATACGAAACTTTCATTTTCGGCATCAGGGAGTGCATCCGTGTCGAACTGCATACCCTGAACCTTCAAATTCGGATTTTTTTTGACAGTCTTTCAAAATCGTTTTGGAAATACAAATATTTTTGACATAAATTTGAATATCTTTTTTAAATACCGTTAGATTTCTGTTTTATTTGGTTTAATATTGACGAGGCAATGCTAGTCACCTAACCACGTTAAAATTTTGACAACATTTCACATTGGTTTTTCAAAATTTTCACTTATACTGATATATCAATCAGTACTCAATTTTTGACTTTCAACTTTCAATAACTCGCTCGGATATTGACCGATCGATACGAAACTTTCATTTTCGGCATCAGGAAGTGCATCCGTGTCGAACTGCATACCCTGAACCTTCAAATTCGGATTTTTTTGACAGTCTTTCAAAATCGTTTTGGAAATACAAATATTTTTGACATAAATTTGAATATCTTTTTTAAATACCGTTAGATTTCTGTTTTATTTGGTTTAATATTGACGAGGCAATGCTAGTCACCTAACCACGTTAAAATTTTGACAACATTTCACATTGGTTTTTCAAAATTTTCACTTATACTGATATATCAATCAGTACTCAATTTTTGACTTTCAACTTTCAATAACTCGCTCGGATATTGACCGATCGATACGAAACTTTCATTTTCGGCATCAGGGATTGCATCCGTGTCGAACTGCATACCCGGAACCTTCAAATTCGGATTTTTTTGACAGTCTTTCAAAATCGTTTTGGAAATACAAATATTTTTGACATAAATTTGAATATCTTTTTTAAATACCGTTAGATTTCTGTTTTATTTGGTTTAATATTGACGAGGCAATGCTAGTCACCTAACCACGTTAAAATTTTGACAACATTTCACATTGGTTTTTCAAAATTTTCACTTATACTGATATATCAATCAGTACTCAATTTTTGACTTTCAACTTTCAATAACTCGCTCGGATATTGACCGATCGATACGAAACTTTCATTTTCGGCATCAGAGAGTGCATCCGTGTCGAACTGCATACCCTGAACCTTCAAATTCGGATTTTTTTGACAGTCTTTCAAAATCGTTTTGGAAATACAAATATTTTTGACATAAATTTGAATATCTTTTTTAAATACCGTTAGATTTCTGTTTTATTTGGTTTAATATTGACGAGGCAATGCTAGTCACCTAACCACGTTAAAATTTTGACAACATTTCACATTGGTTTTTCAAAATTTTCACTTATACTGATATATCAATCAGTACTCAATTTTTGACTTTCAACTTTCAATAACTCGCTCGGATATTGACCGATCGATACGAAACTTTCATTTTCGGCATCAGGGATTGCATCCGTGTCGAACTGCATACCCGGAACCTTCAAATTCGGATTTTTTTGACAGTCTTTCAAAATCGTTTTGGAAATACAAATATTTTTGACATAAATTTGAATATCTTTTTTAAATACCGTTAGATTTCTGTTTTATTTGGTTTAATATTGACGAGGCAATGCTAGTCACCTAACCACGTTAAAATTTTGACAACATTTCACATTGGTTTTTCAAAATTTTCACTTATACTGATATATCAATCTGTACTCAATTTTTGACTTTCAACTTTCAATAACTCGCTCGGATATTGACCGATCGATACGAAACTTTCATTTTCGGCATCAGGGAGTGCATCCGTGTCGAACTGCATACCCTGAACCTTCAAATTCGGATTTTTTGACAGTCTTTCAAAATCGTTTTGGAAATACAAATATTTTTGACATAAATTTGAATATCTTTTTTAAATACCGTTAGATTTCTGTTTTATTTGGTTTAATATTGACGAGGCAATGCTAGTCACCTAACCACGTTAAAATTTTGACAACATTTCACATTGGTTTTTCAAAATTTTCACTTATACTGATATATCAATCAGTACTCAATTTTTGACTTTCAACTTTCAATAACTCGCTCGGATATTGACCGATCGATACGAAACTTTCATTTTCGGCATCAGGGATTGCATCCGTGTCGAACTGCATACCCGGAACCTTCAAATTCGGATTTTTTTGACAGTCTTTCAAAATCGTTTTGGAAATACAAATATTTTTGACATAAATTTGAATATCTTTTTTAAATACCGTTAGATTTCTGTTTTATTTGGTTTAATATTGACGAGGCAATGCTAGTCACCTAACCACGTTAAAATTTTGACAACATTTCACATTGGTTTTTCAAAATTTTCACTTATACTGATATATCAATCTGTACTCAATTTTTGACTTTCAACTTTCAATAACTCGCTCGGATATTGACCGATCGATACGAAACTTTCATTTTCGGCATCAGGGAGTGCATCCGTGTCGAACTGCATACCCTGAACCTTCAAATTCGGATTTTTTGACAGTCTTTCAAAATCGTTTTGGAAATACAAATATTTTTGACATAAATTTGAATATCTTTTTTAAATACCGTTAGATTTCTGTTTTATTTGGTTTAATATTGACGAGGCAATGCTAGTCACCTAACCACGTTAAAATTTTGACAACATTTCACATTGGTTTTTCAAAATTTTCACTTATACTGATATATCAATCAGTACTCAATTTTTGACTTTCAACTTTCAATAACTCGCTCGGATATTGACCGATCGATACGAAACTTTCATTTTCGGCATCAGGGAGTGCATCCGTGTAGAACTGCATACCCTGAACCTTCAAATTCGGATTTTTTTTGACAGTCTTTCAAAATCGTTTTGGAAATACAAATATTTTTGACATAAATTTGAATATCTTTTTTAAATACCGTTAGATTTCTGTTTTATTTGGTTTAATATTGACGAGGCAATGCTAGTCACCTAACCACGTTAAAATTTTGACAACATTTCACATTGGTTTTTCAAAATTTTCACTTATACTGATATATCAATCAGTACTCAATTTTTGACTTTCAACTTTCAATAACTCGCTCGGATATTGACCGATCGATACGAAACTTTCATTTTCGGCATCAGGGATTGCATCCGTGTCGAACTGCATACCCGTAACCTTCAAATTCGGATTTTTTTGACAGTCTTTCAAAATCGTTTTGGAAATACAAATATTTTTGACATAAATTTGAATATCTTTTTTAAATACCGTTAGATTTCTGTTTTATTTGGTTTAATATTGACCAGGCAATGCTAGTCACCTAACCACGTTAAAATTTTGACAACATTTCACATTGGTTTTTCAAAATTTTCACTTATACTGATATATCAATCAGTACTCAATTTTTGACTTTCAACTTTCAATAACTCGCTCGGATATTGACCGATCGATACGAAACTTTCATTTTCGGCATCAGGGAGTGCATCCGTGTCGAACTGCATACCCTGAACCTTCAAATTCGGATTTTTTTTGACAGTCTTTCAAAATCGTTTTGGAAATACAAATATTTTTGACATAAATTTGAATATCTTTTTTAAATACCGTTAGATTTCTGTTTTATTTGGTTTAATATTGACGAGGCAATGCTAGTCACCTAACCACGTTAAAATTTTGACAACATTTCACATTGGTTTTTCAAAATTTTCACTTATACTGATATATCAATCAGTACTCAATTTTTGACTTTCAACTTTCAATAACTCGCTCGGACATTGACCGATCGATACGAAACTTTCATTTTCGGCATCAGGGAGTGCATCCGTGTCGAACTGCATACCCTGAACCTTCAAATTCGGATTTTTTTTGACAGTCTTTCAAAATCGTTTTGGAAATACAAATATTTTTGACATAAATTTGAATATCTTTTTTAAATACCGTTAGATTTCTGTTTTATTTGGTTTAATATTGACGAGGCAATGCTAGTCACCTAACCACGTTAAAATTTTGACAACATTTCACATTGGTTTTTCAAAATTTTCACTTATACTGATATATCAATCAGTACTCAATTTTTGACTTTCAACTTTCAATAACTCGCTCGGATATTGACCGATCGATACGAAACTTTCATTTTCGGCATCAGGAAGTGCATCCGTGTCGAACTGCATACCCTGAACCTTCAAATTCGGATTTTTTTGACAGTCTTTCAAAATCGTTTTGGAAATACAAATATTTTTGACTAAAATTTGAATATCTTTTTTAAATACCGTTAGATTTCTGTTTTATTTGGTTTAATATTGACGAGGCAATGCTAGTCACCTAACCACGTTAAAATTTTGACAACATTTCACATTGGTTTTTCAAAATTTTCACTTATACTGATATATCAATCAGTACTCAATTTTTGACTTTCAACTTTCAATAACTCGCTCGGATATTGACCGATCGATACGAAACTTTCATTTTCGGCATCAGGGATTGCATCCGTGTCGAACTGCATACCCGGAACCTTCAAATTCGGATTTTTTTGACAGTCTTTCAAAATCGTTTTGGAAATACAAATATTTTTGACATAAATTTGAATATCTTTTTTAAATACCGTTAGATTTCTGTTTTATTTGGTTTAATATTGACGAGGCAATGCTAGTCACCTAACCACGTTAAAATTTTGACAACATTTCACATTGGTTTTTCAAAATTTTCACTTATACTGATATATCAATCAGTACTCAATTTTTGACTTTCAACTTTCAATAACTCGCTCGGATATTGACCGATCGATACGAAACTTTCATTTTCGGCATCAGGGAGTGCATCCGTGTCGAACTGCATACCCTGAACCTTCAAATTCGGATTTTTTTGACAGTCTTTCAAAATCGTTTTGGAAATACAAATATTTTTGACATAAATTTGAATATCTTTTTTAAATACCGTTAGATTTCTGTTTTATTTGGTTTAATATTGACGAGGCAATGCTAGTCACCTAACCACGTTAAAATTTTGACAACATTTCACATTGGTTTTTCAAAATTTTCACTTATACTGATATATCAATCAGTACTCAATTTTTGACTTTCAACTTTCAATAACTCGCTCGGATATTGACCGATCGATACGAAACTTTCATTTTCGGCATCAGGGATTGCATCCGTGTCGAACTGCATACCCGGAACCTTCAAATTCGGATTTTTTTGACAGTCTTTCAAAATCGTTTTGGAAATACAAATATTTTTGACATAAATTTGAATATCTTTTTTAAATACCGTTAGATTTCTGTTTTATTTGGTTTAATATTGACGAGGCAATGCTAGTCACCTAACCACGTTAAAATTTTGACAACATTTCACATTGGTTTTTCAAAATTTTCACTTATACTGATATATCAATCTGTACTCAATTTTTGACTTTCAACTTTCAATAACTCGCTCGGATATTGACCGATCGATACGAAACTTTCATTTTCGGCATCAGGGAGTGCATCCGTGTCGAACTGCATACCCTGAACCTTCAAATTCGGATTTTTTGACAGTCTTTCAAAATCGTTTTGGAAATACAAATATTTTTGACATAAATTTGAATATCTTTTTTAAATACCGTTAGATTTCTGTTTTATTTGGTTTAATATTGACGAGGCAATGCTAGTCACCTAACCACGTTAAAATTTTGACAACATTTCACATTGGTTTTTCAAAATTTTCACTTATACTGATATATCAATCAGTACTCAATTTTTGACTTTCAACTTTCAATAACTCGCTCGGATATTGACCGATCGATACGAAACTTTCATTTTCGGCATCAGGAAGTGCATCCGTGTCGAACTGCATACCCTGAACCTTCAAATTCGGATTTTTTTTGACAGTCTTTCAAAATCGTTTTGGAAATACAAATATTTTTGACATAAATTTGAATATCTTTTTTAAATACCGTTAGATTTCTGTTTTATTTGGTTTAATATTGACGAGGCAATGCTAGTCACCTAACCACGTTAAAATTTTGACAACATTTCACATTGGTTTTTCAAAATTTTCACTTATACTGATATATCAATCAGTACTCAATTTTTGACTTTCAACTTTCAATAACTCGCTCGGATATTGACCGATCGATACGAAACTTTCATTTTTGGCATCAGGGAGTGCATCCGTGTCGAACTGCATACCCTTAACCTTCAAATTCGGATTTTTTTTGACAGTCTTTCAAAATCGTTTTGGAAATACAAATATTTTTGACATAAATTTGAATATCTTTTTTAAATACCGTTAGATTTCTGTTTTATTTGGTTTTGTATTGACGAAGCAATGCTAGTCACCTAACCACGTTAAAATTTTGACAACATTTCACATTGGTTTTTCAAAATTTTCACTTATACTGATATATCAATCAGTACTCAATTTTTGACTTTCAACTTTCAATAACTCGCTCGGATATTGACCGATCGATACGAAACTTTCATTTTCGGCATCAGGGAGTGCATCCGTGTCGAACTGCATACCCTGAACCTTCAAATTCGGATTTTTTTTGACAGTCTTTCAAAATCGTTTTGGAAATACAAATATTTTTGACATAAATTTGAATATCTTTTTTAAATACCGTTAGATTTCTGTTTTATTTGGTTTAATATTGACGAGGCAATGCTAGTCACCTAACCACGTTAAAATTTTGACAACATTTCACATTGGTTTTTCAAAATTTTCACTTATACTGATATATCAATCAGTACTCAATTTTTGACTTTCAACTTTCAATAACTCGCTCGGATATTGACCGATCGATACGAAACTTTCATTTTCGGCATCAGGAAATGCATCCGTGTCGAACTGCATACCCTGAACCTTCAAATTCGGATTTTTTTGACAGTCTTTCAAAATCGTTTTGGAAATACAAATATTTTTGACATAAATTTGAATATCTTTTTTAAATACCGTTAGATTTCTGTTTTATTTGGTTTAATATTGACGAGGCAATGCTAGTCACCTAACCACGTTAAAATTTTGACAACATTTCACATTGGTTTTTCAAAATTTTCACTTATACTGATATATCAATCAGTACTCAATTTTTGACTTTCAACTTTCAATAACTCGCTCGGATATTGACCGATCGATACGAAACTTTCATTTTCGGCATCAGGGAGTGCATCCGTGTAGAACTGCATACCCTGAACCTTCAAATTCGGATTTTTTTTGACAGTCTTTCAAAATCGTTTTGGAAATACAAATATTTTTGACATAAATTTGAATATCTTTTTTAAATACCGTTAGATTTCTGTTTTATTTGGTTTAATATTGACGAGGCAATGCTAGTCACCTAACCACGTTAAAATTTTGACAACATTTCACATTGGTTTTTCAAAATTTTCACTTATACTGATATATCAATCAGTACTCAATTTTTGACTTTCAACTTTCAATAACTCGCTCGGATATTGACCGATCGATACGAAACTTTCATTTTCGGCATCAGGGATTGCATCCGTGTCGAACTGCATACCCGGAACCTTCAAATTCGGATTTTTTTGACAGTCTTTCAAAATCGTTTTGGAAATACAAATATTTTTGACATAAATTTGAATATCTTTTTTAAATACCGTTAGATTTCTGTTTTATTTGGTTTAATATTGACGAAGCAATGCTAGTCACCTAACCACGTTAAAATTTTGACAACATTTCACATTGGTTTTTCAAAATTTTCACTTATACTGATATATCAATCAGTACTCAATTTTTGACTTTCAACTTTCAATAACTCGCTCGGATATTGACCGATCGATACGAAACTTTCATTTTCGGCATCAGGGAGTGCATCCGTGTCGAACTGCATACCCTGAACCTTCAAATTCGGATTTTTTGACAGTCTTTCAAAATCGTTTTGGAAATACAAATATTTTTGACATAAATTTGAATATCTTTTTTAAATACCGTTAGATTTCTGTTTTATTTGGTTTAATATTGACGAGGCAATGCTAGTCACCTAACCACGTTAAAATTTTGACAACATTTCACATTGGTTTTTCAAAATTTTCACTTATACTGATATATCAATCAGTACTCAATTTTTGACTTTCAACTTTCAATAACTCGCTCGGATATTGACCGATCGATACGAAACTTTCATTTTCGGCATCAGAGAGTGCATCCGTGTCGAACTGCATACCCTGAACCTTCAAATTCGGATTTTTTGACAGTCTTTCAAAATCGTTTTGGAAATACAAATATTTTTGACATAAATTTGAATATCTTTTTTAAATACCGTTAGATTTCTGTTTTATTTGGTTTAATATTGACGAGGCAATGCTAGTCACCTAACCACGTTAAAATTTTGACAACATTTCACATTGGTTTTTCAAAATTTTCACTTATACTGATATATCAATCAGTACTCAATTTTTGACTTTCAACTTTCAATAACTCGCTCGGATATTGACCGATCGATACGAAACTTTCATTTTCGGCATCAGGGAGTGCATCCGTGTCGAACTGCATACCCTGAACCTTCAAATTCGGATTTTTTGACAGTCTTTCAAAATCGTTTTGGAAATACAAATATTTTTGACATAAATTTGAATATCTTTTTTAAATACCGTTAGATTTCTGTTTTATTTGGTTTAATATTGACGAGGCAATGCTAGTCACCTAACCACGTTAAAATTTTGACAACATTTCACATTGGTTTTTCAAAATTTTCACTTATGCTGATATATCAATCAGTACTCAATTTTTGACTTTCAACTTTCAATAACTCGCTCGGACATTGACCGATCGATACGAAACTTTCATTTTCGGCATCAGGGAGTGCATCCGTGTCGAACTGCATACCCTGAACCTTCAAATTCGGATTTTTTGACAGTCTTTCAAAATCGTTTTGGAAATACAAATATTTTTGACATAAATTTGAATATCTTTTTTAAATACCGTTAGATTTCTGTTTTATTTGGTTTAATATTGACGAGGCAATGCTAGTCACCTAACCACGTTAAAATTTTGACAACATTTCACATTGGTTTTTCAAAATTTTCACTTATACTGATATATCAATCAGTACTCAATTTTTGACTTTCAACTTTCAATAACTCGCTCGGATATTGACCGATCGATACGAAACTTTCATTTTCGGCATCAGGGAGTGCATCCGTGTCGAACTGCATACCCTGAACCTTCAAATTCGGATTTTTTTGACAGTCTTTCAAAATCGTTTTGGAAATACAAATATTTTTGACATAAATTTGAATATCTTTTTTAAATACCGTTAGATTTCTGTTTTATTTGGTTTAATATTGACGAGGCAATGCTAGTCACCTAACCACGTTAAAATTTTGACAACATTTCACATTGGTTTTTCAAAATTTTCACTTATACTGATATATCAATCAGTACTCAATTTTTGACTTTCAACTTTCAATAACTCGCTCGGATATTGACCGATCGATACGAAACTTTCATTTTCGGCATCAGGGAGTGCATCCGTGTCGAACTGCATACCCTGAACCTTCAAATTCGGATTTTTTGACAGTCTTTCAAAATCGTTTTGGAAATACAAATATTTTTGACATAAATTTGAATATCTTTTTTAAATACCGTTAGATTTCTGTTTTATTTGGTTTAATATTGACGAGGCAATGCTAGTCACCTAACCACGTTAAAATTTTGACGCCGCGCAGAATACTGCCGAAAGAGAAAATGAATTTATGAGATTTAAGAGGTAGATTATGGACTTTAACTGATTTTAATATGAATTTATATGAAAATTTGAAGATGTGAAATTATGAAAATTTATGACTGAATCGTCATGAAAACACTAAAGGACACTAAGGATAGGCTATTAGGACTAAAATAAACAATTCCCTATGAAGAAATCGAACATAGATCCGATAAGAAAAAGTTGTGTTATGCAAGTTTGACCGGGCTTAGGTAAACTTTTCTCCATACAAAAAAGACGTTTTTTCAAAAAAATTCGGAAATCCGCTGATCTGGGTATGCAGTTCGAATGAAAAGCACACCCTGATTCCGAATCTGTAGGAATTACAAAGATTGGATGAGTTTTGAGAGAGTTGTGTATGTTTGAATATTGAAAGTTAGGTTACAAAAAATTTTTTTTTTTTTTTTTCACCCTGGGAAATCTGCTTTCAGACCGTCTCAACCGAGCTGTTGCGAGCACCGGGAGGTGTGTGGGGATGGGCGATGGTCTGCCCGACCCACTAAAACCCAGGGACATCCGTCAACCGCTGCCACGAGAACTTTAAAAGCCATTCGCGGACTGTGCGGCGGCCCGTTAAGGCCCTCCGTCTTGCCATGGCACCTCACCTCCCGGATGTGAGAGGGGCGCCTGCCACCTTGAGGCTTTGGTGCGGGGGCACGATACCCCCGCGCCGGGCTACGATGGGTGCAACAGCCCATGCAGCCGCCTCCGACGACCCGTTCGTCTGCGTCGCGACGCGACTGATAGCGGGTCATCCTCTCTCGCCCTCTCCGCCGTTTCTTTCCGAGAGATGACATTCTCGCAGATGGAGGCGAAGGCGTCCCTTGACCTTCCGCTCGTAACTATGGCTTTAGCCACGGCCGACAGCGTCAGGTCGGGTCCGATAGCAGCGAGGAGTTCCTGGCGTTCGCTATCGAATGCTGGGCAGAGAGCCAATGTATGCGTAGCCGAGTCAGCACCGGCACCGCACTCATGGCATTCCATTGTAGGCTCCCGACCGATCTTGTGCAGGTAGCCACCGAAACATCCATGTCCGGTGAGGACCTGCGTGATGCGGAAGGAGAGCCCACCCTCCTTGCGATTGACCCATCGCTCTAGGACAGGCCGAATTGCTCCTATGGTCAAGTGGCCAGCAGATGGATGCTCCAGACGTTGTCGCCATTTCAGCAGAGCCATCCTCTGAGCGCGCCTTCGCCATTGGGTCAACGCCCCGGGCGTCGCTCTACTGCCCAGGCTGTGTGCTTCGGCTCTCTGCTTATACACAGATGCCAGCACTTCCGCATCCAGCTCCCATGGGGGAGTCCCCGCAAGTACGCAGGCCGCCTCAAAAGACACGGTGCGGTAACCGTGTATCACCCTTAATGCCATAGCCCTTTGGGGCCTCCTAAGAAGGGTTTTGTTATGGGCACTAGGGGCGTCCACCCACACTGGTGCCCCGTACAACGCCATGGAGCGTACGACGCCAGTATAAAGCCGGCGCGCGCTGGAACTGGGGCCACCGATGTTTGGCAATAGGCTACCAAGCGCGTGAGCCGTTTTCACCAGCTTCAGGGACTGCCGCCGGAAATGCTCGCGAAAACTCCACTTGGGATCAACAAACAGCCCGAGATATTTAATGCACGAGCTGATATTGATTCGCACTTCATCAATGAGCAGATGAGCACCTTGAGTCGGCTTCCGGCGAGGGCCGTAGAAGTAAAGGGCCTCCGTCTTCTCAATCGCCACTTTCAGGCCAAGCTTTTGGATCCTGTTCACCATGTGGGTGACACCTTCTGTGGCCAATCTGGCTGTCGCCTCAAAGTCGGCACCACGAGCGGCGACCAACGTGTCGTCAGCGTAACACGTAACGCTAATACCTCGGAGCTGGGCACCTCTAAGGGCCCAGTCGTAACCGATGTTCCACAGGAGCGGCCCGAGGACCGATCCCTGTGGGACACCGCACGACACTCCTCTGCTACGGAGAAGTCCATCACGGCCAACATATACGACACTTCTACCCCGCAGGTAATCGTGGAGTATGCGCCGCAGGTAGTTAGGTAGCCGATGATACCGAAGTGCCTCATCAATCACCTCGAATGGCAGGCTGTTAAAGGCATTGGCGATATCAAGCGATACCGCCAAAGCCACTTTGCCCTGCGACACTGCCTGTTGCGTCTCCTCTTTCACGCTAAGAATGGCGTCGATGGTGGAGTGTGCGACCCTGAACCCGTACTGACACGGAGATAGATCAGGGCCGCCCGCACCAAGATGTTCATTGATGCGGGACGCCAAAATGCGCTCGAAGAGCTTACCGGCCTCATCAAGAAGCACGATGGGCCGATATGCCGACGGAGAGTCAAACGCCCGCCCCTCCTTCTTTAAGAGGACTAGCCGTCCTGTCTTCCATTTCGATGGAAAGCGACCAGACTGGAGACAAGAATCCAAAAGACCCCGAAACCTTTCGTCGAACAACTCCTCCACAATGACCCAGGCGCTCCCCGGGATTCCATCAGGTCCAGGGGCTGTCTTTTTACCCCTGAGCCGTAAAAATGCTGCACCCAGCTCACCGGTAGTGACAGGTGGTACTGCGGCATCCTCAACATCTGCTGACGGAGCCATATGCGGTGGAACAAACGCCGGTCTCGTGGGGAACAACGCCGCAACGACAGACTCAAAGAGAGGAGGCTCGAGAGATTCAACCACTGGGGGGCCGGCGTTACGTAGTTTCCCACGAACTGAACGATAAGGGCGCCCCCAGGGATCTCGGTTTAACTCCTCGAGCAGCTCCTCCCTTGCGCGATCTTTTGATTGGCAAATTGCCGCCTTGAGCGCCGCTTTCGCGTCTTTGTACGCCTCGTGAAGCGGGCCATCATCCGCAACGTTACGCCTACGTCGCCTAAGGTGATTGGTATAGGCTCTTCGGGCCACGATACAGTTCTCCCGAAGACCAGCGATCTCCTGGTTCCACCAGTAGACTCCGCGCTTCGTTGGTCGACGCCTTACACGTGGCATGGCCGTGTCACAGACCTCGGTCATTGCGTTAGTCAGTCATACCGTGCCCTCCTCCACTGGTACGTTCTGTGCGGTAGATGATGGTGTAAACCATAATTGCACTATTGCAGCCTCTACCAGTAGATCGCGGTTCATGCGGTTAAGTGCCCATCTTGGAAACGGCGAGCCAGATGTTGTTGGCACGTCGGGACTGAAGACTCCCCGAGAGCGGGAGACATCAAATCGGATGTAACGGTGGTCCGAAAGAGTCTCCACCCCCTCCAGGACCCTCCATCCCACGACACGTTGAGCGACTGCAGGTGAAGCAAAGGACAGATCTACGATAGATCCGCCCTGCAGCCGGACACAGGTATTAACCCTCCCCTGGTTGAGCAGAGATAGGCCAGATGAAATGGCCCACTCTTCAACCGCGTCGCCGCGCTGGTCTGCAACGGGTCTGCTGCCGGTGTCTCGGTCGCTGGTCTTTTTCGCCTTGGGGCTTGGCACAATTTGCTGCCAATAGCATGTGACGCGGGCCGCTTCGCCTCCGCGCACATCGGGCAGTTTGGTGCCGAGGAGCACGATGCCGCTATATGGCCTGCTTTACCACAGCGATAGCAGATATCGCTGCGGTCTATCATGGCCGTGCATCGGGCTTTGGTGTGCCCCCTTTCGAGACATCGGTAACATCTAAGCGGCCGTGCCTCCAGAGCCTCAATGCGAGCAATGCTCCAACCGACGCAGATACGTCCCTCCTTCAACAAAACTTTGGCCGCAACCACAGGGCATGACACATATATTGTGTACATTCCACCAACGCCACGACGCATCTGCCCTACCCTAACATGCTCAGGCGAGCATGAGCCCACCTTTGCCACCTGTGCAAGGACCTGCTCTGGTGTGACGGTGTCATCCAGGTTAAACAGACGCAGGTCAACGCACTTTACAGGCCTGGAGACTCTGGCAGCATCGCCTAAGGCGTCTCTGATTTGACAAGCCAGTTGGTCAGCTTGCTCCTCCGTGGCCGTGGTCGGAAGATTAAGGATGCGAGAACCCGTGATCCCCTCTCTAAATCTTACTCCCTCGATCCCTAGTTCAGTGGGATTAACAGACTCCTGTGCCTTGAGGAGGATGTTGGCATAAGTAAGCCCTCGCTCTTGTGCCTCCGGCTGCAGCATAATGACCACTGCCGGCGAGCGTGGAGCCTTCAACTTGGGCTTACGCTTTTTCTTCACCTGCTTTTTGCCAGGTTTGCCCTAGGAGTTTTGCTGCGCCTTAGCCGCCGCCCTGCCTTTCGCCTTGCATCTTGCCTTACGACCTCCTACAACTGGGGTCCATTCGTTTTCTGATGGTTTGGGGGCAGGCGCAGGATTGGATGCCGCAGATGTGCTGGCAACCTGGCTTGAAGGAGCATCGAGTGCCTTAGTTCCCTTGCCTTTCCCCTTGCCTTTCCCTTTCCCTTTTGTTTCCTCCTTCGAAACCTGAGGCTTGGCCACAGGAGTACCAACTGCAGCAGCAAAGGTTTTAGCCTTTATCTTGGCATCAGCTGCCAAAGGGGGACGCAGCCTGGGCTCCGGAGGGAGCCTTGCAGCGATAGAGTCGAGTCTGGTGTTTACCATTAGGCCAACTTGTCGCATCACCTCGGCCATAAAGGTCTGATCAACCTCCGGCGGAGCCAGTGGTTCTACTTTAGTCTTAGCCTTGGCCTGAGGCTTTGGCTTCGCCATTGCCGGCAGTTCCTTTTGCTGCACCACGGGGGCACGCAGCGTTTTAGGAGCCACAGGTGCGGCCGGAGATACATCATCGGTCATCTCCCCATTCCAAGCATCAGAAGTAGGTGTTACTTCAGATGACTGCCTCTGGTGCAGATACTCCACCGTGGCCTGAAGAGAAGCCATTTCCTCCCTGAGGCTAGCTACTTCCGCACTGAGACGAAGGTTTTCAGCCTTCAGGGCTTCGGTTTCCTGCGTAACCGTTCGGTGTCGCAGGATTCCTATATTTTCCCTATAGGACTCAGCAATCGCCTTAAGGGACTTAACATAAGTGCCCTTGAGGTGGCCGGATGTGTTAGCTACATGAAGCAGCATTTTAATGTCGTCCTCCACCTCTCGAGCGAAAACCTCTGCGCAGGCCTCCTCATCCTTATCTGAACCGCCCAATGCGGTAATTCTGGATGCCCTTGTGACACGCCTCTCGTTCACCATTTCGGCGTACTCCTTTTCGACCTGAAGTTCCAAGGCCTTCCGCTCAGCTTCGTTGTGCCGTTCTTTGGCAGCAGCGAGCCCTACGTACTCTCCAGTAGTGGGCGGTCTACCACGCCCCCTGCGAGATGTTGACATTTTGGACGAGGAGCGGACAGAGTCTCGGTCAGACTCCGAAGATGTCATACCCGCGCATGTCCTTGTTCTTTTACGCCCTCCTTCTGTTGTGACGGTGGCCACCGAGGAGTCGGACATGTTGTTCTTCACCCCAGCCGACGGAAGCACCGTTTCTTCCTCTCTCTCCCGATGGTTGCTCCGACTTCGGATTCGAGCCACGTTAAGTCTGGTCAACGCCACCGATAACACCTTGCCCCTCCCGGGCTTATCATCTTTACCTCCCGAACTATCAACCTCCTTGCCCGATCTACTGGGCATGCTAAAAGCATCAAACACCACGGACTCTTTCCGGCCGTCCATAGCCCCACCACCCACGACGGACCTGTAGTCAGGCTCCGCCGACTTCACCGAAACGTCATGAAATTTAAAACGAGAACCCATAACAAATCCCACGAGAAGAGAACAACTAAGTGTCACCCTGTGCAGTGGCCTCATACACAGGGAACCCTAAGTACTGCCAAGTCCGGGGAGTATTGGCAGGTTTTAACGAGATTTCTCTCGGGTTTTATAGTGTGTCCTTCACGCGGCCAGCCGGTTAAGGCAAGCCCTCGTTCCACCACAGAACCCGCGTACCCCACAATGCCACGAGTGGGGGTCGTTGCAGGAACCGCAGTGGGTTACGATGATCAGAGGTTGGCGTAGGCCCCCATTGCACCGCTTTCGCGATGCTCCCATTACCCCCCTTTGCGACCTCCCTTAAGGGGCGGCCGTCTTCGTGATACCCCTCTCAAAGCTGCTCAGAAGGAGCAGCGAGTTGCACGGTCCAAAGTAGACACGTAGAGGGGTTGCAGGGCCCAGAAGAGGCACCCGCCTTGTCAGATGTTAGCCGATTGGGCCCAACTTTCTCCGAACGGAGAATGTTGGAACCATTCGTTGCCCAGAGTGCACCACGTGTAGGTCATCTGACTAACCTAACCTAACCTTTTTTTTTTTTTTTTTGTACGTGGGGAAATGCTCATGCATCTCCTCCGCTCCGGGGGGAGACGAAGTATGTCGGACTCAGGGAAAAGCCCTGCTTACCGACCAAAACCCCACGGTGATCTACGTCGCCGCGTTTTGGCAGGGGACAAGTGGGCACGCGTTAGCTCTCTCCACATCCCCCGCCGCGGTGTCTTACTCAGACTGCAACTCACGGAGGCTGTGTTGCTCTCCGTCCACTCTTGGTGACGCACCCGATCACAAGGCACGTCATCCACTCGAGGGCCCCTTTACGGGACGACGGATACCCCCGTATCCATCGCCTCCGGGCCCTCTCCAGGGTTGGGCGGTGGCCGCGGCGCCTCAGCACCAGCTACTGCCCTCCTGGGCCTGGGCAGGTCTCGGCCTGCAGTGCTGCCCGATCTGCTTTCCCCGTCGGTTTGTGACGGAGGTTGAGGAGCAGTCGGTTCGCCCTCTCTCCGGGACCTTTTGGACCCCTTCTTACGTTTGCCCTTGTTTGGGCAACTCCTGCCACCCAACGCGTGTGCTGCCGGTTTTCCCACTGCCTTACACAGGGCGCAGACAGGATCAGCGGCTACGCAGTCACGGGCATTGTGACCATGTTGGCCGCAACGAAAGCAAGTTCCGTTGCGGTCAACACCGCCACTACATTGCGCACTGACGTGGCCAGCCTCAAGGCACTTGAAGCACCTGAGTGGCCTGGGCTCTAGCACGATAACTCGTGCAATAACCCAGCTCACCCGGAGTCGACCAACACCCACCACCTTCTTGGCGGCGGCCACGGGACAGGCTACCCATAGGGTGCCCCATTTGGTAACCCTACCCGTCTTAATCGCCGCCACATCACAACCTCCGTCTCTCGCGAGAGCTGCCGCCACTTCTTCTGGGGTGACAGAATCGTCCAGCCCCTTCACCCGCAGATCCACCCTCTTCGTTGGCCGATGGACCCGAAAGTTGGTAGCGTCCAAGACCTCCCTTAGCTTCGCAGCCAGGGAGTTTGCCTTCTCGGGCGCACCTTCCCCCGAGACCTCCAGCAACCTCGCACCCCTCGCACCACCACGGAAACGCACGCCTTTGATGCCAAGAGCTTCAACGTCTTCAAGACGAAGGTGCTTCTTGGCCTCAGCGATTATGTCGCGGTGCTGTACTCCCCGCTCCAGAGCACCTGGCTGTAAGTCGAGACATACAATCTCAGAACGGGGTGGCCGAAGCCGGAACGTATTCTTTTTTGGAGCAGACTTGGTAGTCTTTTCCGTTGCCTCCGGTTTCTTCGACTTTCGCTTCACCACTTCGCTCTACGTCTCCCCCACAGGGGCGATGTGGAGCGAAACGGGAGCTCTTGCCGCTGTCGCTTCTCTGGCCGCGAGGCTCTTCTTCTCCTTCCTCTTCCCCTTTCGAGGAGTAGCGGTTGGGGCAGAAGTGCCCGCGGTGGCACTCTTCTTCCTGGCAGACCGCTCTTGGCTGCCCTGGGAAGTCATAAATGACACATCAGGGGCCGCGACGTCGGCCTGCCTGTCACGTCCGATATTAGGAGGGCCCAGCATTTGGGACTCCGGCGGGATCCGGTTCTCCATGCTGGCAAGCCTCGTCTCCAACATCGCACTGAACTGTGCAATATTGGAGCGCGAGACCTCCTCCAACAACTCCTTTATGTTGGGCTGTGGCTCGGCTGGGGCGACGAGCTGCCGCCGAAGCTCGGCGACCTCCCTGCGCAGCTCCGCCAACTGGCTTGTGAGCCGCGCATTTGCGGCCTCCAACTTCGCCACCTCGTCCGACATGGTTCGGGTCTTGAGTTGGGACACTGCAACCGAGATGGTAAATGCAGCGTCCTTCAAGGATTTAACGAAACCTCCCTTCAGGTTCATCGATTTCGTGGCCACCTTTTCGATGATGGCCACAGAGTCCTGGACCATTTTCTCTAGTTGTCCCGCCGTCTGCGGGGCATCGTCCGGTGTTGGGTCAGGGTATGCCATACAAAAGTTGCCAATGGCCTCCTTTACCTGCTCCCCTCTCCGTACCATCTCCTCCTCGACTTCAAGCCGCAACGCCTTCTCCTTGGCGGCGTTGAGTTCAGCCTTAGCTGTAGCCAGCCCCACATACTGCCCAGTCGTGGGCGGGCGGCCTCGACCCTTCACTTTGGGAGCCACCTTTTTAGGCGGGCCCATCACATCCTCGTCCGACTCCTCGGACGAGTTTCGTCTACTCCTCTTCCCTACTCGGGCGCCAGTCCTGGCGCTTGCGGGAGCGCGAGAACGTCGCGACACATCCGAGCAGTACGAATCATCGAGACCGAGTCCGATGGATTCCAGTTCCTCACGGAACTGTCTGTCCAACTCTTCATCGATCTCCCTCTCTCTAGCCATGTTAGCCATTATCACGCCATGTCGTTCGGCGACAGCCCTCTCCTTCTGGGAGACGACCACCACCGCCGAGTCATCAAGTCCATATTTACGCGCATAGTCTTTGTCCATAGGAGTGCCAGGTTGTTGCTCACGTCGACCGGCATCTTGCCGGCCTCCGAGTCCATCATTGCCTCCCCCGTAGTACGTGAGGCTGCCTTCCACCTGTGGGGTGGAAGCGCGGGATTCCCCATCGCTGGGACCCGCCCGGGGACTTATTTTCTGATGGGACTTGTCCATGAATAATACCCTCGCTGCTCTACAGCTTCCGTCTCTTTTTTCCGGGGTGAGCTCCCCGGTCAGCACGCCCAAACGTGGACGTGCCCATTCCCGCCTGACAGGCCCATGAAGAGCCCCGCCGGGGTGTGCTGTTCTTAGTCTGGCCCCTCCTCCCCGAGCCTTCTGGTATGGGTGACCCTGCCGGCATAGCCTCGGGCAATCAAAGGGACGCGCAAGCCCCCCCACCTCGACAAGGTAACAGCACATCGGGGGGGAACCTAACCTAACCTAACCTTTTTTTTTTTTTTTTTTTTCACCCTGGGAAATCTGCTATCAGACCGTCTCAACCGAGCTGTTGCGAGCACCGGGAGGTGTGTGGGGATGGGCGATGGTCTGCCCGACCCACTAAAACCCAGGGACATCCGTCAACCGCTGCCACGAGAACTTTAAAAGCCATTCGCGGACTGTGCGGCGGCCCGTTAAGGCCCTCCGTCTTGCCATGGCACCTCACCTCCCGGATGTGAGAGGGGCGCCTGCCACCTTGAGGCTATGGTGCGGGGGCACGATACCCCCGCGCCGGGCTACGATGGGTGCAACAGCCCATGCAGCCGCCTCCGACGACCCGTTCGTCTGCGTCGCGACGCGACTGATAGCGGGTCGTCCTCTCTCGCCCTCTCCGCCATCTCTTTCCGCGAGATGACATTCTCGCAGATGGAGGCGAAGGCGTCCCTTGACCTTCCGCTCGTAACTATGGCTTTAGCCACGGCCGACAGCGTCAGGTCGGGTCCGATAGCAGCGAGGAGTTCCTGGCGTTCGCTATCGAATGCTGGGCAGAGAACCAATGTATGCGTAGCCGAGTCAGCACCGGCACCGCACTCATGGCATTCCATTGTAGGCTCCCGACCGATCTTGTGCAGGTAGCCACCGAAACATCCATGTCCGGTGAGGACCTGCGTGATGCGGAAGGAGAGCCCACCCTCCTTGCGATTGACCCATCGCTCTAGGACAGGCCGAATTGCTCCTATGGTCAAGTGGCCAGCAGATGGATGCTCCAGACGTTGTCGCCATTTCAGCAGAGCCATCCTCTGAGCGCGCCTTCGCCATTGGGTCAACGCCCCGGGCGTCGCTCTACTGCCCAGGCTGTGTGCTTCGGCTCTCTGCTTATACACAGATGCCAGCACTTCCGCATCCAGCTCCCATGGGGGAGTCCCCGCAAGTACGCAGGCCGCCTCAAAAGACACGGTGCGGTAACCGTGTATCACCCTCAATGCCATAGCCCTTTGGGGCCTCCTAAGAAGGGTTTTGTTATGGGCACTAAGGGCGTCCACCCACACTGGTGCCCCGTACAACGCCATGGAGCGTACGACACCAGTATAAAGCCGGCGCGCGCTGGAACTGGGGCCACCGATGTTTGGCAATAGGCTACCAAGCGCGTGAGCCGTTTTTACCAGCTTCAGGGACTGCCGCCGAAAATGCTCGCGAAAACTCCTAACTAAAAGCATTAACCACCACGGACTCTTTCCGGCCGTCCATAGCCCCACCACCCACGACGGACCTGTAGTCAGGCTCCGCCGACTTCTCCGAAACGTCAAGAAATTTATAACGAGAACCCATAACAAATCCCACGAGAAGAGAACAACTAAGTGTCACCCTATGCAGTAACCTAACCTAACCTAACCTAACCTAACCTAACCTAGTTCCCCCCCCGACCGCGGTCGAGATCGGATCGTTTTTGTGAAAGCTCCGTACTTGAAAAATCCGTAATTTAATAAAATTGTTAAAAGTGACCAGATTTTGACAAGTTATATGTCAAGTGCGTGCGGCGCCTTATTTTAAGTGATACCATCCGGATTTTTTAGCGGCCATCAAGCCCCTGTCGAGCTGCAAGTTTGACCAAATTTTGGTGAACCAGGCTCCAGGGGTTCACCTCGAAAACTAGAAAAAAAAAAAAAAAAACAAGTTTGGGCGTGGTCGCAGCTCATCGAAGCAGACGTGTGGCGTTTTTTCTGTGGATGCAGCTCGACGCGCCTTGCTTGCACAAGGCCCTGGACACATCGCACTTCAAAATCCGAGCATCGCCGACGAAGTTACAAGGTTTCAAAATTTTTCAAAAAATCATAATTCAATAAGAAGATCGACGACCTACCAATTTTCTTTTGGGGATTGACGGCGGACGTCAAGCTCTATACACCTTGTAATTTTAAGAAATTTTTGGCTGTTAGTTTTTAAGATATAGATTTTTGAAATAATTTTCTTCACATGTGCCCCCCCCAATTTTGTATTTTTGTTAAATTTTTGAATGCCAAAAATTAAGGTTTATATCTATTAGTAAACCCAATTTTTTTCAGATTTTGGATTTTATTTTTTGTATTTTTTAAATTGTTTTTCGTGAAATTTTTTGTATTTTTCTGGATTTAAAAATCGGGGGAACACTTAAATCCAATCCCGACGAAATATTTGTAATAAGGGCAAAAAGTCCTTTACAACGACCCCAAACTCGGGGCAAATCGGGCGAAAATAAGAGTTTTGTTACCTTGACGACTTTTTTGGCGGCCATATTGGAAATGTTTAAACTGTGATTACTCAGTCATTTAGTAACCTACAGCGCTGGGATTTTGACTGTTACATAAGACAGGGTCTACCCTATCATAATACATTGGCTGCGTGACCCTAAGTCCAAAAATTAAATCTATATTTTTAAGCTAATTTTGACTAAATATAATTGCGGGGCTTAAAAGGAGCTTCAAGACGAGCCCAAGCACGTTTCTGTAGGATTTAAGACAGCGGAGATACAGACACTTAGCGCCTTTTTATTTTTTATAGATTAAGTTGGGCCCCCCTGTGGCTCCCGTGTTTTTCGACGTAGAGAGTCGGGATTTTTGCTAAGGTGCCTTAAAAAGACATTGCAAGCCAACCGAGGACCAAAATTCCCGAAATTGACACTCTATTTTTTGCACGGCCTTTTACACCGGCAATCAATAGTCCTCGTCCGGGCGAGTACTCCGACCCCACGCTCGACTCTCTGCGGTGAGAACTGCGGAAGTTACAGCACTTCAAAGTTTTTTCCGTCATCTTGTCCGCCATCTTGGTTTTTCTAAAACCTAAATATCTCGGTAACCCTTTAACCTACAGAGTGCGGACTTCGACCTGGGACATCAGCGAACCCCCCCGGACCGCCTCAGACAGAATTCGACCCATTGTAGAGTCCAAAAATTTTGACCTGAGGTTTTGATTGGGGAGGGACCGCTCCACCACGGGAAACCGTTAGCACCCACTCCCAACTTTGTAGGACGTCGGGAAGCCGAGTTATCGGACTATGAACTGTCGGCCATCTTGGCGGCCATTTTGAAAAACTTCAGGCTCAAATAACTCGTGACTCCGTGGTCGTATCAAAACCGCACGTTCACAGGGTATACGAGCTTGGCCGGGACTACCCAGCTATATAATAAATTTTTAAGGAAAAGTAGAGTTACTATAAAAATCGTAGAGCACCATAAAAACTAGATACCTTGCACCTTAATAAGTAGGAATTGACAGTGAGACTGTTATTTTGACAGCATCTTACAAAAACAAATTGTAGAGTCATCGCTACAAGGATTAAAATTACTAAAATTTCTGCTCTATACACTGAATACTCACCTGACGACTCTAAAACCACCGACGCGGAGCTCAACGACCTGAAAAGGAAAAAACAAAGATTAGATATAAGGACTTTAAATTTAAGATATATATACACATATTTTACAACTTATATAAACTTAATATTGTTTTTGAAATAAAAAAGTGGACGCATACCTCCAACCAAAAATCCAATCAACCAACCTTCCCATCCTCAAGATGATTGGAATTAGAACGCCCGTCAAAAAGACTCCCACCGCAGAGGAAAGAGGATCACCAAAAGGCGCAGAGACGAGGAGGGCTGGACCCTCTGATAGTGACTCACGGACTGCCTCCATAGTGACAAATGCGAGGAAGAGTCTGAAAGCACAGACCAACAAGAAACTGTCCCCGGTGAAATCCTCTAGAAAACCCCCGACGACACTTGCTATGAAGAAACCTCCACCAGAAATAAAGACAAAATACCCCAACTCGTTTGAGGAAGCTAAAGCGCATCTGCTGCGAGGGAAACACTTCCTGGGGGAGTCCCATAACCTAAAAACGGAAATAAAAACCGAAGTAACGATAGCCTTGGACAAGCTATACGAACTAGTAAAAAGGGAAACATCGGCTACGGTACAGCACCCCCAACAACAACAACAGCCAACTAAGGAAAACCCAAATACTCCCAGCGACGTGAATGAACTCAAAGAGCTTATCCAGGAACATGGACGGCAGCTCAAAGAAAGCACCGACAAACTAGCGGAATTCAAAGTCTATTTGACCAACCACCAGGAAATGGGATTTTCAGCGCAAACATATGCAAATGTTACCGCTCGAAAACCCCCGACACTACACTCGGTGGTCATTACGTCGAAAGACGAGA
The DNA here is from genome assembly GCA_949316135.1 of Choreutis nemorana. Taxonomy (NCBI): domain Eukaryota; kingdom Metazoa; phylum Arthropoda; class Insecta; order Lepidoptera; family Choreutidae; genus Choreutis; species Choreutis nemorana. The sequence continues at coordinate 349,024 of OX438622.1, forward strand.
ATTAAACTGGTGACGAGGTGCTAAACCACGTTCGTAAAGCGGTAGATGCGAAAGACGGCTGGATAAGTATAGAAAAGGTTAGAAAAGCCAAGGACAGAAAAGTAATCATGGGGTTCCGTACCAAGGAAGAGCGAAACCAAATTAAGGAGAACCTGGAAAAAAAGGGACACCTGGCCGTCGAGGAAGTCAAAAACCGAGACCCTCTGCTGATCCTTAAGGACGTCCTCACGGTAAACTCGGACGAGGAAATCCTGAGAGCCTTGAGGAATCAGAATCGGGAGGTTTTCGGCTCCCTCGACGAACAGGAGAACCGAATAGAAATTAGATATAAGAAAAGGGCACGAAATCCGTTAACAAACCACATAGCACATACTGAGCACGTCCCCCACCATTTGGCAAAGAGCAACCAATGCCAGAGCCCTCCGAGTGGACCTGCAAAGGGTAAGAGTCTACGACCAGTCACCGCTTGTACAATGTACACGATGCCTTGGCTACGGCCACGGCCGAAAATTCTGTAAAGAGACGATCGACGCCTGCAGCCACTGCGGAGGGCCGCATCTTAGAGGCGAATGCCCAGATGTAATAACTGGGGAGCCGCCCCGTTGCCGAAACTGCGCTAGGGCCAAAATAGATAAGGACTGCCACAACGCATTCAGCAACGATTGCCCAGTGAGACACAAATGGGATGAAATAGCACGGTCAACCGTAGCTTACCACTGCTGAGGGCACCTTAAGGAAAACCACACTCCGAAAGCAAACCACCACCAAGACCAGCATCATTCAGGCAAACCTCCAGAGGAAGAAACTGGCGAATAATGAGCTACTCCAAGAAGCGACAAAACGTAAAGTAGCAATAGCACTAGTGCAAGAACCCTACATAGGAGGAACGAAGGTAGTAAGGAGCCACAAAGGAGTGAGAATCTTCCAAAACGTTGCGCCCCAAGAGGGTACAGTTAAGGCTGCGATTGCGGTTTTTGACCAAAATCTAAGCATTCAGCAGTACCCAAAACTCACCACAAACAACATCGTTGTGGTGGGGATAAGGACCAACGCTTGGGAAATCACATTGGTCTCCTTCTACTTCGAACCGGATAAGCCTATGGAGGGCTACATAGAGCACCTTAAAAAAATAGAGCGCACAATAGAGCCCACATACTGGATCATAGGAGGTGATGTTAATTCTAAAAGTCCCTGGTGGGGTGGCGACAAACTGGACGCGAGAGGTGAGGAGATGACAGGCGCGCTCAATGAATTAGGTCTGAATGTGCTTAACGAGGGAGACATCCCCACATTCGACACTATAAGGGGTGACATGCGCATAACCAGCTTCATCGACATAACAGCTTGCTCGGCCGACCTACTAAGCCTGATAGACAACTGGAGGGTCGATGAAACGGTTACCAGCTCCGACCACAACACGATCTCCTTCGAAGTCAGATCGGGAAAGCTAAAAGGCATGAAAGTTGAACGCACGACTCGGCTATATAACACAAAAAAGGCAAATTGGACACAGTTTCATGAGAAACTGAGCCAATTTCTAACAGGTAAAAACATCACTGAAACCGATATTGCCCGAGTCGTGACCACAGAACAACTGGACAATGCCATTGCTAATCTGAGAGACGCATTAACAGAGGCCTGCAAACAAGCTATTCCCAGGAAGAAATCAACGGAAACCCTAAAATTACCGTGGTGGTCGGAAAAAATAGAACAATTGAAAAAGGAAACAGCAAGGAGGAAGCGCAGAATCCGTTGTGCCGCCCCTCACCGCAGACCTGGAGTCGTAAAGGACTACCTTGAGGCTAAAACAAAATACGAAGACGAAGCCTCGAAAGCCCAAACGGAAAGCTGGAGGGAATTCTGCTGTAAACAAGACAGAGAGGGTGTCTGGGAAGGTATATACAGGGTTATCAGCCGCACCACCAAAAGGGAGGAAGACCAACAACTAGAGGTGGAGGGAGATTACTGGATGCGAAAGGCTCGGTTAAGTTGGCAGAGACGTTCTACCCGGAGGACCAAACAAGCGCCGACAATGAACATCATCGCCGGATACGAAAGAAAGCTGAAGAGATAAATGACAACGAACAAAATGAACCTTGCGAGTTGCGATTTACTATAACGGAGCTCAAGAACGCCACAAATTCTTTCAACATCAAAAAGGCGCCTGGTGCTGACGGCTTCACGGCCGATATCTGCCAGCAGCTTATCCGGAAAAACACCATCCTATTCCTGACCATCCTTAACAAGTGCCTAGAACTCCACCACTTTCCCCTAATATGGAAGGAAGCAACGGTGATAATTCTTAAAAAACCAGGTAAAAATAGCTATTCCACCCCCAAATCATTTAGACCAATTGGCCTTCTGCCCGTATTAGGCAAAATATACGAGAAGATGATAGTTGCGTGCCTGAAATACCACATACTCCCAAGGATAAGCCCAAAACAATTCAGTTTCATGCCCCAGAGAAGTACGGAGGACGCTCTCTATACCCTAACGAAGAAAATCTATAACACACTCAACCAGAAGAAAATTGCTACTCTGGTCTCGTTGGATATAGAGGGCGCCTTTGACGGCGCATGGTGGCCAGCAATTAGGGTCCGACTTGCTGAGGAGAAATGTCCAGTGGGAATAAGAGGTGTCCTCGACACCTGCGAGACCGAAAAGTCAGTGTTAGGTATGCAGGGGAGGAACACACTAAAGGCACAAAAAAGGGTTGCGTCCAAGGTTCAATCGCAGGCCCAATACTTTGGAACCTCCTTCTCGACCCCCTCTTACGAAAACTAGAAAATAAGGGCGTTTACGCTCAGGCCTTCGCAGACGACATTGTACTGTTCTTTGAGGGAAACACTGCGCTAGAAATAGAACAAAGTGCGGGTACCGCACTCGCCGATGTCATGGTGTGGGGTGTCGAAAACAAACTTAAATTTGTGAAATGAAATGAGAATACTCGGCCTCATAATAGACGATAAGCTGACCTTCAATGCGCACGTAAAAACTGTCTGCGGAAAAGCGATCGACGTCTATAAAAAATTATCACGGGCAGCGAAAGTAGGTTGGGGACTGAACCCTGAGGTTACCCGAATAATTTACAATGCCACTATAGAACCAATCGTATTATACGCGGCAAGCATTTGGGCACCCGCTGTAAACAAATTAGGAGTCAAAAAACAGCTGAACACTGTGCAAAGAGCAATGGCTCAAAAGCTCTTACCGCACGGTCTCCCTAAACTCGGCCCTAGTGTTGTCGGGAATCCTCCCTCTGGACCTTCGAGTTCGAGAAGCAGCACTGCTTTACGAGGCCAAAAAGGGAGAGAGCCATCAAATACTGGCCGATAGGGAGATTGAGCGAATGAGCTCTGCACTCGAAAGCCCACACCCCGCTGAGCAGATAAGCTGGGGGATCGGGCTGATAGACCGCGACGGTACTGGCAACGACGAGCAGTACGACGTCAAAATATTTACTGACGGGAGTAAGATAGAGGGTAGAGTCGGAGCCTCACTCTCTTTTTGGGAGGGCGAGGCCGAGACAAAAACAATAAAACTCAGTCTTCCAAATTACTGTACGGTCTACCAGGCCAAGCTCCTGGCGATTTGCGTCGCCACACGCGAAATCAAAAAGGGAAGTAAAAGCTCGTACGCGATCCTCAGCGACTCAATGGCTTTCCTACAGACGATCCAAAATCTCGGTTCCTTTCATCCCCTAGCCGTCGAAATTAGAAATAACCTAGCCCAAGCCAAAATCACCAAGCATGTTGCTCTTTTCTGGGTGAGAGCCCACGTCGGACTAGAGGGTAATGAAAGGGCAGATCAGTTAGCCAAGGAAGCAGCCCTAGGGTCGAAGCGGAAACATGACTACGATAGATTCCCAATCTCGTTCGCCAAGCGAAGCCTGCGGCAGGCGACGCTTGCCGAATGGGAAGAACGGTACAAGAACGAACAAACGGCGTCCGTCACCAAAATGTTCTTCCCGAGTGCAATTAATTCTTACCGCATAATCCACAAGGTGGAAAAGACGGGTGTGAACACCCAGCTCATGACGGGGCACGTTGGGTTCTCTCAATACTTACATCGCTTTAAGTGTAGGGAGGACCCATCGTGCATCTGCCAGCCAGGTGTTCATGAATCGGTGGAGCATTTGGTGACGGACTGCCCGCAATTTGAGCGCGAGCGTTTGGACGCTGAGACCGTGATAGGGCAAAAGATAAGCGGTCAAAACATAGCCAGTATTATGATAGGTGAACACAGACAAATTTTCCTAAAATATTGCTACGCGATAGTCGCCAAGGTAACAAAACGTAACGCAAATAAATAATATGATGGTACTATATGTTGAACATATAAGTTATGCACCATATAGAAGTTAGATTAAGCAAATGTTTAAATATGTAAAAACCAATAGAGTAAGGAAAATTGTAATGTACTTAAAATAAGAAAAATTGTATTTAGAATAAGAAAATTGTATAACATGTAAGAAAAATATAAGCAAATAAGACGCAAAAAAATGGAATGAGACAGTGTTTATAGAATAAGTAAAATGTAAAGAGAATGTAATAGAATAAGAAAATATATGTAGAGAATAAAGATAAAAATAAAAACGTAAAACGAGGAGAGGAGAGTGGTGGAGGTTTCGGAAGTTATTTCCCTGGAAAACCCAATTAATATGTAATTTGAAGTAGATTAAAACTAGGAACGGGCTAATACCAAAACCCGAATGAATGAATGAGAGATGAATGAATGGAGATGAAGAAGTATGACAGTATAAATGTGCGAGTAAAATGAAAGATGAGAAGGATAAACGTGTGAGCATAGACTCCGATTAAGTTGGAGGTATAAGAAAAAAAAAAAAAAAACCTAACCTAACCTGAAGGAAACTGATTCCGCTGCCTATTGACACGACCATGCCCTTGATGTTTGGAACGCCAAGAGCACCGCCAATCCATTTCCCATGTAGAGGTAAAGATGTTATACCTCTCGTGCTGGAAATCACACTGGCTCTTTAATCCTTCGAACGGAAACACCGCGAACTGCATCACGTTGTAAATATAAAGGAGGGTGATACCAGTCTACTACGTGTAAGCTGTGTGATTGTATTACCTTTTTAAATTCATTCAAGTCTTGTGAATTTAATCGCCTTGCGTGGGTAGTTACAGCGTGAGTTCCCTCTTTGCTTGAGACTGAAAAAAAAAAAAATTGTACATGTATATCTATTACAGTATGGTGTTTGCAAGTATGGCTGCTAGTTCAACTGGCAACAGCAGAAAATGGAGAGGAACACCATCTTCCAGACTTCGCACTTGACACCTCTTATGAAAACCGACGCGAAGTATCGGCGCCATCTTGGAGATCGGAACCAAAAGGATTAACTTTTTATGTTTATACGTTCCTTTATTTATATTAATACTAATAATTAATACGAGATTTAAAAAATTACTATGTTGAAATCTACCTTTTACGTTACGCACACTGAAGCATCGTGCATATACACGTCTGACGTTACTAACACAACCTTAGCTGATCGTTTTTTGTGAGATGGAACAACTATACTCAAACACACCTCAATTTCGTTTCTTTTTACCCGACAACGGCGAAGCGGAAAGGAAGGTTATGATTTTGACCGGTATGTATGTGTGTATGAATGTTCATCTGTTCCCTAATAACGTCTAAACTACTTATAATAAATTAACAATTAGATGCTTTCGTTGGAAGTGTCATGATCGTCCGCTGGTTATAGGCTGTTTGATGTCATATTAAATTTAGTAAGGCGCCCTCTATAGCACAATCATTAACTTTTTTTTTATCAAATTGAATGACTTAATAAGCACTTTTCAAATATAATCATTGTTAGCTTTTACTTGCGGCTTTGCTTGCATGCGACTGTTAATTAAAACAATTTTTTTTTCTAACCCTACCCAAAATGCAAACTACAAATACTTTTTTCAATACAGATTACTCCAATGTGTATATGTATATGTATATGTATAACCTAACATTAAATAATACAAGTGATTAAGTTTGCTTCAACCTATATGTGGCATAATAATACGCGGCTAAATTGAATAGTTAACTTCACAGTTTCAGATGATAAAATTTTCTTGTTTCATACATTTTAGAGCGCAGTTTTCAGTAGTCGGGTTTTAGTTTTTAAATATTTTTTTTTCAAACAATGTCGATGCGTGACCAATTATTCAATTTGTGTGTTGTATAATTATACTCATGCACCTTTTTTGTTTTTTTTTTGTTCAACAATGTGTAAATAACCCGAGAAACTCAATGATAGGTAAATTATGTACTAATATAACATTCGCATTGTTTATGTACTTATGATGCTTCGACTTAGGACATCTATTTTTATTTCAGCTTCATTACAATTCGTAATTCTAAAAAACATGGTTCGTATAGATATTAAAAGCAGTAAACTGTAATAAATAGGTGAAATAGATCGATTAAACCTGTATTTGCCGAATATGTCGCCGACCATTCGCTTTCAAAGAAGCTTTCACCCGCGGACGCTCAGCCTCTGGAATGAACTCCCTGCCATAGTTTTCCCAAGTGACTACAGCAGGGGGTATAAAAGGGGTGTTAAATGTTCTTGCAGGGTCTGGCAACGCGTATGTGATGCCCATGGTATTGCTAAAGTCCATAGCTTACGGTGACTGCTTACCATCAGGAAGGATGTTCGCTTGTTCGCCACCGCAGCAGTACAAAAAAAAACAACCTAGTCTTCATTGTAGATGACAAAATGGGAAACTACCGCAGGAGAAGTTTATCAACAGCATTCTCTCAAGCAAACATCGATAAACATTATTTCAAACATAATTGTAATAAATTTAAACATGTCCATGTTATTTACCTTGTTATTTGTTATACAAAGTGACTTTCCATTAGCTGCAGTTGGTATTTTGGAAATATAAGCAGAATTATTGAACTTGCATGAATAATTCAAGCACAACAAACATGCGAAGTCAAAACTTATTCTGTTTCAGTAAGTATAATGTTATATTTTTTTAAATTTAACGTATAAACAATTTGCCTTGTATAGGTCTCATTTTAAGAACCTCCATAAAAAGTTTACGTAAGCGAATTCCAAATGTTAGTTTGAACGAAGTCCAGCGGTCCCTTGCCACCCTTATGTCCTCCATCCACCTCGTGTTGGGTCGCCCAGGACTGCGCCTTTCGACCTGCGGTGAACTCCAGAATCTTCTTTTCCCAACGGACATCGGTTCTGCGAGCTGTATGGGCCTTTGACACTTGTATGGGCTTTTGACTAGAAATTTAAACACATCTCAATTAATTTCAGTTTGCTGTATGCAAGTATGGCTCGTAGTTCAACTAATCGCAGCAGACGATGAGGAACACCATCTTTTAGATTTTAAACTTGACGACGATGCTTCACATGAAAACCGACGCGAAACATCCGGTAGTAGAATACTGGCACCAATAGAAGCATCCAGCTATCAGCATCCATCTCAGGGATCACAACCAACAGGAATTCCGGACAGATATTTTGACAGTAGAGCGACAAGGAGAGTCTTCTTTTATTTGAGGAAATAAATAATTTCAGCAACGAGGCCAATGAAGAAAGTAAAAACGACCATGCAGGGGATGTAATAAATAAAATCATGTCTTACATTTTTGTTTTCTTCCTTTATTTTGTTGACATTTGTTTTTTTAACCATTAAGGTTTCTAGCTGACCTACAATAAGGTTTGCTTCAGGCTCGGCTTTTGTAAAACCCTACAATTTGAAAGTTGGAAAAACCATTGCAGAGAGTTCATAATATTCTCTCAGCCCAAGTATTTCGCCCTTCACGTGTTAGTTTTGTAATAAAAGGTAGTTTAATTATTCCTTCTACAAGTTCCTATCTCTACTTTAACATTTTAACTAGCGAATTGATTAAACAATAACGTTGGTGTTAGTATAAAAGCAGACGGTCGACAACAAACGAGTCAATTGAATTCACCGAAAAACAATTACTCTACTCCGGGATTATCATAAAACGAACTACAGGTTACATCTTATTGACAACAAGATGGTGCTTTGTCATAACTCATTTCTATCTGAACTGAAATCAAAAGTTAAAAGATATCAGAGTCAGTCACAAAGTTATATCAGCTGTAGCTAATTGTAGAAATGCAGTCATTATGTTATGTTAAGTGTTTTAGTCGTCAACATGTTATGAACTCAGTTTAGTAGTTTTCAAACAATATCGATGTGTGACCAATGAATGAACATCAATTTGCATAACTATAATTATAGGATTTTATTTTTAAATAAAACAAAAGTTGTTAATAAAATTACACTAAATGTTGGTACAAGAGACATCCAAACAGATTTATAAGTGGAGTAAGTATCGTAAGAACTTGTGTTAAAGGAACTAAGCAACGACATTGTTAACTACATACATGTATTATTATTTATTTATTGAGGGAAACAAACAGTTACACTTTTATGATATTAATTAAAAATAATTTTATGACAAAACATGAACCAAAAACAGTTTCCACAGACTAATAATCAACATACTCGTATTCAGTAATACCAACAAAAAAACTAATATATCAAATATTGTACATGATAAATATTCAAAACAAAAAAAAAAAAAAGTTAACTTAAAGCAATGTGTACGGCTCAAAGTTTGAAATAATTTTGTATTGAACAAGCAAAAATATAATTATCTTGAAACTTATCGTTACGGGTAACACGTTTAGCAAATGAACCAGAAGCATAATTAGTATGAGTTAAATCAGTATGAAACAACACATGATGTCTGGCATTAAAACGTGGATACTGTGGATAATTCAAATTCAAATTATTTGTTTGTTAGGCTTTGGTCGATATGTAAATAGCTCTTAATATAAGTTGTTGTTCCTAAAACCTGCAACGAAGGGCGTACAAAATTACAGTGAAATGTCAAAAAATTATAATAATTAAAACCATTGTCAACAGTTTAAAGAAAGAAAAGAAATACAAGATACACTACTGTCAGGTTTCAAAAAATAAAATAAAAACTATAAAATAAATGTCCAACTTCAAATTAGGGAATGTCATCATTATTTTATTGAACTCGACGCCATGTCAGATATTCCTTAACACTATAAAATAGAGAGAGGTCTCTCTTGAAGCCAGCTGTGAAGTCTGGACTTAAAGAGCAAAGTTAATGTTAGTTTAAGTGTTTTTGGAGAGAGAATTAATCTTACTAACAAAATACGGAGAGTCAATCTTATTATGAATTAACTTATACAGAGATACTTGGTCTCTGAGAATGCGACGATCTTCCAGTGAATAAAATTTACCATCAACGGACTGAGAGTGGTGATAGAATCTGTGTTCGAGGTGCCCAATAAATTGCCTTTGATTTTTTTCAATGCTCGAAATATGAACATTATATTGCGGATTCCAAACTATAGAACAATATTCAAGAATTGGTCTTATAAGAGAGTTAAGTAAAATAAGGGTGTTAATATCTTTAAAATCCCGACTTACTCTGAGCACAAAACCAACATGCGGTAAGCTTTACTAGTTCTTAGTCTGAAATCGGTTTCTTACTACTCAAGTAACTTCACATGAGATATTGGACAGTAATAGGTCCAAAGTACGGCCATTTAAATTCCGAATATTATTGAATTGCTTAAATTAGAAAAAAACGGGAAAATTGCTCAAGTCGAAAAAAGTGTTTCGGTTGAAATCACCGGGTCATATCCCCTTTGAGAATTACATAAAATCCACGAGGCTTTACTAATATTAAAATCACCAAGGATAAGGAAGAGATTATTCGGATGCGCTAATAACAATTCTGAAATATATTCATAAAAAACGTAAGAGAATTAATATGGCTTTTATAGTACTCGTATATGAGTATCTGAACATCCAGACAAATGTAGACACCTCTATAATATCAGCCGCTGATTTAGGCTTAACATTGACAACTAAATTCGTTTTTGAAGCAATCAAGACTCCTCCTCCCAGTTTATTACCTTTGGAATCATAATCACGGTCCCTTCTATAAACTCTATAAGGAGAGTCGAAGAGCTCTGCATCGATGATGCTTGGCAGAAGCCATGTCTCAGTTATACATTTGATGTGAAAATCGTTAATAAAAACATTTCTTAAGAAAACGTTAGTTTTAGTCCGAAGATCGCGCGCATTCTGGTAATGAATAGAGTACGATTTATCCATCGCAATCAATGAAAATATCATTGATCATATTAAAATTGTTAGATAATAATAATTCCATTAGGAGATAAATCAGAACAAAAAGAAACATTGAAGTTGTGGTTGAAATATTAATTAAGTGTAATTTAAATTCGAGCCGCACAACAGACATGGACGAAAAAAAAATATTTATATATGAACATTAAAAACACAAAATTAATATTCTTACATAATCAATCATAATTTATCATGTGAAGTATTAATGTTTGCCGAAAGGAAGGTTTGAATAATATTGTTAAACCTGGTAACAGTTTCCCTCGATACAGGCTTGCCTAGTGAGGGGACCAACAGACATACTGCTGTTTATGTAACATGTTTTGGTGTAAATAAATATTTTTTCATAATCTTGTTTAAATCCTCATATATATGAATACTATATCCGAGGTTGTCAAAAAATCTCAGCATTTATCGACATTACCGCAATTCACAAATATGTGTAAAATTAATTGAAACACACACTAATGGGAAGTTTAATAGAAAGCCATGTACTTGTAATGAGGTTCTATGAAACAACACATTTTTCATTAGCTACAGTTGCCTCTATGTGATATATAACAACAGCGCGTTATTAGTTCGTGATCATATTGTGTAAAATTAAAAGTGAGACCTGTCAATTTAGACGAGTAACATGAGCAACCGCCACTTATTCTTGTTGTTCAGTAAGTTTTTGGCTTGGTAAAAGGTGGTCTGTGTTGGTATCAGCCTCCTTGCTTTTTTCAACGTGAAGCAGTTCTCTTTGTTGTCTCGGTATGAGAGGTATAACATGTTTTACCTGTACATGGGCAACGCATTGGCGTCGTAAGACATCAAGTGCATAGTACACGTATCAATAGGCGGTGATGTCACTTTGTCCCTCAGCTGAACCGGCTGCTTGTTTATCCATAACGTTGAATACAAGGAAAAGGTTATTCAGTTCGCAAGCAACAGCGAGAATCACTTTATTTGCACACAACATATAAACCACAGAACACAAGATAATGTATAAATGTTTTTCGGAAAATATGTCGAGTATCGTTGATCACATCGTCATGTTATTTGGTAGGCGGAATAATAGGGTATATTTTTTAAATTTGAATATTAATCAAATTGGTCAAGTTGTTACCGAGATGCAGGGGGTCGCGAGTTTAAAGTTCGTAGTGAACATATCGTTTATATCAAATCTCATCAATTTTATAACTGGTTCGACATGAACTTTTAACTCGCAAACTCCTGTACCTCGGGATCCGCTTTACCGATTCGAATCTTCGACCTTAAGAATTCTGTATGCTTTTACATGCGAACGCCGAACAGCTCCAATAGACACCGAAAACTTCATTCGCTTCGCACACTCGTTTAACTAACTGTATCTTACGTAACATCAATCTGTATTTCAGTATGCTGTTTACAAGCATGGCTAGTTCAATCAGCAGACACGGCGGACAACGGTGAGGACCAGAAGCTTATAGACGATGCCTCGAATGATAACCAACACGAAACATCGGTTGATGCACTACTGGTAGTTCCATTAGCACCATTCAACTATGAGACTCCGGTTTGGAAATTAAAAGGGAAATGTAACAGAAATGAAAATGCCAAACTAGGCGCATTTTTCTTTTGTATGTGCTGTCATGGTTGATAGAAATCCATAATTTCAACAATGAATATATATATATATATCAATTATAAAATACATTTGTTTAAACCATCGTGAAGATGATGTAACAAATGTCTTCATATAAATAATAAACGAGAACTAAAATGTTATCACATTCCTCTTTTATTCTACCCCAACTTCGGCGAGGGTTGTGGCAATGTATGTGTATTTAGACAAATGAGGTATCATTGGTCAGGTCTCAACCGTCCGGGTGACGTTGGAAACTTTTTTTTACCAATAAAGCGGCGGTGCTACTTCACAAGGTAGAAGATGATAATAAAAAAATGAAATGAAAAAGTCAACGAACCCCATAGTAATGGGTCTTACGAAAAAATATTATGTACACGTTGTTTTTAAAAATAGATTGCATTTCTATGATCTAATCATAAAGGAATTAATTAATGAATCAAAATTAAGTCAACCCGCATGACCTAAAATCGTTGAAAGGGAGCTTTACCATCGCTTAGTGACCACATTTCGGAACACACCACCAGGTCGGAATGCTATCTACGGGGAAGAAGCCGGCAAGAAACCACTGTAGTTGCTATTATATAATAACACCAAGAGAAACTTTTATATAATAATTATTTGACTATATTATGTACTCACGACAATTTTATGTGGTAATACTGTGTTCTAGATATAGTTACTTTCAGACACGATTGTTATAAATTGTTAATGAATTAATGAAATGAAATGAAATGAATTTTTTCAAAAACATTCAATAGTTTTTATTACAATTTGGAACATTTAAGTTTTCTATCTATTTCATACAATTTAAAGCTACTATGAATACCTTTATATAGAGCAAATTACCATACGTAATATTTTTAATAATTAATGATTTTAAGTCTACTTAGGCTATTATTTAAATACATTTTATTTAATTGCATGAAACATAGGGGATGCAAAGAATTTAATCTACAGAACAATGCGATCGAAAGTTATCATAGTAAAATATTGTGACCAAGTGAGCCAGTCCACACAAACAGCATCCGATCACGAGTATAACGTGGATTTCAGCCATCGCCCTCCTCAACCATATTAGAGGGAAGTGAACGACCCGGCACCCAACGCTACCGTTACATTTAAGCGAGCATGAACACTAGCTACAACTCAAATTTAAGACCTGGATTTTACTACCCGAATCATCAAAGCAACCTTTGCATTCCACTGTCAACAACTATAAACCGGTGCAGTTATTAAAGCTACTTCCATATATTTTTATCATCTACATAATGTTGGATTTTATAGTAAGCTTTTTTCATTAATGAATATTTTACATGTTGTTTGTATTTTGTATCAGTCATTTCGGTAATGTTATTCGGTAGTTTGTTATAAAAACCTAATACCAATAAACGATTTGCCGCTTTTTGATAACCTAAGCGAAGGTATACATAATTTATCCTTATTTCTCGTATTCCTCCCATGGCCTATCCTATCAATCCTAACAAACTCATTTGAATGTATCTTAACAGACATTAAATTATCAAATATGTACTGGGATGGCAAAGTAAGAATGTTTATTTCCTTGAAAAAACCTCTTAAAGATTCTCGTGGTTTTTTACCGCGTATGCTGCAGAGCTAAGCTGAGTACTGAGTGGTTCAATGTGTGTTTACCACTGTAATTTAGAGTCTATAGAAATACCTAGAAATTTAGTACAATCTATTGTTTTATTGTAATCTATAATTACATTCGTCAATGCTTGTTGAACGTTCGGCAATGAAAATCTTAAACATTTGGTCTTATCGGTATTTAGCAGTAAATTATTATTTGCAAACCAATCCGTCACGCGATCTAATGTAAAGTTGACGCTTTCAGATTGGTTCCCTCTTCTATTTACTTCTGTGTCATCTGCGAAAAATATAATATCACCATAGATATATAATGGAAGTACTATAGATGTTCCGTAGATAATAATTACTTTAGGTAAATAAGTGCCTTGTTTGAGGCACTGTTTGTGTAAATCTAATTGAATTTTATTGTACGCTTTTAATAAGCTGTTTTAAGTGGTCGTACTATAGTTCTTTTATTTACAAAACACAAAGCAAAAGACACACAGTTAAACAAAAGAACCAAATAAACAATGTACAAAACATTGGCCGAGTATGGTTTAACTACTTTAAATCTAATCATGGATCATAGCAGAAGAACTCGTGATAAGATGTATCAGCGTATTTGCGAACGTGTGTGTGTGTATGTAAAACAGCCCGCGCAACTGGATTTCTACATTCAATCTTGGTATAAGAGAGATTACCCCATCATCATCATCAGCTGAAATACGTTAGGCTTTGCTTACTTAATAGAAAACAAAGTTCCGCAAGGTAGTGCTTTAGGGCCTACATGTTATCTGTGTTGCACAGAAACTAGCTCCCCCAGGAGCTGTCCTGTACTTAAATATATTAGAATCTGATCGCTGGGCCTGACTCTAGCGCTAATAATCTTGATAAACCAAAAAGCAATTATTGTAAACAGTTTCCAAGTGGTCATATTTTAAAAAGTAAATAAAGTTGGCATGAAATAAACAAGTCAAAATACATACACAATCATAAAGTCTCCGAAGCAGTAATCGATATTTATCACGAATCACTCGCACATGTAAAATTAATAGAAACATACGCACTTTTTGGAATTTTAATAGAAAGCCTTGTACTTGGAATGAGGTTCAAAGGAAACTCAATTTTCATTAGCTACAGTTGCCGTAATGGAAATATAATAACACAGCCTTATCAATCTACGATCACATTGTGTGAAGCAATTCAAAGGAGTGAAAATGAGAAACCGAAGCCTATTCTGGTTCAGTGAGTGTTAATTATTATCTTTTTATTAATCAGATTAGGTTGTTTACTCTGAAAAACGAAGTATCGGCTTCGGTTTCGGTGGTCGGTGCTCGTGTGTTGTCTACTAGAATAAGAATAAGAATAATTTATTTGCACGAAATGTGACCTTACAGGAGGTGTTAAGTTTTATAAATAGGTAGTTATACATATTGCACTTGTATCGAGCATGCAAAATTTCAAGTCAGAGCATTTGTATTAAAATGAAGAAAGTTCCCTGTTAGAGGTTTTTGTCGTCAAAATACTCTTTAGCACTGTAATAACATTTTTCAGTTAATAGTGTATATATTTTTAAATATTGTTATGGATACATTTCTATGGGATTCTGGGAGTTTATTATAAATTTTTAAAGAAATATTAAAACTGTTTCTATAACAGTATGCAGTATTCGTTTTAGGCATAACTAGTCTATTTAGATGTCTACTATCGAACGTTTTACAATCACCATACTTAGTAAACAAGGTCGGGTGTAACTTAACGAAACAGCAGCATTCATAAATATAAATACAGGGGGCAGTAAGGACCCTGAGCTTAATAGAAAGTGGTCTACATGAAGTCCAAGGTGGAACATCAAAAAGAGCTCTAATGCTTTGCTTTTGGCAAATAAAAGTTTTATTAGAGTGAACAGAGTTACCCCAGATCAAAATTCCATATCATAGATTTGAAGCAATATATCCGTGATATGCCAATAGTGCTGCTTTTAAATTTGATATTGTGCAAGTTTCCAAATTGCAAATGTAAATCGATTTATTTTACAACAAAGTTTGTCTATGTGACCCTGCCAAGAACATTGGTTATCAAGTACGATTCCTAAAAACGTAACTTCCTTTCTCTCTTGGAGAGCTGCACCATCGTACTCGACTTTTAGTCGTTTTAAACTTCTTATATTTTTATTATAAAATTGAACATACGTCGTGTACTTGTAAATTATTCGTTTCCATGCAGACTTTAACTTTCTTGATGGTTTCATTAATTTGCTCATTGTAAATATGATCATGTAAATTGATAGGTCCTGATTTGCGTAGCTTAATGTCGTTTCTTCATTATGGTTTACTATGAAAATCTTTCATTCGAGTCAGTCTGGCTCGCAGATACTTTCTGTTTGAAATATATCTCATCTAAAACCTTATTCCGAAGACATCGACACATTGTTTATCCGTACGCGGGTAAACAGAGGCTGGACTTAGAGTTATTGACGACAAAAAAGAAAAAAATGACATTATGCTACATCGCTTTTCCTCGTAAAATCTTATAGTGTACCTCTGACCATACAGTAGGAGGTCCTCACAAATGTATGGGAAGCTAACATCTCCATTTCTTTCAGTCTGCTGTTTGCAAGTGTGGCTCCTGGTTCAACTAGCAGCGGCAAATCATGTAGGGGAACGTCATCTTTTAGACCTGTCTCTTGACGACGATGCTTCATATGAAAACCGACGCGAAGTAGTCCGTAGACTCACAGCTTCAGAATCCACGTCCAGTGACGAAAAACCTCCAACCTTCAATCCCAATGAAATGAAATTGGTATTTATTGGATAATAAAGGATTTCTTTAATTGATCAGTCTAAATTGTTCTCAACAATTATTTTGTTTTGTTTATTTTTATCAGTTTTCCTTCATAATCCAAAATGAATAAAATATTCCCACAGCTCCAGGAAATATCTGATATTTTATAAAAGTGATTCTGAGTTCGTTAGTCTCGCTAAACTCAGAAACTGCTTCACTCACTCGGATGTTTTTCCGAAATAATTTGATTTCTTTAAAGTAATGTAAGAACATTTTCTAATATACGAGTATCTACACTAAACAGACGAGTATTCATTTATTTTCTGAACAAATAGAGGCGCGATGGAAAATCAGCCATGGTCTCGATCTTATCGAGAGATCTTATGGTTGAGTTTCATGCTTGTATAGACACAATGATTGATTGATGATTGAATGATGAATGATTGATGATTGTTGGTGTATACTTGCACAGTATCTTGTTTTTAATCTACATATTATTTTTTCGCAATTCAATGTCAAACGATGCCATGATTGACTTTTGAATAAAGCTTACGGAATAATTAGCAATAATTAAAATACCTATATTGTTATTTGAAGGCTTCTGAAGGTTGGTTTGTCATCTTTTTCATTTAACAACACCAGGCTTTGGGGATTTGGCGGTGATTTTCTTATAAATCAGCAGATCGTTGTATGTAAAATGCTAGTGTTTTAACCAGTGAATATCTGTAGTGCTTTACAAGTGTGGAGAAAGTGAAATACGACGATTTGGCTGCGGTTTTCGTCATCTCCCAAGTAACTCGTTAGAGCCAACAGTAACCGTACTAGCATGTTACTGTAGTCACAGTCATCACCTATCATAAAAATCTCATCTATCATCTCACCATCTTCAAGAAAGAAGAAATTAGACTAAAGGGAAGAACGGAACGAGGGTTTGGCTTCAATTCACTTAAACCTGGAAATTTGTGGAACTGTTGGTTGCCTGTTGCAGTTTATGAACATCGTTGTAAACGTGGACAAATAAAAATCAATAAAATTCTCAAATTTTCGATGGTCCCTTGATAAGTTTAGACATGGATCAAACATTTTTTTTCCGTGCAGTTTCATTGAAATATTAATTAAACTACATACAATTAGTAAATTTACGTCACCGGCGAACAGATAGACAACCACCTGACGGAAAGTGATCACTGTAGCAATTTGCCTTTTGTGCGTTCTAACACATTGTTTCAGAACGACGGTGATCTTAGCACCGACAATGCCTTGCCCATGCAGAGGAAAAAGATGAACACACTGACTCTCCAATTCATTAGAATCGAAACACAGTGAACTGCTTCACGTTGTAAATATCAAGGAGGGTGGTACCGACGCAGATGATCTCGCACGTAGATATACCAGCTGTAACGTCGACTTCTACCACAATACTCGTATTCAACTGTCACTACTCATGGTGCTACTTTGGACACTAGGAAGGGACAAGTGCGGTGCGTGTGAGGATAATCAGCATTCTTTTGTCTTTAATAAAAGTTATCATAGTACGAGTATAATGACTCGACACTACACTGGTGGAACACTACGAACCCCCGTTAGGTCTGTAAGCGTCACTGAGAGAGACATAAGGGACATAATTTGAATGGGGGATCCGATATCCGGGGGGGATATCGACCAAACACAGCTAAGGACATGCTCAATCAAGACACCTTTCAAACTACGTATTTTCTCTACCGTGTATGCTGCAGAGCTAAGCTGAGTACTGAGTGATTCAATGTGTATACCACTGTAATTTAGAGTCTATAGAAATACCTAGAAATTTAGTACAATCTATTGTTTTATTGTAATCTATAATTACATTCGTCAATGCTTGTTGAACGTTCGGCAATGAAAATCTTAAACATTTGGCCTTATCGGTATTTAGCAGTAAATTATTATTTGCAAACCAATCCGTCACGCGATCTAATGTAAAGTTGACGCTTTCAGATTGGTTCCCTCTTCTATTTACTTTAAAAATAAAGGAAGTGTCATCTGCGAAAAGAATAATATCACCATAGATATATAATGGAAGTACTATAGATGTTCCGTAGATAATAATTAGTTTAGGTAAATAAGTGCCTTGTTTGAGGCACTGTTTGTGTAAATCTAATTGAATTTTATTCTACACTTAAGTGGTCGTATTATAGTTCTTTTATTTCCAAAACACAAAGCAAAAGACACACAGTTAAACAAAAGAACCAAATAAACAATGTACAAAACATTGGCCGAGTATGGTTTAACTACTTTAAATTTAATCATGGATCATAGCAGAAGAACTCGTGATAAGATGTATCAGCGTATTTGCGCATGTGTGTGTGTATGTAAAACAGCCCGCGCAACTGGATTTCTTCATTCAATCTTGGTATAAGAGAGATTACCCCATCATCATCATCAGCTGAAATACGTTAGGCTTTGCTTACTTAATAGAAAACAAAGTTCCGCAAGGTAGTGCTTCAAGGCCTACATGTTATTTGTGTTGCACAGAAACTAGCTCCCCCAGGAGCTGTCCTGTACTTAAATATATTAGAATCTGATCGCTGGGCCTGACTCTAGCGCTAATAATCTTGAGAAACCAAGAAGCAATTATTGTAAACAGTTTCCAAGTGGTCATATTTTAAAAAGTAAATAAAGTTGGCATGAAATAAACAAGTCAAAATACATACACAATCATAAAGTCTCCGAAGCAGTAATCGATATTTATCACGAATCACTCGCACATGTAAAATTAATAGAAACATACGCACTTTTTGGAATTTTAATAGAAAGCCTTGTACTTGGAATGAGGTTCAAAGGAAACTCAATTTTCATTAGCTACAGTTGCCGTAATGGAAATATAATAACACAGCCTTATCAATCTACGATCACATTGTGTGAAGCAATTCAAAGGAGTGAAAATGAGAAACCGAAGCCTATTCTGGTTCAGTGAGTGTTAATTATTATCTTTTTATTAATCAGATTAGGTTGTTTACTCTGAAAAACGAAGTATCGGCTTCGGTTTCGGTGGTCGGTGCTCGTGTGTTGTCTACTAGAATAAGAATAAGAATAATTTATTTGCACGAAATGTGACCTTACAGGAGGTGTTAAGTTTTATAAATAGGTAGTTATACATATTGCACTTGTATCGAGCGTGCAAAATTTCAAGTCAGAGCATTTGTATTAAAATGAAGAAAGTTCCCTGTTAGAGGTTTTTGTCGTCACAATATTTTTTAGCACTGTAATAACATTTTTCAGTTAATAGTATATATATATTTAAATATTGTTATGGATACATTTCTATGGGATTCTGGGAGTTTATTATAAATTTTTAAAGAAATATTAAAACTGTTTCTATAAAAGTATGCAGTATTCGTTTTAGGCATAACTAGTCTATTTAGATGTCTACTATCGAACGTTTTACAATCACCATACTTAGTAAACAAGGTCGGGTGTAACTTAACGAAACAGCAGCATTCATAAATATAAATACAGGGAGCAGTAAGGACCCTGAGCTTAATAGAAAGTGGTCTACATGAAGTCCAAGGAGTGACATCAAAAAAAGCTCTAATGCTTTGCTTTTGGCAAATAAAAGTTTTATTAAAGTGAACAGAGTTACCCCAGATCAAAATTCCATATCATAGATTTGAAGCAATATATCCGTGATATGCCAATAGTGCTGCTTTTAAATTTGATATTTTGCAAGTTTCCAAATTGCAAATGTAAATCGCTTTATTTTACAACAAAGTTTGTCTATGTGACCCTGCCAAGAACATTGGTTATCAAGTACGATTCCTAAAAACGTAACTTCCTTTCTCTCTTGGAGAGCTGCACCATCGTACTCGACTTTTAGTCGTTTTAAACTTCTTACATTTTTATTATAAATTGAACATACGTCGTTTACTTGTAAATTATTCGTTTCCATGCAGACTATAACTTTCTTGATGGTTTCATTAATTTGCTCATTGTAAATATGATCATGTAAATTGATAGGTCCTGATTTGCGTAGCTTAATGTCGTTTCTTCATTATGGTTTACTATGAAAATCTTTCATTCGAGTCAGTCTGGCTCGCAGATACTTTCTGTTTGAAATATATCTCATCTAAAACCTTATTCCGAAGACATCGACACATTGTTTATCCGTACGCGGGTAAACAGAGGCTGGACGTAGAGTTATTGACGACAAAAAAGAAAAAAATGACATTATGCTACAGCGCTTTTCCTCGTAAAATCTTATAGTGTACCTCTGACCATACAGTAGGAGGTCCTCACAAATGTATGGGAAGCTAACATCTCCATTTATTTCAGTCTGCTGTTTGCAAGTGTGGCTCCTGGTTCAACTAGCAGCGGCAAATCATGTAGGGGAACGTCATCTTTTAGACCTGTCTCTTGACGACGATGCTTCATATGAAAACCGACGCGAAGTAGTCCGTAGACTCACAGCTTCAGAATCCACGTCCAGTGACGAAAAACCTCCAACCTTCAATCCCAATGAAATGAAATTGGTATTTATTGGATAATAAAGGATTTCTTTAATTGATCAGTCTAAATTGTTCTCAACAATTATTTTGTTTTGTTTATTTTTATCAGTTTTCCTTCATAATCCAAAATGAATAAAATATTCCCACAGCTCCAGGAAATATCTGATATTTTATAAAAGCGATTCTGAGTTCGTTAGTCTCGCTAAACTCAGAAACTGCTTCACTCACTCGGATGTTTTTTCCGAAATAATTTGATTTCTTTAAAGTAATGTAAGAACATTTTCTAATATACGAGTATCTACACTAAACAGACGAGTATTCATTTATTTTCTGAACAAATAGAGGCGCGATGGAAAATCAGCCATGGTCTCGATCTTATCGAGAGATCTTATGGTTGAGTTTCATGCTTGTATAGACACAATGATTGATTGATGATTGAATGATGAATGATTGATGATTGTTGGTGTATACTTGCACAGTATCTTGTTTTTAATCTACATATTATTTTTTCGCAATTCATTGACAAACGATGCCATGATTGACTTTTGAATAAAGCTTACGAAATAATTAGCAATAATGAAAAAACCTATATTGTTATTTGAAGGCTTCTGAAGGTTGGTTTGTCATCTTTTTCATTTAACAACACCAGGCTTTGGGGATTTGGCGGTGATTTTCTTATAAATCAGCAGATCGTTGTATGTAAAATGCTAGTGTTTTAACCAGTGAATATCTGTAGTGCTTTACAAGTGTGGAGAAAGTGAAATACGACGATTTGGCTGAGCTTTTCGTCATCTCCCAAGTAACTCGTTAGAGCCAACAGTAACCGTACTAGCATATTACTGTAGTCACAGTCATCACCTATCATAAAAATCTCATCTATCATCTCACCATCTTCAAGAAAGAAGAAATTAGACTAAAGGGAAGAACGGAACGAGGGTTTGGCTTCAATTCACTTAAACCTGGAAATTTGTGGAACTGTTGGTTGCCTGTTGCAGTTTATGAACATCGTTGTAAATGTGGACAAATAAAAATCAATAAAATTCTCAAATTTTCGACGGTCCTTTGATAAGTTTAGACATGGATCAAACATTTTTTTTCCGTGCAGTTTCATTGAAATATTAATTAAACTACATACAATTAGTAAATTTACGTCACCGGCGAACAGATAGACAACCACCTGACGGAAAGTGATCACTGTAGCAATTTGCCTTTTGTGCGTTCTAACACATTGTTTCAGAACGACGGTGATCTTAGCACCGACAATGCCTTGCCCATGCAGAGGAAAAAGATGAACACACTGACTCTCCAATTCATTAGAATCGAAACACAGTGAACTGCTTCACGTTGTAAATATCAAGGAGGGTGGTACCGACGCAGATGATCTCGCACGTAGATATACCAGCTGTAACGTCGACTTCTACCACAATACTCGTATTCAACTGTCACTACTCATGGTGCTACTTTGGACACTAGGAAGGGACAAGTGCGGTGCGTGTGAGGATAATCAGCATTCTTTTGTCTTTAATAATAGTTATCATAGTACGAGTAAAATGACTCGACACTACACTGGTGGAACACTACGACCCCCGTTAGGTCTGTAAGCGTCACTGAGAGAGACATAAGGGACATAATTTGAATGGGGGATCCGATATCCGGGGGGGATATCGACCAAACACAGCTAAGGACATGCTCAATCAAGACACCTTTCAAATTACGTATTTTCTCTACCGTGTATGCTGCAGAGCTAAGCTGAGTACTGAGTGATTCAATGTGTGTTTACCACTGTAATTTAGAGTCTATAGAAATACCTAGAAATTTATTAGAATCTATTGTTTTATTGTAATCTATAATTACATTCGTCAATGCTTGTTGAACGTTCGGCAATGAAAATCTTAAACATTTGGTCTTATCGGTATTTAGCAGTAAATTATTATTTGCAAACCAATCCGTCACGCGATCTAATGTAAAGTTGACGCTTTCAGATTGGTTCCCTCTTCTATTTACTTTAAAAATAAAGGAAGTGTCATCTGCGAAAAATATAATATCACCATAGATATATAATGGAAGTACTATAGATGTTCCGTAGATAATAATTAGTTTAGGTAAATAAGTGCCTTGTTTGAGGCACTGTTTGTGTAAATGTAATTGAATTTTATTCTACGCTTTAGTGGTCGTATTATAGTTCTTTTATTTACAAAACACAAAGCAAAAGACACACAGTTAAACAAAAGAACCAAATAAACAATGTACAAAACATTGGCCGAGTATGGTTTAACTACTTTAAATTTAATCATGGATCATAGCAGAAGAACTCGTGATAAGATGTATCAGCGTATTTGCGAACGTGTGTGTGTGTATGTAAAACAGCCCGCGCAACTGGATTTCTACATTCAATCTTGGTATAAGAGAGATTACCCCATCATCATCATCAGCTGAAATACGTTAGGCTTTGCTTACTTAATAGAAAACAAAGTTCCGCAAGGTAGTGCTTTAGGGCCTACATGTTATTTGTGTTGCACAGAAACTAGCTCCCCCAGGAGCTGTCCTGTACTTAAATATATTAGAATCTGATCGCTGGGCCTGACTTTAGCGCTAATAATCTTGAGAAACCAAGAAGCAATTATTGTAAACAGTTTCCAAGTGGTCATATTTTAAAAAGTAAATAAAGTTGGCATGAAATAAACAAGTCAAAATACATACACAATCATAAAGTCTCCGAAGCAGTAATCGATATTTATCACGAATCACTCGCACATGTAAAATTAATAGAAACATACGCACTTTTTGGAATTTTAATAGAAAGCCTTGTACTTGGAATGAGGTTCAAAGGAAACTCAATTTTCATTAGCTACACTTGCCGTAATGGAAATATAATAACACAGCCTTATCAATCTACGATCACATTGTGTGAAGCAATTCAAAGGAGTGAAAATGAGAAACCGAAGCCTATTCTGGTTCAGTGAGTGTTAATTATTATCTTTTTATTAATCAGATTAGGTTGTTTACTCTGAAAAACGAAGTATCGGCTTCGGTTTCGGTGGTCGGTGCTCGTGTGTTGTCTACTAGAATAAGAATAAGAATAATTTATTTGCACGAAATATGACCTTACAGGAGGTGTTAAGTTTTATAAATAGGTAGTTATACATATTGCACTTGTATCGAGCATGCAAAATTTCAAGTCAGAGCATTTGTATTAAAATGAAGAAAGTTCCCTGTTAGAGGTTTTTGTCGTCAAAATACTCTTTAGCACTGTAATAGCATTTTTCAGTTAATAGTATATATATATTTTTAAATATTGTTATGGATACATTTCTATGGGATTCTGGGAGTTTATTATAAATTTTAAATAAATATTAATACTGTTTCTATAACAGTATGCAGTATTCGTTTTAGGCATAACTAGTCTATTTAGATGTCTACTATCGAACGTTTTACAATCACCATACTTAGTAAACAAGGTCGGGTGTAACTTAACGAAACAGCAGCATTCATAAATATAAATACAGGGAGCAGTAAGGACCCTGAGCTTAATAGAAAGTGGTCTACATGAAGTCCAAGGTGGAACATCAAAAAGAGCTCTAATGCTTTGCTTTTGGCAAATAAAAGTTTTATTAGAGTGAACAGAGTTACCCCAGATCAAAATTCCATATCATAGATTTGAAGCAATATATCCGTGATATGCCAATAGTGCTGCTTTTAAATTTGATATTTTGCAAGTTTCCAAATTGCAAATGTAAATCAATTTATTTTACAACAAAGTTTGTCTATGTGACCCTGCCAAGAACATTGGTTATCAAGTACGATTCCTAAAAACGTAACTTCCTTTCTCTCTTGGAGACCTGCACCATCGTACTCGACTTTTAGTCGTTTTAAACTTCTTATATTTTTATTATAAAATTGAACATACGTCGTTTACTTGTAAATTATTCGTTTCCATGCAGACTTTAACTTTCTTGATGGTTTCATTAATTTGCTCATTGTAAATATGATCATGTAAATTGATAGGTCCTGATTTGCGTAGCTTAATGTCGTTTCTTCATTATGGTTTACTATGAAAATCTTTCATTCGAGTCAGTCTGGCTCGCAGATACTTTCTGTTTGAAATATATCTCATCTAAAAACTTATTCCGAAGACATCGACACATTGATTTTAAATGCAGTGTTATCATTGATTTTATGTCCCTCGGCCCGAAGTTTCGGTGGTGGCTTTTTAGTGTTACCTCAGGTTAAATTTTGCATTAAAAAGTATAATTTCTTTTGATTAGTCGCGCACTACGAGACTCTATTGTCCATCTGCAAATATGTAAAGCGGCATACAAACAGCGCGTTTATTATACATGCGTAAATTAGATGTATTCGCGTTCAGCACCTGTTCGGACCGCCAAGGATCTGGACGCGAGTAGAAGCGATAAAATATTGCGTACCTGGACGGGCCCGTTCTCGACCAAAATCCAACAGACGGCAGCGGCTTGCGGGACACAAGTTCTTAAAGACTGTTACTACCTGCAAGTATGGACAGCGTTCCAGAATGCCCTTACACGAATAAATAACCATGCTATCCGTACGCGGGTAAACAGAGGATGGACGTAGAGTTATTCACGACAAATAATACAAAATGACTAATTTCATGTAATCCTACAGCGCTTTTCCTCGTAAAATCTTTTAGCGTAGCTCTGACCATACAGTAGGAGGTCCTTACGAATGTATGCGAAGTTAATATTTCCATTTATTTCAGTCTGCTGCTTGCAAGTGTGGCTCCTGGTTCAACTAGCATCGGCAAATCATGGAGGGGAACGTCATCTTTTAGACCTGTCTCTTGACGACGATGCTTCATATGAAAACCGACGTGAAGTAGTCCGTAGACTCACAGCTCCAGAATCCACGTCCAGTGAAGAAAAACCTCCAACCTTCAAACCCAATGATATGAAATTGTTCTTTATTGGATAATAAAGGATGCCTTTAATTGATTAGTCTAAATTATTCTAAACAATTATTTTGTTTTGTTTATTCAGTGGCGGTACTGTCATAGAAGCCCATAAGCCCGGCTTCCCTATCAAACTAAAATAAGTTCGCGCTCTCATTCATTCAATAACAAATCAAACGACTTTTTTAAAGCCACCGAAATTGTGGTTTTGCTGAGATAAATAATACACAGTCAGATCATAAGTATTGTCACACAGTAAAAACTTTTCTTTTAGAATGCTAGGCACAAAAAAGTTTATTGAATTCGAATTTCGAATTGTTCATGAAAATAAAAATGTATACTTTTTAGAATTTAACTCATTTTTAAATTTGGAGTGGACGCTTAAAGAAGACCGTGTTGCAGTTATTGCGTTGCATCGTTGCGGTTATGCGCCAATTCAAATTTTTGACATACTGAAAAATTTGAATATAACCAAAAGATCCGTTTATCGTACCATCAAACGATACAATGAAGACTCTAGTGTAGATGACAGGTCAAGAAGTGGCCACCCTCGGTCTGTTAGGACTCCAGCAGTGATAAAAGCTGTGAAGGAGCGAATTTAAAGAAATCCCAAACGTAAACAGAAACTGTTGGCCCTTCAGATGGGGGTAAGCAGAACCACGGTGAAAAGGGTGTTAAATGAAGACTTAGGGCTTCGGGCATATCGAAAAAAAAACAGGACATCGTTTGAATGCTCGTCTAATGGACCTGAGACTGAAGAGATGCCGCGCTTTGTTGAAGCGGTACGCGGGAAAAATATCGGAAAATTCTTTTTTCGGATGAAAAAATTATTTACCGTAGAAGAGAGCTACAACAAACAAAATGATAAGGTGTACGCACATAGAAGTGGAGAAGCGAGCAACCGTATTCCGCGTGTCCAACGAGGTCATTTCCCATCCTCGCTCATGGTATGGTTGGGAGTTTCTTATTGGGGCTTAACAGAGATACATTTTTGTGAGAAAAGTGTAAAAACGAATGCAGTTGTGTATCAAAATACAGTCCTGACGAACCTTGTGGAACCTGTTTCTCATACCATGTTCAATAACAGGCACTGAGTATTCCAACAAGATTCGGCGCCAGCTCATAGAGCGAAGAGCACATAAGACTGGCTGGCGGCGCGTGAAATCGACTTCATCCGGCACGAAGACTGGCCCTCCTCCAGTCCAGATTTGAATCCGTTAGATTACAAGATATGGCAACACTTGGAGGAAAAGGCGTGCTCAAAGCCTCATCCCAATTTGGAGTCACTCAAGACATCCTTGATTAAGGCAGCCGCCGATATTGACATGGACCTCGTTCGTGCTGCGATAGACGACTGGCCGCGCAGATTGAAGGCCTGTATTCAAAATCACGGAGGTCATTTTGAATAAACTTTAGTGTCATAAGAATCTATGTTTGGTTAAGTTCATTTTAGTATATAAATGGTTACATAATGAATAAACTTGTTTCAATTATTTTACATTAAACATGTGACAGAAATTATGACCTGACTAGGTAAATAACCACTAAAACTCTAGGCACGCCAGTGTGTTTATTTTTATCAATTTTCCTTTTTAATCCAAAATGAATAAAATATTCCCACAGATCCAGGAAATATCTTCTATTATATAAAAGTGATTCTGAGTTCGTTAGACTCGCTAAAACTCAGAAACTGCTTCACTGACTCGGATGCTTTTTCCGAAATAATTTGATTTCTTTAAAGTAATGTAAGAACATTTTCTAATATACGAGTATCTACACTAAACAGACGAGTATTCATTTATTTTCTGAACAAATAGAGGCGCGATGGAAAATCAGCCATGGTCCAGAAGTTGGTTTATTGGCATACACTTTAGATTTGAGATACCCCCACAAGAAAAAGTCCATGGGGGTTAAATCAGGGCTGCGTGGAGGCCAATTTATGTCACCTCTCCTAGAGAGCGCTGATAGACGAGTTTTTGGTGCCTGCATTGCAAAACTTTCCTGGCTATAACCAGAGAACATGGTTCCAGCAAGCTACTCCACGGAGCTACTTTTTTACCTCGAATTCACGAAATTTTCCCGGGAATATTGATCTCTAGGAGAGGTGACATATAAATGTATGACATGTAGATAACAACAGTCTCGCATGAAAATCGTTGCCATTATCTCCAACTCAATCATTCGTGGTAAATAAATTACCACACAAACCAACGAAGGTACAGTCGAGAGCTGCCACGGTGTATCACTTGCCATCCAAATTCGTCTGTACGCGACATACTACGTTTCAGGGGTTGGATCGCAAGTGCCATCCTAATTGGCCGTAGTAAATCTCTATTACCAATGACGTTAAAGGAAGCAAATCATTCATTGAAATCATGATGTTGTTTTATTTTTTGTGTTGTTTACAAAATTAGTCACTTTTTGCATTTCGCCAACTGCTGACGCCTGACGCTCTACTCACCCCTTACTTACACCTACTTGACCTACGCGCTGTTTTTCGACTGTTTCTTATTCTATATATGTTGACTCCTGCTACTCTATACGGACTGAGTTGCTTGTTAAATTGTGACCTGTGGCTGTGAACCTGGACCATGTCTTCTACGAGAAACATCTCGCACGAAAAAAGGATTAGGATAGTGGCTTTATATGGAGACGGGCTTAATATCAGCCAAATATCACGAGACATTTTAGCATTTTTCGATTAATTATATAAATAATATCATTAATACTCATAATATTATGACGATCTTTTGTTTGTTGATTCTACTCAACTAGAATTTTCGACAAAACAATTTAAGCTCTGGCCCAAAGTTTTAAGACTTAATATTGTTTCATAGACAAATAAAATAAAAATAAATATATTTTGTGACTCGGCCACTTAAAGGATTGTGGGTAGTTTCGCTGCTGATAATATTTATGCTTTTGCTTAAAAACGAATGAGACAGATTATACGGAACTAATAATGAGATAGACACGAGTAGCAATATTTTACGACTGTCTATTGAATATATACAAACATGTGAATGTGTGATTCAAACTTACTAGTTATTTCTATTCGAAATTGAATCTTGTGTGCGTTAAATAGGATTTAATTTTGTTTGAGCAACAACGATAAATAAAATTAAGCAATTGGCGACGTTGCCGCTTAGTTTTTTGAAAAAGTAGCTTGCTAAAACTAATAATGAGAAGATAAATGTGGCAACGTTGCATTTTATTTTCAGTCAAAACAGTTGAGTTAAGTTTGTGCAAATTGAAGCCTTTTTAATGAAACTCTTTAAGTTATCGTAAACTGCAACTAATGGCAATCCGCTCTTTTAAGAATTAAGAAAATTCTATTAGTTTTAACGAGGCACAAAATGTGTTTAATGTAAGGCACTTAATTACAATTAAGTTTTTATCATAAACTTTTTAAGTAGTCGGGGGTTTAGTTTTTAACTTTTTTGTCAGTCAGTATAAATTGATAATTGATAATATTGATTGAAGCCCTTCAATTTGACATAACGACCAATAAAATGCGAACAAAAAAAATTGTTGGTCAGAAAATTTTAAGATTTATTTTTTCTCGAATAAGATGTACATTTTTAAAAAAGTCTTTCTAAACCCTTTCGTTTGATACCATATGCAAAATTACACTTACTGAGATTTATATTCATTACTGTGACATTCATAACTGAGTAAAGATTATACAAATCATATGTCTACAATAGAAATTAAATAAAATCTATCTACGAAGGCTGTCCTCAATTTTTTAAAAGTTAACTGCTGTATTCAATATTATAGGCATCAATATGCATTTTGTAATTTTACCAAAACTTCTATATGCAACCGCCGCTTTAAATCAGTGCCATTTGAGCTTGTAAATCGAAAAAAAATCTAACTTCTGATTAATTAATTCAAAATACTTGGTACTGCGCGCGATGCAACATCTTCGGGAACGTTCGGTGATGCTCGGTCAACCCGTGCGGCGGCGCTCGGAAATAAGCTATTTGCTCCTTACTGTCCGAACGATCTTTTGTCTCACGCGCCGAGACTTTTCGAGTTTTTAGAGGAATTTTTTAAAACTCGGTAATTAGTCCTCCTACAACTCATAGTTATAGTTATCCATACATGTCTTCATAGTTAGCAAACTTTGAAATTTAAACGAAATTTCACCGAAAATCAAACTTCTCCGATTAAAAAAGAAATTAAAAACAAATTTGTTTTATAAGAAAAAAAAAACATTTTATAAGTCAATTAATTACAGGGTTTCTTACATAGTTAGTTATTCCACTTTCTGTTATAATTTAAATCTTATTTAATAATATTAAACATTGTTTAATTTGATAGCTGTTTAAAATAGGAACTAGTGAAACTGTTATTTATTTATAAGTCTGAAGAAAATAACTTAAAAAGTTAGATTTCTATGTCTAAATATAAAAGAACATTATGTAAAAAAACTATTTAATAAATAAAACTGCAAAATTCCAAATTTAAATTCCTTTCCTTTTATTTTTAAGTAACGTAAAGTCTTCAAAGCAACACATACACTAGATTGATATGCAAGCGCAAAAAAATAGTGAGTTTTTTTTTTTTTTTTTTTTTTTTTATTGGACCCTAACTGCGGCCCTATTGGCCTTCGCAGCGTAACCGGACTAACCGCGCGGCGAGTGCTTCCCCGCGAGGGAGCGAGGAGCAGCGTAGCTGCGCTTCGCCTCCTTGCGTCGACGCCCTCATAGCCGGGCATTACGTTGGGTCTACAAGCCTTAAGGCTAGGAGGCCTCAAAACTTGTAGCCCCAACGGGGTTATAATAGTGAGTATTAAAATAGAAGCAATTTATATATATATCTCTCTCTTTCTTTCTTGCAAAAACATAAAATTCCCAAAAACGTAGACAGAGAAAAGGTAGGCGAGATAGATAGCATATTGATAGAACACAAAAAATAAAGGAGATGACACAATACGAAGTACTGTATGTGCAAGTGAGAAACAATGTCGATCATCTATTGGACATAAAAGTTTTTCATTCGGTTTAAAGTATGATAATCTCATCCATTCATTAAAAGTATGATAATCGCATCCATTCACAAATATAGTATGAAAGCCCCCAGCCGCAAAACCTGCAAGCAAAACTCGACCTTAAGGTGGTAGTGCGTGCGCGTCCGTGATAGTACATATAAACCTGTTGCTTTTTTAATAGAAATCCTTATATTTCTAATTATGTTGTAAATGGTTGTAATGAAACAACACTGTACATTAGATACAGTTGACTTAATCGAAATATAAACAGAAAAATTACCCATTGGAGATCATATTGCGAAAAGAAATTTAGCAAAGCGAACATGCGCGGTGTCAGCTTCTCATGGTTCAGTAAGTGATTTGAGAATTTTTAAACGCATTGGCGATGTTGTCGTAATACTTCCAGAGCATCTTCGTCAATAGGCGGTATCAGTTACCATCAGAAACGTTTGTTTGTTTGCACATGTCGTTGTTTTTAAATGGTGATAATTTAAAAGACAGGTTGATACTTTTGCATCTCTGCAGCTCGCAAGTAGGAGCAAAGTACAGCTCATGGAACACAAAATGAAAATTTAATTTCCCAATTTATTTTTGGAATAGGTTTAAAGCCAATATTACAGGTGGTTGCTAGCGACTGACACGCGTTTTAAAAGACGTTTTCAACCCCCGGCGCAAAAAGAGGGGTGTTTTAAGTTGGACGTGTCTGTCTGTGGCTTCATAACTCTCAAATGAATGAAGCGATTTTTTTTTTTGAAAGGTGACTTAATCGAGCGTATTCTCAACTATTTTTGATCAATATCGGTTCCCCCATTCAAAAGTTATGGGGGGTAAAAGTGGGGACGAATAATCGAATGTACGAAAATGTCCAATTGGGGGATTTTAAATTTGTATTTTTTATTATGTCTAACCTTTCTGATGTGACGTCATTAGGCTGAGACATTATAAGATCAATGATCAGCTGATTCACTTATTGACTGAAGTAGTCTTGTTAAGAAAAATTTACATTTCATCTTTATTATTCCAGTCTGCCTTATGAAAATATGGCTGCTGGTTCAACTAGCATCAGCAGAATATGAATCCCAACCATCACTCGACGAAATTTTACGTGAAAACCTCAACGCAGAAACTGGTGGAGTGGTCATTGCACCTCAAGGATCGGTCAGCAAAGGATCTGCCAAGCATGCTGGTGAAGGTCACGCGATGAAGAGATTCCTTTTCCTTGGAAAGTAATTAAAACAATGTAGACGAAGAAAAAACTACTCCAAAATGACAAACGTGGCAATTCGTGGCAGATCGTTGTAATAAAACACTTCGTTGCATTGATTTAGTTTTGTTATTTTATCACAACTCCACCGCCACCTACGACCTCAGGCTGAATCATTTTAAAATGAATTGCCTTCATAACAGGCGTAAATATTCCGATCTTCTTTTTCTATACAAAGTCATTAATCAACAAATATCGTGTAACCATGTACCCAACAATATCCAACGCTATGTACCACGCTCTACGCCACGCCACCCCATCACCAAATTGTTTAATGTTCCTTCGTCTCGTACCAACCTTGGTCACAACTCTCCATATTCAAGAATATGTAAACAGTACAACTCACTGCCAAAAACAAATAACTTAGATATTTTCGGTGACCACTTTAACATGTTCAAGTGCAAGTTGCTGGGAATACTATGAATGTCTATTAGATTATATATATATTTGTTTTCTTTAATATTATTGTTAATTTTGTTTCAATTTTATTTCATTTCATTTCATTTTATATACTAAACTTAATTCAATTACGTAGCTAATAATTTTGTAAATGCTGTCCTTAATTGGGGCACACATATGTACCTTAGGCGTTTAATTATAAGTTATTTTCTGTGTGTCCTGTGGATTTATTAAATAAATAAACAACTGACCTTCTAAATCTGATAACTAGCTGTTGCCCCGCTGCGTTGCTCGATTGGATTATTATATATTTATATATATTTTAAACTTTTCCGATGTTTTAATAGTGATTCTGTTATTCGAAATAAAGGTAAATCAAAAAAAATCAAAAGGTGTCACATTGTTTTATATTTTATAAATATATCATATTGACGACCTTGGCGGTGCAGTGCCGACGGCTGCGCTAGAGGATCTGGGTTCGAATCCCGGCGTGGGCGCATTACGGTCTTGGATGTAGTATTCTTATCTATGTAGTTTATACCATATCGATGCTTAGTTCCTGTGACACAAGTTCTTACGATGCCTACTGCAGAGTTTAGTCAGTGAAGCACGAGGACACTCCCCCTTTCTTAAAATGCATGTAGCACTAAATGCTCCCATAAAAACTCTACGCGTACCCGAACTGGAGGTGTTTGCGGATGGATAGAAGTGAGTTATTGATGCCTGCTTGTATTAGTTATTGATGCCTGCTTGTATTAGTTACTATGAAAATATTGTTTAAAATATTTGTTTGTTTTAATTTTTGATTGTGTTCTATATGATTTGTAATTAATATATTTATATTTGGAATCTGTATTTAATTTTAATTTAATATTTTTTTAATGTTACAAATAATTAAGTTATTGGGGTTTCCCGTTTAATTATTATTAATAAAATAATAATAATGTGTGTATCGTGGTGTGGTTTATTTATATTGTTTCTGACAACTTTTCTTATGAAATTTCGTATGATCGTAGGCTTAAAAAACGTATATCATTATATTTTTGTTTTGCTTTTCATTTCCTTTTACTGTTCAGTGGGGTGCCTAGAGTTTTAGAATAGGGCAAGCCGAGAGATACGTTATCGTAGTTTTATAATTCATTTCGATAAATGTCTTATTGCCTCATTACTATTAAATCTACATTCATACTTTTGAACCATGCTATGCAAAGCGTATTGTTATTTGATTTGCAAAGTAATGAATGAACGAGAGCGCGAACTTACCTAGGTTCGATAGGGCAAGCCGGGCTTTTGGGCTTGTATGACTACCGCCACTGTTATTGTTGAATAGTTTTAAGTTGTTGAGAAAAAATGATTGATGATGAATTATTTAAGTATTTCTTTTAAAATCATAAGAATAGAATAAGAATAATTTATTTGCACCATACAAGACCATACAGGAGTCAAGTTTTATAAATAGGTAGTTTTACATTTTTCACTTGTATCGAGCATGCAACATTTCAAGTCAGAGCATTAGGTAAATTGAATTAAAATGGGGAAAGATCCTTATTATCATTTCTCTTCGTCCCTTAATTTTGTAAATTAATAAATACTTTATACTATAATAATATAAGAAAGAGAAAATACTTCATTGTTTGTTTGAATTGAATAGCTTCAGAAACTACTGGACTGATTTGAAAACTTCTTCCACTATTCGTATCGTACATTATCACTGATGAACATAGGTGATAGAATATTTTCAAAAACTTAAATACCATTCATAATTACCGTTAGTTATTCATAAGTATGCTGGCTCTTGCTGTTTATTAATTAAAAAAATTACATTGTTAAACCGGTAACCGAGAGGACGTGGTAGCTCAGTTTGTAACGTGCCTTGGATAACCGACCGACCCGACCCGACAGGTTGAGGGTTGCCGTAAGTAGTAGCTGCCATTTTTCTCAATGTACCCGTATATTGGCGACAAATGTGCAACCTGTCACGCTGGGGCTCTACATAAACATGCTGAATGCAGTGTGTGACACCTCCGCCCGCCCCTCTCGAGGAATGCAGTGTGTGACACCTCCGCCCACCCCTCTCGAGGAATGCAGTGTGTGACACCTTCGCCCACCCCTCTCGAGGAATGCAGTGTGTGACACCTCCGCCCGCCCCTCTCGAGGAATGCAGTGTGTGACACCTCTGCCCACCCCTCTCGAGGAATGCAGTGTGTGACACCTCCGCCCACCCCTCTCGAGGAATGCAGTGTGTGACACCTCCGCCCACCCCTCTCGAGGAATGCAGTGTGTGACACCTCCGCCCGCCCCTCTCGAGGAATGCAGTGTGTGACACCTCCGCCCACCCCTCTCGAGGAATGCAGTGTGTGACACCTCCGCCCGCCCCTCTCGAGGAATGCAGTGTGTGACACCTCCGCCCGCCCCTCTCGAGGAATGCAGTGTGTGACACCTCCACCCACCCCTCTCGAGGAATGCAGTGTGTGACACCTCCGCCCGCCCCTCTCGAGGAATGCAGTGTGTGACACCTCCGCCCACCCCTCTCGAGGAATGCAGTGTGTGACACCTCCGCCCACCCCTCTCGAGGAATGCAGTGTGTGACACCTCCGCCCGCCCCTCTCGAGGAATGCAGTGTGTGACACCTCCGCCCGCCCCTCTCGAGGAATGCAGTGTGTGACACCTCCGCCCGCCCCTCTCGAGGAATGCAGTGTGTGACACCTCCGCCCGCCCCTCTCGAGGAATGCAGTGTGTGACACCTCCGCCCGCCCCTCTCGAGGAATGCAGTGTGTGACACCTCCGCCCGCCCCTCTCGAGGAATGCAGTGTGTGACACCTCCGCCCGCCCCTCTCGAGGAATGCAGTGTGTGAAACCTCCGCCCACCCCTCTCGAGGAATGCAGCCACCCCTCTCGAGGAATGCAGCCACCCCTCTCGAGGAATGCAGTGTGGGACACCTCCGCCCGCCCCTCTCGAGGAATGCAGTGTGTGAAACCTCCGCCCACCCCTCTCGAGGAATGCAGCCACCCCTCTCGAGGAATGCAGTGTGTGACACCTCCGCCCGCCCCTCTCGAGGAATGCAGTGTGTGAAACCTCCGCCCACCCCTCTCGAGAAATGCAGCCACCCCTCTCGAGGAATGCAGTGTGGGACACCTCCGCCCGCCCCTCTCGAGGAATGCAGTGTGTGAAACCTCCGCCCACCCCTCTCGAGGAATGCAGCCACCCCTCTCGAGGAATGCAGTGTGTGACACCTCCGCCCGCCCCTCTCGAGGAATGCAGTGTGTGACACCTCCGCCCGCCCCTCTCGAGGAATGCAGTGTGTGAAACCTCCGCCCACCCCTCTCGAGGAATGCAGCCACCCCTCTCGAGGAATGCAGTGTGGGACACCTCCGCCCGCCCCTCTCGAGGAATGCAGTGTGTGAAACCTCCGCCCACCCCTCTCGAGGAATGCAGCCACCCCTCTCGAGGAATGCAGTGTGTGACACCTCCGCCCGCCCCTCTCGAGGAATGCAGTGTGTGAAACCTCCGCCCGCCCCTCTCGAGGAATGCAGTGTGTGACACCTCCGCCCGCCCCTCTCGAGGGATGCAATGTGTGACACCTCCGCCCGCCCATCTCGAGGGATGCAGTGTGTGACACCTCCGCCCGCCCCTCTCGAGGGATGCAGTGTGTGACACCTCCGCCCACCCCTCTCGAGGAATGCAGCCACCCCTCTCGAGGAATGCAGTGTGTGACACCTCCGCCCGCCCCTCTCGAGGAATGCAGTGTGGGACACCTCCGCCCGCCCCTCTCGAGGAATGCAGTGTGTGACACCTCCGCCCGCCCCTCTCGAGGGATGCAGTGTGTGACACCTCCGCCCGCCCCTCTCGAGGAATGCAGTGTGTGACACCTCCGCCCACCCCTCTCGAGGAATGCAGTGTGTGACACCTCCGCCCGCCCCTCTCGAGGAATGCAGTGTGTGACACCTCCGCCCGCCCCTCACGAGGGATGCAGTGTGTGACACCTCCGCCCGCCACTCTCGAGGGATGCAGTGTGTGACACCTCCGCCCGCCCCTCAGACAAGTGGCTGACTTTTAAAAAGGAGTAGGCAATTTTATTGAAGGTTTGTATTAGTTCGGGAATACCGCTTTCGGCATCTGGATCCAAACTAACACACACACACACAAATGAACGAACGATGAGAGTGAAGTTCTCACAGTGTACTGCAGCAATCCGGCGTTTGTGTGTACGTATGTATTAATGTTTGTCTGACGATAACTCGAGTATCGTTGATCGGATCGTCGTGAAATTTGATAGGCGGAATAATGAGGCCATAGGAATATTTAAGTTTGAATCAGAGTTAAATCAGTCAAGGGGTTAGGAGTATATAGAGGTCGAGAGTCCACAGTTCGGAGCAAACTACTCGTAGGTAGGTACTTATTCAGAAATTAAAAAATTATAACCCTACTAAACTTTTATCCTATTTCTTCAAGTTTTATTTTTTTGTCAATTAGTATCGTATGTATTTTTCAATTCCGCCTATGTTTTATGTATATAAACATTGAAATAAATTCAATATATAAATGCTGGTAATAATTATGTCAACTGTGACTAAGCGAAAATAACCAAATAACCAAATCATGAACAACACAAATCGATTTGTTACTTTTACAACGCACGAACATGTGGAAAGTGTGACTAATCATATCAATTGAATGCCATGTTTCAATTATAATTAGCTAATGAAACGCTTTGTCTATATGCTGAGAAGAAAAATAAAATTTATAATAATAATAATAACCACATCACGACACAAAATTGACTCAGCCCTGCAGTAACATATAATCTTGTATCGCAGGCGCTAAGCAACGATACGGTATAAACTAAATAGATAAGAATACAACATCCGAGACCGGTATGCGAAACAATGCGTCTTGCAAATAACAGAGAATTCCAACGATCGGAGAGCCAGTGTACTTACCGGCACGAGGGGTATTATATTATATTTTATTAAAGAACAAACTCCACAGCTCTTAAACATAAGAGACGAAAGTACTTTTAGTAAAACTGACCGCCAATAATGGATTAATATTTTACTAATCTATCATATAATATGTAGTTATGTAATGTTTTCAAGGGTGTGGAGTTCTTTGCCTGCCGATGTGTTCCCTGACCAATATAACTTGGGCCTCATTAAGGCAAGAGTGAATAGGTTTCTCGTAGGCAGGCATGATCCACCTTAGACCTCATCGCCGCTTAACATCAGGCGGGTTTGGGGTCAAATGCCTGCCTGGTCATGAATAAAAATAAAAAAAGATATCACTTTCTATGTATCCGCTGTATGATTGACTGTGTGTGTGTGTGGGTTTGGGTATACCATCTTACCATTTATCTCTATCTTTTGCTACTAAATGGGCAACGTTTAGGGGTGCTCTTGGTGTTCACATCAGAGGCATGGTCGTGTTAATAGTCACCGGTATCACTTTCCATTAGGTGAACCATCCATCAGGTTTGCTTGTTTGCCCATGGAGTTGTATTAAAAAAAACATTAAGTTTCGTTCCCAGCCGGTTTCAAACCCGGAACCTTTAGCGTAGCAGTCGGCTGTTTACGCCACTACACCACGAAGGTCATCAACAAACATTTTCTGTTATCTAAATAGGAACCCTTGTATTACTAATGAAGGATTAACTGCTTGTAATGATACAACAGTTTTCATTAGCTACAGTCGATGTAATGGAAATATAAGCAGAAGGCATTATTGGAGATTTCATAGTTTGAAGCAAAGCAAACATGCGCGGTGTAAACATGTCCTGGTTCAGTGAGTTATTTTTATTATTATTATTCTTCCATCAATATTTTTGCCTCAATTTGAAAATTTGTCTTTATTATGTTTTTTTCTTTCTTTAATTAATTAGCCTCTTCATTATTGTTTGATTGTGTATACTTTTCTGGATTTCAATGTTGTGTTGCAATGTTAAATTTACCCTACAATTTTTATGGTTGTTATCTGTTTGTGTACCTTTTTAATAAATAAATATTAACAAATGTTTGATTCCTGGGTCGCTTTCATACATAAAATGTATGAGCTATTCAGACTTGTTTCATGGTTGTTCACGAAGAACTTTCGAGTACGCATACATAAACTCACGCTGTAATTAATCCCTCGAGAGGGATAGACTGAGGTGTTACACACTGCATTTTGCATGTTTATGTTGAGTTCCAGTGTGACAGGTTGCGAATCTGTCGCCACTATCCGGGCACAATGAGGAAAATGGCAATTACAACGTATGGCAACCCAAAGTCAAAATATTTTTATTCGAATAGTCTTAAAATAAGCACCTTCAAATCGTCAAAGATTTTGATTATTTTAAGTCTTTGACTTTAAAGTTGTATGAAATAAAAAGGATGCAATGAACAATGCAATACATGGGAAATGCGATTGAAAAGGATTCACTGATAGAAATAGTGTAACATAATGAGCCAGTCGACAGAACCCAAGACTCGAGCCCTCGACCTGTCGGGTCGGGTCGGTCGGTTAACTAAGACACTTTCGAGTAGCTGTGTTAGTTTTGCCTGGCGTGTACATGAAAATTGTTTCAGTGTGTACACTAGAATTTCGTGCATGTATACGCCAGAACACACACTACCCATATTCACACGGCACCGGCAAAGAACCGGTTGTATGAGAAAATCTTGTCCAGGGAATTAAACCTTTAGTTAGCGCCATCTACTGTCAACGTGGGCAACAACAGGAACGACGTCGCGCCTGCAGCTGTATGGCTGTGGCTGTATAGATATTTTGACAAACACACAATGTAAAAAACTTTGGTAGACGAATAGCGGGAAGAAAAAAAAAATACACGAATTATACGAAAATTAAAAATTATTGTCTATAAATATCCTGAGCTTCTTATTCTTCATAAAAACGTGGTGAAATCATCAAAAACCTTTATTCATTTCAGTATGCTTCATGAAAATATGGCTGTTATTTCAACTGGCAACAGCGGAACAGCAAGATTTCGAACTGTCACTCGACGAAGTTTTGCGTGAAAACAATCAAGTGGTGTCTGGTGGACTACTTGTAGTACCAGTAGTGCCTCACGGACAATTATCAAGGTCACAACACAAAGATAAAGGATCCAAGCAGAGATTCTTCCTGCCTTTTGGGTAATAAAGCAAGAATTTCAAAGATGTAGCTAATGAAGAGAATTCTAAAAAAACGACTGGTTTGAAGCACATCTAAAATTAAACTTTTGGTAACATTCACTTTGTTTTGTTTCTTTGTATTATTCTTCAATACGACATTCCGGCGGATCCGGCGAAAGAAGATTTAACATTATGAATACAAACGTAAACTCAAGTCGTAATCCCTCTATAGGGGCTGGCAGAGGTGCTGACACCGCGTTTCTGTATATCGCAGATTCTGTAATTTGTTATATGAACATGTTTTTATACTATACTTACAGCCACTAATACATGTTACAGTGTAGGGTGAGATACTGCGATAAAGCTCTTGTCACAATATATTAATTAAAATGAAATTATTTACAAAGTAGTGTTGTAGTGACATAACAAACATGCCGTAACATACATGCTACTCACATAGAACAAGTAATTATATGAGCAGCATTATTATATTTAGTTAGTATATTAAGTTTAAATCTGAATATAAAATGAAAATAAAAAAAAGTTACTGGCTATTAGGCAAAGAGCGAAATCACAGCACTCTCTTTCAAGTTGGTTAGTCAAGAACGTTTAAGGAATTCCAAAGGATAGAATGAAACATTTTTTGAAGTGAAAACTTCTTTAGCGGCGTTGTGCACTTTTTTTGGAATGGGCAAAAAATGTTAAACTCGCGTCAGGACACGTGACCTGATCGAAAATTCGTAAGACAGATGGAGAGTAGACGGCTGGCGCGGCGTAGGAGAGGGAGTATCCCCCTCTCATTCTACGGCGCGGCGAAAATGTATGCCTGCGCCTGCTGTTTCGTTTAGGCGGCGCAGGGCGCTTGCGCGCATGTTCGTGTGTGTTTAAACCAAATTCATTATTTAAAAATTCAATTAATAGTTGATTTTTCTATGAGATAAACTTTTTAATTCAATATAAATTGTCATGTTTGTGTACGATAGCCCAATAAATAAATATTGTATTCTACCACATAAATGAGAGTACTTTTATACTGATAATTGAAGCAATTCGTGCAAAATTATTCCCTAACCATTCCAAAATATTAAAGTTTTCACTTCTGCCGGCACTCCCAGAGTCCAACCCGTCGTTTTTTTTTTTGGACAGCGCTATTATGCGGCAATAAACCATGTTTAAACACAAATTTTAATTATCAACATAAAATATAATTTACTGTTATTACAAACAATCTGAATGGTCTGAAATAAATATTTTTTCATAATTGTTATTTATTTTAAATGGTTTTCAACGCAACGCGTTTCATGCTAGCTGCAGATTTGAGGTCCCTAAATAAAGTGAAAAAAGGAGCCCTGTCTCGAAGGTGCGGCAAGCAAAAAACGTAACTGCCCTCCAAAAATGTCTTGAATGATGATAAAGGTCACCAGTTTTTTTTCCGAAGGGCCTCAATTCATTTGCCACTTCAAACTAAGTTTAACATTTGGGCAGCTACCAAAATTCAGGCAAATTCTACCGCCACCGCTGGTGTTACAATTTTTTTAATTCTTATCATTCTCCAGGACTCTTCGTTCCCTGCACCTTTGAAATTATTCATCAGCTCTCCGAGGGAAAGGAATCTCTTCATCGCAGGACCTTTTTCATCGGTGTTTTGGGCAGATATTTTCTGCTATAATCTTTAAGGTAGCTGTGATGATTGGGAAGTGACGTGAGCAGCGGAGCTATGACTTATTCCACGTCATAATACTTGATAATTTTCACGTGGAACCTCGTCCAGTGAGTTCTAAGTTCTGTAGGAGTCATATTTTTAGAAAGCACACTGAAGTAAGTGATTATAATTAAAGTAAAGTTTGGAATTTTAGTGCATTTGTCCAGCATCTGATAGTAATAAAACATGCATATATTTCTCAAATATTTATAAATACACTTCCTTTATAACACTAAGGCTAGGTTCACATGACGGCATATGTACGCGCAGCAGTCTGGCATCACCATTGCTTGACAATAGACGTGGAGGAGGCAATTGCTTATGGATTTTATACCGAAGGCTGAGACGTCGCAGAAGAAGACAAAAACGATATTTTTTAGTGAAAGACTTTCTTCAAGCATGTTTGTCACTTTATATCCCAACCTGAGACTACATGAAGTATTTTTTAATTATTCTATTTGAATAGACCTTAGAGTAGATATTCCATATGGCATCCCTTTTTTCAACTTCGACGATAAGCAGATCGAACGATACGATGTCGTTTTCATTTTTCCTACAGCTATGCGTGTGTACGTCTCAACTCGCGCGGATCAACTGAACAGGTCCTTACAGGTTCGTAGACCATAAACCGCTCGGTGGGTCGCGGTTCAAGTTCTTGCGCTCGGGTCGGAACGCGCCGCGCGTTGGCAGCCGGTACCGCGCGGATAATGTAAACGATAATCACCGTTTATTTTAGTCTTGTACCGCACGGTTAGTTGTTCCGCGTTGTACCGCGCGGTCATATGAACCTAGCCATAAACTCACGCCGTAATTACTCGAGAAGGGTTGGCAGAGGTGCTACACACCGCATTTCGCATGTTTATGTTCTGTTCAGTCCCAGTTTGACAGCTTACAAATCTGCCGCAACTATCCGGGCGCAATGAGGAACATAACAGTTACAACTTACGGAAACCCGTGCCTCAGAAACCGAGACATTTTCTCTATAGCAAAAGTGAATGAAGAAGTTATAAAAACGAATCCCATACTTCTGAATTAATTTCAACAAGCATGGTTTTTGGTTAGTTTTGATGTGACTTTTTGTGCTTTTTTCCTAATTCATTCTTACCGTACCTCTACTCTGAAATGCCGCCACCAAAACTTCAGGCCGACCGATAAACCGACGAACATAAAATCTACGATAGCAATTCATTCGAAATCATTGAGTCGGTGTCTTCGGAGTGAGGTGTTTGATGTAACATACCTCAAACAAAAACCGATCGCAATGAATGTATCTGCGAGCCAGGCTGACTCGACTGAAAGACTTTTGTAGTACGAAACACATGAACATTCGGCCGATACTTCGTTTTCGTTGTTTCGCAGTAGATGTCCAGGATAGGCTTTGACTGCGCATGTTTGCTTAGTTGAATTGCTTTACAGAAAATGATCTCTACCTGAAAATACCTTTTGCCTACGTTTCTATTAAACCAACTGTAGCTAATGAAAAGTGTTGTATCATTATAGTCACTGATAAACTCATTCAAAATACAAGACTTTTTATTAAGATCGGCTTTATTGAAGCTGTAGGGAGCCGATGGAAGTAAGAGGACCAAATTATCTGATCGAATAGATTTGAGGCAGGCTTTTGAGAGAGCAGTAATTAAATTACAAATATGATAAATCAATAAATAGAAAGCACATTGATTCCTCATCGTAATTTTTGTCTCATTTGTTTATTCTTTACTACAAAAGCGTCAGCTTTCTTAATAATTGCAAGTTTTAGACAATGTATTTGTAAGCTGGTAATCTTCGTATCGCCTGTAATTAAATTGTATTATCCATACTTTTAAAACTTGTGACCAGACAAGTAAATTTACTGATGTTTCAATTGCAATAGATTGGTCGAGGGTTCGAGTCTCGGGTGGCCGTATATTGTAGCTGCCATATTGTTCATTGTGCCCAGATAGTGGTGACAGATTCTCAACCTGTTATAGGGACTCAACTTAAACATGTGAAATGCGGTGTTTTACACTTCTGCCAAACCTCTCGGGAGATTAATTACGGCGTGAGTTTATGTTATGTGTTTTAT
This sequence comes from Choreutis nemorana, assembly GCA_949316135.1. NCBI lineage: Eukaryota > Metazoa > Arthropoda > Insecta > Lepidoptera > Choreutidae > Choreutis > Choreutis nemorana. The sequence continues at coordinate 392,147 of OX438622.1, forward strand.
ATTCAATTACAAGTAGTTAATAAATTTGGTAGTATTCCATTAAAATTCAATGCAATCATCCGTATTATCCTTACCTCAGTAATACACGTTAAATTAATAGTTCTAACATGCACTATTAGTTACTTTAATAGAAAGTCTTGTTCTGTTAATGGTGATGTAAATTATTGTAATGATACAAGAGTTTTCATTAGCTACAGCTGAAGTAATGGAAATATAAACAGAAGGCAATATCAATTTGAGTTCACTTGCAGTACATTCAGTAATGCAAAAATGCGCAGTCAAAACCTTTCTTGGTTCGGTAAGTGTTTTAAGAGTTATGTACATGTCGTTTTGTCGCATCCTAGCTGAAAAAGCAAAAAACATAAACTTTGGAACAGCATTTTAATAGTTTTTTTTATTTTATTCAAGACCAGGCAGGCATTTGACCCCAAACCCGCCTGATGTTAAGCGGCGATGAGGTCTAAGGTGGATCATGCCTGCCTATAACAATAATATGTGTATATATTATTACTCAAAACAAAATAAGGGCCACGAGGTATTTTGTCTGTACCATGAAAATAATAAAACCAATATATATATTTTTTTTGTTTCCATAACGAAAACTAATGTTGTTTTTACCGTGTAGACCAAAAAACTTATTCCAATAATAATGATTAAAAAGTTTATTTGCTTTTGAAAGAAAAAATCACATTTAAGGTTAAAAATAAAACGAGTATGCCCTCCTCGTTTCGCTACGCACTCCTGAAGCCTGGAGTGCATGCTCTCAATCAAATGCCTGACATTTTCCATTGGAATCTCTTCTCAGGCCCTTTTAACAGCGTTGATGAGTTGCTGTTGGTTGTGGATTTCCAGATCACCGCCTCTAACTCTTCGTTTCAACTGATCCCACATGTGCTCTATTGGATTTAAGTCCGGACTGTTCGCCGGCCACGGCAAGACTTGAATTTGAGACGCTTCCAGTACAAACCGAGTCGCTTGAGCCGTGTGTGCACGAGCATTGTCTTGCATCAAGATGAATCCAGGACCCGCTCGCTGGGCAAATGGGATCACATGTGGTCTGACAACATCCTCAATATACCGCTGAGCAGTAACAGTACCCTCATTTAAAATAGCGAGCTCAGTTTTGCCGTGTAAGCTTATCCCGCCCCAAATCATTACATTTGGACCACCAAAACGATCGACTTCATGGATGCAGGCTTCTGAAAATCTCTCGCCGCGTCTTCTCCATACTTTAATACACCGATAGTTGTTAAAAAATTTAACTTTGCATTCGTCTGTGAAGAACACCATGCCCCATTGGTTTATGTCCCAGTCCAAATGTTGACGGGTAAATCTTAAACGATTTGCACGATGATTTCTGGTCAATGGAACACGGACAACTCGCCTTTTTGATGCCTGCTGGTCTTCATGCAATCGATTACGAATAGTTTGGTCACTGACACGAGTACCCGTTGTGAGCCGTAAACGATTTTGCAGCTTGCGGGCCGTCGTTGTGCGATCTCGGCGCGCACTTAATCGAATGTAACGATCCTCTTGAGCTGTTGTAACGCGAACTCTGCCCGAACCAGGTCTTCTTCTAACACTGCCGGTCTCTTGGAAACGATTCCATAGATTTTGAATAGCTCTTCGAGAAAATCCCAATAGCAAACCCACAGAACGCTGCGAATGACCTTCTTCAATCATTGTAACGGCTCTGGTTGCTGTCAGCGAGTCCATATGACGCCTGCGTGCTTGTGGCATATTGCAAAAGATGTTTCTGACTCGAGATATCAATGAACTCTGATAATTTCTAATAAACCAAGAAGTTAAGGAAAGCAAAACGACAAAGAAAATGGAATCAAAATTTTCAAAAATAATTTTAAATCAAATTTTATTTAAAATTGTTGCCAGCATTAGATGAATACTACAATATTAAAAAGTTTAGGTATCAAAGAGTTTGTATACTCAATATTTTACTACTTTCAATATGTAAATGTTTAATAATTTACACTAAAATGAAAAAATTCCTCGTGGCCCTTATTTTGTTTTGAGTAGTATATATATATTTGTTTTTGGTAGTTTTGACGACCTCGGTGGCGCAGTGGTGTAAACAGCCGATTGCTACGCTAGAGGTTCCGGGTTCGAATCCCGGCGGGGGCGGGACTTTGTGTTATTTGCAAGACGCATTGTCTCGCTTACCGGTCTTGGGTGTTGTATTCTTATTTATTTAGTAGCATATCGTTGCTTAGCACCTGCGATACTTAGTGCAGGGCTGAGTCAATGTGTGTGTCGTGATGTGGTTATTTATTTAGGTACAGCGCGTGTTTTGTCCCACTTTGCTTGTAGATACCGTATGCCCCGGGCAGCTCGGGGCGGGCACAAAGATGAAGATAAACATTAATATCAGTCTTTTTCGTTATTTAGTTTTGGTATAGACTGGTTTGTTTTATCTTCAGCCCAAACATATCCACTGCTGAACAAATCCACTTAAATTCCAAACTTGACTAAAATAATGTTCACTTGTTTCAGTGTGCTTTCTAAAAATATCGCTCCTAGTGCAACTGGCAACAGCGGAACATCAGAATTTAGAACTATCACTGGACGAGGTTCTACGTGAAAATGATCAAGTAGTCTCAGGTGGACTCATCATAGCTCCGCTGGTCCCTCACAGTAATTCCCATTCATCTTATAGATCACAGCACAAAGGATCCCAAAACCCTGATGACAAAGGTGATGTGATGAAGAGATTCCTTTTCCTTGGAAAGTAAATTAATAATTTCAACGATGTAGGCAATGGAGAGTCCTGGCGAAAGAAAAAAAAATGGTAACAACACGAAATTAAAAAAGAATTGTTCAATAAAACTGTTCGTAACATTAATATTGCTTTTTTGATTTAATTAAATTCGCCTTCTTGATCAAACAATATGCAAAAAACGTGTAACATCTTTGCTTGTAAGCATTTCCTACAGTTCAAGGTTTGTATTACAGAACGTCGTTCAAAAAGCTTTTCAAATAAACAACGACTCAACCGAACATTGATTTGATTCATTGATTGATGTCTTCGTTAAGTGACGACAAATAAAATTGGCTGAAATAGTAAGCTCATGGAAAATCGTGAACTGCTTTTTATAGAAAAATGATAATAATAACCACATCACACTTTTAAGAATACTACATCCAATACCGATAAGCGAATTTCAAATAACAGAATATCCGCCCCCGCTGGGATACGTATTTGAATTTTCTATCTTAGCAGTCGGCAGATATTTTATAATTTGTGTGAAGAATACTATTGCCGTTTTTCCGTGATTGAATGAAGAAAATTTTTACATCTATCTTTCCCATCTAAAGTGTCACTAGTTGTTGGCCCGCGAATTCGTGAATTTTTCCGATTCTACTTTTCGGGATAAAGACAATTCCTACAGAACAAATATATATATTTTTTTGTATATTTATTTAGAGGCTTTTAAACAATGTCAGCCTCATTGAACATAAACAAAATGTCAAAAATAATACTTAAAAAAATAAAATAATAATAACAACTTTATTAATATATTCACTATCGGGCTTCAAAAAAAGCTTTATACATATAAAATATCATTTTAACTGATTCCGAAAAGATGATGCTAAAATGAATTGAAGAACACCAAAAGTTCGGAAAATTTGTTCTCTTTCACGCTCGACCCGGACACGTTCCATCGACAAATGTTGCACATCCTCAACAGTTCCACACCTCTCACAGTTAGGTGAATTAACTTTACTCATTAAGAAGGCAAAGCTATTTAATGGGACGTGCCCTAATCGAAGCCTGTGTGCAGTTACAACGTTATTTCTATCTATGCTACTAACAGAAAACCAAGGAATACGAGGAGGCTCGCAAACTATTAGAACAAAGATAATAAAAATCGTTCCAATCGAATTAATAAATAGAAAATTATAAATAGTTTTTTGTATACAACATCAAGAGACGATTGTCAATTGACACGACAATGCCCTTGATCTTCGAGAGCGCCAAGAGCTCTGCCATGCGTTGCCCATGTAGAGGTGAAGATATACCTCGCGATTCGATCAGATTACACCTCTCGTGTCGATAATTACACTGGCTCCCCAATCCTTGGAACGGAAACACTGCGACTGCTTCTCGTTGTAAATATAAAGGAGGGCGGCACTGATGCAGACGATCTCGCACATCGTACGTAATGGTGAAATGTGATTGTTAAAATGATTGTTACTCAATCACGTAATAACAGCTGGTGATATTGAAATTAAAATTATCATTAAGGTGATAAATTATCTGTTTAAAATTATTAAACAGATAATAGGTCACCTTTAATAATACATAGGAAACTTTAATCCTGAACAAAAAAAGGTTCCTGAGAGACAAGCTAGTATTCCTATAAATTCAATGCTGATCGAGCGTAGCGAGTGAAGTTCTCAGTCTACTTGAGCAATCTATCGTTTGTATGTTCGTTTGTATTAATGTTTGTCGGAGGATAACTCGAGTATCGTTGATCGGATCGTCGTGAAATTTGGTGGGTATATTAATGAGGCACAAAGAACTTTCAAGTTTAAATATGAGCCAAATCTGACCAGGGGTCAGGCGTTAAACAGTTCCGTCAGTGATAATTGAATCAACTGTGACTTATAAAACGCTGATACCAATCAGAATTTCATAACATGATGAAATACAAATCAATTTATGTTTCCTTTAAAAGTGTGACTAATTAATCAAATTGAGTACATTGTTTCATTAAAATGATAGTTAATGGAACATTTAGAAACGCACACGAATTCACATTATCAGCAAATCGAAAGTTACAAGGCAATTAAAGTGTGTTCTTATTTTTTTTATATTCATGACCAGGCAGGCATTTGACCCCAAGCCCGCCTGATGTTAAGCGGCGATGAGGTCTAAGGTGGATCATGCCTGCCTAGGAGAAACCTATTCACTCTTGCCTTAAAGAGGCACAAGTTATATTGGTCAGGGAACACATCGGCAGAATTCCACACCCTTGCAGTACGCATTATGAAGGAGCTATCGAAGCTTTTAGTCCGGATGGTCGGAATATCTACCACAAAAGGATGCAACTTCAGCCTACGTCTTGTATGCCGATTACAAAAGGGGGCCGGTGGAATTAAATTGTGCAATTCCTGCGCACACTCTCCGAAATGTATCCTATAAAATACCGATAGACACGCAACTTCACGGCGGTGGCTGAGGTCATGAAAGTTGGCAATATCATCGTCAATCCCGATTATTCTTCGGGCTCGCTTTTCAAGAGTCTAAAGCTGCTAGCTGATACTTGGCTGAACCATCCCAAAGAAGACAGCAAACAAGGCCGAATTTGCGCCTTATACAGGGCAAGCCGTTGTTTGGGCGTGAAGTATCGCCTAACCCGGGATAGAACACCAAGCTTTTTAGGAGCCGTTTTGGCTATAGACTCGATGTAGGAGCCGAAATTCATGTTCGACGATATTTCCAGGCCAAGAAGCTGCATATGATTAGTTTTCGGTATTGATACACCCCGAAAAGTCGGAGTCAGCTGGAAGGGACTTCGTTTGGCGGAAAAAACACACGCCTGTGGATAAGGATTCATAGGGATTATATACCTATATATCAAATGCGTAATTTTTATAATATTCTATTCTATTACAATCTCCATCCGTTTATTGCAGTAACTAAAGTATTAATGATTTTTATTCTTAAAATATTTCGTTTTATACTGGAATTTGTCACTATTTTCCCACGTTTTTATACACTCACTTTCTTGTTTGTTTGTTTGTCGTTCCGGTTGGATTTTTGCAACTCAATTTTGAGGCACTTCCCGACAAAATAGCAGGCTGAAATTTTCGGGGTAGCTTCAAACCCGATGACAATGCAATTTACAACTATAAAAACGGCTGGACCGATTTTGATAAAATTTGTATGGAGAGACTTTTGAGGCAGATTTTTTTAATTTTTTTATGTGACGTTTTAGTTGATTGGCCCTCTTTCAGCCCCGTAGGGTTATTTTCTTATTTTTAGGACATTTAAAAACGTGGGTTTTTAGATTTTTTAAATCTTTTAATTATTTCAAAATATAACTACAAAACTGTATGCATTTCATAAAATGATATTGGTTTTTAGATTGAGATCGTTTATATCAATTTTTACAAATCAAATTCATTTCATAGGAACATTGTACAAAATAAGTAACAATTTTAAGGGTCACATATTTCGCTGTTATAAAAGTATTTTGACAATAATGGGAAATAGTAGGGAAGCAAGTGCCAGAAACGACTTTTGGACAAAAATAAGTCTCATATTGCCTATTTCATCATTATTATTCAATAACGTAACACATTCATTTCATTCATTCATTTTATTTGATTCAAGTTCTAGGGCAAACAAGCGGTCGGCCCACCTGATGGAAACTGATAACACCACCTATTGACACGATTACACTGCCTCTCCAATCCTTCGACCTGAAACACAGCGAACTTCTTCACGTTGTAAACAGAAAGGAAGGTGGTACCAACCCGAATGATCTCGCAAGTAGATCAACTAACATTCATAATGACAATGTGGTTCCAATGGAAATAAATTGGCGATTTGACTCATCATATATATTTTTTTATTCAGAAAAGTAATGTCCAGTATTGGCCGGGCATTGATATGGTGAGTCAAACATTACTTCTCTGAATAAATAAAAATCTTTCGCTGTTTTCGTCTTTTTATCTCCACTAACTTTTTCTTAGAATTAACATTATGAGAATTGATAGTTATATATTATGCGTGTAAAAAAGGCAAGTAGCAAGTTATAGTACTAGATTATTAAGACTAACAATCTAAGATTTCCAACTTTTTAGAATAAGTCTACGTCCACCAGGCTCGCTTATTGATATATAAAATCAATACCGTAAGCCCCATCACGCCACCTTGGAGAACACCGTATGTTTTCTCTATAACAGATTTTCAGAACACTTCTCCTATTTTATTTGTACCACGGTGTCAAACAAGCCTACAGCCTTTTGCCAACCTAGTGGTAAGCCGTCACCGTAGCCTAGACGTTTGCAATACCAGGGGCATCAAGACTGATCCTGCAAGAACGTTTTACACTTATTTGAAGATCTCCATGCTCTAGTTATTTGGGGAAACCCTGCCTCCTCATTTATAATAGCATCGTAGGCTTGAATATTTAAAACATCCTTTAGTTGCTTAGAATTGTTAGGTTTGTATGAAACTAACAATGCTAACAAAATGTTTAGGTTTATCGATGCTGTTAGATTTTTAAATACAATATCATGAACAAACAAGCAGACTGTTCACCTGTTGGAAAGTGATACCGACGCTTATTGACACGACGATGTTTTTTATGTCTGAGAGCGCCAGTACCTCTGCCAATGCTTTGCCAATATAGAAATGAACATGTTACACCTCTCATGTCGGTTACTCTGGCTCCAATAATAATAACCACATCACGACACACACATTGACTCAGCCCTGCATTAAGTATCGTAAGAACTTGTGTCACAGGAACTAAGCAATGATATGGTGTATACTACTTAGATAAGAATACAAAATCCAAGACCGGTAAGCGAAACAATGCGTCTTGCAAATAACAAAAAGTCCCGCCCGTACCGGGATTCGAACTCGGAACCTTTAGCGTAACAGTCGGCTGTTTACACCACTGCGCCACCGAGGTCGTCAATCATCGGAAACAAGGCACAGCGAACTGCTTGACGGCAGAAATAAAAAGGTGGTACCAACCCGAACCATCTCGCACATATTTCTACCACCTAAAAAATAGGGTGTCTGATATTTATGGATGTAAGACATCGATGGCGCTTTGGTTTAAGCAGCCGACTGCTACGCTAAAGATGCCGGGTTCGACTTTGTATTGTTTTCAAGATGCATTGTTACGCTTACCGGTATTGGATATTGTATTCTTATCCATGTAGTTTATACCGTATCGTTGCTTAGCGCCTGCGATACAAGATTATATCTTATTGCAGGGCTGAGTCCATGTGTGTGTCGTGATGTGGTTATTATTTTATTTCAACCATCCAACATACACAATTCTTGCTATGTTAATAGAAAGTCTTGTACTTTTAATGAGGTTGTAACTGCTTGTAATGATACAACACTTTTCATTAGCTACAGTTGATGTAATGGAAATATAAACAGAAGGCAACCCATTGGAAAATAAACAGTCTGAAGCAATTCTACAAAGCAAACATGCGCAGTCAAAGCTTATCCTGGTTCGGTAAGTAAAATATAAATAACAATAAAGATCTTTATTTTTAAATCGAAACTTGACAAAAGTATCTGATATAATAGCTACAATAGAAAGTGCAATAGCTAAAAACTGTGTCGCGGCCATTATCACCTCTGATTCACCACCTACTTACAGCAGCCCTATGGGCGAATCTTTCATTGACGTCACACTTTCAAGTGCGTACGTAAAAATCTCTAATTGGCGTGTCCTTCCTGATGCGTCATGTAGTGATCACCGTTTGATCGTGTACGAGTACAACCCTAAGCTGATACAAGATATCGCGCCCCGTTCACAAAGCTTTCGTTATAAAACCAGACGTGCAGACTGGTGCTTTTTAGTTCATTTTTTGCGTCACATGCTGGAGACTTCACTCACCCGCGTCTATCGGCAACAGAAAGCGCTGAAATTATGACGGATACTTTCAATTACTGTGCTGATGTAACACTGGGACGAACATCTATATCCAGTGTGAAAAGATGTGATTGGTGGAATGATTCTCTGATAGGAATTCGTAAGAAATTTAGAAGCGCACGTCGTAAATTAAATAAAGTTAAAAAATCCCTAGGACAAGATACTTCGTCAGATAGGTATGATAGCGCTTTAATTGCTTTAAGAGTTGCTAGGTCTCACTACCGTGCTGCAGTCCAAAAATCAAAAACTAATTTACTTCGGAAAGTAGTTGATAGGTTAGACAAAGAGGGGCCATGGTCACCCATATATCATGAGTTCAAAGCTAACAGAGCAACTGATCAAGCATTTATTTCAAACATCAAAATAAATGATGCTCACACTCTTGGTGTTGAGGAGACGGCGGAGGCCCTTCTTAACGCTCTCATTCCGGACGACACTACTGAAAATGATACCGACTATCATCGAGAAGTTAGGCTCATGGCTGCAGTTCCACCCACATCTCCTTCGTCTTTAGATGAATTTGTCAAAATTGTTAGGGCGTTACTGGTTAATAAGACCTCTGGGGCAGACAAAATATCGAATAAGATGATCCAGGAAGCCTTAACGTCCGCTGGGGATTCTATTTTAATTGTGTATAACCGTTGCATTGCTGAAGGGGTTTTTCCTCCAATTTGGCGCCGCGGTCTAATTAAAATCATACCTAAAAGCGGTGATAAGCCACCTGATGATCCGAAATCGTATAGACCCATTACCCTTCTACCATCCCTGGGTAAACTTCTAGAGCGTCTTATCGTACCTCGGCTTCTTCCGGGCGGTCCAACTTTTCACGAACGTCAATTCGGTTTTACTATCGGCAAATCAACAATCGACGCGGCTATCTCGGTGAGAAAATCGGTAGAATCGTCGGAGTTTAAATACGTCATAGGTGTATTCCTAGATATCTCTGGTGCTTTTGATAATGCATGGTGGCCAATCTTATTGCTCAAACTTAAAAACAGAGGTAGTTACAGCAATGTATATTCCTTTACAATACAATACAATTACTTTATAAATGGAACAACTAAGCTTCAACTTGGTCATCATGCAGTGTCGAAGGCTTTGACTCGGGGCTGCCCACAGGGTTCAGTGCTAGGGCCGTATCTCTGGAATATCGGATTTGATGACTTTTTTGTCTATACCGTTACCGGCTAACTGTTCGCTCACGGGATATGCAGACGACGGTCTCCTGCTTATTCAATCTCATACAAGAACAGGAGTTGAGTTGTTAGCTAAGTCCTGCCTACGTCTGGTGGCCGACTGGGGAAAGAGAAATCATCTTGAGTTCGCAGCCCATAAAACACAGTATTTAATGTTAAAAGGAAACTTAGTAGGGCTACCGCGCTTTAAATTTAATTCAGTTACAGTTAAAAAGAAAGACTCAGTTTGTTATCTCGGTTTGATACTTGAAAAGAAATTCCATTTTATTGAGCACATTAAGCAAGTTAGCGAAAAATCAAAACGAAATTTTTATGCGTTAAATAGAATATCAACTTCGACCTGGGGATTGTCGTTTAAGTCATTAAAAATAATTTATACTGCTACTTTCTTGGGTTGCATTTGTTACGGAGCCCCCGTGTGGGCGGATAGAGCCACAATTGGCGCTGCGCGACGTAAATTGCTTCAGAGTCAGAGATTAGCGTAAATTTTTCTTTGTAAAGCGTATAGAACCGTCAGCACTGAGGCCCTGCCGATTCTTGCGGGCGTTTTACCGGTAGATTTGGAAATACAACGGCGTGCGGCAATGTATTACAACTCGCGGAATGGTATGAGTTCAGATTTTCTAAAACCGAAGGATAGGGCTAAAATCAGTAGATTATTTGATAGCAACGACAACGTTCATAAAAAACTAATCGACGAATGGCAAACTAGATGGGATACTTCGACTAAGGGGCGGCATTTATTTAATTTTTTCCCTATAGTGCGCGAACGGTTAAATAAAACGTGGCTTGATATCGATCATTGCGTAGCCCAATTTCTAACCGGGCATGGTAACTTTAAGGGCAAACTTTATTCATTTAACTTGGTGCCGTCACCTTTTTGCGAATGTTCAACGTCGGATCAAGAATTTGTGCAAACTGCCCATCATATCTTGTGGGAGTGTAGTCTCTGGCATGACGAACGGTTAATCATGTTGAATTCGATTGAAGTATCTGCGTGTAGTCCTATTTATTACCTAGATCTTGTGAAAACGAAGGGAAACTTCCGTGCCTTTAAAAAGTTTTGTCACCAATATTACTGGTGTAAGATTTAGGTTAGTATCTAATTTATCCCCTGTTAGTTAGTGGCATACCGTGGTGTTTAGACGGTCAGGCGTCTCCTGACTGTCTCCCCTTTAGATTTTTGGGCCTCTGGGCCATTTCAATTGCTGTCTCCGCTTTGCTGGGAGGGAAGTCTGAAACCGCTTTCTTACTACCTCCTATTTCTTCTGATTAAGTTCGTTGCGGGTCCCAAGACAGCCGGTAGGGTGTCCGGGCACAGCCTGTGCATCACTGCACAGCTGCATTATTCGTTGATTATTCGATCAAAGGACGCCACTGTTGATCCTGATAAACAGGAGTTGCAGTGGTGGGACAGAGTGGCGGGTGTGCCCCGAAAAAAAAATGACCTAATCAAACTCAAAAATGGCAAAAATTAATAAAACTACCGCAACACTCATGCCGACAACAATCTTCTATACAACTAATGATATTATCCCCAATTTATTACCCTACTACGGCGAAGAAAAAGGAATATGATTTTAACCGGTTTGTGTGTATGTATGAATGTTCATCTGTTCCCTCATAACTTCTAAACTACTTATCATAAATTGACAAATGAAATATCGTTAGATAGGTCTTGTTTGTCCGCTAGTTATAGGCTATATGACGTCACATAAAATTGAGTAACTGATTAAAATAATCCAGTGAGTAAGTTTGCCTAATAATGTAGGTGGCATGTGACCACGGATAAATTTAATCGTTAACTTTGACAATATTTTCTTGTTACACACTTTTTAGAGCGCGGTTTTCAGTGGTCGGGTTTTAGTTTTTTCAACTAATTTATTTGATGAATGGTCATGAAAGTTTTAATTCTCAAAACCAATCAAACGAAAATATGTAAAAATTTGTTGTAACGTATACACCTCTTGCTTTCTTAATAGAAAGCCCTGTTCTTTAAATTGGGTTGTAAATGGTTGTAATGATACAACATGTCTCATTAGCTACAGTTGAGGTGAAGGAAATATAAACAGGAGACATCAATTTGGGGCCATATGTTGAGAAGAAATTCAGCAAAGCAAACATGCGCAGCCTAAACTTGTACTGGCTCAGTGAGTGTTTATAAATGTATATTTTTTAGAACATATCAATTAGGTAGCTAACGGCCTGCCTGATGGTAAGCAGTCACTGTGGCTTATTGATGTTTACAATACCATGGCTATGACCAACCCGTCATCGAATTTAACATGATGTGAGGCTACTGTACTTATGTAGTACCTAACGCGGACTGCCTTGTATACTACATAATTAATTTTTATATACTGACATACATAAACTGACGCCTCAACTAATCCCTCGAGAGGGGTAGGTGGAGGTGTTAAACACCGCATTCCGCATGTTTATGTTGAGTCCCAGTGTGACAGGTTGCGAATTACGGGCGCGATGAGGAACATAGAAGCTACAACCTTCGGTAACCCGAAACTCGAATCCTCGACATGTCGGGTCCGGTCGGTCTGCTGATTAAGGCACCTAACAAACTGAGCTACCACGTCACGTCCTCAATGGGCATAGAAGAATATTTTGACTTTTATGTTTGGAATTTTATTACTAATAAACATTCTTCATACTTCCAGTTTGCTGTCTGCAAATATGGCTCCTAGTTCAACTAGCAACAGCGGAACACGACCACCACGAGTCGGAAGCGGAACACGCTTTACGAGAGAACCAAGAGTCGGTATCGACTGGACTACTCATAGCACCAGTAGTGCTGCCGGTCCACTCGAATGCATACAACGATGCTACGACATCAGTACATGATGCCGCAACAGCCCAAAATGTTTTAGAAGCAATGAAACGAGTACGAATACGCTTCGGAAAATGAACGCATAATTTCAAAATCAAGAATTACTAAATCAAAATTTTAAAAAACCTGCGAAATATAAATCTTCAAAGCAATTTTTTTGTTGGCTTATTTCATTAACTACGAGTAATTTGATTGGATGATTTCGATGGGTCGGTAAAAGTGATTGTGAGGTCGTGGGCACTATATCAAACAATTCCTCGGAGATCTCCCTATTATACCAGGTAGAACAGAAAAAAAGAATCGAAGTCTTCTCTAACTTAAGGGTTCAATGCCGCTCGTGATCTCGAGATCACCACCGATCACAGCCGACTGCTACGCTTGAGGTTCCGGGTTCGAATCCCGGCGGGGGCGGGCAGATTTCCTCGGGAAACGTTCGATTCAAGTGGTTTTGGAGGGTCTCTTGTCCAAACAACAAGCAATCGACGCTGGTGTTCTCCAGGGGTCAGTTCTGTCCGCAACACTATTCCTGCTACACATTAATGATCTGCTAGTTCCTGGAACAGTTGGTTATGCAGATGACACTACTGTTACGGACAGATACTTCTCCAGTTCTCGGGCCAGTCGGAATGAAATTCAGTCTTGTCGAGAGTCTCTAGTTGAGCGCTTGAATCTGGCACTTCAATCAGTCTCGGACTGGGGTGAAGCCAATATTGTTAGATTCAATGCAGCCAAAACACAGGCGTGTGTTTTTTCCGCCAAACGGAGTCCCTTCCAGCTGACTCCGACTTTCCGGGGTGTATCAATACCGATAACTTATCATATGCAACTTCTTGGCCTGGAAATATCGTCGAATATGAATTTCGGCTCCTACATCTATAGCCAAAACGGTGGTTAAAAAGCTTGGTGTTCTATCCCGGGTTAGGCGATACTTCACGCCCAAACAACGGCTTGTCCTGTATAAGGCGCAAAATCGGCCTTGTTTGGATTTGATGGATTGATTGCTGTCACCTTTGGGATGGTTCAGCCAAGTATCAGCAAGCAGCTTTAGACTCTGTTGAAAAGCGAGCCCGAAGAATAATCGGGATTGACGATGATATTGCTAACTTTCATGACCTCAGCCACCGCCGTGAAGTTGCGTGTTCGGTATTTTGCACATCGGTATTTTCGAATTGCACAATTTAATTCCACCGGCCCCCTTTTGTAATCGGCATACAAGACGTAGGCTGAAGTTGCATCCTTTTGTGGTAGATATTCCAACCATCCGGACTAAAAGCTTCGATAGCTCCTTTATAATGCGTACTGCAAGGGTGTGGAATTCTTTGCCTGCCGATGTGTTCCCTGACCAATATAACTTGGGCCTCTTTAAGGCAAGAGAGAATTGGTTTCTCCTAGGCAGGCATGATCCACCTTAGACCTCATTGCCGCTTAACATCAGGCGGGTTTGGGGTCAAATGCCTGCCTGGTCATGAATAAAAAATAATAAAAAAAGAGTGTGATATGTAAATTATTGTTTTAAAGTTAAATTTTTGAATTATTTGTAAAATCTTGTTTTGAATTAAGTTAAAATGAATGTTAATAATTATAGTTAAATTTATTTTATTTATTGAAATTGGCACATCAACAGCGTGTAAATAAATCTATACAATATTTTATTATAAGGGTGCATAGTCTAGTGTACGCGCCACATGCACACACCATTAATGGTGCAGGCGTAACAAGACAATATAATAAATACATTTACAAATTACTAATTTATATGAAATAAAAATGAACTATTAAACTTAAAATAAAAACAAAAATAGAATCCTAAAAAATTATGACAAATAATATTAATATTAATAAAAATATCTAGGATTAAAACAATTGTGCTAAGTGTTATCAGAGTCAGGATTTTTAATTAAAAGCCGCCTTATCTGATGCTCAGTGTTGTGGAAGATGTCAATGTCGCCGTTCAAAGACACGCTCATATTATAGCTCATCATCATCCTATTAAGAGGGGCGTGTTGTCCAAGGTTTGTTTTGGAGAAAGAGGTAGCGAGGAGATTGGTGATTTTGTGCCTTGGGATCCTGTTGGGAACTGACATTTTTATTTTGTCTAATAGGGCAGGTGAAACCATATTCCCGTGGATGATCTTATGCAAAGACACAACCTCACAAATCTCGCGTCGCCTCTCGAGGGAGAGCATGTTGAAGTGGGCCAACCTGGTCTTATAGTCTGCTCGGTAGGGACAGTTTCGGTCTTTATACGCAAGGAACTTTGTGAAGTTTTTCTGCACACGTTCGAATCTTGCTTTGTGAGTGACATACGAAGGACTCCAAAGTAAGTAAAATGATTGTTATTTTGTATATGGATGATTTTTTTCCCGAAATAAATGGTTTATAATAATGGTTCCTTTCACGTGACTACATTTCCACTGATGCTGGATGAGGTTGAACACTACCTTGGCAAACCTAAGTCGTTTTCTGTTGGTCCAGATAGTCTTCCACCTTTTATAATACATGGCAGTAAATAAACTCCTTCAACATGATAATAATAATAAACCACATCACGACACACACATTGACTCAGCTCTGCAGTAAGTATCGTAACAACTTGTGTCACAGGAACTAAGCAACGATATGTTATAAACTACATGGATAAGAATACAACATCCAAGACCGGTAAGTGAAAAAATGCGTCTTGCAAATAACAAGTCCCGTCTGAAATCCAATTGCAAAGACCAACCGGAATCCCAAAAGAGGGAAGCTTGCTTAATAGGCTACCGTGCCAAACCTGATCAAAGGCCTTGAAGACGTCAAGTGAAACTGTGATAGCTTCACCGTATCTCTCTATAGCCTCGCTCCAAAGGTGGGTGGCGTACACAAGAAGGTCCCCAGTAGACCGACCTCGGCGGAACCCGAACTGAAGATCACTGAGGAGATCATTGTCTTCAAGGTAACTGAGGAGACGATTATTCAGTACACGTTCCATAGTCTTACAGAGTACAGAAGTGACTGAAATGGGTCTATAGTTAGCTGGGTCGGCACGGCTTCCTTTTTTGGGCACAGGCTGCACGTTAGCTAGCTTCCACGACTTGGGAAGAACTCCAGTCTCAAGTGAGAGGCGATACAAGCGTGTTAGGATGGGAGACAACTCAGGAGCACAGTTGCGCAGCACCACTGCAGGGATTCCATCAGGACCACTAGCCTTGTTCACGTCTAGACTTTGCAGGATTTTAAGTACCTCTTTTTGGTGTATATGAACATCTCGCATGGAGACATTGCAGCGAGGTATTGAAGGAAGAATCCAGACGCGAGTTTGCCGGAAAGAGATTAGCAAACAAGTTTGCTTTCTCTTCCGCGGTGTGAGCCAGCAAGCCATCTGGTTTTAACTCTTATTATAATCTAATTCTATTACTGTCCCGTTAACGTTTCCATCCAATGTTGTTGCAATGGGCAGTCAAAACGATTTGATATCATCTGCAGGATGCTGTTACTACTGAGGGAGGCGACTTGTTTCCGTCTAATGGCTTCAAAGCAATCAGTACGCGCCTCCGCAAACATTCCCGATGAGCTGCAGAAACGAGGCAGTCGCAACAGCATCCTGAAGACATTATTGTATTGGACGCGCAGAGCGCTGACTATAATTAATTAGGGGTATAATTAAACCATAGGCTGCTCGAGTAAAACTGTGGGCTACTCCCGCATTTTACTTTCACTTAGGTACACACACACATATTTATTTACACTATACAAATTAATAAATTTATTAAATAACCTAGCAGTAATACATTAATATTTACATTCTCTTACAATTACTTACAAACTAAAATTACATTTAACAATATCGTGCTGGTCGTGAACCAGCTGACGGCGGACGGCCCGATACAATGGAAACGCCTCCGAGCGATCGTTCTGGTTTTATTAACAATGCGCTACGTCACCGGCAGCGCACGAGCACCCTGCGTGCGGCCACTCGGGGCGCGGCCTCCAGTCCGAACCTATGCCGACTGTACAACGCACGTCGTACGGATACCTACTCGCTTTGCTTATGTTCAGTGCCTATCTTTGCTTATTCTGTTTTCTTGTGCTATTTGCTTTTGCTATTTGCTTGTGCTATTATGAACTGCATAATATGAACTAGTGACTCATTTGCCTTCATTATAAATATAAATTGTGTGGTGTAGAATAAAAGTGTATACCTACTGGACTTTGTGTTTGGATTGCTACGCCATCATCACGCAAGTACAAATACACTACCACACATCACCAAAATACGACTGGCAGTAAGCTTTAAATAGTGTAATTTTCAGTTCCTTTGAGCATCGAGCAAACCTTCGAATAACCACATTTCCGCGAGCTGCCAGCCCCCTGCATTCCTTCTCAATGTCCTCGTTCTCAAGTGAACGTTCTCAGTGAGACTTTCCGTTACAACATGTCCTAGGTACCTAAAACTTGACACCACTTTCAAAGCCGCACCATCCAACAGAATAGGTGGAACACTTATC
Source organism: Choreutis nemorana (assembly GCA_949316135.1). Classification (NCBI taxonomy): domain Eukaryota; kingdom Metazoa; phylum Arthropoda; class Insecta; order Lepidoptera; family Choreutidae; genus Choreutis; species Choreutis nemorana. Next base: position 409,320 of record OX438622.1, read on the forward strand.
GGTTTTATCTTTCCACTCCTAAACACAAGAACTTCGCTCTTCTTAGAGTTATACCGAAGTCCATGTTCCACCGCATATGACGACTCACAGATTTTGACAAGTCTGCGATCTGATCCCACCGACGGTCCAAGCAGCACCATATCTTCGGCGTAACTAATATTGCTTACGCAAGTTCCATCAACAAAAAACCCAGCATGAGTACTGCCAAGACTGCCGATGAAGTCGTTAACGTACAAGCTGAACAAACTAATAGACTATTGCTATTGTCAAGTTAAACTTTTGCATCCAAGAGATGTGACGAAAGAAACAGTATCCAAGGTGTGTTGGTGAACTGTATAAATGCTAGTGGAAATAATTTGCAGTAACATCTTTTCCACTGTGCGGTTTATTTTGGTATGATACATGCTGCGAGTAACGTACCTTTAGAACTTAACCTGGAAACACGGTGTCAAAACACCACGAAGTTTATTCGGAAGACCCCGTTGTATTATTTTTAGGTAGTCGATGTATGCTAAAGATATACGTGCTTTCGGGTCAGCTCGCAGAATAGAAAATTCAGAATACGTTTTAGATGCATTTTTTCCCACGTTTTTCTACACTCACTTTCTCGTTTGTTTGTCGTTCCGGTTGGATTTTTGCAACTCAATTCTGAGGTACTTCGCGATAAGCTAGCGGGCTGAAATTTTCAGGGTAGCTTCAAACCCGATGACAATGCAATTTGCAACTATAAAATCGTGATAGAAAAAAAATTAATAGATTTTAAAAATCTACAAACCCACGTTTTTAAATGTCCTAAAAATGAGAAAATAACCCTATGGGGCTGACAGAGGGGCCACTCAAAACCTGGGGGTGTACCACGTTTTGAGTGGCCCCTCTTTCAGCCCCGTAGGATTATTTTCTTATTTTTAGGACATTAAAAAAGTGGGTTTTTAGATTTTTTAATCTATTAATTATTTTAATATCTGTAATTTTGTCAAAAGTAAACCTAACAGCAACTTTTAGTTGGATGATTGCTCGTTAATATTTTAGAAACATTAATGTCAGATAATCTGTAGAGTGTATTATAGAATGCTTGAACTGCAGTCATTGGATTTAAACCAGCGTTCCAATTGGCTAACATTAAAGCTTGATACAGAGATGTCAAGTCTGCCTTTCGAAAGATCTTTAAGGTGATCAAGGTTGTAAAACAAAACTGCGAGGAGCAGCTGGATATCTTATTTCGTTGTTTAGATGCGAATGATATTGATTAATACGAATCAAACCGCCACCCTCACCAGGCTCTATCAAGACTGCCTCTACGCACTCTTGCACTACGTCTTATTTGTGACCATATATATTTGACACCTTGCTGTTGGAAAATTTAAAAATAATCATAATAATTGGCAGATGCATTATTAAGATTATGTCACCAACAGCATAATAGATTAAACCATTTCGATTTAAGAAGGAGCTCTCGATTTTGGTAAACCAATCAAAATATACACTATCAAAGTCAAAGTCAAAATATTTTTTATTCAAATAGACTTAAAATAATTACTTTTAAATCGTCATCTTTTTATACTACCACCGGTTCGAAATGCTATATCTACGGGGAAGAATCCGGCGAGAAACCTCCGTAGTTGCCTTTTTCAAAATAATTACAACATTTTGTAAATGAAATACAGTTCTCTAATTGTAAACCTAATTTTTCTATAACTAAGTTATATAAACCAAACTTTATATAATATTGAAGTTGATGACCAAGTCTATATTATAAAATAAAATACTAAATTACATGAATTACAAATGATGCAATGAATGTTACTTATGAAATATGCGATTGAAAAATATTTATTAATAATGAAAATAGTGTAAATAGTAAGTTCATTTTAACCGCAGATCTTCATTGCAATCTTTGCACTTCAACTGTCTGTAAGATAAACCTGTGCAGTGTGTGTGTGTTACTTCCATATATCTTTATCCTCTACATAATTTTGAATTTTATAGAAAGCCTTCTTAATTAAAACTTGTTTCACATGTTTTTTAAATTTCGTGTCTGACATTTCAGTTACATTTTTTGGTATTTTGTTGTAAAAACAAACACAGTTTCCAATAAATGACTTATTAGTTTTTGACAATCTAACTGTAGGGATAATTAATTAATTATTATTTCTAGTATTAAAACCGTGGCCTAGCCTTTCAAATTCGCTTAGGTGTTTTCTTACATACATAATATTATCAAAAATATACTGGGATGGTAAGGAATAATTGTCTTAATGAATGTCGCGGCTTCAGTTTATACATAGCTCTTATGGCTCTTTTTTGTAGAATAAAAATAGTATCTATTTCGGCCGCACTACCCCATAGTAGTAAACCATAATACATGATACTATGAAAATAGGCAAAATACACCAGTCTAGCCGTGGGTAGATCCTTTAAATTTCTAATTTTCCCTTCTGCAAACGCTGCCGAACTTAATTTACCACTAATTGATTCTATGTGAGCACTCCACTGCAATTTTGAATCAATATTAATACCTAAGAATTTCATCGAGTCTATGATATTGAGCACATCATTATTTATTTTAACATCCGTGGATGCTGTCCGCACATTAGGTAAAGAAAATCGGAGGCACTTAGCCTTTTTACCATTTAGAAGTAGATTATTAGAACTAAACCAATCCGTTTCTTGTTTTAACGTCGAATTTATTTCATTTATTTTATTATTGTTTCTATTATCAAATGCATTAGGTCTAACATACTAGGCCGCTAGGAGAAATCCGCCACCGTAAGAGGTGCGATCTCTTCGAAGCACTGACCAGCTTTCTGCAATTAATTCGGCATCGAAGACCCGAGTTAAGGAAGGTTTCGGTGGCTGCTACAAGATCATATCTTAATAATAACAAATCAGTGTTCCAACTCAGAAATTTCCTATTTATATCCCGCACGTTTTGATAGAGCATAGCAAGGGTGGAAAGATTCTGTCTTGTGGTCAAAATATTAGCGTCCGTGAGTTCGTTGAGTTGCTTCGGCTTCATTCCTGATAAGACAAAAGTTACGCCGCCATGGTTTTCTACACAGGTTTTGTGGCTAGTTTCTAAGCTATAACTTTATCTGAAACGCCATGGGGAACCAACAATTTGAATGACGCATACTGTCCTTGGGGTTTCAATGCTTCAACCTCATAGTCGCAATTGTAAATTGACTTTGTTTGTGACGGGTATAGGAAGCACTGTGAGGAGGCTGTATAAAATCCTTACTATTACTGTGAAGCAAGTGGGAGTAATCGATAGAAAAATTTCTGATGCGGTAGTACTGTTGGCTCAGTGGAAACAGCCTCGCCCAGCAGCCGGCGCTCACGAGTTCAAGCCTCAGTAAAAAAAGCAAAAAGTAAGAATCGCAATACCACAACAACGCGCGCACACAACTCCACGGCACGGAGGGAGATGCAGGTAGAAAGCCGCAGTGCAACTCACAGGTGGGTGTCGCAAGTCTATGCCACAAGGTGAAACGAGATTTGAAAGCAAGCAGCAAGGGTCAGCAAGCAATCCGAATTTCGAAAGCAATTTTGCTCGCCACGAATTGAGCCGACTGACTGGGCACATTATTGTTTTGAGCACAGCGCCCTTTTTGGAAGCTAGTTAAACCATCTCTTCTAAATGATCAAGGATCTTAAATCAGACGAGGAGGCGTCAGATAGTTGGAGGTTGAAGGTTGAAGCTAATTTAAGAGCAACCAATACACTTAAAAAATTGTTATTTTGGATCTTTCAGTGTATTTAAGTGGTGTAAACAGCCGACTGCTGCGATAGAGGTTCCGAGCTCGAATTCGGGCGGGGGCGGAACTTTGTGTTATTTGCAAGATGTTTCGCTTACCTGTCTTGGATGATGTATTCTTATCTAAGTAGTTTATACCATATCGTTGCTTAGTTCCTGTGACACAAGTTCATACGATACTTACTGCAGGGCTGAGTCAATGTGTGTGTCGTGATGTGGTTATTATTATTATTATTATTTAAAATCCGGCGTTTGTATGTACGTAGGTATGTATATATAAATATTTGTCCGATAACTCGAGTTTCGTCGAATGGATCGTCGTGAAAAATTCCGAGATATAGAGGTCACGAGTTCACAGTTCGCCACTAGCTAAGTCGCATCTTATGTTTGTGTTAGCTAAATCCACATAAAGTATAATCAAAATATTTGTACCTGAACTAGGAGGAGAAAATTCAGATCAGCGATACTTGATCTGAAAAAGATTTCATAAAATTAATAGGTATTTAAGCCGATACAGAAAAACTACCGTTATAGGCGTAGCAACAGCAATCACCAATTTGACCATAAATATTATCCTTGATTTATTAATTCGTGGAAAATTATTCATTTAAAACATGTAAACCCCTCGCTATCTTAATAAAAAGCCTTGTATTTTTAATGAGGTTGTAATGAAACATTCCTTGTAATTAGCTACAGTTGCCGATTTGCAAATATAAACAGAGAAAATATCAATCGGGGATCATATCGTGTGAAGTGATTCCGCAAAGTAAACATGCGCAGCCTTAACTTGTCCTGGTTCTGTGAGTATTTTAACTAATCTAATTATCATTACCACAAAATCCCACTTTTCTTTAGCAAATAATTAAATATAATAAATAAAATGGTGGAAGATTTATGCGCGAGATCGTCTGTGTTAAGAAAAGGGCGTCTTTGAGCTGGCTAATATTACGATGGAAGAAACACAAACTCCTGTCTGAAATAAAACAAGAATTGTTTCTATCCAATGAGGCGGCATCTCTAAGGAGTTCTAGTCTCTTACGATGGAAGCTTAAGCTTATGCTATTCGTTAACAGTCTGCGTCGGTACCACCCTCCTTTCTATTTAAATGAAGCAGTTCGCTGTGTTCCGCTTTGAAGGAATGGAGAGCCAGTGTAATTAGCGGCAACACAATGGCGATGCTCTAGGGGGTATCGTCTTCGTCTCAATAGGTGACGAGGACACTTAATATCATATGAACATTTTGCTTGTTTAGCCCTGATGTCGTATAAAACCAATATGTACATATTTGAGATCAGCATTTTCTCTTTCATTGTACATATATCCCACTCGATATGGTAAAAAAATACCAATTAATTTTTATGTAACTGACTTCCGCCATATCAATTTTAACAGAAAATTTACCCCACATCACTCGGACAGCAAATAAGAATCCATTGACATCTCGTTCATCAATATCGGTTACTTAGTTTAGGAGTAAAATACAAGTGTATATAGACTAATGGAAACATAACCCTACTTTTGGCCCTAGTGGACGTGGTAAAAAAAAAAATGTATCACGTGACTCGCCCAAATAAAAAATATAATCTAATATGTATATGCCCGCACTGAAGGACCACTAGATGAAGAAAAACATCAACAAATCCAAGAATCAATGGTTCTCACAAAAGTTTGGTAGATTTAGGCTGTAGAATGAACCATCAGCCATGGTTTTCCACCTGCCATGTGACTCCAACATGGTTAAAAGGTTCTTGCAGAGTGCTGATACCTCTGGTACAGCAAACGTCCATAAGTGACTGCTTACCATCAGGCGGACCGTACGTTGCCATGAATAAACTTCTAGGAGGTACTAAATGCCTTTTTTGTTTTAGTTTGCTGTTTGAAATTATGGCTCCTAGTCCAATTGGCAACAGCACATTACGATCGCCAGGACGGTGGTTCAGATCACGAGCAACAACTAGCGACTGGACTTCTATTAGCCCCAGTTGTACTACCGGCCGGCTCTAACGCAGCTCAGCGAAGACCTGACCAAAATTCTGGCGAAAAGGGGAAGGGAATATTCTGGATAGACTTCCCAAATCCACAACCTTCGCAGCGCGATTGAAACCAATACAGAACAGTAGATTAAAGTTATAGTTTTTCTAGGTAGAAGAGGTTTATTGCCTTGTGTGGGTGTTATCCCAGCAAGCCAGCACATGAGACGCGAAATGCGTGAGATAGCGACTCTCTCTTCTCTTCTCTTTCTTCATGTCATTGTTATGACAGGGAAAGAAGATATCGCGCGGTATATGTCGCATTTATGCCGATGAGGCAATTAACTCCTTCTACCTAGACAAAATAATATAACTCTACACGAGGATATTGACCTCAATATTTTTGTCCGCACAACATCTTTCAGTGTTATGTCTCTAATGCGACAAAAACTATAGCGTTAATTATATTTTCATTTTAATTTTGAGTAAAGTAAATATCAGTGCCAAATTGATTTTTATTTGTTTGTCCAATTTAATAAATGTTTGTTAAAAATTAATGTGCCTTTTGATTTGGCGACCGAAAGATTATCAAGTTTTTTTTTTTGGTGTTACATTTATGGAATTTACCAATTGCATTACTATAACCGACAAATAAGTCAAAAAAATCGATCGCCGTAAACGTAAATAAGTCGATTCATAGCAGTTATTTTTTCTGTGACGTTTAATTTTGTCTGTGACGTGGAAGGATTAATTAAAAAAACAAGAAAAATTTCTCGGTTAAAATGGGGTTTTCTCTTTGACATTTAGATTTAAGTTGCTGCTAATGTAACCCACTTTTTTTTAATCGGAACATTTCTATCGAAGAACAAAAACAATGAATTCCGACCCTTTCCAATAGCAGTTCCAATAGTTTAGTTGAAAATCACATAAGTCACTATAAAATACTCAAAACTACTCATTCCTTTATTCCATTTTTTTCCGGAAGATTTCTCGTTATTCTATCTATATCTCGACCTCGACCTCGGTGGGGCAGTGGTGTAAACAGCCGACTGCTACGCTAGAGGTTCCGGGTTCGAATCCCGACGGGGGCGGGAATTTGTGTTATTTGCAAGACGCATTGTCTCGCTTACCGATCTTGGATGTTGTATTCTTATTTATTTAGTATATACCATATCGTTGCTTAGCGCCTGCGATACGAGTCATACGATACTTATTGCAGGGCTGAGTCAATCTGTGCGTCGTGATGTGGTTATTTATTTATTTATCTATGAAACAAAATCGGGTGAGTTACCCCAGCCATGACACAAGAACGGCCGGACCGATTTTTGTGATATTAGATTCGTTGGTTTTTACTTTGACCGACTAGCAATTGAATTAATAACTATTGAAACATCGGAAAAGTTCGCAAAAAAAACTATACACGAGCGACACCGCGGGGCGATAGCTGGTTTACTTATAAAACATAATGCTGCTATTTTTTTTTCTGAATCCGATTATTTTGGAACGGTTCATTTAAAATGTATTTTTTCTAAGAATGATTTCGAAAACAGTAAAGTTTTTGCTTCTCTTTTAATAATAATAATAACCACATCACGACACACACATTGACTCAGCCCTGCAGTAAGTATCATAAGAACTTGTGTCACAGGAACTAAGTACCGATACGGTATAAACTACATAGATAAGAATACAACATCCAAGACCGGTAAGCGAAACAATGCGTCTTGCAAATAACACAAAGTCCCGTCCCCGTCGGGATTCGAACCCGGAATGTCAAGCGTAGCAGTCGAGCCACTGAGGTCGCCAAAACCCCAACCCCCTTAAAATAAACATGCCTTTCTTTAAAAATGAATGGTTTCCCATTTATTTTTATCAACTATTTCACGCCTTCAAGTTTTACTCGTAGTTTCCTGTCGAAACTTAGCCAAAGTCGATTATTTTTATTTAATTGAATGGAATATATGTACGTTAAAAAATCCAATGTTCCGTAAACAGAATTAAATGATTGTAACTACATTTAACTACACCGACCGTAACTAAGTGTAAAACATTGTATTTATTGATTCATAAAATCACGATAAATCAATTCATGTTGATTTCAAAACTGAAAGCGAGTCTAATCAAATAAATTTAGTATATTGTTCAATTATTACTAGTTGTTTGCTCCGAACTCTGAACCTCTGACCGATTTGGCTCATATTCAATTTAAATATTATTTTTCCCCTCGTTAATCTACTTATCAAATTTCACGACGATCCGATCAACGATACTCGAGTTATCGTCGGACAAACATTAATACATACGTACAAACGCCGGATTGCTGCAATAGACTCTATGAACGTTGGAGTTTCGTTTCTTGACTGCTGAAAACCGCACGAAAGTAAAGAAAAATGTCTACGACCGACCAATTTAACACACTATTATACGAAGTTTGTTGGAGTTACCCCTTTCTTTGATAAAGCCCAACGTTAGAGGTCAATTCCCCTAAAATCGTTTTCAAAAATAGATTGTCAATTTTAAAAGCTTGCCCAGCCCCTCCCCCTGACGACAATCAGTGGCATGCCTAGAGTTTTAGAATAGGGCAAGCCGAGAGATACGTTATTGTAGTTTTTATAATTCATTTCGATAAATGTCTTATTGCCTCATTACTCTTAAATCTACATTTCATACTTACGCGTTGGAATTAACGCGAATTTTGAACCATGCTATGCAAAGCATGTTATTATTTGATTTGAAAAGTAATGAATGAACGAGAGCGCGAACTTACCTTGGTTCGATAGGGCAAGCCGGGCTTTTGGGCTTGTGCGACAGTACCGCTGACGACAATCCTGACAGTCCTATTCGAACAATATCAAACTTAACTACTTGTCCTTTAAAAATATGTAATTTTAATAACGTTGTAACTGGTTGTAACGATACAACACATTCCATTAGCCGCGGTCGCCGTGACGGTAATAAAAACAAAAAAATAACAAATGGAGATCACATCGTTTAAAGCATTTTGAAAAAGTTAACATGCGCAGCCTAAGCTTTTCTTGGTTCAGTGAGTATTTTTAATATTATATTTTACTATTGAACAATAATAAATTCGCTCAGCAGGGCGTCTCGGAACACGGAATCGACTCGGATTCGATAACTTCTCGAAGGGAACGCTATTCACTACACCGATCGGATAAATTTGACATTTGTTTTCGAAAATGTGACAGTTCGCATCGGAAACATTCCGAGATGAAATGTCGAAAGGTGATAATTACAAGAAAAAACAAGGTTTTTTAGTCATAAGATAGGTAACACAAGTTGATTGCAACTGTTTATAAGATATTATTATTATTTGAAAAGCCGTTTTTGTGAATATTTGTAAGAAGGGTGCGATACTTTCCGAGTCGAATCCTAAACGAGAGGATCTCATCTCATTCAGTCTGTAACATTCGGATCGAATACTTGACGATCGAAACATCGCCGCTTCCGAGAGAAAACTTTCGGAAGCATTGTGAATAGAGCTGCTGAACTCTCGCCATTGTCAGGAAAATCATCCTCTCACCTTAGAGACGAATTTTTCGCGGACTGACTTTCAAAAGAGTTCATCATATACTTTATTCGTGAAAATCTTTAACAAATCCAGCTAGAAGTAAGAATAACGTAACCGGGAACACGATCTTGGCTCTCTTCATGAGTTCCAGCGGTAAACTTTCGTGTCTATCAATATACTCTTATCATGTATAATGGAAGGTACTCCAATGACAAATAGTTGATTATTATAGCAAGAAAATTTAATGTTTAATTAATAGTAGATTCAGTATTAATTTATATAAAATTGCGTCCATATGAAACACTTATTAGAAGTTGGCAATGTATTCAAATTCAAATTCAAAATGTTTTTTTATTTAAATAGACTCAAAATAATTGATTTCAAATCGTAATTTTTTATCTACCACCGGTTCGGAATGCCATATACGGGGAAGAAGCCGGCAAGAAACCTCCGCAGTTGCTTTTATCAAAAATTTACAAGAGTTTTTTATTACAATTTGGAACATTTAAGTTTTCTATTTCATACAATTTAAAGCTACTATGAATACCTTTATATAGAGCAAATTACCATACGTAATATTTTTAATAATTAATGATTTTAAGTCTACTTAGGCTATTATTTAAATACATTTTATTTAATTGCATGAAACACAGGGGATGCAACGAATTGCTTATCATCAGGCGGGACGTATGCTTGTTGGCCACCGCAGTGGTATAAAAATACAGTGGTTATTTGGGTGACTCGCCAAGACCTTTCTTTTGACACCAATCACGTGATCATCATCTCAATTTTATTCGAGGTTAGAATCTGAGGTATAACTTCCGTCATATAAAATTTTATTTTCACCCGGGCCATTATTATGAATCTTTTGACATTAATTAAAATCGGTCTAGTAGTTTAGGCGCTACGCTGGATCATACATACATACATAGACTGCCAAAAACATTACCCTTCCTTTTTGGCTTCGCCGTAGTCGAGTAAAAAATCAAGTGAAGTAGGTTAGAAGTACGTTAAGTGCTAGTTAGTGGCTTGCCGTGGTGTTTTGACGGTCAGGCGTCTCCTGACCGTGCATCCCTTTAGATATTAGCCTCTGGGCCGTTTCCATTGCGGTCTCCGCTTTGCTCTGAAACCGCTTTCTTACTACCTCCTATTTCTTCTGATTACGTTCGTTGCGTGTCCCGCTGTCGCCGGTAGTGTGTCCGGACACAGCCTGTGCGTCATTGCACAGCTGCATTATTCGTTGATTATTCGATCGAAGAACACCACGGTTGATCCTAGTGAACAGTGAACAGGAGTTGCAGTGGTGGGACAGAGTGCTCGTAACCATATCACTCAGACAATAAATAAGAATCGATTACCAGCCCATTCATCAAAATCGGTTCCTCACTATTGGGGATATCGTGGAACTAAAATAAATACTAACATGCATAACCACACCCTTCTGCTCTGCCGGCCGTGCTCTAGTAAAAAATTTATAACATCTTTTAGTACCATGTAACGCGCGCAAATCAATCAAAATTTGCTATGATGCCTTACTAACTTTTGTAAGCGCACGATGAATAACTATTAGTTCGCTCTGAAATGTGAACTCGCAAATCCCTATAGTGCCGAGATGTATCTCGGAAACTTCATGAATGATTTGGCTCATGTTTAAACAAATTCTTTTTGTTTTATCATTCGGCTTACCAAATTTCTCGACGTTCCGATCAACGATACTAGTTATCTTCGGAAAATCATTCATACTTACATACAATCACGGACGCGCACGCGCTACCACCTTAAGGTCGAGTATTGCTTGCAGGTTTTGCGGCTGGGGGCTTTCATACTATATTTGTGAATGGATGAGATTATCATACTTTTAAAACAACATCATGATTTCAATGAATGATTTGCTTCCTTTACCGTCATTGGTAATAGAGATTTACTACGGCCAATTAGGATGTCGCTTGCGATCCAACCCCTGAAACGTAGTATTATCGCGTATAGAGGAATTTCGATGGCAAATGATACTCCGTGGCGGACCTCGACTGTACAAACAAACGCCGGAATGTTCCAGTAGGCTTTGAGAACTAATCTTATAAAAAACTAAAAGATATATATTTAAATGGTCATATTTTTTTGTACTACCACCGGTTCAAAAGAATAAATATAAATGTAATAAATTGATTTATTTTATAATTGAAAAACAAATTTTTTTGTCAGGTTATTTTCAGTCGATATTTTTTTTACAAAATATATTAAACTACAGCCTTAAGAAATAAAAGGTTACAAGAAAAATAAGCTTGTCTTATGCCAAAATAAAATAAGATTAATGGTAATCGCTACTATCCTGGGTGTGAGTATGTGAGTATATGTTTGTAGGAAGCCAATAAACATTCTTCATACTTCCAGTTTGCTGTCTGCAAATATGGCTCCTAGTTCAACTAGCAACAGCGGAACACGACCACCACGAGTCGGAAGCGGAACAGCATGAGTCAGAAGCGGAACACGCTTTACGTGATAACCAAGAGTCGGTATCCAGTGGACTACTCATAGCATCAGTGGCGCTACCAGCCCACTCGAAAGCATACCACGACGCCACGAGGTCACAATCTGGTGCCATAACAGCGAGAAATGCTGCAAAAGCAATGAAACGCGTCTTCTTCTTTGGATAATAAACGAATAGTTTCAAAATGAAGATCCAAAATCGAAAATAAACTAAATACACTTGAATTTTTTATTTTATTAGGAAAACCAACATTTTTACACATTATAACTTACAAACTAAGAACATCCTAAATTAATACATTTGATGTGAAAAACAATTAAAGGTAAACGCCTCGTGCTTAATTTGTAATCCTATAGTATACTGTAACAAGTAATAAAAAATCCAAATATTTTGAAATTGAATTAGAGAAAGATTTAAAAAAAAAACACATACCTATTAGAACATATCTCGGAAAAGTTATCTTTGCAAAATTCTGTTTCGTATCTCACACTTTGAGTCATGGAAAATATATATTAGATCAATGTAGTCGTTTAGAATTTGAAACAGACGTGGAATAGCGGAGTTGGAACCCAGGACTGTGTATCGAAACGGGAGAGAAAGCGGGGTTAAAGGTTAAATAAAAATCTTCGTAGCAATTTTTTTTTTTGTTTAATTTAAAGAAATCCAACAAACAATTTTTATATAAAGGAACGGAAGAGATAAAGGAGATGGTAGAAAAAAACAAATAGTACAGTCAAAAACTTGATATATTTATTTTACTAAAACAATATCACAGTTCAACAGATAATAAACCTGTTACAATGTGATACTGAAAACAAATCACAAAAAAGTTTAAAACCTTAAAATGTCAATTAGAGTAAAAATAAATAGATACATTTTAAAAAATAAAAAGAAAAGTAAATATTGTATGGATTTATGTACAAGCTGTTGATGTGCCAATTACAATAAATAAAATAAAATAGGTTAAAGTATCAAAGGGATAAAGTATAAGTGGAATGAATTATCAATAGGATAAAGTATCAAATAGACAAAGTATCAGAAAGATAAAGTATCAGTAGGATAAGAATCAATTAGATAAGTATCAGTAGGTTAAACTATCCATAGGTTAAAGTATCAATTAGATAATGTATAAGGAGGATAAAGTATCATTAGGTTCGTTGTTATGCAATATACATTTTTTTGACTTTGACAGCCAATAGCTCCTTAACCCCATTGTTTCCGACCTTGCCATTTTGGTTAAATAAATAGTGCATCCCAACAAACCTATTGACACCCATTTCACCCTTATCGATTCTGGGTTTTACCTTCGACGTAAATAGAGAGTTGTTATAAGTTTGACGTGTTTGTCTGTAAATGTGTCAGTGTGTCAGTCTGTGGCATCAAAACTCTCGAACGAGTGATGCGATTTTAATGTAGTTTTTTTCGTTATAAAGGTGACTTAATCGAGCGTGATCTCAGCTATGTTTGATTGATATCGGTTCACCCATTCAAAAGTTACGGGGAGAGAAAGTGGGGTTGAACAATCGAATATACGCAAATATATCTAATTGGTTATTTTTTAATTTTATTATATTATTAGTCATCACATACATACATTTTAGACAATTTCCTTTATAATGTTAAAATTAAATAAAGTCCAATACTAATTTTGATAAAGAAACCTGTGACATTTTAAATCTGATCTGGTTAAAATGTGAAAGGTGTTCTTAGATTTTTTTTTTTACCGTATTACGGCCGGCTAAACCGAAAGGAATGGATATGTTTTGTTGTTTTAAATAAGAACAAATTAATTTGTAAAATCGAAATAACTGTATTAACTGTACTACAGTTAGTAACAATTGTTAAACGTGCGAGATAATTTCTCAGGGTCTACTGGAATACTCCGGTGACTGTATGTATTGTAAGTTTCTTTGTATGTATATTATATACTACTCAAAACAAAATAAGGGCCACGAGGTATTTTGTCTGTACCATGAAAATAATAAAACCTATATATATATTTTTTGTCTCCATAACGAAAACTAATGTTGTTTTTACCGTGTAGACCAATAAACTTATTCCAATAATAATGATTAAAAAGTTTATTTGATTTTGAAAGAAAAAAACACATTTAAGGTTAAAAATAAAAACAATGTAAAGTTACTGAAAACAAAAGAAAATACTCCATGCTCATCTTTTAGTAACGAGTATGCCCTCCTCGTTTCGCTACGCACTCCTGAAGCCTGGAGTGCATGCTCTCAATCAAATGCCTGACATTTTCCATTGGAATCTCTTCCCAGACACTTTTAACAGCGTTTATGAGTTGCTGTTGGCTGTGGATTTCCTGATCACCCCGTCTCTAACTTTTCGTTTCAACTGATCCCACATGTGCTCTATTGGATTTAAGTCCGGACTGTTCGCCGGCCACGGCAAGACTTGAATTTGAGACGCTTCCAGTACAAACCGAGTCGCTTGAGCCGTGTGTGCACGAGCATTGTCTTGCATCAAGATGAATCCAGGACCCGCTCGCTGGGCAAATGGGATCACATGTGGTCTGACAACTTCCTCAATATACCGCTGAGCAGTAACAGTACCCTCATTTAAAATAGCGAGCTCAGTTTTGCCGTGTAAGCTTATCCCGCCCCAAATCATTACATTTGGACCACCAAAACGATCGACTTCATGGATGCTGGCTTCTGAAAATCTCTCGCCGCGTCTTCTCCACACTCTAATACGCCGATCGTCGTTAAAAAATTTAACTTTGCATTCGTCTGTGAAGAGCACCATGCCCCATTGGTTTATGTCCCAGTCCAAATGTTGACGGGTAAATCTTAAAAAGATTTGCACGATGATTTCTGGTCAATGGAACACGGACAACTCGCCTTCTTGATGCCTGCTGGTCTTCATGCAATCGATTACGAATAGTTTGGTCACTGACACAAGTACCCGTTGTGAGCCGTAAACGATTTTGCAGTTTGCGGGCCGTCGTTGTGCGATCTCGGCGCGCACTTAATCGAATGTAACGATCCTCTTGAGCTGTTGTTGTAATGCGAACTCTGCCCTAACCAGGTCTTCTTCTAACACTGCCGGTCTCTTGGAAACGATTCCATAGATTTTAAATAGCTCTTCGAGAAAATCCCAATTGCAAACCCACAGATCGCTGCGAATGACCTTCTTCAATCATTGTAACGGCTCTGGTTGCTATCAGCGAGTCCATATGACGCCTGCGTGCTTGTGGCATATTGCAAAAGATGTTTCTGACTCGAGATATCAATGAACTCTGATAATTTCTAATAAACCAAGAAGCCAAGGAAAGCAAAACGACAAAGAAAATGGAATCAAAATTTTCAAAAATAATTTTAAATCAAATTTTATTTAAAATTGTTGCCAGCATTAGATGAATACTACAATATTAAAAAGTTTAGGTATCAAAGAGTTTGTATACTCAATATTTTGCTACTTTCAATATGTAAATGTTTAATAATTTACACCAAAATGAAAAAATACCTCGTGGCCCTTATTTTGTTTTGAGTAGTATATAATAATAATAATAACCACATCACGACACGCACATTGACTCAGCCCCGCAGTAAGCATCGTAAGAACTTTCGTCATAGGAAATAAGCAACGATACGGTATAAACTACATAGAAGAATACAACATCCAAGACCGGTAAGCGAAACAATGCGCCTTGCAAATAACAAGTCCCGTTCCCGCCGGGATTCGAATCCGGAACCTCAAGCGTAGCAGTCTGCTGTTTACACCACTGCACCACCGAGGTCGTATTTTTTTTTTTTGATAATATATCCAGTATCATTGATCTTATCGTTGTTAAATTTGGTAGGCGGATTAATGAAGATATTTATAACTTTGTACATGACATAAATGCAATCCAGATAACATGTTGAAAATGTGATTTTTCTATACCCTGCTCTATTTTTATCCCTCGATACAAAAATAGGGGTGTTAACTCTCGTACGAATGAAGCGATTTTGATGTAGTTTTCATTGTTAGAAAGCTAATGTTTGATCGCTATCGGTTCCCGCATTCAAAAGGTATGCGGGGTGAAAGTGGGGATGAACAGTCGAATGTACGCAAATATTTCTAATGGTGCTGGATCCCGCATCACACGTTTTTTGCGGCAATTTTATCGATATTTTTTATTAATTTACCAAAAACCACAGCCTTACGATAAATTTAAGCTTGTCTTATGCCAATAAAAGCTTTTCATTATTATAAAATGAAATAAGAATTATGGTAATCCAAAAATAAACCAAAATCGCTACTATCTTGGTTGGTATTTGTATAGGAATTTTGTTTGTAATTATAACTGAAAATATATTTTTTTTAGCGAATACATTGCGAGTTCTCAGTTCGAGGCGAACCACTCGTATACGCGTAAAACATAGACAAGTGAGAGAAGCGAGCGAAGAGTCTTCCAGAAAAATCCAGCGTTTATATACGATAACTCGAGTATCGTTGATCGGATCGTCGTGGAATTTGTTATGCGTATGAGTGAGATTAATTGGGTTAATATAAATAGAGTAAAAAAAAAACGTAATCAATGGAATGAAGAGTTTAATTACAAAACATAAGTTTTCTCATTTTCCTGTAGTTAATTTTTTTAAATTTGTGGTGGAATTCTCTTCATTCTCTGGTTGGAAATCTTTTATTTTCCAAGGAAGAGGAATCTCTTATTCACGTGACCTTTTTTATCATTGTTTGCTTTCTGGTGTGATCTATAGGATTGATGTTGACCACCGGACGGTAGAACCACTGGTGCTATGAGTAGTCCACTGGATACCGACTCTTGGTTCTCACGTAAAGCGTGTTCCACTTCTGACTCGTGCTGTTCCGCTTCCGACTCGTGGTGGTCGTGTTCCGCTGTCGCCAGTTGAACAAGGAGCCATATTTGCAGACAGCAAACTGGAATTAAGAAATCTACTTAAAATAACCTGATAGAAAAATTTGGTTTATAATTAGAAAACTGTATTTTTTAGTAATTGTAATAGAAATGAATTTATTATGTTTATTTTGAAAATAGCAACAAAGGAGGATTCTCGTCGTGAGGTAGTACAAAACCTGTGACGATTTAAAAGTTCTAAAGTCAATTTGAATAATAATAATTTGACTTTGATTTTTGAGACGTAGAATATTGCCGAAACTGAACTAGAAATAAATTAGAAAACAAATTGAGAGAGCCATAGATTGTAATGTTGCTACTTGTTACTATAGTTTTGATGAATAATTATTATTATTACTATAAATCCCCATTAAATTCCCTTTTATTCTGGTTTTTAAGCGTTATGCGTTAATACTGGGCAATATGCATGTATTTTTTTAATATCACTTAATACCACATATGAACACAAATCCGTTACTTGTTAGCTAAGTTATAAAGCTTCAAAGTCGTTAGTTAGTCAGAGAGATCCGATATGTACAATGACGTCAAAGTACATGGCCCCATTTAACTTTCATAGAAAAGGTTGTTCTGATGAGCGAGATAGATATTTACTTTTAATGGTTATATCTCACAGGTTTATCGGACAATTCTGTTTTCACAGTAAATATACTATTACCACATACTTTACAATAAATTTATTAAATAAACAAATTGAAATTCCTGCATAATCCATATCGAACAGTCTGTTTGTTTGCTGATGTTAAATAAAAGACAACTCCACCAAATAAACAGAAAGAAGTTATTTAAAAGACTTACTGAACCAGGAGAAGTTAAGGCCGCGCATGTTTGCTTTGCTGAACTTCTTTAGACGATATGATACATAATCGATCATTCCTTCTGTTTATATTTCCATTTCATCAACTGTAGCTAATGAAGACTGATGTATCATTACAGTCACTTACAACATCATTAAAAATACAAGGATTTCTATTAACATAGCAAGGAACATACGTGTTCGAATAAATAATTTTACACGAATTAATAATTAGGAGATAATACCCATGGTTGTATGAAATAATTTATCTAATCTTTTCAAAGGTCCGTGAAAACTATTTGTATGTCAGATTTTTTGGAAATTTAAATCAATATAACAATAATGTGACAATTTACTTTTAAAAACAAAAGTACTTTCTAACTTTGTAAACGTAAGAACGATATCAAAAATTATAACTATAACATGAGAGCTATTTTTCCATATTTATCGAAAGCTTTTGACTGTGTCATCAAATTAAATCAAAAAGGTTAATAAATGTTGTTGAAAGTATTGCCTAGCAATAAAACAACAGTTGCCTTAATACTCAATGGCATTTGTTGTTATCAACTAAACTATTTAGAGATCTAAGCTTTTAGAAACAGATAAAACAAATACGGGGTTCTGAAAGGTACCGTACTAGGGCTTATACTATTTACAATATACATCAACTAGCTTGCCCGGAAGCTTTGGAATTTTATCATTACTATCCATGATTATCTAATTTAAAAAAGAAATCATTTGACTTCAAGAGTTAAGTAACATACATACGAATAGGAAAAAATAAATAGTTTTCGACCAAAATAACCACCATTTTTTTTTACTATTTAACCGAATAAATCGAAACAAGTATGTAACACAATGAATATACAATGCAACGCAAATGAATGATCTTATGAATGACCAGTTTGTTTGGGTCAATTTTTTATATTTTAATAATTATCCACTACTGGTTTTTCGATTCTCCTCATACTCCATTCAAATCCTTAAATTATTTTTATTGAATTTGATGTTAATTGCTTCTCGTAGTATACTATGTATACCGCTAAGTAGAACATAGTCATAATAGTCATAGTCATAAGTGTAATTCATAATCTGGATATAGCTAAAATGTATTATCTGTTCTGTCAATGTACCAATATAAATAAATTGCAGCCATCTTGTGTCATACGATTTTCGTCGTTCATATTTAGCCTATCACATATTTCAATTTCTTTGTTTATAGTTAGAATTGACAATGTGCAAATTGAATATTTAATACATTAAAAACATAAGAAACTCATGTGTACCATAGAGTGTGTCCATAGCACTGGCTGCATTTCCACGCTGTATAGCGATGCTCAACCTCTGAGCGAAATGCAGACCGGCGTTACGGTCACGACTCTCATTTTTTAATTTAACATTTAAAACTTTGAAATTCGCACCCCATGAACCCATAGTCTCGAAACCAAGCGGCTCAAGTATGTATTTATTTTGGCATTTTCAGTTTGTTCCTAAAATGCTGTTATCAACCACTTATGATTGAACATTACACTCAATTTTCTTGATTAGTCTCGCTTCCTGTTTAAAAGAAACACAAATTGAATTGTAAAGAGTGTGTAATACGATGACATTAAAACTAAATGACACAATAGGGAATGCGCATGTAATTTAATTTGATTATTCAAGCAATTTATCGGTAAGTTTGTAGAAATATTATAATTACAGTGAAAACAGAATTACAATTGTACGATAAACCAGGGAGATGTAACCATTAAAAGTAAATATATCTATCTCGCTCATCAGAACGACCTTTTGAACGTCTTTGGACAATGGATATTAGGTCTCTCCGTCTAACCGACGACTTTGAAGCTTCATAACTTAGTTAATAAGTCACGATATTTGAGAAAATCTAACGGATTTGTGTGTATTCATATGTGGTATCAAATAAATGAAAAACTCATGCAAATTCCCTATTGAAGTAACACAATATATTGATAATACTCGAAGTTAAAGTTCACAAAAGTTGAATATTACCTACTTTTATTTTGGAATTCTTTATTATTTACTCAAATAAAAATGGTTCTAATAGGATTTTTAATCACTCGACATTTATCGTTATATTTCGGACAATTCACACGATATCTTTATAAATTATGGCCTATGTGTTATTCTGATGTATAAGCCTGTATATTACTGTAAAGTTTCATTATTCTAAGCCTACATACTCCGCACATATCTTCGTTCAAGGTGACGTACACCGTTTCAAAGATACACACTAACGACTCATGGGACACAGCCTGCTGATAGACGAAGAAACGTATGGACTGACAAACAGCCGAGACTAGTAATACGGACCATTTTTATAAGGTATTTGTTAGTAAAAATCTATTATTGCTATCCCTAACGTATTCGTTTCGAATTAATTTTTCAATCACTATTTATGTCGTGACCAGATCTTAGAATTGATAACTCTACGATGTGGCCAACCATTTAATGGAATAAACCCATTTCATGAAATGGCCACATAGTTTTTGACCAGATCAATGAAGAGCAATGATTCACCGTATCGACGGTAAAACAAAAAATTAAATAAGCTTCGGTAGACATGCAAAAGAAATCAATGAACTATAGGAATAAAGAGTGGCATTAAAAAATCTAAGATAATTGTAAAAAAATAAAATTTTCATTAAACATTTGATGTCACGGATGTAGGGTACATTAATGATATGGCCAAACGTGGATTGAGATATCACAAAATACGACCATTTCATGAAATGATCAGCCGCATCATGAAGTATTCAGTTTTTAGATATGGCCACAACCCATTCTTTTTAGTATTATGTTTAGAAAGTATTGTATTTTATCGAGCGTGGAATTAAATGTTTTAAATTTGTTACAGAAAAATTTATGGAAATATATATAGAAGAATTATTTCACGGAACTTAATATGTAAAGCTATTTGGTTCAGCAAACATGCGAAGTCAAAGCTTATTCTGGATATGTGAGTCATAAAAAATATAATTTAATTATTACAGTTCCGCGACGCTAAAGTGTTCACTGCATAGTATAAAACAAAGTCGCTTCCCACTGTCTGTCCCTATGTTCGCTTAGATCTTTAAAACTACTCAACGGATTTTGATGCGGTTTTTTTTTTAATAGATAGATTTATATACAAGAGGAAGGTTTAAATGTATATAATAAATTCATAATATCCGTGCGAAGCCGGGGCGGGTCGTTAGTAAATTAAACGCTTCTTCCTGCGAGCGCTCAAGCTGGCGTGGTATTCAAAAGTGGCTACAGCATGTGGTTTTCAAGAAATGTATAAAAAGGTTCTTGCAGAGTCGTTGAAGAGTGCCTACCCCTGGTATTGCAAGCGTCCGTAGGCTACGGTGGCTGCTTCCCATCAGGCGGGACGTATGCTTGTTTGGCACCTCATCGGGGGTCACCCGCCACTTTTTTAATGTTAACAGAATAAAGTTATCTTGATTTTGATTGAGCCTCGGTGGCGCAGTGGTGTAAACAGCCGATTGCTACGCTAGAGCTTCCGAGTTCCAAAATCCCAGTGGGGGCAGAACTTTGTGTTATATGCAAGACGCATTGTGTCGCTCTCCGGTCTTTTGTTATATTTTTATCTATGTAGTTTATACCATATCGTTGCTTGGCGATTGGATACAAGATTATATGTAAGTGCAGGGCTAATTTGTGTGTCGTGATGTGGTACTCCCTCAACTGCAACTCCTGTCACCAGTATCAACAGTGGCGTGCGTCCTTTGATCGGACAACTGTCCTGTGCCCGGACGCCGGAGATAATTTGCATTAAGCCAGTTTTTCTTAAACTTAAAAGATCTTCTATTGCGGTGTTGATATGAGGTTATAACTATGAGATTCTTCTGGAAATATTCTATCCATATTTTCTGTATCATGAGAAACTTAGCAAACTTGGTGACTGTAATTCTACCAGCTGGTATCACATTGGTTCTTTCTCGTCTTTTTCTTCTATTTCGTGTGAAGGTACACACAAATATATACACACACACACACATAGATACCATGTTTTAATGTTTAGTAGCCCAGAAATTATGCTGTGTTTTTATCAAACCGATATCGGCATCTTTTTCCTTTTTTCTTGTAAAATTTCCGTAGCTTTCCCGCCTAAAGTTTTTTTTTTTTAAATTTCATCGAAGCATTGGCCATTCAGCCTAATAACGATAGATTTCGAATAATACTCAGTAAATAAATAAAAGGACATTCCTAGATAATGTTAATGTAAATAACAAAAATAAATAGGAAAACTTAAATTAAATTAACGTTTAGAAATTTCATAAAAAGATAGTTTGGTAGCGGTAATTTAATGTTGCGTAGACATTAGCGCCCTTGCATCAGCGACATACTTCTTTGTAAATGGCCTATGTTCTGTAAAATTTGTATGTAAGTAAGAACTTTATTCATAAAATAACACAGTATGTCAGGAGTTACTTGGCGGGAACGGAAAGTGTCAGTTGGATTTTTCTTATTTTATTGTCTTTTCTTATACATCAGTAGAATTTAATGTGTGAAATGCTAGTGTTTTAACAAGTAAATATCTGTAGTGCTGTACAAGTTTGGAGAAAGTGAAATACGTCGATTTGGCTGCGCTTTCTTCATCTAATTTATCATCTCCAAGATGAAAAAATTATGAGTACTGATGATTAGGCAGTATGGTACTAAAACCAATGCCGTTAAAGAAATATATTAAATAACAGGGCATCTCACATCACAGTGTTTTAACAAGGAATATGCATTAACGTAAGCGATTACATTAAGATGCTGTGTTACAACCATGCAACTCAGCACTGTGTCAGCTCTTACGAGACCGACGCTGATATTCCGTTGCACCCCAATTGATTCCGAAGATGAATTAATCATATACAAATAATTATTAATGTTTGTGTGTGTGAAAATTTAAAACTTATACTCAGATTATATTTATATTAAATAAATTTAAGACAAGTTATAGGGACAGAAATTACCATAAAATATATTAAAAGTATATAAAATAGAAATAAAAAATGAATATAAATATTTGTCTGATTTAAAAATGTTGTCATGTGCTTTGAATAAGATAAATAAATAATAAACAGGATTATTTGTTTCAGTATGTTACTTCGAAATATTGATCCTATATCACGTAGCAACAGCAGAGCTTTATGGAGAATTTGAACGTTTACAACATTCTATCGGCGATGCCATTGGAAAACGAGAGTTAAAGATGTTGCAAGATGATAGTAACGATGGTGGTAAGTTCGGAAATGGTAGTGGTAACAGTGGAAGTGGTGGTATATTTTGGAATAATGGTAAAGGCGGAGGAAAGGACGGCGGTGGCGGCGGTGGTGGAGGTGGTGGTGGAGGCGGTGATAAAAAATGGTGGTGGTGGTTCGGTCAATAAATAAACCAAATTTAGACTCGATGTATTTATTATTTTAACCTGGATGTATTATGGTAACCAGTACCGTGGCGTAACCTTACAAGTAAAAATTATTTATTTTAACTTTTCAAATAAATTAATTTCTAATTATGATTGGATTGGTCTCGAATGTAGTATTCTTATCTATGTAGTTTATGCCATATCGTTGCTTAGCGCCTGCGATACAAAATTAAATCTTAGTGCAGGGCTGAGTCAACGTGTGTCTCGTGATGTGGTTATTATTATTGCATCCTTTGAAACCACAGCTTGAGACTATTAAATCAGCAAAATTATAATATTTGCTAACGTCAGAACCATTTTAAGAGTTTTGTCCCATTATGTGGTCCCCCCAATATGCAAAACATTATTTATTAATAAGGTAGAAAGTATTCAGAGGAAGTTAATTAAATATCTAAACTTTTGCGTATAAAAATGATTTATCTGATATTATTTGATGTAATAAGAAGACAAGTCTCGACCAACACCTGAAGAGACTCTCGCTAGATAGCTGGATCAAGGGTCAGATGCAGAAGGCATTACTCCTGGACACGGCGCGCATTGTCTCTCTCTGCAGCTCTAACCACTGATAGCTTGAGCATTGCCCTGCTGCCGGCGGCACTCTAAGATCATCTGGCAGTAAAGTTTTCAATGTAGCCTTTACCCTGACAAATTATGGACAAAACAAAATCTTCTCCCGCCTGGCTGCCTTATGTAATAACAAATACAGGAAAATTTATATATTTTCCACAAATGGATCAATTATTTAGATTATTTTTAAAAGAAGTATATATATAGAACCTAAGTATATCAACTTCAAGAAGTTGAAAATATATTAAAAAATATATTATGTAGCGAGTAGTTTCATTTTTTTGATAGTGAACTGTACCTGGTATTAACGTCAGAGATTGTCATACACGTACTTCTCATCAATCATCATGGAAGAATTTGGGAAAAGCCGATCCCCATTTAGTTCTATGCATTCACAGACATATAAAAACAGGAGCAAAAGCTAGTATGTAGTTCTATAGTAAAAATGGGGACAATATTTTCTCAAATTGTTCTATTACGTCATTTTCCATAAAACAAACGGGAAATATCGATTTATTGCAGAATAACAACATGCAGATGTTTCTGCTAAGTCCCTGTGTGACCACTATCCAGGCACAATGAACATGGCAGCTACAACTTACAGCAACCCAAGACTGTCTGGTCGGGTCGGTCGGTTAACCAACGATGAATAAATCATAAAATAAATACAAATAACTGGTATATTTTCTATTCTTTAATTATCCCAACCACCACCACCATCCGCTCCCACCACCTCCTCCTCCTGAGCCGCCACCACCGCCGCCGCCGCCATCACCACCTCCTCCACCGTTATTCCAAAACATACCACCACCACCGCCGCCACTTCCCAACCCGTGCTCTTTAACATCGTCCTGCATCACGAGCTTATTTTTTCTTTTCTTCGAGACACGTTTTTTTTTTCTTTTCCTCATAGCGTCATGGGTAAAGCCAGGATCTGTGTAATCCAGCGCCATGGTCAGTTTTGTGTTTTCATCTAACGCGTCGCCGATTGGAACTTGTAAAAGTTCTTGTTCTACAACATGAGTCGCTGCTGTTTTGTGAACCAGGATCCATATTTTCAGGCAGAATACTGGAATAAATAGTTGTTTTTTCAATTTCAAAATTTTGAGAATTTCCTCATCGCGGTCAATAGAATTATGAATGTGAGTTTGTTGATCAATAGCGTAACATTAGTTGAAAAGATTTGCTAGAAATTTGGCACATAGAAAGACTAACAAACATAATTATTTACATAATACATAACATAAACATTTTGACATATGGCACACAACTATCTAACGACATATCGTTTATCAAAATCGGTTCAGCCGTTTAGGCTACAGGAGGCGACAATGGTTCGGACATGCGTACACAACGCGAAAAACATTGCCCTCCTTCTGGTTCGTTCGGTTTAAAAATTAACACGAGTTTTACAAGGAAAAAGTCTCGGGCGAAATCTAATCTTCTGTGAATTGAAAGCTGTTGATAATTTTTAAGTTGATAATAACATGACATTAACTTACGCCGTATTCCCTCGAGAGGGGTTGGCGGAGGTTTACACAGCATTCCGCATGTTTATGTTAAGTACCAATGTGACAAGGTTCGAATCTGTCGCCACTATCCGGGCACAATGAGGAACGTGGCAGCTACAACCTACTGCAACCCTCGACCTGTCGGGTCGGGTCGGTCGGTTAACCAAGGCACGTTACAAACTGAGCTACCACGTTCTCCATCAGTTTAAATTTAGTTAAAGTAATTTATTATTAATATTAAATATTATTCTACTCTTAAATAAAGTTTGTATTTTCAGGAATAACTTCTTATTTTTAGTTGCGAATCTGTCGACACAATCCGGCTACAATGAGGGAAAAGGCCGCCAACCCAAGACTCTAACCCTCGACCAGCCCGGGCGGGTCGGTCGATTTACCAAGGCATTTAACAAACTGAGCTACCACGTCCTCCGAATAGAATTATTATCATCCCTTAAAAAGGTTACATTTCTGAAGGATTATCTAATAAAAACTATAGGATCAAATTGATAAGTCCACTAGACAGCGTTGATCTCTCTCCCTGGATAAAATTCCAAAGTCAAAGATATAAAATCGAAGGCAGAAATAAAGAGAAAAAGTTTTGGTAATTTACAGTTGGTAGATCTACGTGCGAGATCGTCCTCGTCGGTACCGCCCTCCTTTATATTTACAACGTGAAGCAGTCCGCTGTGTTTGCGTTCGAAGGATCGGACAGCCAGTGTGATTACCGACACGAAAATATAAAATCTTTAGCTCTACATGGGAAACGCAAGCGGTACTCTTGGCGTTCCAGACATCTTGTCAATGGGAGGTATCACTTTCTATTAGGAAATCCGTCTGCTCGTTTGCCAACGACGGTTTATAAAAATCCGCATTGCAATTATCTGAACTAAAGTAATAAAAGTAAAAATTTAAAAACTCACTAATCCAGGATAAGCTGTGACTTCGCATGTTTGTTGAATCAATAGCTTTACGCATGATCAAGTAATATACCTCCCTCCTACTTCTATTTCCATTACGTCAACCAGGGCCGTCTTAGGGCTAGTCGGGGCTAGAGCACCAGCCGAATTGAGGCTCCTGGCAACTTTTTGCGAGATCTACTATTGGACACACACATAACATAAAAATTACGCCGTAATCCCTGGAGAGGGTTTGGTAGAGGTGTTACACACCTTTCGCATGTTTATGTTGAGTCCCAGTGTGACAGGTTGCGAATGTGTGTCCGCTATCTGGGCACAATGAGGAACATGGAGATTCGAACCTTCGACCTGTCGGGTCGGGTCGATCGGTTAAAGAAGGCACTAAACAAACTGAGCTACCACGTCCTCCATTACTATTGGAGACCTCCCAAATATTAAAGGTCATTTCCGATGCCGTCTTTAGGAAGTGAACATCTGTTTTTGGAAACAATACTTTTGGAGGCCCCCTTATGTTAGAGGGCCTGAGCCCGTGCCTCCTATGCCCCTATAGTAAATACAATACAGAAATCAACTGTGACCAATATAAACATCTTTAATTCCACACTCAATTATAATACAATGTTTTCTATTAAAATAGCCAAAGTCAATATCGTCAGAGACGAGAGAAAATCACGAATGTCTAAAACTAGATTTAACGCGAGGAAATGTCTCCTGTGATTTTTCGTATAGGCCCAGTCCTGGATTCTGTTTTATTTAAATAGCCTATTCTTTTCTCTATCTGTATCCGATACATAATAACCACATCACGAAACACATATTGCCTCACTTACCCCTAAAATAAGATTGAAGAATCTTGTGTCGCCGGTGCTAAGCAATGTTACAAACTACATAGATAAGAATACTACATCCGAGAAGCCACCGGGACCTCTAACGCAGCAGTCGGCTGTTTACACCAAATGTCATACATGCTACATAATCAAATGGCGGTACCAGTTTTTTTAATAATACAAAATGTTATCATATTTTGATAAATGCGATATACAAGGTTCTCAGACGTCACCGACGATATGTTTGGGTAGTTAATTCGACACGAATGAAAGTTTTTGATAAAACGTTTATAGATTTTTAGGGTTCCGCACTCAAACACGACACAATTACTAAACCTTCGCTGTCCTTCCGTCTGCCAGCGGGCTGTATTTCATGAACCGTATAAGGGAGAGAGTTGTTATTTTCCCAGATGTGTATTTATGATGCATCAAACTTATCCTTGACGGTTTTTAATAATAATCGTAGTGGACTGATAATATGACCTCCACATATCAATCTATCAGTTGATAGACAAGTGTTAGCGTTCTTGCTGGCTCTGCAGTTCTTGGTCAGCACGTAATCATAACCGGTGGCGGTACTGTCACACAAGCCCAAAAGCCCGGCTTGCCCTATCGAACCAAGGTAAGTTCGCGCTCTCGTTCATTCATTAGTTTTCAAATCTAATAACAATTTTACGCTTTGCATAGCATGGTTCAAAATTCGCGCTAATTCCAACGCGTAAGTATGAAGTGTAGATTTAAGAGTAACGAGGTAATAAGGCAATTACCGAAATGAATTATAAAAACTACAATAACGTATCTCTCGGCTTGCCCTATTCTAAAACTCTAGGCACGCTACTGATCATAACATAGTACAGTGCACCATGTTTCGCCAGGAAGTATGGGCGTGCAAACGTCAGACTGCTTTAATATTGCATTTTCATGTAATATTTTTGGGTATTGTAATATTCCAGGATTAGGAACAAGATTGAACATAAAGTGCACTAATACTTGCTAGGCGTCCCAGCAGCGAGTACCCGGTGGGATCGCTCCGTAACGTAAAAGAGAGCACATACCCATGGAACGCATTAATTTCATCCATTACATTTTACCCAGTCCTGCACTAAGTATCGTAAGAACTCGTATCGCAGGCGCTAAGCAACGATATGGTATATACTAAATAAATAAGAATACAACATCCAAGACCGGTAAGCGAAACAATGCGTCTTGCAAATAACACAAAGTCCCGCCTCCGCCGGGATTCGAACCCTGAACCTCTAGCGTAGCAGTCTGCTGTTTACACCACTGCGCCACCGAGGTCGTCAAAATTTTATGGTCATGTAATGGGCATTTCTGGAGTGATATTCGTGGTACAGCCAGTCTATTTGGATATTTTCTTTTTAACGTAAGACAGTCTTTTTGCCGGCTGTATAGCTGAGGGTGGCTTTTATTTTATTAAATAGATCACCAACATAGTGTACACTTATTAATGCAATTGGAGAACAATCATAGTATCAAAAATCAAATATCCACCACGAAAAAGGTGAAGACAGCATGCAAGAAAAAAATCAAACATTTGAAACAAAAAAATCGAGTACAAATTAAGGAGGTACGATAGTAAATGCAAAATCTGTTTAACAGACATACATCATCATATTTTCGCTTCTACACTCACTCTCCACATACAACAAACATACACACTTGCATTTCTATATCACACCACATACCAACACTCACAAAATCCACACACTCACCGTCACACAATTTATTTTATATTTTCCCCCTCGATGTTCACACTAATTAATTTCCAGAATGTTTACAATAAATAATGAAATTGTGAAATGAAATATGTAAATGAAATAGATGACAGACCGCGTTGAGTCGAATAAAAGATAAACATTAAAAATGTGTACCTGCGAGACAGGCTTTGCCTAGTGCAGGACTCATAGCAACTCAGCGAGTAGTCTTTGTAACGATATTGCTTTGTGTAACCTCTGTAATAATTGTAAATTTATATTGTTGTTTAATTATTTATTTATTTTATTTTATAAATTTAGGCTAAAACTTAATGTCCAAACATATCAATACTTAATATATAAACGTAATATAATATAAATTACTGTAAACCAATTACAACAAACGACTCAACATAATAATTTCATAGTTAAAACGAACAAATTACTGTGTCAGAGGCAAAAGCAAACAAACATAACACTACTTAAAAGAGGCTTTAATACTGGGTATGTTGTCTGCTAAAAAATTTCTCTGTCTTTAACAAACATACTACACTCGAAAATGTTTATTGAAGATGTAATCAGTGACTTGAATTCCATAAACAATGGTTTGCAGGATGTTGTTGGTTCCAAACAAAAGAGGGCTCGGATACATTGTTATTGGGAAATAAATACCCTATTTACCTCCACAGAGTTGCCCCAGTTATTGATTCTGTTCGGATAGATCGGATAGAGTTACTATAAACCTATTTGTAAAATGTTTTTCTTACGAGTGTCCAAAAGATCATTAAGCAAACCACACGTCTTTTATTCATCTAAATCATCTTCAAGAAAATATGAACTTTATCACCAAGTCTACAGATTCCGTAGCAAATATTTGAAGCAACATACCCGTGATAAGCCTGTAGTGCAATTTTAGGCTAGTTACTATCGTTAGATGCCACAGAGCATACGCAAATCTGTTGATTTTAAGTTTTGTTGCAGACTTTAACAATATGCTGTTTCCATGAGCATTTTTCGTCTAATATTTAACCTAAAAACGGAGTGTCTTCTGTTTTTACCGGTTTGTCGTCGTTGTGTTTTGTAGTCAATGTTTGTTTTGGTTTGTGTCTGTTATAGAATTGTATGAATTTTGTTTGATCAATGTTAAATTTTAAATTATTACACTTAAACTATTGTAGAATGTCAGTTACAGTTTTTTAATTTAGTTTAGTATCTTTGGTTACTAATATAAATATGTCATCAGCAAACAAGGTACAATGATATTTCGTTACCATTGACAAGTTGTTTACGTATATTAAGAATAACAGGGGGCATATTATGCTTCCCTGAGGAACTCCAGCTAGGTTTCATTTCAGTGACGATTTAGATGACTTTTCCATAAGGATTAAAAAATAAAATCAAAATTATTTTATTCCCTAAACTTAAAACGTACTTAGAATCTTCAAATGAACTTAATTTTTTTTTTTTATTACTCGACCACCTGTTCGGAAAATGTATGTTGATTGTTGATTCTGTCAGTGGTACTTAGTTCTACATATTGCTGTCGGCTTCTGAGATAACTTTATATCTATAAAATTAGTACCTCAATAATCCATATTTTTCACATTCGTCAAGAGTATCTTATGCGATACTACATCAAAAGCTTTACTCATATCAAAAATATGACAGTTGCCTATTTTTTTGTCAACTCTCTCGGTAATCTTTTACTATGTTAAAAGCAGCTAGTGCTGTTGATTTTCCTATTTGGAAACCATTTTGTTTTGATCTTTGTAATTTATATTTAGTCATGCATTCGCTTATTTCATCGCTTATTTCGCTTGTTTCATAAACTTTTGTCATGATGCTTGTTAAGGACCAGTAGCGCTATCACACGTCTTAATTAAGAACTTTTGGTTTGCACCGCCATTTTCGGTTATTATATATATAAAATATTAAATCACTATTATTAGTAAATAAGTATCATGAAGATTTTGAATCCATTGATATATTTCATGAATCGTGCATTAGATAAAGGCAAAATTCTGGAGTGTTTCAGCACTGTTGATTTTTGATTATGTGAGTCAGTGAATTAGAACATTCCTGATTAGTTGTATGAGAATGGCAGGTATATGTTATTTTATAATACAGTGAAACCTGGTTAAGTGGAACCTGGATAAGTGAGAAACCTCTAGTATTGAGAACTACAATGAGGTCCCGGCACTTTTTCATCGAATTACCTCTGTTAATGGGACTTTTCGAACCTGATTAAATGAGATTTGATTTCTAGGATTTTTATCATGTTTACCTCTATAATTGGGACTCTGGAGCTCAGTTCCCTTTATAAGTGAGATAATGTATCAGGTTGGGACAGGTTTCGACACGATTGTTTACAAACATTCGAATTTATTTTGCACGTGTTTTGTTACGGCCTCTGTAAATGAGACAACAAATTTTTAAACCTGTCTAAATGGTAAATTGGATAAATGAAAACCTCTTTAAATGGTACAAAATCCTTGGTCCCTTAAGATCCCAATTAACTAGGTTTCACTGTATTTTATATTGCGTTGTATTAAAAGTTTATTCCTTTGTTAGAAATATTTAACGTTCCCATAGTTGTGTCATTGTATTTTTGTTTATTACCTTCATTATTTTGTCTGTATATTGTATTATCAAGTTGTGGAAACTATTTTGGTTTGTAAAAGAATTATATAAAACTTTTTTTTTCCAATAACGTAAATAAAAATTAATTAAAAATATTATAATATTAATGACATATGTCAAACGTCATTGTCAAAATGTATTTTTTCAAATCCCAACTTGAAGCAAATAAAGTATAATTATGTAAAATCATAATTCATTTTTGATTCATATTGTAGAAGACCAAGAAAAGGATTGAACGAAATCTGCCTGCCCGAATAATGGTAATGAGTACAATCGTTCTATAATTGTTAAAAATATTTTATTTCCCTTTTGTATATGGGTTACATCAAGTAGAGTTTTTAGGTTATAATGAAAATGAGTTCCAAAAGTCCTGTTTTAATTCAAAATCGAATTTTGTAATTTCAAGACGTTTGTTTTGACTTTTTCAATTGAAAAATTTTCTACATTCATTGTAAGATATCAATTATAATATTATAAGTTAAATAGTCAGGATGTCCTGTCACACTGGGGCTCAATATAAACATGTAGAATGCGGTGTGTAACACCTCTGTCGATGGGATGTCCTGTCACACTGGGGCTCAATATAAACATGTAGAATGCGGTGTGTAACACCCCTGTCGATGGGATGTCCTGTCACAATGGGGCTCAATATAAACATGTAGAATGCGGTGTGTAACACCCCTGTCGATGGGATGTCCTGTCACACTGGGGCTCAATATAAACATGTAGAATGCGGTGTGTAACACCCCTGTCGATGGGATGTCCTGTCACAATGGGGCTCAATATAAACATGTAGAATGCGGTGTGTAACACCCCTGTCGATGGGATGTCCTGTCACACTGGGGCTCAATATAAACATGTAGAATGCGGTGTGTAACACCCCTGTCGATGGGATGTCCTGTCACACTGGGGCTCAATATAAACATGTAGAATGCGGTGTGTAACACCCCTGTCGATGGGATGTCCTGTCACACTGGGGCTCAATACAAACATGTAGAATGCGGTGTGTAACACCCCTGTCGATGGGATGTCCTGTCACACTGGGGCTCAATATAAACATGTAGAATGCGGTGTGTAACACCCCTGTCGATGGGATGTCCTGTCACACTGGGGCTCAATATAAACATGTAGAATGCGGTGTGTAACACCCCTGTCGATGGGATGTCCTGTCACACTGGGGCTCAATATAAACATGTAGAATGCGGTGTGTAACACCCCTGTCGATGGGATGTCCTGTCACACTGGGGCTCAATATAAACATGTAGAATGCGGTGTGTAACACGCCTGTCGATGGGATGTCCTGTCACACTGGGGCTCAATATAAACATGTAGAATGCGGTGTGTAACACCCCTGTCGATGGGATGTCCTGTCACACTGGGGCTCAATATAAACATGTAGAATGCGGTGTGTAACACCCCTGTCGATGGGATGTCCTGTCACACTGGGGCTCAATATAAACATGTAGAATGCGGTGTGTAACACGCCTGTCGATGGGTTACTTACGGTGTGAATTTATGTGTTATGTTATGTAACTAAATTTAGTTAAAACGACTCCTTTGGATGCTGTGGTGTAATCAGCCGACCACTAGAGGTTCCGGGTTCGAATCCCGGCGCTTACCGGTCTTGGATGTTGTGTTCTTGTCTAGGTAGTTTATACCATATCGTTGCTTACCTGTAGGGCTGAGTAAATTTGTGTTTCTATGCCTCTGCCTTCCCTTCTCGAGGTACAAAAATAATTGAGAAATATCCATAAAATCTCATAACAACTGCGTGTATTGTGCAAATTATTCGCTTTATTTCTTACTGCTGTTGCCGCGGGACATCGCCTGCGTCAGGTCAGTTTAGGGAACTTTTCCAAATTTTTATGCCTATTATGATATTAAATTTAAGCAATATGTTAAAGAAATTAATTAAGAAGGCTTACTATAATAAGATATATGGAAGAAATTTAATTAGCTGCACAGGTTTATCTTATTGACAGTTGGGAGTGTAGCTAGAATTATTGTTTTACTTAATGGTAAGTTGTAGTAGAAAATATTATATTTGAATATCGAAAAAAGTAACTACAGAGGTTTCTCGCCGGATTCTTACCCGTAGAGATAGCATTCCGGCGGTAGAAAAAAAAACTATTTGAAAGTGCTTATTTTAAGTCTATTCGAATAAAAACATTTTGACTTTGACTTTATTTATTTGCTATCCGGACAAAGACAGATAAAAGACGATAAAATCGGCCAAGCTGCTCTCCAGTCATATATAATAATTCAATTTAAATAAATATATGAAAATCATTAAAGTTTTTGCTATTAAAATAGTAACAAAATCGTTAATCGTCAATCGTTGCTAAGTTCCTGCGATACAAGATTATCTTATTGGAGGACTGAGTCGATGTGGTTATTATTATTTATTATTTAAATAGAAAATTAAAATACAAATAAAATGAACATCACTATTATATTATTTAAAAGTAAAATCAACACATTATTAATCTTTAATTAACATTCGTTATTACATGAGTCAACACTATTTTGTTGTAATTTAATAATCAACTATTTAACATATCTAGTATCGAAATGTGTTCTGCTAAAGTTTAAAATTGAATTAATAAATTAGCATCTTACTACTACCGCTGAAGTAGAAGTTTTCTTCAGTTATTTTATTTACCGCCTCCACCACTTACATGCCCACGTTTCCCACCGGGAGCTCTTGGCTTATGACCACTTCCTGAAAACTCTTCGCATGTTACATTTGTGGTATGTTCACCATTTCCATGCGCTTCAACAGCATTTGGTGCGCCTTTAACCCAAAACACATCACCACCTACATGCCCACGTTTCCCGCCAGGAGCTCTCGGCTTATGACCACTACTTGATAACTCTTTGCACCTTACATTATTGTTCTGTTCACCATTTCCATTTGCCTTAACAGCATTTTGTGGACCTTTGTTCCAATACAACCCTTTTCCACCAGGAGCTTTGTTTTTTTGACCATCATTATTCCAATACCAACCTTTCCCACCAGGAGCCTTGTCATTTTGGTCACCATTATTCCAATACAACCCTTTTCCACCAGGTGCTTTGGTATCTTGACCATCATTATTCCAATACCACCCTTTTCCACCAGGACCTTTTCGATTTTGACCACCATTATTCCAATACCAACTTTTTCCACCAGGAGTTTCCGGCTGTTGACCTCTACCTGAGTTTTCCTCGCTTTCTACATGAGAGTTATCACCACTTGCAAGCGATTCAACAGCATTTTGTGGACCTTTGTTCCAATACAACCCTTTTCCACCAGGAGCTTTGTTATTTTGACCATCATTATTCCAATACCACCCTTTTCCACCCAGTGCTTTGGTATCTTGGTCATCATTATTCCAATACCAACCTTTCCCACCAAGAGCCTTGTCATTTTGGTCACCATTATTCCAGTACAACCCTTTCCCACCACGAGCCTTGTCATTTTGGCCACCATTATTCCAATACAACCCTTTTCCACCAGGAGCTTTGGTATCTTCACCATCATTATTCCAATACCAACCTTTTCCACCAGGAGTTTCCGTCTGTTGACCTCTACCTGAGTTTTCCTCGCTTTC
Source organism: Choreutis nemorana (assembly GCA_949316135.1). Taxonomy (NCBI): domain Eukaryota; kingdom Metazoa; phylum Arthropoda; class Insecta; order Lepidoptera; family Choreutidae; genus Choreutis; species Choreutis nemorana. The sequence goes on from OX438622.1 coordinate 443,970, forward strand.
TACGTGAGAGTTATCACCACTTGCAAGCGATTCAACAGCATTTTGTGGACCTTTGTTCCAATACAACCCTTTTCCACCAGGAGCTTTGTTATTTTGACCATCATTATTCCAATACCACCCTTTTCCACCCAGTGCTTTGGTATCTTGGCCATCATTATTCCAATACCAACCTTTCCCACCAAGAGCCTTGTTATTTTGGTCACCATTATTCCAGTACAACCCTTTCCCACCACGAGCCTTGTCATTTTGGCCACCATTATTCCAATACAACCCTTTTCCACCAGGAGCTTTGGTATCTTCACCATCATTATTCCAATACCACCCTTTTCCACCAGGTGCTTTGTTATTTTGACCACCATTATTCCAATACCACCCTTTTCCACCAGGTGCTTTGGTATCTTGACCATCATTATTCCAATACCAACCTTTACCACCAGGAGCTTTGTTATTTTGACCATCATTATTCCAATACAACCCTTTTCCACCAGGAGCTTTTTGATTTTGACCACTTTTGTTCCAATACCAATCACCTTTTCCGCCAGGAGCTTCCGGCTGTTCACCACTATCTGATCTTTCTTCGGTCTCTCCGCGAGAGTCATGTTCGCCGCTTCCAAGCAATTCAACAGCATTTTGTGCTTCAACAGCTCTATGCAAGTACGAATTGCCCTGGTTTTGATTATCGTTCAACACGCTCCCAAGATGATTTGTAATCAATTGAAGTATCGGTTCGACGTCAAGAAGACGCGAAACCAGGCCTCGTGAATTATGGTTGCCATTCAGACCATCTTGGAGTGAAACCTCCAATACTTCATATTCTCCACCACGTTCTGCTGCCACTAGATGAACCAAGATCCAAATTTTGAAACAGCATACTGAAATAAATAATATGCGTTGTCAATTCTCGAGAAAATAAAAAAGACAGTCGTGATCGTGACGCTGGTCTGCATTTTCCCCGAAGTTTTGGCATCGCTATACAGCGTGGAAATGCAGCCAGTGTTATGGGCACACTCCATGGTACACATGAATTTTACTAGGTTTCTTAATTTTATGATAAATTTAATTTCTTTCCTGTAAATAAAATTGGTTTCATTCCCGTTATTTATTTTCTCGACCAAATTGATTATGCTCTGAGAAAAGGCAAGGTCAGAAGTACCCGTTACCGTCGTGTGTGTATGAGGATGTAGGTGTGCCTATGTGTGGGACTGTTCAGTGTTGAATAATACACAGGTGAGGTTAGGTACACATATTGTGTTTAGCCAACCCGTACAATACACCGGTAAGGCAGGGAGGCGACTGTACTCAAGTAGTACCTAACGCGGACTGCCTTGAAAACTGATTAATAACTTATATATATTTCAATAGAGCAAGCTTCGCATTACGTACACTGTGTTGCCACCAGGAGATGTGGAGGAAGCAAGAGATGTAAGTGAGAATCGTTGCGTATGGCGAACCATTGTCTCTGCTTACCCCTTTGGGACGAAGGCGTGTGTGTGTGTGTGTAAACACATTTATTATTTATAACACCTCCTTCTAAATTTGTTGTTTCGATTCAAAAGATTGAAGAGCCGGTATAATTAGCGGCACGAGAGGAATAACATGGTGGTGCTCTTGTCCTTCTCAGATATCAAGGATATTGTCATTTCAATATCCCTTGAGTTTATATCCTTCTCCATCGGGTGAGCTGCCAGCTTGTTTGTCCATAATATATCAAAACTTTAATTACAAATTTAAAAAACCCCGATTGGACCAATTTGCAGACATTCAATTGTCCATTCCCACTTTCACCCCCCATAACCTTTGAATGGGGGAACCGATACCGATTAAACATTAAGATCTTCATTTAAGATCAAGCTCATAGAATAAATTCAAAAAAATTTAAATTACAACTTTCGAAAAGCTGGATTGGTCACATTTGCGTACATTCGATGATTCATCCCAACTTCCACCTCCTGTAACTTTAGAACGGGGGATCAAACAGAGCTAAGGACACGCTCAATCAAGACACCTTTCTAACAAAAACAACTACATCAAAATCGCGTCATTCGTTCGAGAGTTATGATGCCACAGACTGACACACATACAGATATATAGACAGACACGTCAAACTTACAACACCCCTCTATTTACGTCGAAGGTAAAAACCCAGAATCGATAAGGATGAAATGGGTGTCAATAGGTTTGTTGGGATGCACAATTTATTAAACCTAATTCAAAAAGATCAATTCAAAAACACGCTCGATTAGGTCACCTTTCAAATAAGAAAAACTACATCAAAATCGCTTAATTCGTTCGAATCATAACGATGCCACAGATAGACACACAGACCCCTCTCGCGTCAGGATTTAAAATAAAATAAATTTACAAAACTTACTCATCCATGATATAGTACAATTGCGCATGTTCGCTAATCCAAATGGCTTCAAACAATATGATCCTTGGCACATTTCATGAGTTCTTATATCTTACTCAACGGCGACTGTGGCTAATTCAAAAATATTGTTTAATTACAATCTCATTAAAAATACAAGACTTTCGTTTTAGAAATGCGAAAAGTGTAAATTTTAATAATCAATTTACCACGAATGGAATTCAAAAGAATGTTAGTTTAATGGGATGGAAGTTAAAATATAAAAGATAAACGTTTTCATATATTGTAAGCGGATCCACGATTGGTTCTCTAATGTAATACATAATAAAATAAACTAAAATAAATAGATAATCCGCTAATTTTGAACAAATACAAATCAAAGATCATAGAAATAATAGAAAGAGTTATCTGCATTGTGTATGATTTTGACCAGTACATTTATTGTATTTATTTAAAAAGGCAGGTGAACTACACACGACGAAAGCAGAAAAAAATTGTGACAGACAGACGGACAAGCGATCTTTTAGTATAAGATTCTAGCTTACTGGGAGGGTAAAATTATAAAAACAAATCAATTTATATTTCTTTTGAAACAGGTGTGAATAATCAATGTTATTGTGTATTTGGTTATTAATTGTTAATTGAACTTTCCGCAGAATCTTATCAACAATCCGTTGAGGATTGGCAAAATCTAAACAATTAATAAATTTAAAAAATCTAAAAACCCACGTTTTTAAATGTCCTAAAAATAATAAAATAACCCTATGGGGCTGAAAGAGGGGCCACTCAAAACGTGGGGGCGTATCTTTGCAAGTTACACCCACGATCTACACACGTCATGTAAATATATCCCATTAGTAATCCCTTAAATAATATACACGTATAACGTGGGTGGTTAGGTTTTTTAAATGTCACTCCATACAAATTTTATCAAAATCGGTCCAGCCGTTTTTATAGTTGTAAATTGCATTGTCATCGGGTTTGAAGCTACCCTGACAATTTCAGCCTGCTAGCTTATCGGGAAGTGCCTCAAAATTGATTTGCAAAAATCCAACCGGAACGACAAACAAACAAACAAGAAAGTGAGTGTATAAAAACGTGGGAAAATACACACACACAGCATAATTACAGCATGGGGTTCTAACAGTCCGTGACACCCCTGGTATTGCAAACGTCCATAGGCTGCGGTGACTGCTTACCATCACGCGGGACTTACGCTTGTATGCCGACGCAGTGGTATAAAAAACTTTAACCAAAAATGTATATCGTGAATGTCACGTGTCGTATATGTGTCAATTAATTTAATATATATCTTGTGCATATAACATAAATAACAGCTTCCCACCACCCCGAAGCATCTGAGTTGTTCGTATTCATAAAAAGATAGCGTTAGTGAGGTTAAGCCTCCCCCAAAAGTTTAAAGAAAATGATTCGTCAGATTTGAAGATAAAGATAAATTAATTTGTTTTAACATGAGTACAATTTAATAAAGGTGTTACGTTTAAAATAAACACTTGAAATCTGCCTTACTGCGGACAAATAATCTAACATTGAGTTCATTCGTTCAAAAAAGATTACAAATCTTTAACTCAATATGAAATGCATCACTACATACGAGGGCGGGTCAATAAGTCCGTGACTTTTGAAATTAAACACAGAGTTTTTGATAAATAAATCATTTTATTTTTCAACGTAGTCTCCCTTGAGCTCTATACACTTTGTCCAACGCTTCTCCAATTTTTTATCCCTTCCAAAAAATATGATTTGTCGAGGTCCTCAAAATAGGCCTTTGTTTGCGAGATGACTTCATCATTGGAGTCACATCTTTTTCCACCAAGCCATTTCTTCGGGTTTGGGAACAAGAAGTAGTCAGTCGGAGCCAAATCTGATAGGATCGGAGAATAGGGCGGATGAGAGAGCAATTCATAGCCCAATTCATGGATTTTTGCCATGGCAACTGCAATGTGTGCACCCTTGCATTGTCTTGGTGTAAAAGAACTTTTTTCTCGGCCAAATGAGGTTGGTTTTTTTTCAAATCGTCATTGAAGCGGTCTGATAAGTTGGCTTAATATTCCCCATTGATTGTTCTTCCCTTTTGAAGGTAGTCAATTTGGATCCCACGTGCATCCCAAAAAAGAGTCGCCATAATTTTATTGGCTGACAAACCCACCTTGGCCTTCTTTGGCGCCGATTTACCCTTAGAAACCCACTGTTTTAACTGTTGTTTGGTCTCTGGTGTGTTGTGATGGATCCATGTTTCATCCACGGTTACATAACGGCGCAAAAACTTCTCCATATTGCGATTAAACAACGCCAAACCTTCCTGTGAAGTTGTTACACGATTGCGTTTGTGGTCGACTGTGAGCAAACGAGGCCACCCATCTTCCGGAAAGCATTCTCATGCCCAAGTGATCATTCAAAATTGAAACCGCTGAGCCATGAGAGATACCTACGGCTTCCACAATCTCTTGCACTTTCAATCTTCGGTCGGCCAACACCATATCGTGAATTTTTTCGATTGTTTCGGTGGTAGAGACCTCAATTGGGCGTACAGGACGTTCGGCATCTTCAGTGCTTGTACCACAACGAAATTCAGTTAACCACTTTTTTACCATTGAAATCAATGGTGCAGAGTCACCATAGTATTTATAAAGTTTAGCCTTGGTCTCGGTAATGGTGTTTTTTCGCAAAAAATAATGCTTAATAAGCATGCGAAAACCATTTCCATTTTTTCCTCAAATTACTGGGTAGTCTGATAAAGACAGACAAACACATTTCTTTTATTTTTGTGTATTTCTTTTACGGTATGGGTTATAGTACCATACTGCCTAATCATCAGTAATTATAATAAAATTTCTTCATTCTTGAAGATGATAAATGAGATGAAGATGAAAAATGAGACGAAGATGATAAGATGAACAATGAAAATGATGAATCTGCCTACGGTAACATGCTAGTACGGTTACTTGGGAGATGACGAAAAGCACAGCCAAATCGTCGTATTTCACTTTCTCCACACTTGTACAGCACTACAGATATTTACTGGTTGAACACTAGTATTTTACACATTAAATTCTGCTGATATATAAGAAAATACAATAAAATAAGAAATTCTAACTGACACTTCCCGTTCCCGCCAAGTAACTTCCTGTCAAACACAAACTAACTGACGCAACAAGTTCAAATTTTGATAGGAGTCAACTGACAGATGCCTGTTGACAGGAGTAGTGTTGCTTTTTCAGTAAAGAGGTCAGAAATTAAAAAAGTCACGGACTTATTGACCCGCCCTCGTAGTATAAAACAAAGTGGCTTTAGAATAGAATAGAATAGAATTTTTATTTGCATAAAATGTTGGTGAAATTAAGGTATTCATAGAAATTTTATTTGTCCCTATATCCCTATGTATACTTAAATCTTTAAAACTACGCAACGGATATTGATGCGGTTTTTTTAATAGATAGAGTGATTGAAGATGAAGGTTTATATGTAAAATAAAATCCATTAAAATGGTGAAGTACTGTTATTTTTGAGGTTTCTAACGTGATGTCGTAAATAATTACATTTTTTCCGCTTACATTGCTAACACAGGCTGAACCCTACGAGATTTATCAAAATAATGTACTAAGTATTGTACACATTGAAAAGGTCTCTCTTATGGATATCCCACAGTAATTTTTTTTTTCATTTCCTGTTTTCGACAAATAATGGCTAATTTTCGAAGCGAATTTAACCAATACAGCATTAATCCTTATCCAATTGAATACCTTAAATACATTTTTGATTTAATGTAGATATATATGGCCCTTTACAGCATATGATTTAAATGAATATTTTCGAAGCCATTACAGATTTAAAAATTGCGGGACGTAGCGTTTGCGGCGGTACGCATGGTCAAACCTTCAACGTTGCAGGCTTAGATTTGAGCGTTGGCTGTTTTTCGCATGGCCAACTGTATGTCGCTCTTTCAAGAGTAACCTCTAGAGAAAACATGTTTGTATTGTCTAATGACAAGAAAGCTGTGAACGCTGTAGATAAAGGCATTCTGTAATATATTAATTGTTGTAAAAATAAAATAAATAGGTAAAAAGTAAATAAGTCAAAATGTATTGTATGAATTTAGATATTCCAAAGAAGAAGGAAATCTTCATGGTATAGGGAATGGGGAATTGTTTTACTCGAAATTTAACGCGTGCGGGCCACGGGCAGAAATGAATAAATCAAAACTACTGGATCGATTTTAATCATTTTTTCAGTGAGTGACATAGGCTATATATTTCATACCCGTGCGAAGCCGGAGCGGGCCGCTATGTTTTTATATACGACGTTCACAGTTTTTCTGTAGTGTATTTAGTATCAGTTTTCATTTATCCAGTTTTCCATTTAGACAGGTTTAAAAATGATTCGTCTCATTTACAGAGGCCGTAAACAAAACACGGGCGAAAGAAATTCGAATGTTTGTAAACAATCGTGTCGAAACCAGTCCCAACCTGATACATTATCTCACTTATAAAGGGAACTGAGCTCCACAGTCCCAATTATAGAGGTAAACATGGAAAAAATCCTAGAAATCAAATCTCACTTATGCAGGTTCCACTTAACCAGGTTTCACTGTATATAAAAGAAGCCGTTTTTATCACGTTCCCGTGGGACGTGACATAAAAAGTGGTATAACAAAACGCAACTGATATGGAATAACAAAACGCAGCTGAAAGCAATTTATCAGTAAGAAAACCGTCTTGCTGTTCATTTGTTAAAAATGGTATAGCAAAACAAAACGCAATAAACGACTTCAATTTCCGATCCGTCTTGCATTCGCCATGACCATCCACTGATGACAAGGCCAATACTTGAAAGTTTGTGGTCTGAATCTAGAAAATCCATGTTTTTCCCATGGTCAATTATATGTGGCATGTTCAGGGGTCGGAAGATCATCTGCGTTATTTTTTTTTTGCACCTGATAATAACGTAAACGAAAAATATCGTGTATCACAAGGTACTTCACAAAGAGTGAAATCCATGCACTAAAATACATACATTAACTATCCAAATCAAAAAAATGGCCTTGGATTGATCAAAAGTCTGATCATTTATTGCCTTTAAGGCGGAACAAAGTTCGCCGGGTCAGCTAGTAATAAATATTACAAAAAAAATACAGTCTTTATAATTATACCATAACAAAAATAATGTATAAAAATTTAATACATTAATATTAACTATTTATCACATACAAATTAATTAATTGTATAGTAGCATTTTTATTTCAATATTCTATTCTATTTCATTTCGTTTCATTTATTTATTTGGATTACCAACGAATAATACACATGCATGCAACACAACTTAGATACTAATATGACGGCTCTTCTCTGAAATACTGACGGATTGACTAGGCTTGATCGATTGAGAGTGGCACTCTAGCGGAGCGTCGTGTCGATGGTAGCGGGGCCGCCATATTCAAAAGATCTTTATTCTATGGCTATGGAGTTTTGAACAGAAAAGCCCGCGCACCGTGTTTTCGACGAATCGCTTTAAATTCAGCTATTACGTTAAATTGGACTATATTAATTGTTGTTATAATAGACACGATAGATTGGTGACTTTAAGCTTTTGAGTGTTTTAATTGTGACTATTAATTAGTGTTGTGAGTGCTAGCCAGTTCTTTCTTTGCTTCTTCGCCCTTAACCCAACGCCCGCATGATGGACTACTCTGATGAAGGATCGCTCGCACCTTCAAATATCATTCCCTGTGTTTATGTATTTCATTCTAAATAATTTTTGTTATAAGTAAATATATAAATAGGTAGGTAATCAGTTTATAAATAGATTATTTATTTTTAAGTATTTGGGAAACCGACAGTTTTATATTTTAATTTAGATAAACAAATAATAATACAATAACCAATGAAGTCTCCACAGGTTGTTATACACAATCGAAGCAGAAAAATTAAATCACAAATAAACATTAAAATCACAAATTGAATAATAACAAACAATTAACGTAACATGGTTAAAATTAAGCGAAATAAATAACTGGACATATAAGTACTTATACACCTAGTTTATATTTTAATGTCAGTGTCAGAGTGATGATTCCCCCCTAAATGACGATCTTTGATCCCGCTGCCTCTTATGGTAACTATAGTTTTTTGGAAAATTTAAGGAGTACCATGGATGAAAGAAAACGTAAACTGACGTACATAACGTACCATCAACTCACACCGTACTCCCTCGCGAGGAGTTGGCTGAGGCATATAACATAAAAATTGAAGTATTTCAATTCTTAATGGTTTAATTTTGTGAAAAATATGCATGAAATCTATTACTCGAAATATTGCTGTATTTGATTTTACATAAGGCGGAGGTGTGACACACCGCATTCGCATGTTTATGTTGAGTCCCAGTGTGACAGGTTGCGAATATGTGACACTGAAAATATAGTAGTAAGCTACAACTTACAGCAACCCTAGGATCGTACCCTCGACCAGTCGGGTCGATCAGCTAAGGCACGTAACCACGTCCTAACTTCAAGAAATATATAATATAGGGAGACCATTTGATTTGGGGGGTTTGACGACCTCGGTGGCGCAGTGGTGTAAACAGCCGACTGCTAAGCTAGAGGTTCCGGGTTCGAATCCCCTCGAATGTTATTTGCAAGACGCATTGTTTCGCTTTCCAGTTTTGGATGTTGTATTCTTATTTATTTAGTATATACAAAATCGTTGCTTAGCATTTGTGACACAAGTTCTTACGATACTTACTGCAGGGCTGAGTCAATGTGCGTGTCGTGATTTGGTTATTTTTATTTTATTTTTTACTTTTATTTTTATTATCTTTCAACAAGTTAATCAAAGCCTATCATAGTTCCATAATATTTTGTATAGTTTTTAGCTTTGCTATCTATCATTTGTAGTAATGTTCCAATTCTCACGGTGTTGCCAGATCTAGATCTCGGTGGAGTCTCTGGTTGCCATAAGTTGTAGCTGCCATGTTTCTCAATGTGCCCGGATTTTGGCGACAGATTCACAACCTGTCACACTGGGACTCAACATAAATATGTGAAAAACAGTGTGTAGCAAGCACCTCTGCCAACCCCTCTCGAAGGACTACGGCGTGAGTTTATGTATGTTTTATAAATGTGTTGCCAGATCTAAGGGCTGCGTAATTTGCAGCTGGGTTCGATTCGTCCGTGTCCGCGTGCAGACTAGTCGCTTCATGTTCTACGTTGGCGTCAGGGAGCGATACGGTGACACGATGCAACCCTTTACATTCTGACACTGACATCTGTCATTACAGCTATAATGAAGAAGTACAATAATAATAACCACGTCACGACACACACATAGACTCAGCCCTGCAGTAAGAATCGTAAGAACTTGTGTCGCAGGAACTAAGCAACGATATGGTATAAACTACATAGATAAGAATACGACATCCATGACCGGTAAGCGAAACAATGCGTCTTGCAAATGACACAAAGTCCCGCTCCCACCGGGATTCGAACCCGGAACCTCTAGCGTAGCAGTCGGCTGTTTACACCACTGCGCCACCGAGATCGTCAAATATAAAAAAATATACTAAGTCAGCGAAAAAGCATTTTCTTATCCAGATCTTGAGGGTCACGCAAAATAACTAAGGGTGGATTTGCCATCCCATGATCTCAATCTGGATAAGAGTAATAATGAGTGTTGGGATAAGTCGTTTATGTTTAAAAGTGTATTAGCTCTCTGTTGTTTATTTCATTAAAATCCAGTGGCGGTACTGTCATAGAAGCCCAAAAGCCTGGCTTGCCCTATCAAACTAAAATAAGTTCGCGCTCTTACTCATTCATTAACAAGTCAAACGACTTTTTTAAAGCCATCGAAATTGTGGTTTTGTTGACATGTTCGCAAACTTCTGTGTGTTTTGCTGAGCTCGTCCACGCCAGCAAGTCCACAACGGAAGTATGAAGTATATCTCTCGGCTTGCCCTGTACTGAAACTCTAGGCACGCCACTGTCAAAATATATATACTCTTAAACGTACCCCTCTGCCCCCCAAATTGCGTTACGTAGGTAATAAACGACCAAGTAAAGAGGGACAAAACAGTATGAAATATGCATGACTTTTTTGTTAATTGATTATAATTAGATTGACTTTTTCACTAAGTTATGAAGCTTCAAAGTCGTATATAAGTTATAAAGCGTCGATACGATCACGTATTATATTGGATACTTTTACATCAGAGTACACGGGCGCCAAACAACTTCCACTGGAAAAGGTTGTTCTGATGAGTAGATAGATATTTTATATATTTTATTTTATTTATCCCCTGCTAGTTAGTGGCTTGCCGTGGTGTTTTTGACGGTTAGGCGTCTCCCTTTAGCTATTGGCCCCTGTGCCGTTTCCTTGCTATCTCCGCTTTTCTGGGAGAGAAGTTTGAAACCGCTTTCTTACTACCTCCTATTTCTTCTGATTAAGTTCGTTGCGGGTCCCAAGACAGCCGTTAGGGTGTCCGGGCACAGCCTGTGCGTCATTGCACAGCTGCATTATTCGATCAAAGGACGTCACTGTTGATCCTGGTGAACAGGAGCTCCATTGGCGGGACAGAGTGGCGGGTCTGCCCCGAGCGAGATTTTAATGGTTACATCCCTGGTTTATCGTACAATTCTAATTCTTATTTCACTGTAAATATACTATTTCCACATACTTTAAGATAAATTGATTGAATAATCAAATTAAATTTCATGCATATTCCCTATTGTACCCGCGACGCATGTATCTTTGCCAGATGACGAATATAGGAGTTCCGAACCGTTGGAAGTAAAAAAAAATACGATTTGAAAGTGCTTATTTTAAGTCTATTCGAATAAAAAAACATGTTGACTTTGACTTTAGAGTAATTGAACGAGCGAGCGAAGTGAGTGTGGTTATCAATCTGAAGGACGGCTTTATGTTACAGTGGTACATTAAAAGCGTGACAGGGTGACACACCTTTTCACTCGACTACGGCGAACCCAAAAGGAAGGGTAATGTTTTTGACAGTCTCTGTATGTATTTATGAATGTATGTTCCACCGTAGCACCTAAACTACCAGACCGAAATGACAGTCTATGTTCAAATACTTTATACCATGTGTTATTTAATTTAGTTTTATTTTACGGCCTCGATGATCTTTCAGTTGCCTATGTTGGATCCTATTTAGGTGAACGGGTTCAGAAAATTAAGATTGGTAACACTACTTCATCTGGGTCAGTTGTAAGGTTGGGCGTGCCCCAAGGATCAATATTGGGACCATTCCTATTTCTGGTGTATATTAATTACCTACCGTTTATCCTTGAAAAACTATTCGGTGAAATTATATAATTTGCAGATGATACTTCGGTTATTTTTGAAAGTAAATAGAAAGGATGAACTTTTGCACAGTGTCAATAGTACACTGAGTCGCGTAACAGACTGGTTTGCAATAAATAACTTACTATTGAATAGCGATAAAACCAAGTGTCTTCGATTTTGTTTGCCGAACGTACAGAAAGTGATAACGAATATAAACATAGATGCTAAATTATTACAGACCGTTAACTCAACTAGATTTCTGGGCATAAATATGGACTCAAAATTACAGTGGGATAATCATATAGAAGTATTTAGTATAAAATTAAGTGCTGCAGAAAAATTCGAAGCTTGACTGATATTCCTACAGCTAGATTGGTTTACTTTGCTTACTTTCATAGCGTGATGTCATATGGATTATTGTTGTGGGGTAGTGCTGCTGACAAAGAAACTGTATTTGTTTTACAAAAAAGGGCGATAAGAGCCATTTATAATATGAAACCTCATGAATCTTTGCGGGATTTTTTAAAGAAAATAAATATTTTAACGTTGCCATCCCAATATATTTTTGATAATATAATGTATGTTAGGAAACACATTAACGAGTTTGAAAGGCTTGGCCACGGTTTAAATACAAGAAACTAGGATAAATTACTCATACCAAAACTAAGGCTAGCAAACACAAGTAAATCATTTATCGGAAATTGTATTAGATTTTATAATAAAATACCACGGTATATTACAGACACGTCAGACACAAAATTTAAGATCAATATTAAAGATATTCTAATAAAAAAAGCTTACTATAAAATTAATAAATATATTGATGACAAAGACATTTGGAAGTAGGCTTATCTATCGTACCGTCGCAGGCACCTCTATTGACCGTTGTAATGCAGGAGTTGCAATCATGCTCCATGAAATAGATTCAGAACGTAAACTATTTTTCTGCTAGCTTTCATCAGTTGGGTCTTTGTTGCAACTCCAGTAGTTCATGTAGTAACTTTACTATATTTTAATTCAATAGGACTCATTAAGTAGGTACTTGTTTATTGTTATATTTCGTCTGTACAAAATGTTTTATTGGCATCTGTAGATATTATATGCATTTTTTTTTGTAACATTTTATACTATAAATAAGATTGTAATGAAAGATTGTATTATGATATTGAAAAGAGCAACTACGGAGGTTTCTCGCCGGATTCCTCCCCGTAGACAGGCATTCCGAACCGGTGGTAGTTTAAAAAGAATTTTGACGATTTAAAAGTACTTATTTTAAGTCCATTTGAATAAAAAAATATTTGATTTGATGATCTCGAGGTACACCCACCACTTTGTCCCACCACTGCAACTCCTGTTCACATTGGCGTTCAATGTGAACAGGATGCAATGACGCACAAGCTGTACCCAGAAACCCTGCCAGCTGTCTTGGGACTCCCAACGAAATTAATCAGAAGAAATAGAAGGTAGTAAGAAAGCGATTTCAGACTTCCCTCACAGCAAAGCCCAGACAGGGATGGTCAGGAGACACCGGGCCGTCAAAACACCACGGCAATCCACTAACTAACCGGGGATTAAATAAGTACTAACCTAAATCTTACACCAGTAATATTGGTGACAAAACTTTTTAAAGGCGCGGAAGTTTCCCTTCGTTTTCACAATGATGATGATGATCTATTGTTGTAGCTAATTATGAAAATGTTTTTTAATTAGTTCGTCATTAAAATAGGAAATGAATTTACGTTAAATTTTAATGTTAGCGAGATGTGTAGCCAATCAAATACATTGATTTTATTGTTGAATTAAATTAGTCATTCAACATTTCCCTCTTTTTTAATATAAGCCTTGTATTTTTGATGGAGTTGTAATTAAAAAACATTTTTGAATTAGCTACAGTTGCCTTAATGAAAATATAAGCAATAGGCATTATCAGTTAAAGAACATATTTCGAGAAGAAAATTCAGCACGAACATGAGCTGCCAACGCCTTTCCTGGTTCAGTAAGTGAGACAAAATGTTCAAAATAATTTTTTAATCTTTATAGTATGAAATCACACGAAATATACTATTTCTCTTTAAATATACTATTCCCAAATAGTTTACGATAAATTGATTAAATGATCAAATAAAATTTCACGCATTCCCTATTTAGCAGTTCCGATGCAGTTAACACGACTGCAATAAAACTGCAAGCTGACTACCCGATAACTGTGTTTTCTATCATGAGTTCGTATAGTTTTCCTACACGTCAGACAGCATAGATTACTATACTGATTTTGTATGAACTATCTTAATTCCTCAATAAATCAATCCGTTAGAGGCGCTTTACAAAGATTCATACAGATTTGTAACTGCAGTCGCAAGTGGCAATCGAAGGAAAAACTCATGGTATGCACACTGCATCGTCTGCACATAAACAGCACATTTCGTGCAGTTGAGAGTGCACTGCCTCAACTGCACTTTTCGCTGGTTGAGGGGCAGTTGGTTTATTCTTTGTCAGCCAAAAGCTTTTAAACCCAATGGTTTTTGGCATTATTCTTCCATCGTAGTAAATTATGCATTACAATGAACCTTTTATATCCATTTAATAAATAAATCCTGGATTTTATAAGACCATCTCCTTTCATACAAATAATTTAAAGATGTCAGATCAAGTCTAAATGTCGAAACATAACGTATTATTAAAATAACCGGTAAAGTCTGAGTTGGACTCATTCGGTGGGTTCCGTACCATCTTGTAAGATTTAACATTATATGCTTTTTGGATAATTTCATAAAAGAAACAAGAGCTAACCGAAAGCTAAAATTTTATTATAAAAACACGTTTCTTGTATGGGCGCCACCTTTCATTTTCAATTTCTTTCATTTCTTTATGTTTGTTGTTGTAGCGGCAACAGAAATAGACATTCTCTGAAAATTTCAAGTTTCTAGCTGCTATGGTTGATGAGATACAGCCCGCTAACAGACGAACGGACAGCGAAGTCTTAGTAATACATAAACTCACGCCATAATTAATCCCTCGAGAGGGATAGGCGGAGGTGTTACACACCTCATTTCGAATGTTTATGTTGAGTCTCAGTGTGACAGGTTGCGACTCTGTCGCCAGTATCCGTGCACAAAGACGAAAATGGCAGCTATATCTTACGGCAACCCGAGACTCGAACCCTCGACCTGTCGGCTCGGGTCGGTCGGTTATCCAAGGCACGTAACAAACTGAGCTACCACGTCCTCAGTCTTTACCAGTCTTAGTAATAGGGTCCCGTTATTACCCTTTGGCTATGCAACCCTAAAAACGACTGCTTAAAAGTAATTAACCCGCAATTAATTTGACGACTTCGGTGGCGCATTAGTGTAAACAGCCGACTACTACGCTAGAGGTTTCGGGTTCGAATCACGGCGGGGGCGGGACTTTGTGTTATCTGCAAGATGCATTGTTTCGCTTACCGGTCTTGGATGTTGTATTCTCATCTATTTAGGATATACCATATCGTTGCTTAGCACCTGTGACACAAGTTCTTACGATACTTACTTCAGGGCTGAGTCAATGTGCGTGTCGTGATGTGGTTATTATTACTATTATTATGTGGTTATTAATTACTCATTTTCTTGTGCTAAAATATACAGTCGAATTGATTACCTCCTCTTTTTTTGATGTCAGTTAAAAATCCGCCAATTTTCATGTTTTAATATCCCCGATGACGGTCACGTGATATTGACAATTCGTAATACATTACTATTCATCGAAATCGGAAGCAAATTTTTAAAAACGTTTGCCTGATTTGCAGTGGTGGCGTAGCACAGGTTAGCACTCGCCTCGGATTACATTATGTTCATTATCACCTCTAAAATAAGATCGTATCCTGTTTTACTTAGATTTAAGTTTTCTTTTTGTCTTTCTTTTGTTAGTAATATTTTCTTTACTTTCACAAATTATTTCCATGATTCCATTCTAAATTTGCCGCTGATATTACACTACTAGTCACACGAGTTGTTGGACTACAGTACAGTCATAGACTAAGAATATACTGTCAATTGTCATTTTTTTTTCTTTTACTGTAATCTGTTTCGTGTGTAAATAAATAAAATAAAAATAAAAAAACATCGAATTGGTCAAAAGTTACCAGTTCAAAACGGTAGTAATGAGATGGAAAATGAAAACGCTAGAAAATGCTTTTATAACTGCGCGAGTCACGTTTTCATTGCTGCTGCCATCCCTCGTATCCAGGGTACACGAGGCGTCCCGATCCACCAACACCCCTTCCCCCCTACTGCTGATTGGTACAAAATCTAGTGAGTGAAGAATCTGGTAAATTGTACCTGATTTTAAAAAAACACCTCCACATTAGGAATATCAGTGGATATAATTAAGCGACTGATAAATATTTTAGCTCCGAAACTGATAACTTAGCATCAAATATGATAACTCAGCTTCAATTTGTAAATCTTCTTTCAATATCTAAGAGATCCAACCTATGTGTTAATAAATTTAAATTCTAGTTTCAATAACCAGGTATCTTTATTTTTAAACTACTGTTTGATGATTTCAACACCTTTTTAATGAAGAATAAGAAGCTCATGATGTTTAGAGATGACAATTTTAATTTTCGAATAATTTGTGAAATTTTTTTTCTTCCCGCTATTCGTCTTACAAAGTTTTTTTTTTGTTTTTATTTTGTGTTTTGTCAACGCATCTATACAGCCACAGCCATACAGCTGGAGGCGCGATGTCGTTCCTGTTGTTGCGCACGTTGAATGTAGATGGCGCTAACAACTAAATCAATAAATCATATACTTTATTCGTGAAAATCTTTAACAAATCCAGCTAGAAGTAAGAATAACGTAACCGGGAACACGATCTTGGCTCTCTTCATTAGTTCCAGCGGTAATCTTTCGTGTCTATCAATATACCCTCTTATCATGTATAATGGAAGGTACTCCAATGACAAATATTATAGCAAGAAAATTTAATGTTTAATGAATAGTAGATTCAGTATTTAATTTATATAAAATTGCGTCCATATGAAATTATAGATGCAATGGAAACACTTATTAGAAGCTGGCAATGTATTCAAATTCAAATTCAAAATGTTTTTTTATTTAAATAGACTTAAAATAAGTGATTTAAAATCGTAATTTTTTATCTACCACCGGTTCGGAATGCCATCTACGGGGAAGAAGCCGGCAAGAAACCTCCGTAGTTGCTTTTTTGAAAAATTTACAATTGTTTTTTATTACAATTTGGAACATTTAAGTTTTCTATTTCATACAATTTAAAGCTACTATGAATACCTTTATATAAAGCAAATTACAATATGTAATATTTTTAATAATTAATGATTTTAAGTCTACTCAGGCTTTTATTTAAATACATTTTTTAATTGCATGAAACATAGGGGATGCAACGAATTTAATCTACAGAACAATTCGTTCTAAAATTATCATAATAAAATATTGTGACCAAGTGAGCCAGTCCACACAAAAGCACCCGATCACGAGTATAACGTGGGTTTCAGCCATCGCCCTCCTCAACCACATCAGAGGGAAGTGAGCGACCCAGCACCCAACGCTACCGTAAGCACAGATATTTAAGCGAGCATGAACACTTTAGCTACAACTCAAATTTATGTATAACAAATTTAGATGATATATAATAATTTAAGGGCCGAATATTATTTGCGATCCATTGAGAAAGCTTTTAAAAGCTTTAGGTTGGTACTAACCTATTAATTCTGAAGACAACTTTGAAGGCGAAATTGACAATCAAAAGAAGCTACATTATTTAAAATTATTTATAAGCGAATCAATACTTTTTTACAGTGTACTTCTTCTTAATGGCCGCGATGACAGTTGTCAAAGTATCAGAATGTAAGAGGTTGCATCGTGTCACCGTGTCGCTCCCTGACGCCAACGGAGACCATGAAACGACAAGTCTGCACGCGGACACGGACGAATCCAACCCAGCTGCAAATCACGTAGCCCTTAGATCAGACAACACTGTCAGAGTTGCAACGATACTTAAAATGATAGATAAAAAAGCTAAACGCCAACTGCCTAGAAAAAACTATAATACTCGTCAAGTATGTCAAAGTGGACATTGCAACTTCTTTTTCTCTGGACATTAAATTGAGTTTGATTTTAAATGGAATGTTTCATTGAGTTCGTTTTAAAACTAGCACCATTTAACAGTTGTGTGGAAGAATCCGAGCTGATTTTCTCTTTTGTTGGATACAACATCATGAGCAAACAAGCATACGGTTTACCTCATGGAAAGTGATACCGCCGCCTATTGACTCGACAAAGCCGTGGACGAATGTCGTGGAATGCCAAAAGGACCGCTAAAACGTTGTCGATGTAGAAGTAAAGATGTTATACCTCTCGTGCCCGTAATTACACTGTCTCTCCAACCCTTCGAACCGGCAGAAATATAAAGGGTACAAACCCAGATGAGGACGTGGTAGCTCAGTTTGTTACGTGCCTTGGTTAACCGACCGATCGATTCGAATCTCGCACGTAGATCTACCACCTTTAACAAGCTTGTAGCAGAATAAATGAGGTCAGTGAAGTATCGCCTCAGTCAGTCAGTCAGTCAGTGAAGTGGTAGGTCAGGAGACCTCACTAATTCGGATATCAGGTACGTTTTATGTCGCGTCTAGGGTTGGCA
This sequence comes from Choreutis nemorana, assembly GCA_949316135.1. Classification (NCBI taxonomy): domain Eukaryota; kingdom Metazoa; phylum Arthropoda; class Insecta; order Lepidoptera; family Choreutidae; genus Choreutis; species Choreutis nemorana. Next base: position 462,306 of record OX438622.1, read on the forward strand.
TACTTGGCCTTTTACGGACCTCTCTGGCAAATATTTTATCTTCCAGCCTGTTCGGCTTTTGTTAGGCTTTTTGCCTGAGTACCACGCAAGTTGAAAGTCAGGCATAAATAAAGCCGAATGCTATTTGCAAAGTGGGGTGCAAAAATATAGATAGCTTGTAATTGTAAAGCACTTTAATAATAAATACTAAAAAGAATCAATATATAAAAGATATTTCGGGGCTCACCCGCTACTCTGTTCCTTTCTCTGTCCACTACAACTCTTGTTTATCATCAACAGTGGCATCCTTTGATCGAATAATCATCGAAAAATGCAGCTGTGCAATGATACACAGGCTGTACCCGGACACCCTACCGGCTGTCTTGGGACCTGCCACCTGATTAAGTTATCAGAAGAAATAGGAGGTAGTAAGAAACCGATTTCAGACTTCCCTCCCAGCAAAGCGGAGACAGCAATTGAAATAGCCCAGAGGCCAAAAAACTAAGGGGAGACAGTCAGGAGACGCCTTACCGTCTAAACGCTTCCGTAAGCCACTAACTAACAAGAGACTAATTAAATACTAACCTAAATTTTACACCAGTAATATTGGTGGCAAAACTTTTTAAAAGAACGGGAAAGGGAAGTGTCAGTTAGAATGTTCATATTTTATTGCCTTTTCTTATATATCAGCAGAATTTAATTTGTAAAATGCTAGTGTTTTAACCATTAAATATCTGTAGTGCTGTACAAGTGTGGAGAAAGTGAAATACGAAGATTTGGCTGCGCTTTTCGTCATCTCTCAAGAAACTCAATAAAGCCTACAGTAACCATACTAGCATGTTACTGTAAGCAGATTCACCATTTTCATTGTTCATCTTATCATCTTCATCTTATTTATCATCATCTTCAACAAGAATGAAGAAATTAGAATTACTGATGATTAGGCAGTATGGTACTAAAATCAATGCCGTTAAAGAAATTTATAATACTCATAATGTCATTCTTGAATCTGCTACCGGCTAAGGTGCACGCGTGCTAACTTGTTGGCTTTCTATTTTAAATCCACCTTTATTGTAGCGATCTTTAACTATTTCTTTGTGCTGTGGTTACAGTTACATTCAATTATCAACGTGTTCCTTATTAGAGTTTTTATTTTGTTGATTAAAAGTGATTTTGTCAGATTTATAGTGAATGATTCTGTAACATCTCTGCATGCATTTTATTTATACGCACACAATGGACGATCTTATCCCAGACCGCACTGACCTCGCCTCCTGATGCTTCGGCATGTATGTAATGTTGGATTTGTGTAAAATGATTTTTTTTAGGTTCGAATAATAATAATAATTTATTTATTTGCATAAGTACATGGTATTTTAGATCTTAAATTAATGATATAACGTCCACAGGACTGGCTATTTGGCAGCACGCAAAATGTATTTCTATACAAAACCAATATTAAAATTAAACATGTCAATGAGAGTTATACTTCAAGATATAATAATACAAATACAGAGGCATGTAATGTCCGACAATAATAAATTTAAGGCATTACATTATTAATCTATTACATACAATATTTAGCCTAGAAATCTCCCAATGTCATAAATTCCACGTGAAGTAGCCACCTTTGAAACTCATTCTTGAATAGAGTTAGCCTTAAAGATCTGATTTCTTTTGGAATTTTACTAAAACACGCATCAACAATGTCACTATACTTGACGGGTTTTGTGATAGTGCTAAAGGCGAGTCTATCAAGATTTCTTTTTTGTCTACAATTCATGTCCATTACATTGTTTCGCTTACAGGTCTTGGATGTTGTATTCTTATCTATGTAGTTTATACCATATCGTTGCTTAGTTCCTGTGACACAAGTTCTTACGATACTTACTGCAGGGCTGAGTCAATGTGTTTGTCGTTATGTGGTTATTATTATGTCGCCTAATGTTAGGAACAATTCAGTGTGATTCCTCATAAAGCAACCAATCTCATTGATATGTAGTACTGGTAGCGGTAGTAAGCAAAAGCTTACGAAAGCCCATCTACATGACTCGCCAGGAGGGATCCCACACACACAGCTATAATGCATTTGTTTGTGCTAAGAAGGCTCTGTTTCTTTCAGTACTTTGTCCCCACATTATGGGTTCATAGCGTAGAATAGAGGCTATATAAGCAGCAGAATATGAGGACGTGGTACCTCTATTTGTTACGTGTCTTGGATAACCGACCCGACCCGACAGGTCGAGGGTTCGAGTAACGGGTTCCTGTACGTTGTTGCTGCCATGTTTTTCAATGTGCCCGGATAGTGGCGACAGATTCGCAACATCACACACACACGCATTGTTTCGCTTACCGGTCTTGGATGTTGTATTCTTATCTATGTAGTACTATGTAGTACCATATCGTTGCTTAGCACCTGCGACATAAGTTCTTACGATACTTAGTGCAGGGCTGAGTCAATGTGTGATAGACAGTTTTGTAGTTAATGGCGTAAGATCAGATCGCACGGCTCAAGTGATAAAACTTAAATTTAAAAGAAGAGAAATGAAGCGTGTTATAGATATTAGGCCTTTAAATAATAAATCCCTAGGCAAATTTTGTGAAGCTGTTAAAGGTAAAATTAATGATATAAATTTAACTGATGACCCAGACGAATTGTATGATAATATGTTTAAACAAATAAACGTAGAATTTAATAAATACTGCAAAAAAAGCAAATACAACCAAAAAAGAATCTGCGTTTTTGTGATTGGGCTACTAGAGGCGTAATGATAAGTAGGAACAACTTATATGAATGACAAATCATTAAATAATAATGTAGATTTTCAAAATTATGTTAGGCGATATTCAAAGTATGCCAGGTGCCTAGTTATTTAAGTAATAAAATAAAAAACAAACGTGGAATGTAATTAATACCGAAACAGGGAAAATAAATAAAAATTACAAAAATATAGCTTTAAAAATAAATGACGAACTGATTTCGGATAATACTGAAGTTGCTAATGTATTCGAAAAATATTTTACTAAAATAGCAATAGATCTCACATAAAGTCTTTCATCGTCGTGTTTTTTAGCGGAGAATTATCTAAAAAATATGTAAAAAAACACCGGCCGTCTTTAAATTTAACAGCGTGTCAGATGATGATATAATAAAGGCATTTAAATCTATAAATATAAAATCTACTGAGGATTTGTCGGGGTTTTCGGTTAAAGCCCTCGGTTCAATAGTGCATGTAATTGCTCCGATTCTTTCGAAAGTTTTTAATAACAAATTCCCCGAGTCATTAAAACTAAGCAAAGTTGTTCCAATATTCAAAGCAGGTTGTCACGAAGACCCTTCGAATTACAGGCCAGTTTCAGTTTTACCGGCTATTAGTAAAAAAAATTAAAAACTTATACTCAAACAATTATCGTGTTTTTTTAATTTGAATCGGATCCTACATCGCCAACAATTTGGGTTCACCAAAGGACGTTCAACAACAGATGCGGGAGTAAATTTGGTACGCAAGATTTTTGCAGCTTGAGAGGGATCACATGATGCTATTGGGGTGTTCTGTGATCTTTCTAAGGCTTTCGATTGCGTAGAACACTCCATTCTTCTCAATAAATTATCATTTTACGGCCTTGACAATCTTTCGCTTGGCTATGTGAGATCCTATTTAAGCGAGCGTGTTCAAAAAGTTCAGGTCGGTAGCGCTACATCATTTGGGTCTAACATAAAAGTGGGCGTGGGACCATTTCTGTTCTTAGTCTACATAAATGATCTCCCGTTTATGCTCGATAAATTGTTAGGTAAAGTAATCCTATTTGCAGATGATACCTCTTTCATTTTTAAAATAAACAGAAACAATAATAAAATAAATGAAATAAATTCGACGTTAAAACAAGTAACGGATTGGTTTAGTTCTAATAATCTACTTCTAAATGGTAAAAAGACTAAGTGCCTCCGATTTTCTTTTCCTAATGTGCGGGCAGCATCCACGGATGTTAAAATAAATAATGATGTGCTTGTGGGAGAAAATATAAAAGATAAAATAATATTCAATAAAATAATTTATTTCTCGATATAAAAGTCTACAGTACAATTTACAAAGCAATCATAAACAGGCAATTGTTATAACCTAATAAATAAACAATAAAACTTTACCTGACAATTCAGAGCCCGAGATGGTGCCGTGTCCGCAGTCGGACAACTTCTGATTTGTCTACGGCGAGTCATAGCTTTTATAGGCTCGCGCCAGCGTAGGTTGTGGTGGGGATAAAGGAAATAACAAGTCGTTAACGCGCTAGAATAACTCGTGACACATAATAGTTCTAAATTCTTTAAACAACACGAGACTTCTACCTACAATATCCCACACGGCCATTCTGACGAGCAGCAATAAGGCTCGCGAAATCGCTTTACATTAGAACTTACATTTTCAAGTTTAAACAATCTCATAAAAGGAAATCTATGGTAATGGTTATCTAGGCTCCTAACATCTGATGACATGTATTTTATCATTACATACAAAAAAATCAACAGTGCCCAAATCTTTACAGAACATACAGACCTCAAATCACATGGCTCAAATAGTAGCCAAAATCACATGGCATCAAACACAAGTCAAATCACATGACTCAAGTAGTAGCCAAATCACATGGCATTAAACACAAGTCAAATCACATGACTCAAATAGTAGCCAAATAATTGCCATGTATGTACAAAAGATGCTGGCCAGTCATCTTAAACACACACACGACAACTCGTTATAATTGAACAATTCGGTATGCCTAATCAGAACTTGATTGTAACCTAATATCTACAAATTTAACTAAAATATATTCAACATTTTATTATTTACGAAAAGATATATTATTCATCTTTTTCTAAAGATTCCGTAAGGGTACAACCCATTTCTGGAGATAACAATCGCAAATTATCGTGTGAAACGTATAATTCGTTTCCCGTACTATGCACCCTAATGGCGTATCTATCGTTATCCTCAACTTTTGTTATAACGCATGGACCCTTAAATTTGTTATCAAGTTTGTTAATAGACCGAGGATTAAGCTTCACCAAAATAGTATCCCCGACCTTATATGGTTTAATTTTGGCCTTAGTTTTATCAAACTGAATCTTTTGAATAACCGCTCGTTCATCCATTTTTTGTTTAGCATTTTGTCGACAAAGGTTCAGGTCCATGCGTTCAACATTATTTGCGAGGGCAGCTATGGCTGGAGGTGACTGACTGCAACCCATGAGAAGCTGGAAAGGGGTTCGACCTGTGGTTTTATTAAAAGTGCTATTAATTGCAAGTTGTACCTCCCCGACCGCATCCCTCCAACTTATCTTTGAGGTGTTCTCAACAACGGTAAAACAATTTGTCAAGATTTTCATCATTCGCTCCACCTGCCCGTTGGCACGACTGGTGCCACTTGCTATAAAATTTAATTCGATACACCAGTTATTACAAAAGTTTTTAAGCTCTTTACCAGTGTAAGAGGCAGCTTGATCACAAATTATTCTTTTCGGGTACCAAAATTATATATAAGATCCTTAACACCATTAACAGTCGCTGTAGCAGTTAAATTGTTAACTGGTTTCAAAAAACAAAACTTGGTGAATGCGTCTATAAACACAATCGCGTACTGTTTATTTGGTTTGCTACCACTTAGTTTACCAGTAGTGTCCATGTGTACAGTGTGAAATGGAACAGCTGGCTTATCAATAGGATGTAACGATATTTGACGAGAACCAGATGGTGTTTTATTTATTTTACATATTAGGCAATTTTCTACATATTTCCGAGTACTTTTTGTCATGTTTGGAAACCAAAACTTTTCCCTAATTTTTTCCAAAGTTTTTTCCCAACCTAAATGTTTTAAAGAATCATGATATAAATGTATCATATGCCATCTATAACCTTTGGGAATAAACAAACATTTCTGTTGTTTATTATTTTTAGTAGTAAATATCCGATATAATAATCCATCTTGTATCATATAGCTCGATGCTAAATTTTGAGCAATTGTTTTATTATTTATAGAATCAATTATACCTTTGGTTTCCAAATAATTTTGTTGTTCTACTTCTAACCAATCGCTTTGAGTTTGTACAGTATTTATGTTAAGTGTGGTTGGATTTCGACTAAGGTAGTCTACATTTGGAATGCGCTCACCCTTCCGATATTCAATAGTAAAATTAAAAGACTGCAAGTACGCCCACCACCGATGGACTCTAGGGAGCAATTCTTTTTTATTACAGGATGCTTTCAATGAATTACAATCAGTTACAAGTTAAAAATCTTTTCCAAGGAGATAATGCCTAAAATGTTTTAAATGTTTAATTTTACTACTGCCAGCGTTTCCAACTCATACGAGTGGTAGCGGCTTTCGGTATCGGTGGTGCGCATACTAAAGAATTCAACAACCTTCATCTGATTGTCATACTTTTGAAATAAAACCGCCCCAAAACCGTAGGAACTGGCATCCGTATGATGTTCAATAGATTTTGTGGGATCAAAAAGAGTCAATATTGGTCCGGATACCAATAAATCGATAATTTTAGCTCTAGCCTCTTCATGTTCAGATGTCCAAGTCCATTTAGTATTATTCTTTGTAAGTTTGTAAAATGGAATCATTATCCGCGAAAAATTTGGAATGAATTCCCTAAAATAACCCGCGAGACCACAGAATTGACGAACTTGTTTCACATTTATTGGAATAGGGGAATTTATGAGAGCTTTAACCTTTCCAGGGTTAGGTTTAACAGTACCGTTACAAATAATCCGCCCAAGATTACTCAATTTCATTTTGTAAAAACGTACATTTCTTTACATTGAGAGAAAAGCCCGTTTCCTTAAAAATACTCAAAACCTTTTTTATATGTTCTAAATTTTCTTCTTCGGTATTAGAATAGATTACTACGTCGTCTATGTAAATTAAAACGAACTCGTCAATGTAGGGTTTAAGTGCTGTGGTAACGGCTCGTTGGAAAACAGCAGGAGCATTGCAAAGACCAAAAGACATCCGCAAAAACTCGTACTGCCCATCAGGAGTTACAAAAGAGGTTTTGTCTATTGAATCTTGTGCTATTGGAATCTGATGAAAACCCGCAGTCATGTCTAAGACATTTAGCTTTAGTAAAATATTTGCTTTAGACAGTTTGCTAATATGGTCATCTATCAGAGGCAGAGGGAAATTATCACGAACAGTGTTACTATTCAGTTCCCTAAAGTCAATACATAATCTGTCACTGCCATCTTTTTTCCGAACTAGCAAAATAGGACTTGCGAATGGGGAATTACTATCTCGAATTATATTGTTCTCTTTTAAATCATTTATGAGAGTCTTAACATGATCGCGTTCCGCCGGTGCTAATCGATATGGGCGCCTTTGAACAATTTTGTCCGGATTTTTAAGCCAAATTGAAAGTTCTCCTGTTGTCACTTTGGAAACTGAATGACCCGAGGTAAACAAACTCGAATTGCTGTCCAGTAGATCAAGCAATTCTTTCTTTGATTGAGAACTAATTTCTGAATTTATGTTTAAAGTACTGACATCTACCTTTTTAACAAAATTGACAAAATAGGCATCGCGAGTAATTTTTGTACCATAATTAGTGAATGTTATTTGAATTCCAGGAATTTCAAAAATATTTTGTCCCAGTAGCACATCATATTGTATGAACCGATCAGAAACCAAAATGAAGTCTAATCCTATATTCAAGCCATTAACACAAATAATGCACTTCTTTTTCCGAGACGAACTAAACATACCATCTCCTACCCCTCGTAATGTATTAGTTTCATAGATAATTTTACCCGTAATAGATTCGCCTACATAGTCGCGCATTAAGGAACACTCTGCTCCACTATTGACTAAACTTGAGAAATTACGATTATTAATTTGTACCGTAAGCATATTTTTACTGTTCAAAACTAGAGTGTTGACACTTAATGGCTTGTCATCCTTAGTTTGTTTATTTCGCCTTTGAAAGCAGTTATCAAATCCATGACCCGGCTTTTTGCAGAAAGTACAAACTGGTCTGGTTTCCCGAGGTGGAATTGTTTTGTCATTTAAATCATGGCGCCTTGTTTGAGCGTGACACTCTTTTTGAAAATGGCCTACCTTTTGACATTTGTGACAACGTTTTGCCTATTTAAGTCAGGTGTACTGAATTTTGCCCGTTTGGAAGGAATACCGTGATCATGCTCCCTAACTGGCCTCTTTCTTTTATAAGAATTTAGACATTGAATAAGGTGCGGTAAATTCTTAGGTGTCAATCTTAGCAAGTCAGAGCGAATACGAAAATCCGTCATACCCGATAATACTGCCTCAACCAACCGTTGTTCAGTCATCTCCACACCGATAACCTTTTTCGCCAACTCCCACTTCCTAGTTGCGTAATCAGCTAGGCTGTTAGCCTGCTCACTTGTGTATTCAGATCGTCATAGTATCTGGCTTCGTCTGCAGAAGTTTCAATAAGATTAGTCTTGTGTTAGTTGCTCTCGATGATGACGTCCCAGGATTTTCAGTGGGGCTAGTTGGTTGTTCCGGTGGAGCGTGTTGCGACGCCCCGAGAATCGGCGAGAGCTCGCGTCCGGTATTATTTTGTGGATTCGTTCCCGCAGAGCTGGATGACATGGCTAATTTTTACTTCTCGTATTTTCTCAAGAACCTCCAGTAGCAATTACTGAAAGTCATAGGCATAAATAGGTTAATCCCGCTTCTGATGTGGGAGAAAACATAAAAGATAAAATAATATTCAATAAAATAATTTATTTCTCGATATAAAGGTCTACAGTACAATTTACAAAGCAATCATAAACAGGCAATTGTTATAACCTAATAAATAAACAATAAAACTTTACCTGACAATTCAGAGCCCGAAATGGTGCCGTGTCCGCAGTCGGACAACTTCTGATTTGTCTACGGCGAGTCATAGCTTTTATAGGCTCGCGCCAGCGTAGGTTGTGGTGGGGATAAAGGAAATAACAAGTCGTTAACGCGCTAGAATAACGCGTGACGCATAATAGTTGTAAATTCTTTAAACAACACGAGACTTCTACCTACAATATCCCACATGCTCAATATCATAGACTCGACGAAATTCTTAGGTATTAATATTGATTCAAAATTGCAGTGGAGTGCTCACATAGAATCAATTAGTGGTAAATTAAGTTCGGCAGCATTTGCAGTAGGGAAAATTAGAAATTTAACGGATCTACCCACGGCTAGACTGGTGTATTTTGCCTATTTTCATAGTATCATGTCTTATGGTTTACTACTATGGGGTAGTGCGGCCGAAATAGATACTATTTTTATTCTACAAAAAAGAGCCATAAGAGCTATGTATAAACTGAAGCCGCGACATTCATTAAGACAATTATTCCTTACCATCCCAGTATATTTTTGATAATATTATGTATGTAAGAAAACACCTAAGCGAATTTGAAAGGCTAGGCCACGGTATTAATACTAGAAATAATAATAAATTTATTATCCCTACAGTTAGATTGTCAAAAACTAATAAGTCATTTATTGGAAACTGTGTTCGTTTTTACAACAAAATACCAAAAAATGTAACTGAAATGTCAGACACGAAATTTAAAAAACATGTGAAACAAGTTTTAATTAAGAAGGCTTTCTATAAAATTCAAAATTATGTAGAGGATAAAGAGATATATGGAAGTAATTTTACTTACCTGCAAAGGTTTATCTTATAGACAGTTGAAGTGCAAAGATTGCAATGAAGATCCGCGGTTAAAATTAACTTACTATTTACACTATTTTCATTATTAATAAATATTTTTCGATCGCATATTTCATAAGTAACATTCATTGCATCATTTGTAATTCATGTAATTTAGTATTTTATTTTATAATATAGACTTGGTCATCGACTTAAATATTATATAAAGTTTGGTTTATGTAACTTAGTTATAGAAAAATTAGGTTTACAATTAGAGAACTGTATTTCATTTACAAATAGCTGTAATTATTTTGAAAAAGGCAACTACGGAGGTTTCTCGTCGGATTCTTCCCCGTAGAGATAGCGTTTCGAACCGGTGGTAGTATAAAAAGATGACGATTTAAAAGTACTTATTTTAAGTCTTTTTGAATAAAAAATATTTTGACTTTGACTTTGACTTTATCTCACCACGAAACCGAGCATTCTTGATGCCTTTTTACGATGTAATCGATATGATTGACGAAGGTGGCTTTTTTGTCGATCGTGATTCCAAGGTCTCTAACAACATCCACACCTTTAATTTTTTCTTGGTTTATGCGATATTCCGAAACTATAACTCTAGCTTTTCTTGTAAAACTTAAATAAAACACATTTTTGAATGAAGTAGCATATTACTATTAGTAGTAGCGTAGCAGTCGGCTGTTTACACCACTGCGCCACAGAGGTGGTCGAAAAATTTAACGCTGCAGAAATTGGATTAGGATTGCTGATTTGTTGGAGAAATTTGTAGCTGCAGTACGAAACAAAATGGAGGATTTATTTTTAAATGACTATTTACATTCCTATAAGATTCTACGGAATTTACAATTGAACTTTTTTGTTATATTCCTGCTTTTAAAACATATGCCCGGCTTTAAGGTAAAGAGTCCGGCCAAATGATGTGCTGAGTCCGGCTTTTGTGCTTTTCAAAGTCAAAGTCAAAATGTTTTATTCGAATAGATTTAAAATAAGCACTCTCATATCGTCATATTTTTTTATTACGACCGGTTCGGAATGCTATCTCTACGGGGAAGAATCCGGCGAGAAACCTCCGTATTTGCTTTTTCCAATATTCAAATACAATAATTTCTACTGCAACTCACAATTTGTAATACATTATTCTAGCTATACTATACAAACAATAAATGACTAACTAGTTTTTGCTAATCTAACTGTAGGGATGCGTAATTTATCATTTATTTCTGGTATTTTTGACCTGGTAACCGCTTCGTTATAATTATAAAATATAATTAATATTCGAGTGTCCGTTTTAACGGATCTACTAATTGAAAGAATACAGTATACATCTGTCACTTGCTATTCCAAATACATATCTACAATCGTTATTAATTAAATTCAAAATAACTTAATTCCATAAACTTAAAATAAAGTACTTAGAATCGCGAAATTAATTTAAATATTTCTTAAAAACGACTCGACCACCGGTTCGGAAAATTTATGTCGGGGAAGATACCGGCGAGAAACCCCAGATTCTATAATTTGTTATATGAACATGTTTTTATACTAACAGCCACTAATACATCTTACAGTGTAGGGTGAGAGACTGCGATAAACTCAAGTTCATTCTTAAACATTTATAAGACTTTTTTTTTTCAACAGAAAGCGCTTGTATTTCTAATTAGATTTTTATTGAACAATATTTTCAATTAGCTACAGTCACCGTAATGGAAAATATAAGAACAAAACATTATCAATATTGTGAAGAAATTTGGAAAAGCAATCATGCACAGCCAACGCTCATGCTGGTTCAGTGAGTGTCATTATTATTTATTTAATTTAAACCTGCCTTTGATTATTTACCCTTTCCTTTAATACCACATCACGACACACATTGACTCAGCCCTGCTGTAAGATTGAAGAATCTTGTATCGTAGGTGCTAAGCAACGATATGGTATAAACTTGGCGCCCCAGGCTTGGCTTGTTAACTAACCCGCTCAATTCGCTTACGAAAATGTACCGTAATTTGTGGTGAATAGGGATAAAACTCAACTTTATAACGAGTTTGTGAATAATTTTGAAAGAAAGTAGTACCTAAAAAGGATTTCATTACTTGAGTCTTATCAATATCTTAATTATTAAATATAAAATAAAGGAATAAACATTCTAAATTATTCACAAAATACTAAAATATACGCAATCCCTATTCACCCACAATGGGGTCAATGGGGATGCGATAAAGGTCAATAGGGAAATTCCCTAGGGCTGTCCCATGTCTGCTCCACTGTCTACTCTGTAGGTACCTACATAATGTTTAGTATGTAAATAATTATTTTATTTTATTTTATATGTCTGTCTGTCCGTCCATCCGTCCGTCCGTTCGTCCGTCCATACGGTGGTTGGTTATAATGTAAAGTTATAAAATAAAATGCCTCATGATTTTTTTAATACTTTTATAAAGTTATTTAACAATTATAAGATGATATTATTTATTACCGACTTATTTTTAAACATTTGAAAATCAACAAATTCAAAATATATATAATTAGGTTACACACATTAATTATAGTGCCTATTATTTGTTAATACCGTACGTCTTTAATTGGACCTACCTATCCAACGAACTTAGAATTTTTTATTATAAATTAATGAATCTTATAATTAAGAAACACAAACTTAAATTAAAACGTTAAGAGATCACATTCTTTGAAATATTATAATAAGTTAATAGAAATTAAACTCAAAAGTTACCTCCTTTACATATTTAAAAACAAAAAATTAAATGATGTCTTCATCCATTAAATCTCGAAGAATTTCGTTCTGACTTTTATAATAACTGGGTCTTCTGAGGCCACTTGTACTGGGCTTGGGTTCCAAAGACTTCTTAAAGTTGTCACTTTTGCGTATAATTTTGTCTGAGAGAACACATATTTTTTTTTCATCAGGTATTTTCTTTTTAGGTACCATTTTTTCACATCGTGATTGTGTTTCCTCTTCTTTTTCATCGTCGTCAATCAAATTATCTCCACTAAACCTGCTCCTATCAGTAGTATATAAAATGTGGTCCTCCATTATAGGGATTTCATCATCTGCCAATATTATAGGCATGTTATCTATTTCAAAACTATCTTCAGTCGTTTGAACATTGTCACTAATGTTTTCTTTTCCTATTGTACTCATTTCAATATCTATCATAATTACAGGGGTTTTATCTATGTCAACATTTTCTTCCACAATTTCTTTAGTCTTGTCTGTTTCTTTAAAATTATTGCTGACGTTTTCTTTCTTTGATTTTTTACCAATACCTTTTCCTTTTCTATTTGGCTTTAGTGCTGCTGGTCTAGTTTCTGATATTTTATTCAAGCTTGCGATGTCGCTTTCTACATAATCTGTATCTGTACTATCTTCTACACTTTTTCCTGGCTTTACATTTAATTTCTTCATCTTGTTGTTGGTTCTTGTATTTTGTGGTCCATAACGCATTTCTTTTAGTAAGTTCAAAACTGATTCATCTATGGCTTCTTTGTCTTCCGCACCAAATTCTTTTCTGGTGTTATATCCTGGTAATCTACTTAATACTTTTTCTTTATCAATAGGACTTATTCCTGTTTTGGTGAATCCTGATAATATGTTTTGTGATACATTTGGTTGCATTTTATCTAACATTTTCTTTAGTAATTTGGGAAATACATTTTTTGGTATTGTTGGCATCATCCGGCCTTCAGTCTTTTTCCAAGTGAATAATATCTCTCGCCATGCAATTTTAAGTGGTCTGAATAAAGCCACGTCAAGGGGTTGGGTGAGATGTGTAGAGTTAGGAGGCAGGAATACAAAGTGAATGTTGAGTTCGAGGCATTTCCGTATTATATCTATGGATAGATGTGAGGAAAGGTTGTCCCCAATCAAAATTTTTTTACCATGTTTGTCTTTAAAATAGGGTATGGCTATAGTTTCCACCCAATCTTCAAATGTGTTACCGTCAAACCAGCCGGAGGTTGTACGGTTATATCTGCAGTTTGGGGGTCCGTTGGTAGTCCACGTATTGTAAAGATGGGTAGCTTTATAAACCACGTAACATGGTAAAAGACTACCGTCAGCTGATGCAGCCATCATTATTGAGGTTGAGGACTTTGTGTGGTTCATAACCCTTTCCGGGTACTTAGCCCCCCTCTTAGTCAAAACTTTCTTTCTACCGGGATCGTCTGCCAAATTGGATTCATCATAGTTAACTATATTAGACAAATTTACCCCTTGTAGAGAGTGTTGTAGTTCTACAAAATAATCCTCAATTATTTGCGGAGACACTGCTGCCCTGGGTCTTTTGATATTTTGACTCAGGCGCTCGGAGATATCATTTCTGTGCCTCTTTAAAAACCCCTCAATGTATCCCACGCCAGGTAAATTATTTTTAAATTTCTTTACCTCTATTCCCATTCGATCTAGATAACCCTTGATAATCATTCTTAAATCATATGTGTCGAGAGGATAACCCCATTCGGAACATACGTTTATATATTTTATAATAATTTGTTCCACCTCTTGACATATTGCAGTTTGCCCGCCGTGGCTTTTCATTTGACGTGTCATATGTCTGTGCAAAACTGATTTGCTTATATTGAATTCTTTAGAAATGTCAACAATAGATTTGTTGCCATTTTCGTAGGCTGATATAGCCTGATTCAATATCAGAGGATCATACTTTTTATAGGGTCTAAGAGATTTAGATTTGTACACGCGAGGCATATCTGAAAGAAGAAAAATATAGGAGTATACAAATATAATACCTAATGATTACATCACGTAATACATCGCTATCGTAAGGTACCTATTTGATCAGTAACTACCTACATCATTTGAGAAAATCCAAAATATGTTACTTCAATGAACTATCTGGAACATCCATAACTACTAATTATTATTATACTAAATATTACACACCATATTATTTATTATAAAAAAAATATTGTGTTTATATATTTATGTATGTATGTTGTATTAATCTATGTTTTATACATATTTATACTAATTACTAATTATGTACCTATGTAAGTTTATGTAGTAAATTCTAAGTCTATAAGTACCTACTTGTATTTTATTTTTCAGATTTTTTTTTAGATAATGCCTTATGGCATTACGTCCGCCAATTGTACTTAAATCATTGCAATAAAGAATAAATAAATAGGTAGGTAAATAATTGTGAAAATAACTCAGAAAAACATTTTAAATGATTAGTGACAACCCTACACAGCCGTCCCTATTTATCTATTCGTCGTCCCAATTCAACTGATATTCATCCCCATTGACCCCTCTTTCATTGCTATTCATAAGTCAGGCGTCCCTATTCACCACTAAAACAATGAAAATTTTGTTTGTTTGGAATTCGTTAAATATCACTGCAAGGAATATATTAAAATACTTACCTTTAGTGTTTATCACAGCTCAAACACTTGACTAATGCATTTGCCACAAAATTACATTCATACACTGAAGAATTTCAATAACAGAACTAAGTTATTCTTCCCGTGCAAACTGGCGCTTCGAGGAGTTATTTAAAAAAGTGATTTTTGACAACTTGTGGCTAACTTCACACATGTTTAGTGTTGCCATCAAAACTGCATACAACTCTACTATTGCCTTTAAAAAAAGATAAATAAAAAGCGATGAAATAGCAACTAATTTTTGAAGTTGAAAACGGTACTTGGTTTTGTCCCTATTCGTCCTTGGATCCCTATTCACCACAAATTACGGTATTTATTTAAGTATAACCCTGCTAAATATCCCCTTGGGTTTAGGACAAATACGGCCCCATTCAAATTCAAAGGCTACTACATCCAAGACCGGTAAGCCAAACAATGCGTCTTGCAAACAACTTAAATATTGTATTAGAACTAACAAAATAAAAAAAGAATCATTTCAATCGGTCCAGCCGTCGTCGAGTTTTAGCGAGACTAATGAACAACATTTACAAGAAAAAAAAAAATGATTTGTTGAAATTGTAGCTGAGCTTTTTCATTAATATATTTACTATTTTGATTATTTTGAGTCTCGAATTGCCGTAAAATGTAGCTGTCATTGTGCCTAGATAGTGGTGACAGATTCGCAAACTGTTACTGGGACTCATTACAGACATGCGGAATGCTGTGTTTAACACCTCTCGAGGGATTATAGCGTGAGTTTATGTTGAGTTGGATGTTGTTCTGTTACAGTATTCTTCTTACTAGTTGCGATGACAGTTGTCAAAGTGACAGAATGTAAAGGGTTGCATCGTGTCACCGTGTCGCTCCCTGACGCCAACGGAGAACATGAAGCGACAAGTCCGCTCGCGGACACGGTCGAATCCAACCCAGCTGCAAATCACGCAGCCCTTAGATCCGACAACACCGTGAGAATAGGGACGATACTTAAAATGATAGATAAAAAAGCTAAACGCAATCTACCTAGAAATAACTGTCAAGCTCGTCAAGTGTGTAAAGACGGACATTGCAACTTCTTTTTCTCTGAACATTAAATGGAGCCTGATTTGAAATTGAATGTTTCATTGAGTTCGTTTTAAAACTAGCACCAGTTAACAGTTGTAATCCACGTGGAAGAATCCGAGCTGATTTTCTCTTTTGTTGGATACAACATCATGAGCAAACAAGCAGACGGTTTACCTAATGGAGAGTGATACCGCCGCCTATTGACTCGACGATGACCCTAATGCCGTGGATTTTCTTTATTATCTTCATAAACGATCTTCTTGAATGGATGAACATAATTGACCCCGAAATTAAGCTTATCGTACATGCTGATGATACTAATGCGATTATTTCATCAAAAAGTAATGAGGATCTTAAGAGTAAAATTATAAGAACAATGGAAAAATTCAATGAATGGTTCAGTGTTAATCGTTTAATTTTAAATGCTAAAAAAATCAAGTGCTATTCTTTTTAGGTCTACACTACGTAATAACCTCTCAATAAGCGTTAAATATAACGAAGAAATAATAGATTTTTCCGATAATGTAAAACTTTTAGGAATCTACGTTGACCAACTACTAAATTGGAAAAAGGAACTTTTATCGATCGTAAACTCGATCAGCTCAGCTTGTTATGCGATCAGAAGTCTAAGAGAGGAGCTTGGTATAAAGCAGTTAAAGTTGGTATATTTCGCATTAGTGGAATCGAAATTGAGATATAGCGTAAGGTTCTGGGGCAACAGCTACAACTATAATATGAATAAAGCATTAATAATGCAAAAGCGGGCAGTGCGTACCATGCTTCGCATCCCTCCATGGGAATCATGTAGGGTTCTTTTAAGAAACTAAATATTCTCACATTACCTAGCCTCTATATACTGATACAATTGATTGACGTACACAAACATAGACATAAAAATGAATCGTTAGCACAAATGTCTGTACGACTCAACACTAGAAGAATGGATCTTGAGGCACCGTTCTGTGCTAGGTTAAACGTCGCGAATCATAGCTCTAGATTCCAGGCTGTGAAATTATTTAACAGTCTACCCACAAAACTAAAAGCGGAGACTAATTTACATAGATTCAAAACCGAGTTAAGGCGAATTTTGCTGAGTTTTAACTCTGTGAATGAATTCCTAAATCATAAATTTCGATTGAATAATTTAAACTTGTGAATACGGTCATTTTTTTATTCGTTATTTACTGTAATATTTATGAACAGATTTTTGTATTTAATTTATGATTATTTAACATGACTATTATATAATAATTATTTGACTATATTATGTACTCACGACAATTTTATGTGGTAATATTATGTTTAAGATATAGTTACTTTCAGACACGATTGTTATAAATTGTTAATGAATTAATGAAATGAAAACCAAACCCTCAAGAATTTACCTACAGGGGCTTACTATGACCTTTTGAAAAACCATCCTGTTTCCAGGCGGTTCTTAAAGCTTTAAGAGTGAAACAAATCTGTGAAAATTAATGTACAGTTGAGCGCCGATTTACCGAACGTATTGGTGTTCAGAAAACCGTTTCTTTTTTTCAGGTAATCGAATAGTTGATTCACATTAAACGTAAAGCCATAATTTATCATTTTGTTCGTGTTATTCTACAGAGCACTATATGTTAATTTCTTCTGTCAAACCAATACGGCCTTACAAATGATTTAGTCGTTCACTAGTTTGAGGAAGATATTCGTGCAAGTAGGGTGTACGGATGACCGACGTTCGGATAATCGGTGCTCTACTGTAATTTGTAATGTGATTTTCTCTAATACGAACAAAGCTTTTCGATTTCTGCCCGACTCCAAACGATTATAGTAAGCATCCAGTTGACAAAAATAAATTTGCTACTTATCATTCCCCCGGGTTGACTTGTTAATTTAGATTTATAATTCGTAATGAAAATAGATGTCATGAATTGATATTTTGTATTTATTTACCTGCTCTGATTAGCATTGAATTTTAAACTTAAAAACGATTTTGAATAATTATATAGCAGTCTTCAGTTTCATATCACTGTGTGTTACATGTTGGGTTCAAAAATTCTTGCCATTTATAAGTGGAAGGTCAAATATGAGTACAGCTGGTAGATCTACGTGCTATTAAGATGGCTTTGGCGTTTTGTCGTAAAAAACTTTAATGGAGCAAACAGTTTTATGGAAAAAAAGAAATTACAATGTAGAAAGCGGAACTATTCACTTGGACTTTTACTTTCTGACTAAACTAAAAATTGTTCTGTTTCACATTTGATCGGATTAAATAATGAAAGAATTTATAAGTTAATAATTAAACAATAAAGGATATGACAGTACGAGGTCGTCTGTGTTGGTGCCACCCTCCTTTACATTTAAGTGTCTTTTGCTATGGAATAATTTACAAATTAATTTTGGCCTCTAGGTTTCTTGGCGGGAAATCTAACCTAATTAAATTTACTTACCAAATTGTAAAATGCTAGTGTAAAATGCTAGTGTTTTACCCAGTGAATATCTGTAGTGCTGTACAAGTGTGGAGAAAGTGAAATACAACGATTCGGCAGCTCTTTTCGTCGTCTCCCAAGTAACTCAATAAAGCTTACAGTAACAATACTAGCGTGTTACTGTAGGCGGATTCATCATTCCATCTATCATTAATCATTTCATTCCTCATCAAAACTTGAAAATTTTACTTGACATTAGCAAAATACTTAAAGTTATTGCCATGATGGCAACACCCTCAGTAGAAAATAAAATCTTGGCTCAAAAGGACTTGTATCCAGAGCCGTAAAAACTTTTACAAAAAAAATCTTTGGCCTATTTCAGACAGACGGACGACCAGCGAAGGGTTTTCGGGTATTTTTGACATTTCAGAAACAACCTCTAAAAATGGCGGCAAAAAACATTTGGGGGTCGAAAATAAAAATTCCAGTTTAATTACAAAATGCTATTCATTTTAAAAATTACATGTTATACACAACGCGTACCTTCTCTGTAATGGCTTCCTCCAATGTTAATAATAATATATTTTAATAATAATAATCATACAAGGTAGGTTACTAAATTATTTTATACATGATTAGGCTGCCTTCACAACTTTAATACAAAAATTTACTGCTCAAAAGACTACTTTTATATATTTTAAAAATTTAATTATTTAAATTACTATACCAAGATACTTAAAAAAAATGGACAAACAAGCAGACGGTCCTAATGGTGAGTGATACCGCCGCCTATTGACACGACGACGCCCTTGATGTCTTACAACGACAACGCGTTGCTGATCTAGAGGTAAATATGTTACACCTCTCGTGTATCTTAACAAATGATCTAGAGAGCTGAATTTCACTTTGATATTTTTAAACATAGACGAGGAATAAGATCATTCTAAATTCAACGCTCGAGCGGATGAAAAAGGGATTGAGAGTGTCCGTCATTTCGAAAGAGCGAAATCGTAAAAACATTGTGTCATTTTTTTAGTTTTTTTATAGATGTAGAAGATTTTTGATTGCCACTTCATAAATGCCATCAGAAAAAAGTTTTCGATAATTAAGTTAAGAGATCAAACTAAAATTTTCTATAAAAATCACGATTCTTGTATGGTGATATTTAATTTTTAATTTATTTATGTTTTTAATATTTTTGTTATTACAGCGGCAACAGAAATAGACATTCTCTGAAAATTTCAAAACTAACAAATTTAAAGCTAAATCTTCATTTTTTGAACAGAAAATTTTTACAATCGTCATTTTATTATATATATTTAATTAAAAAATATAACATAAATGCCTCTCTCTTGCACTTGACATGAAAAATTATGAGTATTATTAAGAAAGATAATAATTACAAAATAATTATGGCTATGTACAGATTTCTTATTAAAATAAATTATATCAAATTAAAAAAAGGAGTTTTTAATCCTAAATATATGCGTTAGACATTTAATATTAGAAATTGTAAAAACATGTTTTTTTCTTTCAAATGGCAACATTGACATAACGTTGCTTTACATAATGTTATTTCTTTTCACTGAATCCCTATGTAATAGGAGTAAGTATAAATACAGAATTTCTAACATCAAAAATACCACTAGCGCCTCTAGCGGTGTAAATTGAAACTTTTTGTTTAAAACTCATTTTAACAAATTATATTAAAACAATATCCGATACTGCGACGTAGTTTTCAATCAATATTTAAACAAATACCTATTCTTAATATTTAAGATAGGTAAATACATAATTTTAAAATTTTACATATATTTCTGTGTAATTTCAACACACACATACAATTTAATGCGTATACATTTTTTTATTACGTTCCCTAAAATCCAATTGGTGGATTTTTTCCCCCATAATTTTTACAAAAAAAAAAAAAAAACTTTCGAGACAAAATTGTTGATGGTCGATCAATTATTTTATAGATATATACAATCCCATGTGAAACTTCATTTGAAAAGTGACATCAATTTTAGATAGAGGCAGATATACATAGTTCTATTATAAACAGGTTTATCTTATTGACAGTTGGGACGTAGCTAGAATTATTATGTTGAAAAATTGTAATTTGTAGTAGAGAATATCGTATTTGAATATCGAAAAAAGCAACTACGGAGGTTTCTCGCCGGATTCTTCCCCGTAGAGATAGCATTCCGAACCGGCGGTAGAAAAAAAAAGATGACGATTTGAAAGTGGTTATTTTAAGTTCGAATAAAAAAACATTTTGACTTTGACTTTGAAGTAAACACACGTTAAAGCAGATACAACCTTATATAAAATGTTGGAAAAAATACTGACAAATATCACTTGTCAAAAGTACAAAAGTCCACTCATATCTTCGTTTTGGTGACATTTGGTGAGGAAATGTAATTGTCCATCTGTAAAATATCAGATCGGTGAGTGAAATCCAGTTTTAGCAGATTTTTTTTAATTAAAAAGCGACATCTATAGCATTTTTTTAAAATGATTTGCTGATTGCCTGTTTTAATTTATTATAAGGTAATTTTGATTAATTAAACTTTAAATTGGTTAGGTATTATTATTGTTCGTTACAAATCTATTATGTTTAGGCATTTTGCATAATGTCTAGACATTATGAATAATCGCCATAATGAAGTTTCGATGTAACATTTATTTTACATATCTATCCACATTTTTTTTTTATTTTTAGCACAGACAAGGTATTTTATTTTAATTTATAAAAATGTCAATTACAAACCAAATTGTTTATATTTACATTAAAATTTAAATAAAAACAGTCAATAAAAAATGACGAATTAAACGTGTTCATAAATAAATTAGAAAAATAAAAGTATTTTTTTTTAATCTAAAAATTAAAAACAAAATTAATTTAAAAAATGGCACATAATCTAATCAATTCCGTGATTTTATATTAAATTAATTATAAATTAAAAATATTAAAAAGATTTGTTGCTTGTTATGGCTTTAACAAATTTGCACTTTTTCTTCGCGTATATTTACGTCTCGGGTTCGAATCCCGGCCCGGGCAGGTATTTGTGTGATCAACGCAAACATTAGCTCTGAGCTCATGATTGTTTTCTATGTATATTTAACTATGTATTTATATACATACGCAAGTATATAGTTGTCTAGTACCCACAGTACAAGCCCGTGGCTTAGTTTACTTAGTAATTAATTTGAATTGTCACCAAGATATTCAAATTTAAAACGGATATAACGACCCGTTTTAACACGGACGCTATATCCGATAGTTATAGGAAGTATGTTTAGAGATTTATAAAGGAATCGACCGTTGAGTGGAAATAACCATGGTTGCATCGACCTGCATCATAGTGGCGGCAGATCCGCAACCTGTCACATGTTCTAAGATTATTATTTGGAGGGGAGGTGGGGGGTTAGGCAGTCCCTTAAGAACTAATGATACAAAACTAACGAACTAGTTTCAGAGAACTTTTCTGGGAAGGTTTGACCAAAGAAACCAAGCCTGAGAGGAACGTTAGACTCCTATCCTCCCCCCCATCCTGGATCCGTCAGTCGTGCTGAATCTCATCGAAATCGGTTCATCTTATCTAATAAAAATACAAATACTACACATTGAATACATTCTAACAACCTATATACAATAACCTGTATTATTCCTTATATTGTATTGTTTTGAATGGAGACAAAAATAATTGCTGACAGATAAACAAAATGCTTTATAAATGAAACACCACTCAAATTTGTTCAGCCGTTGATTCTAAAACACCATACAAACGTACTATACAATTTCAAATTTAATCTACCATGAGTTTGAAGTAATTTTCCAACACATCAGAATAGATACAATGGGGGTGTGTAACATAATAACAACCACATCACGACACACACATTGACTCAGTCAGATTGATGCGTCTTGCAAATACAAAGCTCCTCCCCCGACGCAAATCGAACCCGGAACCTCTAGCAGTCGGCTGTTTACATCACTGCACCACATACTTCTGGCAGTCAACGTGTGTGATGTGGTTTATTTATTAATGATATAATGTGACAGCCCTCTACGATCTGACATGTGTATCATATTCCGATTCAGATACAATATTGATAAACAAACATTTCATCCCTGCGGTTTCAGCATTAAAAACTGTCTACACTAAACAAAAATGACAACAAACGAAATGTATGTATGCGTGTCCGTACGTATGTACGTTTGGACAGATTTATTTAACACATAATTTTGAGTATAAATTACTACAGAATTAAAAAAAAAAGATTTCCTTACAACATTTCTATCGATAAACGAATATAATGACTAACGATATTGATTCTTATTCCTATAGTTTTTAGGAGCGATTATGGCGTCAAATAAAAAATAATTATTCAACGCTTTTTGTGTTATTTGGCAGTGCTTCCGTTGCTTCCCTACAGCTGAGTCCTGAAAAAAATAAGTTTGCAGTGTAAAATATATAAATTGTAATAGAAACAATTAAAATACAAGACAACGTGACAAATATGATGAACCTAGGAGTAAGTAAAAACAAAACAAATCCCACAACACCTAGCCCCGAGTGCCATTATTAATAATATGACTCGTGTAAGGGGCCTGATGTTCCTGAGCCACTGACCGTTATAGGAACAGCACGGGTCTGTCCCGCTGCGTGTCGGAGCCCGACGAGCGCGCCTCCAACGCGGCCGACGCGCCCGACCCGCTGGAGCCCGACCGCGCCTCGCCCTCCGCGCGACCTGCGCCCGATGCACAAACACACTACATCAGCATATAAACCCACGCCCTCACCTGTCCTCATCATCAACCACTCTTAAAATCATATCTAACAAATATAAAGCACATATAAGAAACAAGTTCCGAAGTCTCCCACCTTTTTATTTTTATGTCAATTATTGATTAATAAAAAGAAGACTTTACCTACAGGGGCTTACTATGACCTTTTGAAAAACCATCCTGTTTCCAGGCGGTTCTTAAAGCTTGAAGAGTGAGACAAATCTGTGAAAATTAATGTACAGTTGAGCGCCGATTTACCGAACGTATTGGTGTTCAGAAAACCGTTTCTTTTTTTCAGGTAATCGAATAGTTGATTCACATTAAACGTAAAGCCATAATTTATCATTTTGTTCGTGTTATTCTACAGAGCACTATATGTTAATTTCTTCTGTCAAACCAATACGGCCTTACAAATGATTTAGTCGTTCACTAGTTTGAGGAAAATATTCGTGCAAGTAGGGTGTACGGATGACCGACGTTCGGATAATCGGTGCTCTACTGTAATTTGTAATGTGATTTTCTCTAATACGAACAAAGCTTTTCAATTTCTGCCCGACTCCAAACGATTATAGTAAGCATCCAGTTGACAAAAATAAATTTGCTACTTATCATTCCCCCGGGTTGACTTGTTAATTTAGATTTATAATTCGTAATGAAAATATTTGTATTTATTTACCTGCTCTGATTAGCATTGAATTTTAAACTTAAAAACGATTTTGAATAATTATATAGCAGTCTTCAGTTTCATATCACTGTGTGTTACATGTTGGGTTCAAAAATTCTTGCCATTTATAAGTGGAAGGTCAAATATGAGTACAGCTGGTAGATCTACGTGCTATTAAGATGGCTTTGGCGTTTTGTTGTAAAAAACTTTAATGGAGCAAACAGTTTTATGGAAAAAAAGAAATTACAATGTAGAAAGCGGAACTATTCACTTGGACTTTTACTTTCTGACTAAACTAAAAATTGTTCTGTTTCACATTTGATCGGATTGAATAATGAAAGAATTTATAAATTAATAATTAAACAATAAAGGATATGACAGTACGAGGTCGTCTGTGTTGGTGCCACCCTCCTTTACATTTAAGTGTCTTTTGCTATGGAATAATTTACAAATTAATTTTGGCCTCTAGGTTTCTTGGTGGGAAATCTAACCTAATTAAATTTACTTACCAAATTTAACTTAATGTGTAAAATGCTAGTGTTTTACCCAGTGAATATCTGTAGTGCTGTACAAGTGTGGAGAAAGTGAAATACAACGATTCGGCAGCTCTTTTCGTCGTCTCCCAAGTAACTCAATAAAGCTTACAGTAACAATACTAGCGTGTTACTGCAGGCGGATTCATCATTCCATCTATCATTAATCATTTCATTCCTCATCAAAACTTGAAAATTTTACTTGACATTAGCAAAATACTTAAAGTTATTGCCATGATGGCAGCACCCTCAGTAGAAAATAAAATCTTGGCTCAAAAGGACTTGTATCCAGAGCCGTAAAAACTTTTACAAAAAAAAATCTTTGGCCTATTTCAGACAGACGGACGACCAGCGAAGGGTTTTCGGGTATTTTTGACATTTCAGAAACAACCTCTAAAAATGGCCGCAAAAAACATTTGGGGGTCGAAAATAAAATTCCAGTTTAATTACAAAATGCTATTCATTTTAAAAATTACATGTTATACACAACGCGTACCTTCTCTGTAATGGCTTCCTCCAATGTTAATAATAATATATTTTAATAATAATAATCATACAAGGTAGGTTACTAAATTATTTTATACATGATTAGGCTGCCTTCACAACTTTAATACAAAAATTTACTGCTCAAAAGACTACTTTTATATATTTTAAAAATTTAATTATTTAAATTACTATACCAAGATACTTAAAAAAAATGGACAAACAAGCAGACGGTCCTAATGGTGAGTGATACCGCCGCCTATTGACACGACGACGCCCTTGATGTCTTACAACGACAACGCGTTGCTGATCTAGAGGTAAATATGTTACACCTCTCGTGTATCTTAACAAATGATCTAGAGAGCTGAATTTCACTTTGATATTTTTAAACATAGACGAGGAATAACATCATTCTAAATTCAACCCTCGAGCGGATGAAAAAGGGATTGAGAGTGTCCGTCATTTCGAAAGAGCGAAATCGTAAAAACATTGTGTCATTTTTTTAGTTTTTTATAGATGTAGAAGATTTTTGATTGCCACTTCATAAATGCCATCAGAAAAAAGTTTTCGATAATTAAGTTAAGAGATCAAACTAAAATTTTCTATAAAAATCACGATTCTTGTATGGTGATATTTAATTTTTAATTTATTTATGTTTTTAATAATTTTGTTGTTACAGCGGCAACAGAAATAGACATTCTCTGAAAATTTCAAAACTAACAAATTTAAAGCTAAATCTTCATTTTTTGAACAGAAAATTTTTACAATCGTCATTTTATTATATATATATATATATATATATATTTAATTAAAAAAATAAAAAATAAAACATAAATGCCTCTCTCTTGCACTTGACATGAAAAATTATGAGTATTATTAAGAAAGATAATAATTACAAAATAATTATGGCTATGTACAGATTTCTTATTAAAATAAATTATATCAAATTAAAAAAAGGAGTTTTTAATCCTAAATATATGCGTTAGACATTTAATATTAGAAATTGTAAAAACATGTTTTTTTCTTTCAAATGGCAACATTGACATAATGTTGCTTTACATAATGTTATTTCTTTTCACTGAATCCCTATGTAATAGGAGTAAGTATAAATACAGAATTTCTAACATCAAAAATACCACTAGCGCCTCTAGCGGTGTAAATTGAAACTTTTTGTTTAAAACTCATTTTAACAAATTACATTAAAACAATATCCGATACTGCGACGTAGTTTTCAATCAATATTTAAACAAATACCTATTCTTAATATTTAAGATAGGTAAATACATAATTTTAAAATTTCACATATATTTCTGTGTAATTTCAACACACACATACAATTTAATGCGTATACATTTTTTTAGTTACGTTCCCTAAAAACCAATTGGTGGATTTTTTCCCCCATAATTTTTACAAAAAAAAAAAAACTTTCGAGACAAAATTGTTGATGGTCGATCAATTATTTTATAGATACATACAATCCCATGTGAAACTTCATTTGAAAAGTGACATCAATTTTAGATAGAGGCAGATATACATAGTTCTATTATAAACAGGTTTATCTTATTGACAGTTGGGACGTAGCTAGAATTATTATGTTGAAAAATTGTAATTTGTAGTAGAGAATATCGTATTTGAATATCGAAAAAAGCAACTACGGAGGTTTCTCGCCGGATTCTTCCCCGTAGAGATAGCATTCCGAACCGGTGGTAGAAAAAAAAGATGACGATTTGAAAGTGGTTATTTTAAGTTCGAATAAAAAAACATTTTGACTTTGACTTTGAAGTAAACACACGTTAAAGCAGATACAACCTTATATAAAATGTTGGAAAAAATACTGACATATATCACTTGTCAAAAGTACAAAAGTCCACTCATATCTTCGTTTTGGTGACATTTGGTGAGGAAATGTAATTGTCCATCTATAAAATGTCAGATCGGTGAGTGAAATCCAGTTTTAGCAGATTTTTTTAAATTAAAAAGCGACATCTATAGCATTTTTTTAAAATGATTTGCTGATTGCCTGTTTTAATTTATTATAAGGTAATTTTGATTAATTAAACTTTAAATTGGTTAGGTATTATTATTGTTCGTTACAAATCTATTATGTTTAGGCATTTTGCATAATGTCTAGACATTATGAATAATCGCCATAATGAAGTTTCGATGTAACATTTATTTTACATATCTATCCACATTTTTTTTTTATTTTTAGCACAGACAAGTTATTTTATTTTAATTTATAAAAATGTCAATTACAAACCAAATTGTTTATATTTACATTAAAATTTAAATAAAAACAGTCAATAAAAAATGACGAATTAAACGTGTTCATAAATAAATTAGAAAAATAAAAGTATTTTTTTTTAATCTAAAAATTAAAAACAAAATTAATTTAAAAAATGGCACATAATCTAATCAATTCCGTGATTTTATATTAAATTAATTATAAATTAAAAATATTAAAAAGATTTGTTGCTTGTTATGGCTTTAACAAATTTGCACTTTTTCTTCGCGTATATTTACGTCTCGGGTTCGAATCCCGGCCCGGGCAGGTATTTGTGTGATCAACGCAAACATTAGCTCTGAGCTCATGATTGTTTTCTATGTATATTTAACTATGTATTTATATACATACGCAAGTATATAGTTGTCTAGTACCCACAGTACAAGCCCGTGGCTTAGTTTACTTAGTAATTAATTTGAATTGTCACCAAGATATTCAAATTTAAAACGGATATAACGACCCGTTTTAACACGGACGCTATATCCGATAGTTATAGGAAGTATGTTTAGAGATTTATAAAGGAATCGACCGTTGAGTGGAAATAACCATGGTTGCATCGACCTGCATCATAGTGGCGGCAGATCCGCAACCTGTCACATGTTCTAAGATTATTATTTGGAGGGGAGGTGGGGGGTTAGGCAGTCCCTTAAGAACTAATGATACAAAACTAACGAACTAGTTTCAGAGAACTTTTCTGGGAAGGTTTGACCAAAGAAACCAAGCCTGAGAGGAACGTTAGACTCCTATCCTCAATCCTGGATCCGTCAGTCGTGCTGAATCTCATCGAAATCGGTTCATCTTATCTAATAAAAATACAAATACTACACATTGAATACATTCTAACAACCTATATACAATAACCTGTATTATTCCTTATATTGTATTGTTTTGAATGGAGACAAAAATAATTGCTGACAGATAAACAAAATGCTTTATAAATGAAACACCACTCAAATTTGTTCAGCCGTTGATTCTAAAACACCATACAAACGTACTATACAATTTCAAATTTAATCTACCATGAGTTTGAAGTAATTTTCCAACACATCAGAATAGATACAATGGGGGTGTGTAACATAATAACAACCACATCACGACACACACATTGACTCAGTCAGATTGATGCGTCTTGCAAATACAAAGCTCCTCCCCCGACGCAAATCGAACCCGGAACCTCTAGCAGTCGGCTGTTTACATCACTGCACCACATACTTCTGGCAGTCAACGTGTGTGTCGTGATGTGGTTTATTTATTAATGATATAATGTGACAGCCCTCTACGATCTGACATGTGTATCATATTCCGATTCAGATACAATATTGATAAACAAACATTTCATCCCTGCGGTTTCAGCATTAAAAACTGTCTACACTAAACAAAAATTACAACAAACGAAATGTATGTATGCGTGTCCGTACGTATGTACGTTTGGACAGATTTATTTAACACATAATTTTGAGTATAAATTACTACAGAATTAAAAAAAAAAGATTTCCTTACAACATTTCTATCGATAAACGAATATAATGACTAACGATATTGATTCTTATTCCTATAGTTTTTAGGAGCGATTATGGCGTCAAATAAAAAATAATTATTCAACGCTTTTTGTGTTATTTGGCAGTGCTTCCGTTGCTTCCCTACAGCTGAGTCCTGAAAAAAATAAGTTTGCAGTGTAAAATATATAAATTGTAATAGAAACAATTAAAATACAAGACAACGTGACAAATATGATGAACCTAGGAGTAAGTAAAAACAAAACAAATCCCACAACACCTAGCCCCGAGTGCCATTATTAATAATATGACTCGTGTAAGGGGCCTGATGTTCCTGAGCCACTGACCGTTATAGGAACAGCACGGGTCTGTCCCGCTGCGTGTCGGAGCCCGACGAGCGCGCCTCCAACGCGGCCGACGCGCCCGACCCGCTGGAGCCCGACCGCGCCTCGCCCTCCGCGCGACCTGCGCCCGATGCACAAACACACTACATCAGCATATAAACCCACGCCCTCACCTGTCCTCATCATCAACCACTCTTAAAATCATATCTAACAAATATAAAGCACATATAAGAAACAAGTTCCGAAGTCTTCCACCTTTTTATGTCAATTATTGATTAATAAAAAGAAGACTTTACCTACGGGGGCTTACTATGACCTTTTGAAAAACCATCCTGTTTCCAGGCGGTTCTTAAAGCTTGAAGAGTGAGACAAATCTGTGAAAATTAATGTACAGTTGAGCGCCGATTTACCAAATTATTGGTGTTCAGAAAACCGTTTCTTTTTATCAGGTAATCGAATAGTTGATTCACATTTAACGTAAAGCCATAATTTATCATTTTGTTCGTGTTATTCTACAGAGCACTATATGTTAATTTCTTCTGTCAAACCAATACGGCCTTACAAATGATTTAGTCGTTCACTAGTTTGAGGAAGATATTCGTGCAAGTAGGGTGTACGGATGACCGACGTTCGGATAATCGGTGCTCTACTGTAATTTGTAATGTGATTTTCTCTAATACGAACAAAGCTTTTCAATTTCTGCCCGACTCCAAACGATTATAGTAAGCATCCAGTTGACAAAAATAAATTTGATACTTATCATTCCCCCGGGTTGACTTGTTAATTTAGATTTATAATTCGTAATGAAAATAGATGTCATGAATTGATATTTTGTATTTATTTACCTGCTCTGATTAGCATTGAATTTTAAACTTGAAAACGATTTTGAATAATTATATAGCAGTCTTCAGTTTCATATCACTGTGTGTTACATGTTGGGTTCAAAAATTCTTGCCATTTATAAGTGGAAGGTCAAATATGAGTACAGCTGGTAGATCTACGTGCTATTAAGATGGCTTTGGCGTTTTGTCGTAAAAAACTTTAATGGAGCAAACAGTTTTATGGAAAAAAAGAAATTACAATGTAGAAAGCGGAACTATTCACTTGGACTTTTACTTTCTGACTAAACTAAAAATTGTTCTGTTTCACATTTGATCGGATTGAATAATGAAAGAATTTATAAATTAATAATTAAACAATAAAGGATATGACAGTACGAGGTCGTCTGTGTTGGTGCCACCCTCCTTTACATTTAAGTGTCTTTTGCTATGGAATAATTTACAAATTAATTTTGGCCTCTAGGTTTCTTGGCGGGAAATCTAACCTAATTAAATTTACTTACCAAATTTAACTTAATGTGTAAAATGCTAGTGTTTTACCCAGTGAATATCTGTAGTGCTGTACAAGTGTGGAGAAAGTGAAATACAACGATTCGGCAGCTCTTTTCGTCGTCTCCCAAGTAACTCAATAAAGCTTACAGTAACAATACTAGCGTGTTACTGTAGGCGGATTCATCATTCCATCTATCATTAATCATTTCATTCCTCATCAAAACTTGAAAATTTTACTTGACATTAGCAAAATACTTAAAGTTATTGCCATGATGGCAACACCCTCAGTAGAAAATAAAATCTTGGCTCAAAAGGACTTGTATCCAGAGCCGTAAAAACTTTTACAAAAAAAATCTTTGGCCTATTTCAGACAGACGGACGACCAGCGAAGGGTTTTCGGGTATTTTTGACATTTCAGAAACAACCTCTAAAAATGGCGGCAAAAAACATTTGGGGGTCGAAAATAAAAATTCCAGTTTAATTACAAAATGCTATTCATTTTAAAAATTACATGTTATACACAACGCGTACCTTCTCTGTAATGGCTTCCTCCAATGTTAATAATAATATATTTTAATAATAATAATCATACAAGGTAGGTTACTAAATTATTTTATACATGATTAGGCTGCCTTCACAACTTTAATACAAAAATTTACTGCTCAAAAGACTACTTTTATATATTTTAAAAATTTAATTATTTAAATTACTATACCAAGATACTTAAAAAAAAATGGACAAACAAGCAGACGGTCCTAATGGTGAGTGATACCGCCGCCTATTGACACGACGACGCCCTTGATGTCTTACAACGACAACGCGTTGCTGATCTAGAGGTAAATATGTTACACCTCTCGTGTATCTTAACAAATGATCTAGAGAGCTGAATTTCACTTTGATATTTTTAAACATAGACGAGGAATAAGATCATTCTAAATTCAACCCTCGAGCGGATGAAAAAGGGATTGAGAGTGTCCGTCATTTCGAAAGAGCGAAATCGTAAAAACATTGTGTCATTTTTTTTATTTTTTTTATAGATGTAGAAGATTTTTGATTGCCACTTCATAAATGCCATCAGAAAAAAGTTTTCGATAATTAAGTTAAGAGATCAAACTAAAATTTTCTATCAAAATCACGATTCTTGTATGGTGATATTTAATTTTTAATTTATTTATGTTTTTAATAATTTTGTTATTACAGCGGCAACAGAAATAGACATTCTCTGAAAATTTCAAAACTAACAAATTTAAAGCTAAATCTTCATTTTTTGAACAGAAAATTTTTACAATCGTCATTTTATTATATATATATATATTTAATTAAAAAATTAAAAAATATAACATAAATGCCTCTCTCTTGCACTTGACATGAAAAATTATGAGTATTATTAAGAAAGATAATAATTACAAAATAATTATGGCTATGTACAGATTTCTTATTAAAATAAATTATATCAAATTAAAAAAAAGGAGTTTTTAATCCTAAATATATGCGTTAGACATTTAATATTAGAAATTGTAAAAACATGTTTTTTTCTTTCAAATGGCAACATTGACATAATGTTGCTTTACATAATGTTATTTCTTTTCACTGAATCCCTATGTAATAGGAGTAAGTATAAATACAGAATTTCTAACATCAAAAATACCACTAGCGCCTCTAGCGGTGTAAATTGAAACTTTTTGTTTAAAACTCATTTTAACAAATTATATTAAAACAATATCCGATACTGCGACGTAGTTTTCAATCAATATTTAAACAAATACCTATTCTTAATATTTAAGATAGGTAAATACATAATTTTAAAATTTCACATATATTTCTGTGTAATTTCAACACACACATACAATTTAATGCGTATACATTTTTTTATTACGTTCCCTAAAATCCAATTGGTGGATTTTTTCCCCCATAATTTTTACAAAAAAAACTTTCGAGACAAAATTGTTGATGGTCGATCAATTATTTTATAGATATATACAATCCCATGTGAAACTTCATTTGAAAAGTGACATCAATTTTAGATAGAGGCAGATATACATAGTTCTATTATAAACAGGTTTATCTTATTGACAGTTGGGACGTAGCTAGAATTATTATGTTGAAAAATTGTAATTTGTAGTAGAGAATATCGTATTTGAATATCGAAAAAAGCAACTACGGAGGTTTCTCGCCGGATTCTTCCCCGTAGAGATAGCATTCCGAACCGGTGGTAGAAAAAAAAATGACGATTTGAAAGTGGTTATTTTAAGTTCGAATAAAAAAACATTTTGACTTTGACTTTGAAGTAAACACACGTTAAAGCAGATACAACCTTATATAAAATGTTGGAAAAAATACTGACATTTATCACTTGTCAAAAGTACAAAAGTCCACTCATATCTTCGTTTTGGTGACATTTGGTGAGGAAATGTAATTGTCCATCTGTAAAATATCAGATCGGTGAGTGAAATCCAGTTTTAGCAGATTTTTTTTAATTAAAAAGCGACATCTATAGCATTTTTTTAAAATGATTTGCTGATTGCCTGTTTTAATTTATTATAAGGTAATTTTGATTAATTAAACTTTAAATTGGTTAGGTATTATTATTGTTCGTTACAAATCTATTATGTTTAGGCATTTTGCATAATGTCTAGACATTATGAATAATCGCCATAATGAAGTTTCGATGTAACATTTATTTTACATATCTATCCACATTTTTTTTTTATTTTTAGCACAGACAAGTTATTTTATTTTAATTTATAAAAATGTCAATTACAAACCAAATTGTTTATATTTACATTAAAATTTAAATAAAAACAGTCAATAAAAAATGACGAATTAAACGTGTTCATAAATAAATTAGAAAAATAAAAGTATTTTTTTTTTAATCTAAAAATTAAAAACAAAATTAATTTAAAAAATGGCACATAATCTAATCAATTCCGTGATTTTATATTAAATTAATTATAAATTAAAAATATTAAAAAGATTTGTTGCTTGTAATGGCTTTAACAAATTTGCAAGTTTTCTTCGCGTATATTTACGTCTCGGGTTCGAATCCCGGCCCGGGCAGGTATTTGTGTGATCAACACAAACATTAGCTCTGAGCTCATGATTGTTTTCTATATATATTTAACTATGTTTTATACATACGCAAGTATAAAGTTGTCTAGTACCCACAGTACAAGCCCGTGGCTTAGTTTACTTAGTAATTAATTTGAATTGTCACCAAGATATTCAAATTTAAAACGGATATAACGACCCGTTTTAACACGGACGCTATATCCGATAGTTATAGGAAGTATGTTTAGAGATTTATAAAGGAATCGACCGTTGAGTGGAAATAACCATGGTTGCATCGACCTGCATCATAGTGGCGGCAGATCCGCAACCTGTCACATGTTCTAAGATTATTATTTGGAGGGGAGGTGGGGGGTTAGGCAGTCCCTTAAGAACTAATGATACAAAACTAACGAACTAGTTTCAGAGAACTTTTCTGGGAAGGTTTGACCAAAGAAACCAAGCCTGAGAGGAACGTTAGACTCCTATCCTCCCCCCCATCCTGGATCCGTCAGTCGTGCTGAATCTCATCGAAATCGGTTCATCTTATCTAATAAAAATACAAATACTACACATTGAATACATTCTAACAACCTATATACAATAACCTGTATTATTCCTTATATTGTATTGTTTTGAATGGAGACAAAAATAATTGCTGACAGATAAACAAAATGCTTTATAAATGAAACACCACTCAAATTTGTTCAGCCGTTGATTCTAAAACACCATACAAACGTACTATACAATTTCAAATTTAATCTACCATGAGTTTGAAGTAATTTTCCAACACATCAGAATAGATACAATGGGGGTGTGTAACATAATAACAACCACATCACGACACACACATTGACTCAGTCAGATTGATGCGTCTTGCAAATACAAAGCTCCTCCCCCGACGCAAATCGAACCCGGAACCTCTAGCAGTCGGCTGTTTACATCACTGCACCACATACTTCTGGCAGTCAACGTGTGTGATGTGGTTTATTTATTAATGATATAATGTGACAGCCCTCTACGATCTGACATGTGTATCATATTCCGATTCAGATACAATATTGATAAACAAACATTTCATCCCTGCGGTTTCAGCATTAAAAACTGTCTACACTAAACAAAAATTACAACAAACGAAATGTATGTATGCGTGTCCGTACGTATGTACGTTTGGACAGATTTATTTAACACATAATTTTGAGTATAAATTACTACAGAATTAAAAAAAAAAGATTTCCTTACAACATTTCTATCGATAAACGAATATAATGACTAACGATATTGATTCTTATTCCTATAGTTTTTAGGAGCGATTATGGCGTCAAATAAAAAATAATTATTCAACGCTTTTTGTGTTATTTGGCAGTGCTTCCGTTGCTTCCCTACAGCTGAGTCCTGAAAAAAATAAGTTTGCAGTGTAAAATATATAAATTGTAATAGAAACAATTAAAATACAAGACAACGTGACAAATATGATGAACCTAGGAGTAAGTAAAAACAAAACAAATCCCACAACACCTAGCCCCGAGTGCCATTATTAATAATATGACTCGTGTAAGGGGCCTGATGTTCCTGAGCCACTGACCGTTATAGGAACAGCACGGGTCTGTCCCGCTGCGTGTCGGAGCCCGACGAGCGCGCCTCCAACGCGGCCGACGCGCCCGACCCGCTGGAGCCCGACCGCGCCTCGCCCTCCGCGCGACCTGCGCCCGATGCACAAACACACTACATCAGCATATAAACCCACGCCCTCACCTGTCCTCATCATCAACCACTCTTAAAATCATATCTAACAAATATAAAGCACATATAAGAAACAAGTTCCGAAGTCTTCCACCTTTTTATTTTTGTGTCAATTATTGATTAATAAAAAGGAGAATTTACCTACAGGGGCTTACAATGACCTTTTGAAAAACCATCCTGTTTCCAGGCGGTTCTTAAAGCTTGAAGAGTGAGACAAATCTGTGAAAATTAATGTACAGTTGAGAGCCGATTTACCAAATTATTGGTGTTCAGAAAACCGTTTCTTTTTATCAGGTAATAAATAATTTTATCAGATTTTGAATAATTATATAGCAGTCTTCAGTTTCATATCACTGTGTGTTACATGTTGGGTTCAAAAATTGAAAAGTGGAAGGTCAAATATGAGTACAGCTGGTAGATCTACGTGCTATTAAGATGGCTTTGGCGTTTTGTCGTAAAAAACTTTAATGGAGCAAACAGTTTTATGGAAAAAAAGAAATTACAATGTAGAAAGCGGAACTATTCACTTGGACTTTTACTTTCTGACTAAACTAAAAATTGTTCTGTTTCACATTTGATCGGATTGAATAATGAAAGAATTTATAAATTAATAATTAAACAATAAAGGATATGACAGTACGAGGTCGTCTGTGTTGGTGCCACCCTCCTTTACATTTAAGTGTCTTTTGCTATGGAATAATTTACAAATTAATTTTGGCCTCTAGGTTTCTTGGCGGGAAATCTAACCTAATTAAATTTACTTACCAAATTTAACTTAATGTGTAAAATGCTAGTGTTTTACCCAGTGAATATCTGTAGTGCTGTACAAGTGTGGAGAAAGTGAAATACAACGATTCGGCAGCTCTTTTCGTCGTCTCCCAAGTAACTCAATAAAGCTTACAGTAACAATACTAGCGTGTTACTGTAGGCGGATTCATCATTCCATCTATCATTAATCATTTCATTCCTCATCAAAACTTGAAAATTTTACTTGACATTAGCAAAATACTTAAAGTTATTGCCATGATGGCAACACCCTCAGTAGAAAATAAAATCTTGGCTCAAAAGGACTTGTATCCAGAGCCGTAAAAACTTTTACAAAAAAAATCTTTGGCCTATTTCAGACAGACGGACGACCAGCGAAGGGTTTTCGGGTATTTTTGACATTTCAGAAACAACCTCTAAAAATGGCGGCAAAAAACATTTGGGGGTCGAAAATAAAAATTCCAGTTTAATTACAAAATGCTATTCATTTTAAAAATTACATGTTATACACAACGCGTACCTTCTCTGTAATGGCTTCCTCCAATGTTAATAATAATATATTTTAATAATAATAATCATACAAGGTAGGTTACTAAATTATTTTATACATGATTAGGCTGCCTTCACAACTTTAATACAAAAATTTACTGCTCAAAAGACTACTTTTACATATTTTAAAAATTTAATTATTTAAATTACTATACCAAGATACTTAAAAAAAAATGGACAAACAAGCAGACGGTCCTAATGGTGAGTGATACCGCCGCCTATTGACACGACGACGCCCTTGATGTCTTACAACGACAACGCGTTGCTGATCTAGAGGTAAATATGTTACACCTCTCGTGTATCTTAACAAATGATCTAGAGAGCTGAATTTCACTTTGATATTTTTAAACATAGACGAGGAATAAGATCATTCTAAATTCAACGCTCGAGCGGATGAAAAAGGGATTGAGAGTGTCCGTCATTTCGAAAGAGCGAAATCGTAAAAACATTGTGTCATTTTTTTAGTTTTTTTATAGATGTAGAAGATTTTTGATTGCCACTTCATAAATGCCATCAGAAAAAAGTTTTCGATAATTAAGTTAAGAGATCAAACTAAAATTTTCTATCAAAATCACGATTCTTGTATGGTGATATTTAATTTTTAATTTATTTATGTTTTTAATAATTTTGTTATTACAGCGGCAACAGAAATAGACATTCTCTGAAAATTTCAAAACTAACAAATTTAAAGCTAAATCTTCATTTTTTGAACAGAAAATTTTTACAATCGTCATTTTATTATATATATTTAATTAAAAAATAAAACATAAATGCCTCTCTCTTGCACTTGACATGAAAAATTATGAGTATTATTAAGAAAGATAATAATTACAAAATAATTATGGCTATGTACAGATTTCTTATTAAAATAAATTATATCAAATTAAAAAAAAAGGAGTTTTTAATCCTAAATATATGCGTAAGACATTTAACATTAGAAATTGTAAAAACATGTTTTTTTCTTTCAAATGGCAACATTGACATAATGTTGCTTTACATAATGTTATTTCTTTTCACTGAATCCCTATGTAATAGGAGTAAGTATAAATACAGAATTTCTAACATCAAAAATACCACTAGCGCCTCTAGCGGTGTAAATTGAAACTTTTTGTTTAAAACTCATTTTAACAAATTATATTAAAACAATATCCGATACTGCGACGTAGTTTTCAATCAATATTTAAACAAATACCTATTCTTAATATTTAAGATAGGTAAATACATAATTTTAAAATTTCACATATATTTCTGTGTAATTTCAACACACACATACAATTTAATGCGTATACATTTTTTTAGTTACGTTCCCTAAAAACCAATTGGTGGATTTTTTCCCCCATAATTTTTACAAAAAAAACTTTCGAGACAAAATTGTTGATGGTCGATCAATTATTTTATAGATATATACAATCCCATGTGAAACTTCATTTGAAAAGTGACATCAATTTTAGATAGAGGCAGATATACATAGTTCTATTATAAACAGGTTTATCTTATTGACAGTTGGGACGTAGCTAGAATTATTATGTTGAAAAATTGTAATTTGTAGTAGAGAATATCGTATTTGAATATCGAAAAAAGCAACTACGGAGGTTTCTCGCCGGATTCTTCCCCGTAGAGATAGCATTCCGAACCGGCGGTAGAAAAAAAAGATGACGATTTGAAAGTGGTTATTTTAAGTTCGAATAAAAAAACATTTTGACTTTGACTTTGAAGTAAACACACGTTAAAGCAGATACAACCTTATATAAAATGTTGGAAAAAATACTGACATATATCACTTGTCAAAAGTACAAAAGTCCACTCATTTCTTCGTTTTGGTGACATTTGGTGAGGAAATGTAATTGTCCATCTGTAAAATATCAGATCGGTGAGTGAAATCCAGTTTTAGCAGATTTTTTTAATTAAAAAGCGACATCTATTGCATTTTTTCAAATGATTTGCTGATTGCCTGTTTTAATTTATTACAAGGTAATTTTGATTAATTAGACTTTAAATTGGTTAGGTATTATTATTGTTCGTTACAAATCTATTATGTTTAGGCATTTTGCATAATGTCTAGACATTATGAATAATCGCCATAATGAAGTTTCGATGTAACATTTATTTTACATATCTATCCACATTTATTTTTTATTTTTAGCACAGACAAGTTATTTTATTTTAATTTATTAAAATGTCAATTACAAACCAAATTGTTTATATTTACATTAAAATTTAAATAAAAATAGTCAATAAAAAAATGACGAATTAAACGTGTTCATAAATAAATTAGAAAAATAAAACTTTTTTTTTTTAATCTAAAAATTAAAAACAAAATTAATTTAAAAAATGGCACATAATCTAATCAATTCCGTGATTTTATATTAAATTAATTATAAATTAAAAATATTAAAAAGATTTGTTGCTTGTAATGGCTTTAACAAATTTGCAAGTTTTCTTCGCGTATATTTACGTCTCGGGTTCGAATCCCGGCCCGGGCAGGTATTTGTGTGATCAACACAAACATTAGCTCTGAGCTCATGATTGTTTTCTATATATATTTAACTATGTTTTATACATACGCAAGTATAAAGTTGTCTAGTACCCACAGTACAAGCCCGTGGCTTAGTTTACTTAGTAATTAATTTGAATTGTCACCAAGATATTCAAATTTAAAACGGATATAACGACCCGTTTTAACACGGACGCTATATCCGATAGTTATAGGAAGTATGTTTAGAGATTTATAAAGGAATCGACCGTTGAGTGGAAATAACCATGGTTGCATCGACCTGCATCATAGTGGCGGCAGATCCGCAACCTGTCACATGTTCTAAGATTATTATTTGGAGGGGAGGTGGGGGGTTAGGCAGTCCCTTAAGAACTAATGATACAAAACTAACGAACGGGTTTCAGAGAACTTTTCTGGGAAGGTTTGACCAAAGAAACCAAGCCTGAGAGGAACGTTAGACTCCTATCCTCAATCCTGGATCCGTCAGTCGTGCTGAATCTCATCGAAATCGGTTCATCTTATCTAATAAAAATACAAATACTACACATTGAATACATTCTAACAACCTATATACAATAACCTGTATTATTCCTTATATTGTATTGTTTTGAATGGAGACAAAAATAATTGCTGACAGATAAACAAAATGCTTTATAAATGAAACACCACTCAAATTTGTTCAGCCGTTGATTCTAAAACACCATACAAACGTACTATACAATTTCAAATTTAATCTACCATGAGTTTGAAGTAATTTTCCAACACATCAGAATAGATACAATGGGGGTGTGTAACATAATAACAACCACATCACGACACACACATTGACTCAGTCAGATTGATGCGTCTTGCAAATACAAAGCTCCTCCCCCGACGCAAATCGAACCCGGAACCTCTAGCAGTCGGCTGTTTACATCACTGCACCACATACTTCTGGCAGTCAACGTGTGTGTCGTGATGTGGTTTATTTATTAATGATATAATGTGACAGCCCTCTACGATCTGACATGTGTATCATATTCCGATTCAGATACAATATTGATAAACAAACATTTCATCCCTGCGGTTTCAGCATTAAAAACTGTCTACACTAAACAAAAATGACAACAAACGAAATGTATGTATGCGTGTCCGTACGTATGTACGTTTGGACAGATTTATTTAACACATAATTTTGAGTATAAATTACTACAGAATTAAAAAAAAAAGATTTCCTTACAACATTTCTATCGATAAACGAATATAATGACTAACGATATTGATTCTTATTCCTATAGTTTTTAGGAGCGATTATGGCGTCAAATAAAAAATAATTATTCAACGCTTTTTGTGTTATTTGGCAGTGCTTCCGTTGCTTCCCTACAGCTGAGTCCTGAAAAAAATAAGTTTGCAGTGTAAAATATATAAATTGTAATAGAAACAATTAAAATACAAAACAACGTGACAAATATGATGAACCTAGGAGTAAGTAAAAACAAAACAAATCCCACAACACCTAGCCCCGAGTGCCATTATTAATAATATGACTCGTGTAAGGGGCCTGATGTTCCTGAGCCACTGACCGTTATAGGAACAGCACGGGTCTGTCCCGCTGCGTGTCGGAGCCCGACGAGCGCGCCTCCAACGCGGCCGACGCGCCCGACCCGCTGGAGCCCGACCGCGCCTCGCCCTCCGCACGACCTGCGCCCGATGCACAAACACACTACATCAGCATATAAACAGATAACGCGATGGAACTCAATGCCAAAAAATGTACTCATATAAAATTTACTCGGAAAAAAAGTACAATTCTGACTAAGTACACTATTGGCGATGAAGTCTTGGATGAGTCCGGAACTACAAGAGACCTTGGTGTAGAAATCGATTCCAAACTTAATTTTCATAATCAATTCGATAGTGTTTTATCCAAAGCTTGGAAAACGCTAGGTTTTATTAAACGCATTTCTGGACACTTCCGTAAAACGAGTTCACTAATTACTCTCTATAATGCTTTCGTGTGCAGTACCCTCGAGTATGCTTCGATAGTTTGGAGTCCTTCGTATGTCACTCACAAAGCAAGATTCGAACGTGTGCAGAAAAACTTCACAAAGTTCCTTGCTTATAAAGACCGAAACTGTCCCTACCGAGCAGACTATAAGACCAGGTTGGCCCACTTCAACATGCTCTCCCTCGAGAGACGACGCGAGATTTGTGAGGTTGTGTCTTTGCATAAGATCATCCACGGGAATATGGTTTCACCTGCCCTATTAGACAAAATAAAAATGTCAGTTCCCAACAGGATCCCAAGGCACAAAATCACCAATCTCCTCGCTACCTCTTTCTCCAAAACAAACCTTGGACAACACGCCCCTCTTAATAGGATGATGATGAGCTATAATATGAGCGTGTCTTTGAACGGCGACATTGACATCTTCCACAACACTGAGCATCAGATAAGGCGGCTTTTAATTAAAAATCCTGACTCTGATAACACTTAGCACAATTGTTTTAATCCTAGATATTTTTATTAATATTAATATTATTTGTCATAATTTTTTAGGATTCTATTTTTGTTTTTATTTTAAGTTTAATAGTTCATTTTTATTTCATATAAATTAGTAATTTGTAAATGTATTTATTATATTGTCTTGTTACGCCTGCACCATTAATGGTGTGTGCATGTGGCGCGTACACTAGACTATGCACCCTTATAATAAAATATTGTATAGATTTATGTACACGCTGTTGATGTGCCAATTTCAATAAATAAATAAACCAATAAGTAACCTGTCCTCATCATCAACGACTCTTAAAATCATGTCTAA
The DNA here is from genome assembly GCA_949316135.1 of Choreutis nemorana. NCBI lineage: Eukaryota > Metazoa > Arthropoda > Insecta > Lepidoptera > Choreutidae > Choreutis > Choreutis nemorana. Next base: position 504,176 of record OX438622.1, read on the forward strand.
CAAATATAAAGCACATATAAGAAACAAGTTCCGAAGTCTTCCACCTTTTCATTTTTGTGTCAATTATTGATTAATAAAAAGGAGAATTTACCTACGGGGGCTTACTATGACCTTTTGAAAAACCATCCTGTTTCCAGGCGGTTCTTAAAGCTTGAAGAGTGAGACAAATCTGTGAAAATTAATGTACAGTTGAGCGCCGATTTACCGAATTATTGGTGTTCAGAAAACCGTTTCTTTTTATCAGGTAATCGAATAGTTGATTCACATTTAACGTAAAGCCATAATTTATCATTTTGTTCGTGTTATTCTACAGAGCACTATATGTTAATTTCTTCTGTCAAACCAATACGGCCTTACAAATGATTTAGTCGTTCACTAGTTTGAGGAAGATATTCGTGCAAGTAGGGTGTACGGATGACCGACGTTCGGATAATCGGTGCTCTACTGTAATTTGTAATGTGATTTTCTCTAATACGAACAAAGCTTTTCAATTTCTGCCCGACTCCAAACGATTATAGTAAGCATCCAGTTGACAAAAATAAATTTGATACTTATCATTCCCCCGGGTTGACTTGTTAATTTAGATTTATAATTCGTAATGAAAATAGATGTCATGAATTGATATTTTGTATTTATTTACCTGCTCTGATTAGCATTGAATTTTAAACTTAAAAACGATTTTGAATAATTATATAGCAGTCTTCAGTTTCATATCACTGTGTGTTACATGTTGGGTTCAAAAATTCTTGCCATTTATAAGTGGAAGGTCAAATATGAGTACAGCTGGTAGATCTACGTGCTATTAAGATGGCTTTGGCGTTTTGTCGTAAAAAACTTTAATGGAGCAAACAGTTTTATGGAAAAAAAGAAATTACAATGTAGAAAGCGGAACTATTCACTTGGACTTTTACTTTCTGACTAAACTAAAAATTGTTCTGTTTCACATTTGATCGGATTGAATAATGAAAGAATTTATAAATTAATAACTAAACAATAAAGGATATGACAGTACGAGGTCGTCTGTGTTGGTGCCACCCTCCTTTACATTTAAGTGTCTTTTGCTATGGAATAATTTACAAATTAATTTTGGCCTCTAGGTTTCTTGGCGGGAAATCTAACCTAATTAAATTTACTTACCAAATTTAACTTAATGTGTAAAATGCTAGTGTTTTACCCAGTGAATATCTGTAGTGCTGTACAAGTGTGGAGAAAGTGAAATACAACGATTCGGCAGCTCTTTTCGTCGTCTCCCAAGTAACTCAATAAAGCTTACAGTAACAATACTAGCGTGTTACTGTAGGCGGATTCATCATTCCATCTATCATTAATCATTTCATTCCTCATCAAAACTTGAAAATTTTACTTGACATTAGCAAAATACTTAAAGTTATTGCCATGATGGCAACACCCTCAGTAGAAAATAAAATCTTGGCTCAAAAGGACTTGTATCCAGAGCCGTAAAAACTTTTACAAAAAAAATCTTTGGCCTATTCCAGACAGACGGACGACCAGCGAAGGGTTTTCGGGTATTTTTGACATTTCAGAAACAACCTCTAAAAATGGCGGCAAAAAACATTTGGGGGTCGAAAATAAAATTCCAGTTTAATTACAAAATGCTATTCATTTTAAAAATTACATGTTATACACAACGCGTACCTTCTCTGTAATGGCTTCCTCCAATGTTAATAATAATATATTTTAATAATAATAATCATACAAGGTAGGTTACTAAATTATTTTATACATGATTAGGCTGCCTTCACAACTTTAATACAAAAATTTACTGCTCAAAAGACTACTTTTATATATTTTAAAAATTTAATTATTTAAATTACTATACCAAGATACTTTTAAAAAAATGGACAAACAAGCAGACGGTCCTAATGGTGAGTGATACCGCCGCCTATTGACACGACGACGCCGAAGCTTGAAGTTAAGAGATCAAACTAAAATTTTCTATCAAAATCACGATTCTTGTATGGTGATATTTAATTTTTAATTTATTTATGTTTTTAATAATTTTGTTGTTACAGCGGCAACAGAAATAGACATTCTCTGAAAATTTCAAAACTAACAAATTTAAAGCTAAATCTTCATTTTTTGAACAGAAAATTTTTACAATCGTCATTTTATTATATATATATATATATATATATATATATATATATATATATATATTTAATTAAAAAATATAACATAAATGCCTCTCTCTTGCACTTGACATGAAAAATTATGAGTATTATTAAGAAAGATAATAATTACAAAATAATTATGGCTATGTACAGATTTCTTATTAAAATAAATTATATCAAATTAAAAAAAGGAGTTTTTAATCCTAAATATATGCGTTAGACATTTAATATTAGAAATTGTAAAAACATGTTTTTTTCTTTCAAATGGCAACATTGACATAATGTTGCTTTACATAATGTTATTTCTTTTCACTGAATCCCTATGTAATAGGAGTAAGTATAAATACAGAATTTCTAACATCAAAAATACCACTAGCGCCTCTAGCGGTGTAAATTGAAACTTTTTGTTTAAAACTCATTTTAACAAATTATATTAAAACAATATCCGACACTGCGACGTAGTTTTCAATCAATATTTAAAAAAAAAATACCTATTCTTAATATTTAAGATAGGTAAATACATAATTTTAAAATTTTACATATATTTCTGTGTAATTTCAACACACACATACAATTTAATGCGTATACATTTTTTTATTACGTTCCCTAAAATCCAATTGGTGGATTTTTTCCCCCATAATTTTTACAAAAAAAACTTTCGAGACAAAATTGTTGATGGTCGATCAATTATTTTATAGATATATACAATCCCATGTGAAACTTCATTTGAAAAGTGACATCAATTTTAGATAGAGGCAGATATACATAGTTCTATTATAAACAGGTTTATCTTATTGACAGTTGGGACGTAGCTAGAATTATTATGTTGAAAAATTGTAATTTGTAGTAGAGAATATCGTATTTGAATATCGAAAAAAGCAACTACGGAGGTTTCTCGCCGGATTCTTCCCCGTAGAGATAGCATTCCGAACCGGCGGTAGAAAAAAAAATGACGATTTGAAAGTGGTTATATTAAGTTCGAATAAAAAAACATTTTGACTTTGACTTTGAAGTAAACACACGTTAAAGCAGATACAACCTTATATAAAATGTTGGAAAAAATACTGACATTTATCACTTGTCAAAAGTACAAAAGTCCACTCATATCTTCGTTTTGGTGACATTTGGTGAGGAAATGTAATTGTCCATCTATAAAATATCAGATCGGTGAGTGAAATCCAGTTTTAGCAGATTTTTTTTAATTAAAAAGCGACATCTATTGCATTTTTTTCAAATGATTTGCTGATTGCCTGTTTTAATTTATTATAAGGTAATTTTGATTAATTAAACTTTAAATTGGTTAGGTATTATTATTGTTCGTTACAAATCTATTATGTTTAGGCATTTTGCATAATGTCTAGACATTATGAATAATCGCCATAATGAAGTTTCGATGTAACATTTATTTTACATATCTATCCACATTTTTTTTTTATTTTTAGCACAGACAAGTTATTTTATTTTAATTTATAAAAATGTCAATTACAAACCAAATTGTTTATATTTACATTAAAATTTAAATAAAAACAGTCAATAAAAAATGACGAATTAAACGTGTTCATAAATAAATTAGAAAAATAAAAGTATTTTTTTTAATCTAAAAATTAAAAACAAAATTAATTTAAAAAATGGCACATAATCTAATCAATTCCGTGATTTTATATTAAATTAATTATAAATTAAAAATATTAAAAAGATTTGTTGCTTGTAATGGCTTTAACAAATTTGCAAGTTTTCTTCGCGTATATTTACGTCTCGGGTTCGAATCCCGGCCCGGGCAGGTATTTGTGTGATCAACACAAACATTAGCTCTGAGCTCATGATTGTTTTATATATATATATATTTAACTATGTATTTATATATATATACGCCAGTATAAAGTTGTCTAGTACCCACAGTACAAGCCCGTGGCTTAGTTTACTTAGTAATTAATTTGAATTGTCACCAAGATATTCAAATTTAAAACGGATATAACGACCCGTTTTAACACGGACGCTATATCCGATAGTTATAGGAAGTATGTTTAGAGATTTATAAAGGAATCGACCGTTGAGTGGAAATAACCATGGTTGCATCGACCTGCATCATAGTGGCGGCAGATCCGCAACCTGTCACATGTTCTAAGATTATTATTTGGAGGGGAGGTGGGGGGTTAGGCAGTCCCTTAAGAACTAATGATACAAAACTAACGAACGGGTTTCAGAGAACTTTTCTGGGAAGGTTTGACCAAAGAAACCAAGCCTGAGAGGAACGTTAGACTCCTATCCTCAATCCTGGATCCGTCAGTCCTGCTGAATCTCATCGAAATCGGTTCATCTTATCTAATAAAAATACAAATACTACACATTGAATACATTCTAACAACCTATATACAATAACCTGTATTATTCCTTATATTGTATTGTTTTGAATGGAGACAAAAATAATTGCTGACAGATAAACAAAATGCTTTATAAATGAAACACCACTCAAATTTGTTCAGCCGTTGATTCTAAAACACCATACAAACGTACTATACAATTTCAAATTTAATCTACCATGAGTTTGAAGTAATTTTCCAACACATCAGAATAGATACAATGGGGGTGTGTAACATAATAACAACCACATCACGACACACACATTGACTCAGTCAGATTGATGCGTCTTGCAAATACAAAGCTCCTCCCCCGACGCAAATCGAACCCGGAACCTCTAGCAGTCGGCTGTTTACATCACTGCACCACATACTTCTGGCAGTCAACGTGTGTGTCGTGATGTGGTTTATTTATTAATGATATAATGTGACAGCCCTCTACGATCTGACATGTGTATCATATTCCGATTCAGATACAATATTGATAAACAAACATTTCATCCCTGCGGTTTCAGCATTAAAAACTGTCTACACTAAACAAAAATTACAACAAACGAAATGTATGTATGCGTGTCCGTACGTATGTACGTTTGGACAGATTTATTTAACACATAATTTTGAGTATAAATTACTACAGAATTAAAAAAAAAAGATTTCCTTACAACATTTCTATCGATAAACGAATATAATGACTAACGATATTGATTCTTATTCCTATAGTTTTTAGGAGCGATTATGGCGTCAAATAAAAAATAATTATTCAACGCTTTTTGTGTTATTTGGCAGTGCTTCCGTTGCTTCCCTACAGCTGAGTCCTGAAAAAAATAAGTTTGCAGTGTAAAATATATAAATTGTAATAGAAACAATTAAAATACAAGACAACGTGACAAATATGATGAACCTAGGAGTAAGTAAAAACAAAACAAATCCCACAACACCTAGCCCCGAGTGCCATTATTAATAATATGACTCGTGTAAGGGGCCTGATGTTCCTGAGCCACTGACCGTTATAGGAACAGCACGGGTCTGTCCCGCTGCGTGTCGGAGCCCGACGAGCGCGCCTCCAACGCGGCCGACGCGCCCGACCCGCTGGAGCCCGACCGCGCCTCGCCCTCCGCACGACCTGCGCCCGATGCACAAACACACTACATCAGCATATAAACAGATAACGCGATGGAACTCAATGCCAAAAAATGTACTCATATAAAATTTACTCGGAAAAAAAGTACAATTCTGACTAAGTACACTATTGGCGATGAAGTCTTGGATGAGTCCGGAACTACAAGAGACCTTGGTGTAGAAATCGATTCCAAACTTAATTTTCATAATCAATTCGATAGTGTTTTATCCAAAGCTTGGAAAACGCTAGGTTTTATTAAACGCATTTCTGGACACTTCCGTAAAACGAGTTCACTAATTACTCTCTATAATGCTTTCGTGTGCAGTACCCTCGAGTATGCTTCGATAGTTTGGAGTCCTTCGTATGTCACTCACAAAGCAAGATTCGAACGTGTGCAGAAAAACTTCACAAAGTTCCTTGCTTATAAAGACCGAAACTGTCCCTACCGAGCAGACTATAAGACCAGGTTGGCCCACTTCAACATGCTCTCCCTCGAGAGACGACGCGAGATTTGTGAGGTTGTGTCTTTGCATAAGATCATCCACGGGAATATGGTTTCACCTGCCCTATTAGACAAAATAAAAATGTCAGTTCCCAACAGGATCCCAAGGCACAAAATCACCAATCTCCTCGCTACCTCTTTCTCCAAAACAAACCTTGGACAACACGCCCCTCTTAATAGGATGATGATGAGCTATAATATGAGCGTGTCTTTGAACGGCGACATTGACATCTTCCACAACACTGAGCATCAGATAAGGCGGCTTTTAATTAAAAATCCTGACTCTGATAACACTTAGCACAATTGTTTTAATCCTAGATATTTTTATTAATATTAATATTATTTGTCATAATTTTTTAGGATTCTATTTTTGTTTTTATTTTAAGTTTAATAGTTCATTTTTATTTCATATAAATTAGTAATTTGTAAATGTATTTATTATATTGTCTTGTTACGCCTGCACCATTAATGGTGTGTGCATGTGGCGCGTACACTAGACTATGCACCCTTATAATAAAATATTGTATAGATTTATGTACACGCTGTTGATGTGCCAATTTCAATAAATAAATAAACCAATAAGTAACCTGTCCTCATCATCAACGACTCTTAAAATCATGTCTAACAAATATAAAGCACATATAAGAAACAAGTTCCGAAGTCTTCCACCTTTTCATTTTTGTGTCAATTATTGATTAATAAAAAGGAGAATTTACCTACGGGGGCTTACTATGACCTTTTGAAAAACCATCCTGTTTCCAGGCGGTTCTTAAAGCTTGAAGAGTGAGACAAATCTGTGAAAATTAATGTACAGTTGAGCGCCGATTTACCGAATTATTGGTGTTCAGAAAACCGTTTCTTTTTATCAGGTAATCGAATAGTTGATTCACATTTAACGTAAAGCCATAATTTATCATTTTGTTCGTGTTATTCTACAGAGCACTATATGTTAATTTCTTCTGTCAAACCAATACGGCCTTACAAATGATTTAGTCGTTCACTAGTTTGAGGAAGATATTCGTGCAAGTAGGGTGTACGGATGACCGACGTTCGGATAATCGGTGCTCTACTGTAATTTGTAATGTGATTTTCTCTAATACGAACAAAGCTTTTCAATTTCTGCCCGACTCCAAACGATTATAGTAAGCATCCAGTTGACAAAAATAAATTTGATACTTATCATTCCCCCGGGTTGACTTGTTAATTTAGATTTATAATTCGTAATGAAAATAGATGTCATGAATTGATATTTTGTATTTATTTACCTGCTCTGATTAGCATTGAATTTTAAACTTAAAAACGATTTTGAATAATTATATAGCAGTCTTCAGTTTCATATCACTGTGTGTTACATGTTGGGTTCAAAAATTCTTGCCATTTATAAGTGGAAGGTCAAATATGAGTACAGCTGGTAGATCTACGTGCTATTAAGATGGCTTTGGCGTTTTGTCGTAAAAAACTTTAATGGAGCAAACAGTTTTATGGAAAAAAAGAAATTACAATGTAGAAAGCGGAACTATTCACTTGGACTTTTACTTTCTGACTAAACTAAAAATTGTTCTGTTTCACATTTGATCGGATTGAATAATGAAAGAATTTATAAATTAATAACTAAACAATAAAGGATATGACAGTACGAGGTCGTCTGTGTTGGTGCCACCCTCCTTTACATTTAAGTGTCTTTTGCTATGGAATAATTTACAAATTAATTTTGGCCTCTAGGTTTCTTGGCGGGAAATCTAACCTAATTAAATTTACTTACCAAATTTAACTTAATGTGTAAAATGCTAGTGTTTTACCCAGTGAATATCTGTAGTGCTGTACAAGTGTGGAGAAAGTGAAATACAACGATTCGGCAGCTCTTTTCGTCGTCTCCCAAGTAACTCAATAAAGCTTACAGTAACAATACTAGCGTGTTACTGTAGGCGGATTCATCATTCCATCTATCATTAATCATTTCATTCCTCATCAAAACTTGAAAATTTTACTTGACATTAGCAAAATACTTAAAGTTATTGCCATGATGGCAACACCCTCAGTAGAAAATAAAATCTTGGCTCAAAAGGACTTGTATCCAGAGCCGTAAAAACTTTTACAAAAAAAATCTTTGGCCTATTTCAGACAGACGGACGACCAGCGAAGGGTTTTCGGGTATTTTTGACATTTCAGAAACAACCTCTAAAAATGGCGGCAAAAAACATTTGGGGGTCGAAAATAAAAATTCCAGTTTAATTACAAAATGCTATTCATTTTAAAAATTACATGTTATACACAACGCGTACCTTCTCTGTAATGGCTTCCTCCAATGTTAATAATAATATATTTTAATAATAATAATCATACAAGGTAGGTTACTAAATTATTTTATACATGATTAGGCTGCCTTCACAACTTTAATACAAAAATTTACTGCTCAAAAGACTACTTTTATATATTTTAAAAATTTAATTATTTAAATTACTATACCAAGATACTTTTAAAAAAATGGACAAACAAGCAGACGGTCCTAATGGTGAGTGATACCGCCGCCTATTGACACGACGACGCCGAAGCTTGAAGTTAAGAGATCAAACTAAAATTTTCTATAAAAATCACGATTCTTGTATGGTGATATTTAATTTTTAATTTATTTATGTTTTTAATAATTTTGTTGTTACAGCGGCAACAGAAATAGACATTCTCTGAAAATTTCAAAACTAACAAATTTAAAGCTAAATCTTCATGTTTTGAACAGAAAATTTTTACAATCGTCATTTTATTATATATATATATATTTAATTAAAAAAATAAAAAATATAACATAAATGCCTCTCTCTTGCACTTGACATGAAAAATTATGAGTATTATTAAGAAAGATAATAATTACAAAATAATTATGGCTATGTACAGATTTCTTATTAAAATAAATTATATCAAATTAAAAAAAGGAGTTTTTAATCCTAAATATATGCGTTAGACATTTAATATTAGAAATTGTAAAAACATGTTTTTTTCTTTCAAATGGCAACATTGACATAATGTTGCTTTACATAATGTTATTTCTTTTCACTGAATCCCTATGTAATAGGAGTAAGTATAAATACAGAATTTCTAACATCAAAAATACCACTAGCGCCTCTAGCGGTGTAAATTGAAACTTTTTGTTTAAAACTCATTTTAACAAATTATATTAAAACAATATCCGATACTGCGACGTAGTTTTCAATCAATATTTAAACAAATACCTATTCTTAATATTTAAGATAGGTAAATACATAATTTTAAAATTTCACATATATTTCTGTGTAATTTCAACACACACATACAATTTAATGCGTATACATTTTTTTATTACGTTCCCTAAAATCCAATTGGTGGATTTTTCCCCCCATAATTTTTACAAAAAAAAAAAAAAAACTTTCGAGACAATATTGTTGATGGTCGATCAATTATTTTATAGATATATACAATCCCATGTGAAACTTCATTTGAAAAGTGACATCAATTTTAGATAGAGGCAGATATACATAGTTCTATTATAAACAGGTTTATCTTATTGACAGTTGGGACGTAGCTAGAATTATTATGTTGAAAAATTGTAATTTGTAGTAGAGAATATCGTATTTGAATATCGAAAAAAGCAACTACGGAGGTTTCTCGCCGGATTCTTCCCCGTAGAGATAGCATTCCGAACCGGTGGTAGAAAAAAAAGATGACGATTTGAAAGTGGTTATTTTAAGTTCGAATAAAAAAACATTTTGACTTTGACTTTGAAGTAAACACACGTTAAAGCAGATACAACCTTACATAAAATGTTGGAAAAAATACTGACATATATCACTTGTCAAAAGTACAAAAGTCCACTCATTTCTTCGTTTTGGTGACATTTGGTGAGGAAATGTAATTGTCCATCTATAAAATATCAGATCGGTGAGTGAAATCCAGTTTTAGCAGATTTTTTTAATTAAAAAGCGACATCTATAGCATTTTTTTAAAATGATTTGCTGATTGCCTGTTTTAATTTATTATAAGGTAATTTTGATTAATTAAACTTTAAATTGGTTAGGTATTATTATTGTTCGTTACAAATCTATTATGTTTAGGCATTTTGCATAATGTCTAGACATTATGAATAATCGCCATAATGAAGTTTCGATGTAACATTTATTTTACTTATCTATCCACATTTTTTTTTATTTTTAGCACAGACAAGTTATTTTATTTTAATTTATAAAAATGTCAATTACAAACCAAATTGTTTATATTTACATTAAAATTTAAATAAAAACAGTCAATAAAAAATGACGAATTAAACGTGTTCATAAATAAATTAGAAAAATAAAAGTATTTTTTTTAATCTAAAAATTAAAAACAAAATTAATTTAAAAAATGACACATAATCTAATCAATTCCGTGATTTTATATTAAATTAATTATAAATTAAAAATATTAAAAAGATTTGTTGCTTGTTATGGCTTTAACAAATTTGCACTTTTTCTTCGCGTATATTTACGTCTCGGGTTCGAATCCCGGCCCGGGCAGGTATTTGTGTGATCAACGCAAACATTAGCTCTGAGCTCATGATTGTTTTCTATGTACATTTAACTATGTATTTATATACATACGCAAGTATAAAGTTGTCTAGTACCCACAGTACAAGCCCGTGGCTTAGTTTACTTAGTAATTAATTTGAATTGTCACCAAGATATTCAAATTTAAAACGGATGTAACGACCCGTTTTAACACGGACGCTATATCCGATAGTTATAGGAAGTATGTTTAGAGATTTATAAAGGAATCGACCGTTGAGTGGAAATAACCATGGTTGCATCGACCTGCATCAGGTTTTGACAGTATTATAAATTAATATGAGGACGCGGTAGCTCAGTTTGTTGCGTGCCTTGGTTAAGCGACCGACCCGAGCCGACTGGTCGAGGGTTCGAGTCTCGGGTTGCCGTACGTTGTAGCTGCCATGTTCCTCATTGTGCCCGGATAGTGGCGACAGATTCGCAACCTGTCACATGACTGTGACTCAACATAAACATGCGGAATGCGGTGTGTAGCACCTCCTCCTCACCCCTCTCGAGGGATTAATTACGGCGTGAGTTTATGTTTTTATTTTCTGTTGCGTTAACGCTTACTTAAGTGGTATCTGTTCTAAGAAGGTTGGATTATTATTTGGAGGGGAGGTGGGGGGTTAGGCAGTCCCTTAAGAACTAATGATACAAAACTAACGAACTAGTTTCAGAGAACTTTTCTGGGAAGGTTTGACCAAAGAAACCAAGCCTGAGAGGAACGTTAGACTCCTATCCTCCCCCCCATCCTGGATCCGTCAGTCGTGCTGAATCTCATCGAAATCGGTTCATCTTATCTAATAAAAATACAAATACTACACATTGAATACATTCTAACAACCTATATACAATAACCTGTATTATTCCTTATATTGTATTGTTTTGAATGGAGACAAAAATAATTGCTGACAGATAAACAAAATGCTTTATAAATGAAACACCACTCAAATTTGTTCAGCCGTTGATTCTAAAACACCATACAAACGTACTATACAATTTCAAATTTAATCTACCATGAGTTTGAAGTAATTTTCCAACACATCAGAATAGATACAATGGGGGTGTGTAACATAATAACAACCACATCACGACACACACATTGACTCAGTCAGATTGATGCGTCTTGCAAATACAAAGCTCCTCCCCCGACGCAAATCGAACCCGGAACCTCTAGCAGTCGGCTGTTTACATCACTGCACCACATACTTCTGGCAGTCAACGTGTGTGTCGTGATGTGGTTTATTTATTAATGATATAATGTGACAGCCCTCTACGATCTGACATGTGTATCATATTCCGATTCAGATACAATATTGATAAACAAACATTTCATCCCTGCGGTTTCAGCATTAAAAACTGTCTACACTAAACAAAAATTACAACAAACGAAATGTATGTATGCGTGTCCGTACGTATGTACGTTTGGACAGATTTATTTAACACATAATTTTGAGTATAAATTACTACAGAATTAAAAAAAAAAGATTTCCTTACAACATTTCTATCGATAAACGAATATAATGACTAACGATATTGATTCTTATTCCTATAGTTTTTAGGAGCGATTATGGCGTCAAATAAAAAATAATTATTCAACGCTTTTTGTGTTATTTGGCAGTGCTTCCGTTGCTTCCCTACAGCTGAGTCCTGAAAAAAATAAGTTTGCAGTGTAAAATATATAAATTGTAATAGAAACAATTAAAATACAAGACAACGTGACAAATATGATGAACCTAGGAGTAAGTAAAAACAAAACAAATCCCACAACACCTAGCCCCGAGTGCCATTATTAATAATATGACTCGTGTAAGGGGCCTGATGTTCCTGAGCCACTGACCGTTATAGGAACAGCACGGGTCTGTCCCGCTGCGTGTCGGAGCCCGACGAGCGCGCCTCCAACGCGGCCGACGCGCCCGACCCGCTGGAGCCCGACCGCGCCTCGCCCTCCGCACGACCTGCGCCCGATGCACAAACACACTACATCAGCATATAAACAGATAACGCGATGGAACTCAATGCCAAAAAATGTACTCATATAAAATTTACTCGGAAAAAAAGTACAATTCTGACTAAGTACACTATTGGCGATGAAGTCTTGGATGAGTCCGGAACTACAAGAGACCTTGGTGTAGAAATCGATTCCAAACTTAATTTTCATAATCAATTCGATAGTGTTTTATCCAAAGCTTGGAAAACGCTAGGTTTTATTAAACGCATTTCTGGACACTTCCGTAAAACGAGTTCACTAATTACTCTCTATAATGCTTTCGTGTGCAGTACCCTCGAGTATGCTTCGATAGTTTGGAGTCCTTCGTATGTCACTCACAAAGCAAGATTCGAACGTGTGCAGAAAAACTTCACAAAGTTCCTTGCTTATAAAGACCGAAACTGTCCCTACCGAGCAGACTATAAGACCAGGTTGGCCCACTTCAACATGCTCTCCCTCGAGAGACGACGCGAGATTTGTGAGGTTGTGTCTTTGCATAAGATCATCCACGGGAATATGGTTTCACCTGCCCTATTAGACAAAATAAAAATGTCAGTTCCCAACAGGATCCCAAGGCACAAAATCACCAATCTCCTCGCTACCTCTTTCTCCAAAACAAACCTTGGACAACACGCCCCTCTTAATAGGATGATGATGAGCTATAATATGAGCGTGTCTTTGAACGGCGACATTGACATCTTCCACAGCACTGAGCATCAGATAAGGCGGCTTTTAATTAAAAATCCTGACTCTGATAACACTTAGCACAATTGTTTTAATCCTAGATATTTTTATTAATATTAATATTATTTGTCATAATTTTTTAGGATTCTATTTTTGTTTTTATTTTAAGTTTAATAGTTCATTTTTATTTCATATAAATTAGTAATTTGTAAATGTATTTATTATATTGTCTTGTTACGCCTGCACCATTAATGGTGTGTGCATGTGGCGCGTACACTAGACTATGCACCCTTATAATAAAATATTGTATAGATTTATTTACACGCTGTTGATGTGCCAATTTCAATAAATAAATAAACCCACGCCGTAACCTGTCCTCATCATCAACGACTCTTAAAATCATGTCTAACAAATATAAAGCACATATAAGAAACAAGTTCCGAAGTCTTCCACCTTTTCATTTTTGTGTCAATTATTGATTAATAAAAAGGAGAATTTACCTACAGGGGCTTACTATGACCTTTTGAAAAACCATCCTGTTTCCAGGCGGTTCTTAAAGCTTGAAGAGTGAGACAAATCTCTGAAAATTAATGTACAGTTGAGCGCCGATTTACCGAACGTATTGGTGTTCAGAAAACCGTTTCTTTTTTTCAGGTAATCGAATAGTTGATTCACATTTAACGTAAAGCCATAATTTATCATTTTGTTCGTGTTATTCTACAGAGCACTATATGTTAATTTCTTCTGTCAAACCAATACGGCCTTACAAATGATTTAGTCGTTCACTAGTTTGAGGAAGATATTCGTGCAAGTAGGGTGTACGGATGACCGACGTTCGGATAATCGGTGCTCTACTGTAATTTGTAATGTGATTTTCTCTAATACGAACAAAGCTTTTCAATTTCTGCCCGACTCCAAACGATTATAGTAAGCATCCAGTTGACAAAAATAAATTTGATACTTATCATTCCCCCGGGTTGACTTGTTAATTTAGATTTATAATTCGTAATGAAAATAGATGTCATGAATTGATATTTTGTATTTATTTACCTGCTCTGATTAGCATTGAATTTTAAACTTAAAAACGATTTTGAATAATTATATAGCAGTCTTCAGTTTCATATCACTGTGTGTTACATGTTGGGTTCAAAAATTCTTGCCATTTATAAGTGGAAGGTCAAATATGAGTACAGCTGGTAGATCTACGTGCTATTAAGATGGCTTTGGCGTTTTGTCGTAAAAAACTTTAATGGAGCAAACAGTTTTATGGAAAAAAAGAAATTACAATGTAGAAAGCGGAACTATTCACTTGGACTTTTACTTTCTGACTAAACTAAAAATTGTTCTGTTTCACATTTGATCGGATTGAATAATGAAAGAATTTATAAATTAATAATTAAACAATAAAGGATATGACAGTACGAGGTCGTCTGTGTTGGTGCCACCCTCCTTTACATTTAAGTGTCTTTTGCTATGGAATAATTTACAAATTAATTTTGGCCTCTAGGTTTCTTGGCGGGAAATCTAACCTAATTAAATTTACTTACCAAATTGTAAAATGCTAGTGTAAAATGCTAGTGTTTTACCCAGTGAATATCTGTAGTGCTGTACAAGTGTGGAGAAAGTGAAATACAACGATTCGGCAGCTCTTTTCGTCGTCTCCCAAGTAACTCAATAAAGCTTACAGTAACAATACTAGCGTGTTACTGTAGGCGGATTCATCATTCCATCTATCATTAATTATTTCATTCCTCATCAAAACTTGAAAATTTTACTTGACATTAGCAAAATACTTAAAGTTATTGCCATGATGGCAACACCCTCAGTAGAAAATAAAATCTTGGCTCAAAAGGACTTGTATCCAGAGCCGTAAAAACTTTTACAAAAAAAATCTTTGGCCTATTTCAGACAGACGGACGACCAGCGAAGGGTTTTCGGGTATTTTTGACATTTCAGAAACAACCTCTAAAAATGGCGGCAAAAAACATTTGGGGGTCGAAAATAAAAATTCCAGTTTAATTACAAAATGCTATTCATTTTAAAAATTACATGTTATACACAACGCGTACCTTCTCTGTAATGGCTTCCTCCAATGTTAATAATAATATATTTTAATAATAATAATCATACAAGGTAGGTTACTAAATTATTTTATACATGATTAGGCTGCCTTCACAACTTTAATACAAAAATTTACTGCTCAAAAGACTACTTTTATATATTTTAAAAATTTAATTATTTAAATTACTATACCAAGATACTTAAAAAAAATGGACAAACAAGCAGACGGTCCTAATGGTGAGTGATACCGCCGCCTATTGACACGACGACGCCCTTGATGTCTTACAACGACAACGCGTTGCTGATCTAGAGGTAAATATGTTACACCTCTCGTGTATCTTAACAAATGATCTAGAGAGCTGAATTTCACTTTGATATTTTTAAACATAGACGAGGAATAACATCATTCTAAATTCAACGCTCGAGCGGATGAAAAAGGGATTGAGAGTGTCCGTCATTTCGAAAGAGCGAAATCGTAAAAACATTGTGTCATTTTTTTAGTTTTTTTATAGATGTAGAAGATTTTTGATTGCCACTTCATAAATGCCATCAGAAAAAAGTTTTCGATAATTAAGTTAAGAGATCAAACTAAAATTTTCTATCAAAATCACGATTCTTGTATGGTGATATTTAATTTTTAATTTATTTATGTTTTTAATAATTTTGTTGTTACAGCGGCAACAGAAATAGACATTCTCCGAAAATTTCAAAACTAACAAATTTAAAGCTAAATCTTCATTTTTTGAACAGAAAATTTTTACAATCGTCATTTTATTATATATATATATTTAATTAAAAAATATAACATAAATGCCTCTCTCTTGCACTTGACATGAAAAATTATGAGTATTATTAAGAAAGATAATAATTACAAAATAATTATGGCTATGTACAGATTTCTTATTAAAATAAATTATATCAAATTAAAAAAAAAGGAGTTTTTAATCCTAAACATTTAATATTAGAAATTGTAAAAACATGTTTTTTTCTTTCAAATGGCAACATTGACATAATGTTGCTTTACATAATGTTATTTCTTTTCACTGAATCCCTATGTAATAGGAGTAAGTA
The DNA here is from genome assembly GCA_949316135.1 of Choreutis nemorana. Taxonomy (NCBI): domain Eukaryota; kingdom Metazoa; phylum Arthropoda; class Insecta; order Lepidoptera; family Choreutidae; genus Choreutis; species Choreutis nemorana. The sequence continues at coordinate 520,643 of OX438622.1, forward strand.
TAAATACAGAATTTCTAACATCAAAAATACCACTAGCGCCTCTAGCGGTGTAAATTGAAACTTTTTGTTTAAAACTCATTTTAACAAATTATATTAAAACAATATCCGATACTGCGACGTAGTTTTCAATCAATATTTAAAAAAAAAATACCTATTCTTAATATTTAAGATAGGTAAATACATAATTTTAAAATTTTACATATATTTCTGTGTAATTTCAACACACACATACAATTTAATGCGTATACATTTTTTTATTACGTTCCCTAAAATCCAATTGGTGGATTTTTTCCCCCATAATTTTTACAATAAAAAAAAACTTTCGAGACAAAATTGTTGATGGTCGATCAATTATTTTATAGATATATACAATCCCATGTGAAACTTCATTTGAAAAGTGACATCAATTTTAGATAGAGGCAGATATACATAGTTCTATTATAAACAGGTTTATCTTATTGACAGTTGGGACGTAGCTAGAATTATTATGTTGAAAAATTGTAATTTGTAGTAGAGAATATCGTATTTGAATATCGAAAAAAGCAACTACGGAGGTTTCTCGCCGGATTCTTCCCCGTAGAGATAGCATTCCGAACCGGTGGTAGAAAAAAAAATGACGATTTGAAAGTGGTTATTTTAAGTTCGAATAAAAAAACATTTTGACTTTGACTTTGAAGTAAACACACGTTAAAGCAGATACAACCTTATATAAAATGTTGGAAAAAATACTGACATATATCACTTGTCAAAAGTACAAAAGTCCACTCATTTCTTCGTTTTGGTGACATTTGGTGAGGAAATGTAATTGTCCATCTGTAAAATATCAGATCGGTGAGTGAAATCCAGTTTTAGCAGATTTTTTTAATTAAAAAGCGACATCTATTGCATTTTTTCAAATGATTTGCTGATTGCCTGTTTTAATTTATTACAAGGTAATTTTGATTAATTAGACTTTAAATTGGTTAGGTATTATTATTGTTCGTTACAAATCTATTATGTTTAGGCATTTTGCATAATGTCTAGACATTATGAATAATCGCCATAATGAAGTTTCGATGTAACATTTATTTTACATATCTATCCACATTTTTTTTTATTTTTAGCACAGACAAGTTATTTTATTTTAATTTATAAAAATGTCAATTACAAACCAAATTGTTTATATTTACATTAAAATTTAAATAAAAACAGTCAATAAAAAATGACGAATTAAACGTGTTCATAAATAAATTAGAAAAATAAAAGTATTTTTTTTAATCTAAAAATTAAAAACAAAATTAATTTAAAAAATGACACATAATCTAATCAATTCCGTGATTTTATATTAAATTAATTATAAATTAAAAATATTAAAAAGATTTGTTGCTTGTTATGGCTTTAACAAATTTGCACTTTTTCTTCGCGTATATTTACGTCTCGGGTTCGAATCCCGGCCCGGGCAGGTATTTGTGTGATCAACGCAAACATTAGCTCTGAGCTCATGATTGTTTTCTATGTACATTTAACTATGTATTTATATACATACGCAAGTATAAAGTTGTCTAGTACCCACAGTACAAGCCCGTGGCTTAGTTTACTTAGTAATTAATTTGAATTGTCACCAAGATATTCAAATTTAAAACGGATGTAACGACCCGTTTTAACACGGACGCTATATCCGATAGTTATAGGAAGTATGTTTAGAGATTTATAAAGGAATCGACCGTTGAGTGGAAATAACCATGGTTGCATCGACCTGCATCAGGTTTTGACAGTATTATAAATTAATATGAGGACGCGGTAGCTCAGTTTGTTGCGTGCCTTGGTTAAGCGACCGACCCGAGCCGACTGGTCGAGGGTTCGAGTCTCGGGTTGCCGTACGTTGTAGCTGCCATGTTCCTCATTGTGCCCGGATAGTGGCGACAGATTCGCAACCTGTCACATGACTGTGACTCAACATAAACATGCGGAATGCGGTGTGTAGCACCTCCTCCTCACCCCTCTCGAGGGATTAATTACGGCGTGAGTTTATGTTTTTATTTTCTGTTGCGTTAACGCTTACTTAAGTGGTATCTGTTCTAAGAAGGTTGGATTATTATTTGGAGGGGAGGTGGGGGGTTAGGCAGTCCCTTAAGAACTAATGATACAAAACTAACGAACTAGTTTCAGAGAACTTTTCTGGGAAGGTTTGACCAAAGAAACCAAGCCTGAGAGGAACGTTAGACTCCTATCCTCCCCCCCATCCTGGATCCGTCAGTCGTGCTGAATCTCATCGAAATCGGTTCATCTTATCTAATAAAAATACAAATACTACACATTGAATACATTCTAACAACCTATATACAATAACCTGTATTATTCCTTATATTGTATTGTTTTGAATGGAGACAAAAATAATTGCTGACAGATAAACAAAATGCTTTATAAATGAAACACCACTCAAATTTGTTCAGCCGTTGATTCTAAAACACCATACAAACGTACTATACAATTTCAAATTTAATCTACCATGTTTCCAACACATCAGAATAGATACAATGGGGGTGTGTAACATAATAACAACCACATCACGACACACACATTGACTCAGTCAGATTGATGCGTCTTGCAAATACAAAGCTCCTCCCCCGACGCAAATCGAACCCGGAACCTCTAGCAGTCGGCTGTTTACATCACTGCACCACATACTTCTGGCAGTCAACGTGTGTGATGTGGTTTATTTATTAATGATATAATGTGACAGCCCTCTACGATCTGACATGTGTATCATATTCCGATTCAGATACAATATTGATAAACAAACATTTCATCCCTGCGGTTTCAGCATTAAAAACTGTCTACACTAAACAAAAATTACAACAAACGAAATGTATGTATGCGTGTCCGTACGTATGTACGTTTGGACAGATTTATTTAACACATAATTTTGAGTATAAATTACTACAGAATTAAAAAAAAAAGATTTCCTTACAACATTTCTATCGATAAACGAATATAATGACTAACGATATTGATTCTTATTCCTATAGTTTTTAGGAGCGATTATGGCGTCAAATAAAAAATAATTATTCAACGCTTTTTGTGTTATTTGGCAGTGCTTCCGTTGCTTCCCTACAGCTGAGTCCTGAAAAAAATAAGTTTGCAGTGTAAAATATATAAATTGTAATAGAAACAATTAAAATACAAGACAACGTGACAAATATGATGAACCTAGGAGTAAGTAAAAACAAAACAAATCCCACAACACCTAGCCCCGAGTGCCATTATTAATAATATGACTCGTGTAAGGGGCCTGATGTTCCTGAGCCACTGACCGTTATAGGAACAGCACGGGTCTGTCCCGCTGCGTGTCGGAGCCCGACGAGCGCGCCTCCAACGCGGCCGACGCGCCCGACCCGCTGGAGCCCGACCGCGCCTCGCCCTCCGCACGACCTGCGCCCGATGCACAAACACACTACATCAGCATATAAACAGATAACGCGATGGAACTCAATGCCAAAAAATGTACTCATATAAAATTTACTCGGAAAAAAAGTACAATTCTGACTAAGTACACTATTGGCGATGAAGTCTTGGATGAGTCCGGAACTACAAGAGACCTTGGTGTAGAAATCGATTCCAAACTTAATTTTCATAATCAATTCGATAGTGTTTTATCCAAAGCTTGGAAAACGCTAGGTTTTATTAAACGCATTTCTGGACACTTCCGTAAAACGAGTTCACTAATTACTCTCTATAATGCTTTCGTGTGCAGTACCCTCGAGTATGCTTCGATAGTTTGGAGTCCTTCGTATGTCACTCACAAAGCAAGATTCGAACGTGTGCAGAAAAACTTCACAAAGTTCCTTGCGTATAAAGACCGAAACTGTCCCTACCGAGCAGACTATAAGACCAGGTTGGCCCACTTCAACATGCTCTCCCTCGAGAGACGACGCGAGATTTGTGAGGTTGTGTCTTTGCATAAGATCATCCACGGGAATATGGTTTCACCTGCCCTATTAGACAAAATAAAAATGTCAGTTCCCAACAGGATCCCAAGGCACAAAATCTGCAATCTCCTTGCTACCTCTTTCTCCAAAACAAACCTTGGACAACACGCCCCTCTTAATAGGATGATGATGAGCTATAATATGAGCGTGTCTTTGAACGGCGACATTGACATCTTCCACAGCACTGAGCATCAGATAAGGCGGCTTTTAATTAAAAATCCTGACTCTGATAACACTTAGCACAATTGTTTTAATCCTAGATATTTTTATTAATATTAATATTATTTGTCATAATTTTTTAGGATTCTATTTTTGTTTTTATTTTAAGTTTAATAGTTCATTTTTATTTCATATAAATTAGTAATTTGTAAATGTATTTATTATATTGTCTTGTTACGCCTGCACCATTAATGGTGTGTGCATGTGGCGCGTACACTAGACTATGCACCCTTATAATAAAATATTGTATAGATTTATTTACACGCTGTTGATGTGCCAATTTCAATAAATAAATAAACCCACGCCGTAACCTGTCCTCATCATCAACGACTCTTAAAATCATGTCTAACAAATATAAAGCACATATAAGAAACAAGTTCCGAAGTCTTCCACCTTTTTATTTTTGTGTCAATTATTGATTAATAAAAAGGAGAATTTACCTACAGGGGCTTACAATGACCTTTTGAAAAACCATCCTGTTTCCAGGCGGTTCTTAAAGCTTGAAGAGTGAGACAAATCTGTGAAAATTAATGTACAGTTGAGCGCCGATTTACCGAATTATTGGTGTTCAGAAAACCGTTTCTTTTTATCAGGTAATCGAATAGTTGATTCACATTTAACGTAAAGCCATAATTTATCATTTTGTTCGTGTTATTCTACAGAGCACTATATGTTAATTTCTTCTGTCAAACCAATACGGCCTTACAAATGATTTAGTCGTTCACTAGTTTGAGGAAGATATTCGTGCAAGTAGGGTGTACGGATGACCGACGTTCGGATAATCGGTGCTCTACTGTAATTTGTAATGTGATTTTCTCTAATACGAACAAAGCTTTTCAATTTCTGCCCGACTCCAAACGATTATAGTAAGCATCCAGTTGACAAAAATAAATTTGATACTTATCATTCCCCCGGGTTGACTTGTTAATTTAGATTTATAATTCGTAATGAAAATAGATGTCATGAATTGATATTTTGTATTTATTTACCTGCTCTGATTAGCATTGAATTTTAAACTTAAAAACGATTTTGAATAATTATATAGCAGTCTTCAGTTTCATATCACTGTGTGTTACATGTTGGGTTCAAAAATTCTTGCCATTTATAAGTGGAAGGTCAAATATGAGTACAGCTGGTAGATCTACGTGCTATTAAGATGGCTTTGGCGTTTTGTCGTAAAAAACTTTAATGGAGCAAACAGTTTTATGGAAAAAAAGAAATTACAATGTAGAAAGCGGAACTATTCACTTGGACTTTTACTTTCTGACTAAACTAAAAATTGTTCTGTTTCACATTTGATCGGATTGAATAATGAAAGAATTTATAAATTAATAACTAAACAATAAAGGATATGACAGTACGAGGTCGTCTGTGTTGGTGCCACCCTCCTTTACATTTAAGTGTCTTTTGCTATGGAATAATTTACAAATTAATTTTGGCCTCTAGGTTTCTTGGCGGGAAATCTAACCTAATTAAATTTACTTACCAAATTTAACTTAATGTGTAAAATGCTAGTGTTTTACCCAGTGAATATCTGTAGTGCTGTACAAGTGTGGAGAAAGTGAAATACAACGATTCGGCAGCTCTTTTCGTCGTCTCCCAAGTAACTCAATAAAGCTTACAGTAACAATACTAGCGTGTTACTGTAGGCGGATTCATCATTCCATCTATCATTAATCATTTCATTCCTCATCAAAACTTGAAAATTTTACTTGACATTAGCAAAATACTTAAAGTTATTGCCATGATGGCAACACCCTCAGTAGAAAATAAAATCTTGGCTCAAAAGGACTTGTATCCAGAGCCGTAAAAACTTTTACAAAAAAAATCTTTGCCCTATTTCAGACAGACGGACGACCAGCGAAGGGTTTTCGGGTATTTTTGACATTTCAGAAACAACCTCTAAAAATGGCGGCAAAAAACATTTGGGGGTCGAAAATAAAAATTCCAGTTTAATTACAAAATGCTATTCATTTTAAAAATTACATGTTATACACAACGCGTACCTTCTCTGTAATGGCTTCCTCCAATGTTAATAATAATATATTTTAATAATAATAATCATACAAGGTAGGTTACTAAATTATTTTATACATGATTAGGCTGCCTTCACAACTTTAATACAAAAATTTACTGCTCAAAAGACTACTTTTATATATTTTTAAAATTTAATTATTTAAATTACTATACCAAGATACTTAAAAAAAAATGGACAAACAAGCAGACGGTCCTAATGGTGAGTGATACCGCCGCCTATTGACACGACGACGCCCTTGATGTCTTACAACGACAACGCGTTGCTGATCTAGAGGTAAATATGTTACACCTCTCGTGTATCTTAACAAATGATCTAGAGAGCTGAATTTCACTTTGATATTTTTAAACATAGACGAGGAATAAGATCATTCTAAATTCAACCCTCGAGCGGATGAAAAAGGGATTGAGAGTGTCCGTCATTTCGAAAGAGCGAAATCGTAAAAACATTGTGTCATTTTTTTTAGTTTTTTTATAGATGTAGAAGATTTTTGATTGCCACTTCATAAATGCCATCAGAAAAAAGTTTTCGATAATTAAGTTAAGAGATCAAACTAAAATTTTCTATCAAAATCACGATTCTTGTATGGTGATATTTAATTTTTAATTTATTTATGTTTTTAATAATTTTGTTATTACAGCGGCAACAGAAATAGACATTCTCTGAAAATTTCAAAACTTACAAATTTAAAGCTAAATCTTCATTTTTTGAACAGAAAATTTTTACAATCGTCATTTTATTATATATATATATTTAATTAAAAAATATAACATAAATGCCTCTCTCTTGCACTTGACATGAAAAATTATGAGTATTATTAAGAAAGATAATAATTACAAAATAATTATGGCTATGTACAGATTTCTTATTAAAATAAATTATATCAAATTAAAAAAAGGAGTTTTTAATCCTAAATATATGCGTTAGACATTTAATATTAGAAATTGTAAAAACATGTTTTTTTCTTTCAAATGGCAACATTGACATAATGTTGCTTTACATAATGTTATTTCTTTTCACTGAATCCCTATGTAATAGGAGTAAGTATAAATACAGAATTTCTAACATCAAAAATACCACTAGCGCCTCTAGCGGTGTAAATTGAAACTTTTTGTTTAAAACTCATTTTAACAAATTATATTAAAACAATATCCGATACTGCGACGTAGTTTTCAATCAATATTTAAACAAATACCTATTCTTAATATTTAAGATAGGTAAATACATAATTTTAAAATTTCACATATATTTCTGTGTAATTTCAACACACACATACAATTTAATGCGTATACATTTTTTTATTACGTTCCCTAAAATCCAATTGGTGGATTTTTTCCCCCATAATTTTTACAAAAAAAAAAAAAACTTTCGAGACAAAATTGTTGATGGTCGATCAATTATTTTATAGATATATACAATCCCATGTGAAACTTCATTTGAAAAGTGACATCAATTTTAGATAGAGGCAGATATACATAGTTCTATTATAAACAGGTTTATCTTATTGACAGTTGGGACGTAGCTAGAATTATTATGTTGAAAAATTGTAATTTGTAGTAGAGAATATCGTATTTGAATATCGAAAAAAGCAACTACGGAGGTTTCTCGCCGGATTCTTCCCCGTAGAGATAGCATTCCGAACCGGCGGTAGAAAAAAAAATGACGATTTGAAAGTGCTTATTTTAAGTTCGAATAAAAAAACATTTTGACTTTGACTTTGAAGTAAACACACGTTAAAGCAGATACAACCTTATATAAAATGTTGGAAAAAATACTGACAAATATCACTTGTCAAAAGTACAAAAGTCCACTCATATCTTCGTTTTGGTGACATTTGGTGAGGAAATGTAATTGTCCATCTATAAAATATCAGATCGGTGAGTGAAATCCAGTTTTAGCAGATTTTTTTAAATTAAAATGCGACATCTATAGCATTTTTTTAAAATGATTTGCTGATTGCCTGTTTTAATTTATTATAAGGTAATTTTGATTAATTAAACTTTAAATTGGTTAGGTATTATTATTGTTCGTTACAAATCTATTATGTTTAGGCATTTTGCATAATGTCTAGACATTATGAATAATCGCCATAATGAAGTTTCGATGTAACATTTATTTTACATATCTATCCACATTTTTTTTTATTTTTAGCACAGACAAGGTATTTTATTTTAATTTATAAAAATGTCAATTACAAACCAAATTGTTTATATTTACATTAAAATTTAAATAAAAACAGTCAATAAAAAATGACGAATTAAACGTGTTCATAAATAAATTAGAAAAATAAAAGTATTTTTTTTAAATCTAAAAATTAAAAACAAAATTAATTTAAAAAATGGCACATAATCTAATCAATTCCGTGATTTTATATTAAATTAATTATAAATTAAAAATATTAAAAAGATTTGTTGCTTGTTATGGCTTTAACAAATTTGCACTTTTTCTTCGCGTATATTTACGTCTCGGGTTCGAATCCCGGCCCGGGCAGGTATTTGTGTGATCAACGCAAACATTAGCTCTGAGCTCATGATTGTTTTCTATGTATATTTAACTATGTATTTATATACATACGCAAGTATATAGTTGTCTAGTACCCACAGTACAAGCCCGTGGCTTAGTTTACTTAGTAATTAATTTGAATTGTCACCAAGATATTCAAATTTAAAACGGATATAACGACCCGTTTTAACACGGACGCTATATCCGATAGTTATAGGAAGTATGTTTAGAGATTTATAAAGGAATCGACCGTTGAGTGGAAATAACCATGGTTGCATCGACCTGCATCATAGTGGCGGCAGATCCGCAACCTGTCACATGTTCTAAGATTATTATTTGGAGGGGAGGTGGGGGGTTAGGCAGTCCCTTAAGAACTAATGATACAAAACTAACGAACTAGTTTCAGAGAACTTTTCTGGGAAGGTTTGACCAAAGAAACCAAGCCTGAGAGGAACGTTAGACTCCTATCCTCAATCCTGGATCCGTCAGTCGTGCTGAATCTCATCGAAATCGGTTCATCTTATCTAATAAAAATACAAATACTACACATTGAATACATTCTAACAACCTATATACAATAACCTGTATTATTCCTTATATTGTATTGTTTTGAATGGAGACAAAAATAATTGCTGACAGATAAACAAAATGCTTTATAAATGAAACACCACTCAAATTTGTTCAGCCGTTGATTCTAAAACACCATACAAACGTACTATACAATTTCAAATTTAATCTACCATGAGTTTGAAGTAATTTTCCAACACATCAGAATAGATACAATGGGGGTGTGTAACATAATAACAACCACATCACGACACACACATTGACTCAGTCAGATTGATGCGTCTTGCAAATACAAAGCTCCTCCCCCGACGCAAATCGAACCCGGAACCTCTAGCAGTCGGCTGTTTACATCACTGCACCACATACTTCTGGCAGTCAACGTGTGTGTCGTGATGTGGTTTATTTATTAATGATATAATGTGACAGCCCTCTACGATCTGACATGTGTATCATATTCCGATTCAGATACAATATTGATAAACAAACATTTCATCCCTGCGGTTTCAGCATTAAAAACTGTCTACACTAAACAAAAATTACAACAAACGAAATGTATGTATGCGTGTCCGTACGTATGTACGTTTGGACAGATTTATTTAACACATAATTTTGAGTATAAATTACTACAGAATTAAAAAAAAAAAGATTTCCTTACAACATTTCTATCGATAAACGAATATAATGACTAACGATATTGATTCTTATTCCTATAGTTTTTAGGAGCGATTATGGCGTCAAATAAAAAATAATTATTCAACGCTTTTTGTGTTATTTGGCAGTGCTTCCGTTGCTTCCCTACAGCTGAGTCCTGAAAAAAATAAGTTTGCAGTGTAAAATATATAAATTGTAATAGAAACAATTAAAATACAAGACAACGTGACAAATATGATGAACCTAGGAGTAAGTAAAAACAAAACAAATCCCACAACACCTAGCCCCGAGTGCCATTATTAATAATATGACTCGTGTAAGGGGCCTGATGTTCCTGAGCCACTGACCGTTATAGGAACAGCACGGGTCTGTCCCGCTGCGTGTCGGAGCCCGACGAGCGCGCCTCCAACGCGGCCGACGCGCCCGACCCGCTGGAGCCCGACCGCGCCTCGCCCTCCGCACGACCTGCGCCCGATGCACAAACACACTACATCAGCATATAAACAGATAACGCGATGGAACTCAATGCCAAAAAATGTACTCATATAAAATTTACTCGGAAAAAAAGTACAATTCTGACTAAGTACACTATTGGCGATGAAGTCTTGGATGAGTCCGGAACTACAAGAGACCTTGGTGTAGAAATCGATTCCAAACTTAATTTTCATAATCAATTCGATAGTGTTTTATCCAAAGCTTGGAAAACGCTAGGTTTTATTAAACGCATTTCTGGACACTTCCGTAAAACGAGTTCACTAATTACTCTCTATAATGCTTTCGTGTGCAGTACCCTCGAGTATGCTTCGATAGTTTGGAGTCCTTCGTATGTCACTCACAAAGCAAGATTCGAACGTGTGCAGAAAAACTTCACAAAGTTCCTTGCTTATAAAGACCGAAACTGTCCCTACCGAGCAGACTATAAGACCAGGTTGGCCCACTTCAACATGCTCTCCCTCGAGAGACGACGCGAGATTTGTGAGGTTGTGTCTTTGCATAAGATCATCCACGGGAATATGGTTTCACCTGCCCTATTAGACAAAATAAAAATGTCAGTTCCCAACAGGATCCCAAGGCACAAAATCACCAATCTCCTCGCTACCTCTTTCTCCAAAACAAACCTTGGACAACACGCCCCTCTTAATAGGATGATGATGAGCTATAATATGAGCGTGTCTTTGAACGGCGACATTGACATCTTCCACAACACTGAGCATCAGATAAGGCGGCTTTTAATTAAAAATCCTGACTCTGATAACACTTAGCACAATTGTTTTAATCCTAGATATTTTTATTAATATTAATATTATTTGTCATAATTTTTTAGGATTCTATTTTTGTTTTTATTTTAAGTTTAATAGTTCATTTTTATTTCATATAAATTAGTAATTTGTAAATGTATTTATTATATTGTCTTGTTACGCCTGCACCATTAATGGTGTGTGCATGTGGCGCGTACACTAGACTATGCACCCTTATAATAAAATATTGTATAGATTTATGTACACGCTGTTGATGTGCCAATTTCAATAAATAAATAAACCCACGCCGTAACCTGTCCTCATCATCAACGACTCTTAAAATCATGTCTAACAAATATAAAGCACATATAAGAAACAAGTTCCAAAGTCTTCCACCTTTTTATTTTTGTGTCAATTATTGATTAATAAAAAGGAGAATTTACCTACAGGGGCTTACAATGACCTTTTGAAAAACCATCCTGTTTCCAGGCGGTTCTTAAAGCTTGAAGAGTGAGACAAATCTGTGAAAATTAATGTACAGTTGAGCGCCGATTTACCGAATTATTGGTGTTCAGAAAACCGTTTCTTTTTATCAGGTAATCGAATAGTTGATTCACATTTAACGTAAAGCCATAATTTATCATTTTGTTCGTGTTATTCTACAGAGCACTATATGTTAATTTCTTCTGTCAAACCAATACGGCCTTACAAATGATTTAGTCGTTCACTAGTTTGAGGAAGATATTCGTGCAAGTAGGGTGTACGGATGACCGACGTTCGGATAATCGGTGCTCTACTGTAATTTGTAATGTGATTTTCTCTAATACGAACAAAGCTTTTCAATTTCTGCCCGACTCCAAACGATTATAGTAAGCATCCAGTTGACAAAAATAAATTTGATACTTATCATTCCCCCGGGTTGACTTGTTAATTTAGATTTATAATTCGTAATGAAAATAGATGTCATGAATTGATATTTTGTATTTATTTACCTGCTCTGATTAGCATTGAATTTTAAACTTAAAAACGATTTTGAATAATTATATAGCAGTCTTCAGTTTCATATCACTGTGTGTTACATGTTGGGTTCAAAAATTCTTGCCATTTATAAGTGGAAGGTCAAATATGAGTACAGCTTGTAGATCTACGTGCTATTAAGATGGCTTTGGCGTTTTGTCGTAAAAAACTTTAATGGAGCAAACAGTTTTATGGAAAAAAAGAAATTACAATGTAGAAAGCGGAACTATTCACTTGGACTTTTACTTTCTGACTAAACTAAAAATTGTTCTGTTTCACATTTGATCGGATTGAATAATGAAAGAATTTATAAATTAATAATTAAACAATAAAGGATATGACAGTACGAGATCGTCTGTGTTGGTGCCACCCTCCTTTACATTTAAGTGTCTTTTGCTATGGAATAATTTACAAATTAATTTTGGCCTCTAGGTTTCTTGGCGGGAAATCTAACCTAATTAAATTTACTTACCAAATTTAACTTAATGTGTAAAATGCTAGTGTTTTACCCAGTGAATATCTGTAGTGCTGTACAAGTGTGGAGAAAGTGAAATACAACGATTCGGCAGCTCTTTTCGTCGTCTCCCAAGTAACTCAATAAAGCTTACAGTAACAATACTAGCGTGTTACTGTAGGCGGATTCATCATTCCATCTATCATTAATCATTTCATTCCTCATCAAAACTTGAAAATTTTACTTGACATTAGCAAAATACTTAAAGTTATTGCCATGATGGCAACACCCTCAGTAGAAAATAAAATCTTGGCTCAAAAGGACTTGTATCCAGAGCCGTAAAAACTTTTACAAAAAAAATCTTTGCCCTATTTCAGACAGACGGACGACCAGCGAAGGGTTTTCGGGTATTTTTGACATTTCAGAAACAACCTCTAAAAATGGCGCCAAAAAACATTTGGGGGTCGAAAATAAAAATTCCAGTTTAATTACAAAATGCTATTCATTTTAAAAATTACATGTTATACACAACGCGTACCTTCTCTGTAATGGCTTCCTCCAATGTTAATAATAATATATTTTAATAATAATAATCATACAAGGTAGGTTACTAAATTATTTTATACATGATTAGGCTGCCTTCACAACTTTAATACAAAAATTTACTGCTCAAAAGACTACTTTTATATATTTTAAAAATTTAATTATTTAAATTACTATACCAAGATACTTAAAAAAAATGGACAAACAAGCAGACGGTCCTAATGGTGAGTGATACCGCCGCCTATTGACACGACGACGCCCTTGATGTCTTACAACGACAACGCGTTGCTGATCTAGAGGTAAATATGTTACACCTCTCGTGTATCTTAACAAATGATCTAGAGAGCTGAATTTCACTTTGATATTTTTAAACATAGACGAGGAATAAGATCATTCTAAATTCAACCCTCGAGCGGATGAAAAAGGGATTGAGAGTGTCCGTCATTTCGAAAGAGCGAAATCGTAAAAACATTGTGTCATTTTTTTTAGTTTTTTATAGATGTAGAAGATTTTTGATTGCCACTTCATAAATGCCATCAGAAAAAAGTTTTCGATAATTAAGTTAAGAGATCAAACTAAAATTTTCTATCAAAATCACGATTCTTGTATGGTGATATTTAATTTTTAATTTATTTATGTTTTTAATATTTTTGTTATTACAGCGGCAACAGAAATAGACATTCTCTGAAAATTTCAAAACTAACAAATTTAAAGCTAAATCTTCATTTTTTGAACAGAAAATTTTTACAATCGTCATTTTATTATATATATATATTTAATTAAAAAATTAAAAAATATAACGTAAATGCCTCTCTCTTGCACTTGACATGAAAAATTATGAGTATTATTAAGAAAGATAATAATTACAAAATAATTATGGCTATGTACAGATTTCTTATTAAAATAAATTATATCAAATTAAAAAAAAGGAGTTTTTAATCCTAAATATATGCGTTAGACATTTAATATTAGAAATTGTAAAAACATGTTTTTTTCTTTCAAATGGCAACATTGACATAATGTTGCTTTACATAATGTTATTTCTTTTCACTGAATCCCTATGTAATAGGAGTAAGTATAAATACAGAATTTCTAACATCAAAAATACCACTAGCGCCTCTAGCGGTGTAAATTGAAACTTTTTGTTTAAAACTCATTTTAACAAATTATATTAAAACAATATCCGATACTGCGACGTAGTTTTCAATCAATATTTAAACAAATACCTATTCTTAATATTTAAGATAGGTAAATACATAATTTTAAAATTTCACATATATTTCTGTGTAATTTCAACACACACATACAATTTAATGCGTATACATTTTTTTATTACGTTCCCTAAAATCCAATTGGTGGATTTTTTCCCCCATAATTTTTACAAAAAAAAAAAAAACTTTCGAGACAAAATTGTTGATGGTCGATCAATTATTTTATAGATATATACAATCCCATGTGAAACTTCATTTGAAAAGTGACATCAATTTTAGATAGAGGCAGATATACATAGTTCTATTATAAACAGGTTTATCTTATTGACAGTTGGGACGTAGCTAGAATTATTATGTTGAAAAATTGTAATTTGTAGTAGAGAATATCGTATTTGAATATCGAAAAAAGCAACTACGGAGGTTTCTCGCCGGATTCTTCCCCGTAGAGATAGCATTCCGAACCGGCGGTAGAAAAAAAAATGACGATTTGAAAGTGCTTATTTTAAGTTCGAATAAAAAAACATTTTGACTTTGACTTTGAAGTAAACACACGTTAAAGCAGATACAACCTTATATAAAATGTTGGAAAAAATACTGACAAATATCACTTGTCAAAAGTACAAAAGTCCACTCATATCTTCGTTTTGGTGACATTTGGTGAGGAAATGTAATTGTCCATCTATAAAATATCAGATCGGTGAGTGAAATCCAGTTTTAGCAGATTTTTTTAAATTAAAATGCGACATCTATAGCATTTTTTTAAAATGATTTGCTGATTGCCTGTTTTAATTTATTATAAGGTAATTTTGATTAATTAAACTTTAAATTGGTTAGGTATTATTATTGTTCGTTACAAATCTATTATGTTTAGGCATTTTGCATAATGTCTAGACATTATGAATAATCGCCATAATGAAGTTTCGATGTAACATTTATTTTACATATCTATCCACATTTTTTTTTTATTTTTAGCACAGACAAGGTATTTTATTTTAATTTATAAAAATGTCAATTACAAACCAAATTGTTTATATTTACATTAAAATTTAAATAAAAACAGTCAATAAAAAATGACGAATTAAACGTGTTCATAAATAAATTAGAAAAATAAAAGTATTTTTTTTAAATCTAAAAATTAAAAACAAAATTAATTTAAAAAATGGCACATAATCTAATCAATTCCGTGATTTTATATTAAATTAATTATAAATTAAAAATATTAAAAAGATTTGTTGCTTGTTATGGCTTTAACAAATTTGCACTTTTTCTTCGCGTATATTTACGTCTCGGGTTCGAATCCCGGCCCGGGCAGGTATTTGTGTGATCAACGCAAACATTAGCTCTGAGCTCATGATTGTTTTCTATGTATATTTAACTATGTATTTATATACATACGCAAGTATATAGTTGTCTAGTACCCACAGTACAAGCCCGTGGCTTAGTTTACTTAGTAATTAATTTGAATTGTCACCAAGATATTCAAATTTAAAACGGATATAACGACCCGTTTTAACACGGACGCTATATCCGATAGTTATAGGAAGTATGTTTAGAGATTTATAAAGGAATCGACCGTTGAGTGGAAATAACCATGGTTGCATCGACCTGCATCATAGTGGCGGCAGATCCGCAACCTGTCACATGTTCTAAGATTATTATTTGGAGGGGAGGTGGGGGGTTAGGCAGTCCCTTAAGAACTAATGATACAAAACTAACGAACTAGTTTCAGAGAACTTTTCTGGGAAGGTTTGACCAAAGAAACCAAGCCTGAGAGGAACGTTAGACTCCTATCCTCAATCCTGGATCCGTCAGTCGTGCTGAATCTCATCGAAATCGGTTCATCTTATCTAATAAAAATACAAATACTACACATTGAATACATTCTAACAACCTATATACAATAACCTGTATTATTCCTTATATTGTATTGTTTTGAATGGAGACAAAAATAATTGCTGACAGATAAACAAAATGCTTTATAAATGAAACACCACTCAAATTTGTTCAGCCGTTGATTCTAAAACACCATACAAACGTACTATACAATTTCAAATTTAATCTACCATGAGTTTGAAGTAATTTTCCAACACATCAGAATAGATACAATGGGGGTGTGTAACATAATAACAACCACATCACGACACACACATTGACTCAGTCAGATTGATGCGTCTTGCAAATACAAAGCTCCTCCCCCGACGCAAATCGAACCCGGAACCTCTAGCAGTCGGCTGTTTACATCACTGCACCACATACTTCTGGCAGTCAACGTGTGTGTCGTGATGTGGTTTATTTATTAATGATATAATGTGACAGCCCTCTACGATCTGACATGTGTATCATATTCCGATTCAGATACAATATTGATAAACAAACATTTCATCCCTGCGGTTTCAGCATTAAAAACTGTCTACACTAAACAAAAATTACAACAAACGAAATGTATGTATGCGTGTCCGTACGTATGTACGTTTGGACAGATTTATTTAACACATAATTTTGAGTATAAATTACTACAGAATTAAAAAAAAAAGATTTCCTTACAACATTTCTATCGATAAACGAATATAATGACTAACGATATTGATTCTTATTCCTATAGTTTTTAGGAGCGATTATGGCGTCAAATAAAAAATAATTATTCAACGCTTTTTGTGTTATTTGGCAGTGCTTCCGTTGCTTCCCTACAGCTGAGTCCTGAAAAAAATAAGTTTGCAGTGTAAAATATATAAATTGTAATAGAAACAATTAAAATACAAGACAACGTGACAAATATGATGAACCTAGGAGTAAGTAAAAACAAAACAAATCCCACAACACCTAGCCCCGAGTGCCATTATTAATAATATGACTCGTGTAAGGGGCCTGATGTTCCTGAGCCACTGACCGTTATAGGAACAGCACGGGTCTGTCCCGCTGCGTGTCGGAGCCCGACGAGCGCGCCTCCAACGCGGCCGACGCGCCCGACCCGCTGGAGCCCGACCGCGCCTCGCCCTCCGCACGACCTGCGCCCGATGCACAAACACACTACATCAGCATATAAACAGATAACGCGATGGAACTCAATGCCAAAAAATGTACTCATATAAAATTTACTCGGAAAAAAAGTACAATTCTGACTAAGTACACTATTGGCGATGAAGTCTTGGATGAGTCCGGAACTACAAGAGACCTTGGTGTAGAAATCGATTCCAAACTTAATTTTCATAATCAATTCGATAGTGTTTTATCCAAAGCTTGGAAAACGCTAGGTTTTATTAAACGCATTTCTGGACACTTCCGTAAAACGAGTTCACTAATTACTCTCTATAATGCTTTCGTGTGCAGTACCCTCGAGTATGCTTCGATAGTTTGGAGTCCTTCGTATGTCACTCACAAAGCAAGATTCGAACGTGTGCAGAAAAACTTCACAAAGTTCCTTGCTTATAAAGACCGAAACTGTCCCTACCGAGCAGACTATAAGACCAGGTTGGCCCACTTCAACATGCTCTCCCTCGAGAGACGACGCGAGATTTGTGAGGTTGTGTCTTTGCATAAGATCATCCACGGGAATATGGTTTCACCTGCCCTATTAGACAAAATAAAAATGTCAGTTCCCAACAGGATCCCAAGGCACAAAATCACCAATCTCCTCGCTACCTCTTTCTCCAAAACAAACCTTGGACAACACGCCCCTCTTAATAGGATGATGATGAGCTATAATATGAGCGTGTCTTTGAACGGCGACATTGACATCTTCCACAACACTGAGCATCAGATAAGGCGGCTTTTAATTAAAAATCCTGACTCTGATAACACTTAGCACAATTGTTTTAATCCTAGATATTTTTATTAATATTAATATTATTTGTCATAATTTTTTAGGATTCTATTTTTGTTTTTATTTTAAGTTTAATAGTTCATTTTTATTTCATATAAATTAGTAATTTGTAAATGTATTTATTATATTGTCTTGTTACGCCTGCACCATTAATGGTGTGTGCATGTGGCGCGTACACTAGACTATGCACCCTTATAATAAAATATTGTATAGATTTATGTACACGCTGTTGATGTGCCAATTTCAATAAATAAATAAACCCACGCCGTAACCTGTCCTCATCATCAACGACTCTTAAAATCATGTCTAACAAATATAAAGCACATATAAGAAACAAGTTCCAAAGTCTTCCACCTTTTTATTTTTGTGTCAATTATTGATTAATAAAAAGGAGAATTTACCTACAGGGGCTTACAATGACCTTTTGAAAAACCATCCTGTTTCCAGGCGGTTCTTAAAGCTTGAAGAGTGAGACAAATCTGTGAAAATTAATGTACAGTTGAGCGCCGATTTACCGAATTATTGGTGTTCAGAAAACCGTTTCTTTTTATCAGGTAATCGAATAGTTGATTCACATTTAACGTAAAGCCATAATTTATCATTTTGTTCGTGTTATTCTACAGAGCACTATATGTTAATTTCTTCTGTCAAACCAATACGGCCTTACAAATGATTTAGTCGTTCACTAGTTTGAGGAAGATATTCGTGCAAGTAGGGTGTACGGATGACCGACGTTCGGATAATCGGTGCTCTACTGTAATTTGTAATGTGATTTTCTCTAATACGAACAAAGCTTTTCAATTTCTGCCCGACTCCAAACGATTATAGTAAGCATCCAGTTGACAAAAATAAATTTGATACTTATCATTCCCCCGGGTTGACTTGTTAATTTAGATTTATAATTCGTAATGAAAATAGATGTCATGAATTGATATTTTGTATTTATTTACCTGCTCTGATTAGCATTGAATTTTAAACTTAAAAACGATTTTGAATAATTATATAGCAGTCTTCAGTTTCATATCACTGTGTGTTACATGTTGGGTTCAAAAATTCTTGCCATTTATAAGTGGAAGGTCAAATATGAGTACAGCTTGTAGATCTACGTGCTATTAAGATGGCTTTGGCGTTTTGTCGTAAAAAACTTTAATGGAGCAAACAGTTTTATGGAAAAAAAGAAATTACAATGTAGAAAGCGGAACTATTCACTTGGACTTTTACTTTCTGACTAAACTAAAAATTGTTCTGTTTCACATTTGATCGGATTGAATAATGAAAGAATTTATAAATTAATAATTAAACAATAAAGGATATGACAGTACGAGATCGTCTGTGTTGGTGCCACCCTCCTTTACATTTAAGTGTCTTTTGCTATGGAATAATTTACAAATTAATTTTGGCCTCTAGGTTTCTTGGCGGGAAATCTAACCTAATTAAATTTACTTACCAAATTTAACTTAATGTGTAAAATGCTAGTGTTTTACCCAGTGAATATCTGTAGTGCTGTACAAGTGTGGAGAAAGTGAAATACAACGATTCGGCAGCTCTTTTCGTCGTCTCCCAAGTAACTCAATAAAGCTTACAGTAACAATACTAGCGTGTTACTGTAGGCGGATTCATCATTCCATCTATCATTAATCATTTCATTCCTCATCAAAACTTGAAAATTTTACTTGACATTAGCAAAATACTTAAAGTTATTGCCATGATGGCAACACCCTCAGTAGAAAATAAAATCTTGGCTCAAAAGGACTTGTATCCAGAGCCGTAAAAACTTTTACAAAAAAAATCTTTGCCCTATTTCAGACAGACGGACGACCAGCGAAGGGTTTTCGGGTATTTTTGACATTTCAGAAACAACCTCTAAAAATGGCGGCAAAAAACATTTGGGGGTCGAAAATAAAAATTCCAGTTTAATTACAAAATGCTATTCATTTTAAAAATTACATGTTATACACAACGCGTACCTTCTCTGTAATGGCTTCCTCCAATGTTAATAATAATATATTTTAATAATAATAATCATACAAGGTAGGTTACTAAATTATTTTATACATGATTAGGCTGCCTTCACAACTTTAATACAAAAATTTACTGCTCAAAAGACTACTTTTATATATTTTAAAAATTTAATTATTTAAATTACTATACCAAGATACTTAAAAAAAAATGGACAAACAAGCAGACGGTCCTAATGGTGAGTGATACCGCCGCCTATTGACACGACGACGCCCTTGATGTCTTACAACGACAACGCGTTGCTGATCTAGAGGTAAATATGTTACACCTCTCGTGTATCTTAACAAATGATCTAGAGAGCTGAATTTCACTTTGATATTTTTAAACATAGACGAGGAATAAGATCATTCTAAATTCAACCCTCGAGCGGATGAAAAAGGGATTGAGAGTGTCCGTCATTTCGAAAGAGCGAAATCGTAAAAACATTGTGTCATTTTTTTAGTTTTTTTATAGATGTAGAAGATTTTTGATTGCCACTTCATAAATGCCATCAGAAAAAAGTTTTCGATAATTAAGTTAAGAGATCAAACTAAAATTTTCTATCAAAATCACGATTCTTGTATGGTGATATTTAATTTTTAATTTATTTATGTTTTTAATAATTTTGTTGTTACAGCGGCAACAGAAATAGACATTCTCTGAAAATTTCAAAACTAACAAATTTAAAGCTAAATCTTCATTTTTTGAACAGAAAATTTTTACAATCGTCATTTTATTATATATATATATATTTAATTAAAAAAATAAAAAATATAACATAAATGCCTCTCTCTTGCACTTGACATGAAAAATTATGAGTATTATTAAGAAAGATAATAATTACGAAATAATTATGGCTATGTACAGATTTCTTATTAAAATAAATTATATCAAATTAAAAAAAGGAGTTTTTAATCCTAAATATATGCGTTAGACATTTAATATTAGAAATTGTAAAAACATGTTTTTTTCTTTCAAATGGCAACATTGACATAATGTTGCTTTACATAATGTTATTTCTTTTCACTGAATCCCTATGTAATAGGAGTAAGTATAAATACAGAATTTCTAACATCAAAAATACCACTAGCGCCTCTAGCGGTGTAAATTGAAACTTTTTGTTTAAAACTCATTTTAACAAATTACATTAAAACAATATCCGATACTGCGACGTAGTTTTCAATCAATATTTAAAACAAATACCTATTCTTAATATTTAAGATAGGTAAATACATAATTTTAAAATTTTACATATATTTCTGTGTAATTTCAACACACACATACAATTTAATGCGTATACATTTTTTTATTACGTTCCCTAAAATCCAATTGGTGGATTTTTTCCCCCATAATTTTTACAAAAAAAAAAAAAAAACTTTCGAGACAAAATTGTTGATGGTCGATCAATTATTTTATAGATACATACAATCCCATGTGAAACTTCATTTGAAAAGTGACATCAATTTTAGATAGAGGCAGATATACATAGTTCTATTATAAACAGGTTTATCTTATTGACAGTTGGGACGTAGCTAGAATTATTATGTTGAAAAATTGTAATTTGTAGTAGAGAATATCGTATTTGAATATCGAAAAAAGCAACTACGGAGGTTTCTCGCCGGATTCTTCCCCGTAGAGATAGCATTCCGAACCGGCGGTAGTAAAAAAAATGACGATTTGAAAGTGGTTATTTTAAGTTCGAATAAAAAAACATTTTGACTTTGACTTTGAAGTAAACACACGTTAAAGCAGATACAACCTTATATAAAATGTTGGAAAAAATACTGACAAATATCACTTGTCAAAAGTACAAAAGTCCACTCATATCTTCGTTTTGGTGACATTTGGTGAGGAAATGTAATTGTCCATCTGTAAAATATCAGATCGGTGAGTGAAATCCAGTTTTAGCAGATTTTTTTTAATTAAAAAGCGACATCTATAGCATTTTTTTAAAATGATTTGCTGATTGCCTGTTTTAATTTATTATAAGGTAATTTTGATTAATTAAACTTTAAATTGGTTAGGTATTATTATTGTTCGTTACAAATCTATTATGTTTAGGCATTTTGCATAATGTCTAGACATTATGAATAATCGCCATAATGAAGTTTCGATGTAACATTTATTTTACATATCTATCCACATTTTTTTTTTATTTTTAGCACAGACAAGTTATTTTATTTTAATTTATAAAAATGTCAATTACAAACCAAATTGTTTATATTTACATTAAAATTTAAATAAAAACAGTCAATAAAAAATGACGAATTAAACGTGTTCATAAATAAATTAGAAAAATAAAAGTATTTTTTTTAATCTAAAAATTAAAAACAAAATTAATTTAAAAAATGGCACATAATCTAATCAATTCCGTGATTTTATATTAAATTAATTATAAATTAAAAATATTAAAAAGATTTGTTGCTTGTAATGGCTTTAACAAATTTGCACTTTTTCTTCGCGTATATTTACGTCTCGGGTTCGAATCCCGGCCCGGGCAGGTATTTGTGTGATCAACGCAAACATTAGCTCTGAGCTCATGATTGTTTTCTATGTACATTTAACTATGTATTTATATACATACGCAAGTATATAGTTGTCTAGTACCCACAGTACAAGCCCGTGGCTTAGTTTACTTAGTAATTAATTTGAATTTGTCACCAAGATATTCAAATTTAAAACGGATATAACGACCCGTTTTAACACGGACGCTATATCCGATAGTTATAGGAAGTATGTTTAGAGATGTATAAAGGAATCGACCGTTGAGTGGAAATAACCATGGTTGCATCGACCTGCATCATAGTGGCGGCAGATCCGCAACCTGTCACATGTTCTAAGATTATTATTTGGAGGGGAGGTGGGGGGTTAGGCAGTCCCTTAAGAACTAATGATACAAAACTAACGAAATAGTTTCAGAGAACTTTTCTGGGAAGGTTTGACCAAAGAAACCAAGCCTGAGAGGAACGTTAGACTCCTATCCTCAATCCTGGATCCGTCAGTCGTGCTGAATCTCATCGAAATCGGTTCATCTTATCTAATAAAAATACAAATACTACACATTGAATACATTCTAACAACCTATATACAATAACCTGTATTATTCCTTATATTGTATTGTTTTGAATGGAGACAAAAATAATTGCTGACAGATAAACAAAATGCTTTATAAATGAAACACCACTCAAATTTGTTCAGCCGTTGATTCTAAAACACCATACAAACGTACTATACAATTTCAAATTTAATCTACCATGAGTTTGAAGTAATTTTCCAACACATCAGAATAGATACAATGGGGGTGTGTAACATAATAACAACCACATCACGACACACACATTGACTCAGTCAGATTGATGCGTCTTGCAAATACAAAGCTCCTCCCCCGACGCAAATCGAACCCGGAACCTCTAGCAGTCGGCTGTTTACATCACTGCACCACATACTTCTGGCAGTCAACGTGTGTGTCGTGATGTGGTTTATTTATTAATGATATAATGTGACAGCCCTCTACGATCTGACATGTGTATCATATTCCGATTCAGATACAATATTGATAAACAAACATTTCATCCCTGCGGTTTCAGCATTAAAAACTGTCTACACTAAACAAAAATGACAACAAACGAAATGTATGTATGCGTGTCCGTACGTATGTACGTTTGGACAGATTTATTTAACACATAATTTTGAGTATAAATTACTACAGAATTAAAAAAAAAAGATTTCCTTACAACATTTCTATCGATAAACGAATATAATGACTAACGATATTGATTCTTATTCCTATAGTTTTTAGGAGCGATTATGGCGTCAAATAAAAAATAATTATTCAACGCTTTTTGTGTTATTTGGCAGTGCTTCCGTTGCTTCCCTACAGCTGAGTCCTGAAAAAAATAAGTTTGCAGTGTAAAATATATAAATTGTAATAGAAACAATTAAAATACAAGACAACGTGACAAATATGATGAACCTAGGAGTAAGTAAAAACAAAACAAATCCCACAACACCTAGCCCCGAGTGCCATTATTAATAATATGACTCGTGTAAGGGGCCTGATGTTCCTGAGCCACTGACCGTTATAGGAACAGCACGGGTCTGTCCCGCTGCGTGTCGGAGCCCGACGAGCGCGCCTCCAACGCGGCCGACGCGCCCGACCCGCTGGAGCCCGACCGCGCCTCGCCCTCCGCGCGACCTGCGCCCGATGCACAAACACACTACATCAGCATATAAACCCACGCCCTCACCTGTCCTCATCATCAACCACTCTTAAAATCATATCTAACAAATATAAAGCACATATAAGAAACAAGTTCCGAAGTCTTCCACCTTTTTATTTTTATGTCAATTATTGATTAATAAAAAGGAGAATTTACCTACAGGGGCTTACAATGACCTTTTGAAAAACCATCCTGTTTCCAGGCGGTTCTTAAAGCTTGAAGAGTGAGACAAATCTGTGAAAATTAATGTACAGTTGAGCGCCGATTTACCGAATTATTGGTGTTCAGAAAACCGTTTCTTTTTATCAGGTAATCGAATAGTTGATTCACATTTAACGTAAAGCCATAATTTATCATTTTGTTCGTGTTATTCTACAGAGCACTATATGTTAATTTCTTCTGTCAAACCAATACGGCCTTACAAATGATTTAGTCGTTCACTAGTTTGAGGAAGATATTCGTGCAAGTAGGGTGTACGGATGACCGACGTTCGGATAATCGGTTCTCTACTGTAATTTGTAATGTGATTTTCTCTAATACGAACAAAGCTTTTCAATTTCTGCCCGACTCCAAACGATTATAGTAAGCATCCAGTTGACAAAAATAAATTTGATACTTATCATTCCCCCGGGTTGACTTGTTAATTTAGATTTATAATTCGTAATGAAAATAGATGTCATGAATTGATATTTTGTATTTATTTACCTGCTCTGATTAGCATTGAATTTTAAACTTAAAAACGATTTTGAATAATTATATAGCAGTCTTCAGTTTCATATCACTGTGTGTTACATGTTGGGTTCAAAAATTCTTGCCATTTATAAGTGGAAGGTCAAATATGAGTACAGCTGGTAGATCTACGTGCTATTAAGATGGCTTTGGCGTTTTGTCGTAAAAAACTTTAATGGAGCAAACAGTTTTATGGAAAAAAAGAAATTACAATGTAGAAAGCGGAACTATTCACTTGGACTTTTACTTTCTGACTAAACTAAAAATTGTTCTGTTTCACATTTGATCGGATTGAATAATGAAAGAATTTATAAATTAATAATTCAACAATAAAGGATATGACAGTACGAGGTCGTCTGTGTTGGTGCCACCCTCCTTTACATTTAAGTGTCTTTTGCTATGGAATAATTTACAAATTAATTTTGGCCTCTAGGTTTCTTGGCGGGAAATCTAACCTAATTAAATTTACTTACCAAATTTAACTTAATGTGTAAAATGCTAGTGTTTTACCCAGTGAATATCTGTAGTGCTGTACAAGTGTGGAGAAAGTGAAATACAACGATTCGGCAGCTCTTTACGTCGTCTCCCAAGTAACTCAATAAAGCTTACAGTAACAATACTAGCGTGTTACTGTAGGCGGATTCATCATTCCATCTATCATTAATCATTTCATTCCTCATCAAAACTTGAAAATTTTACTTGACATTAGCAAAATACTTAAAGTTATTGCCATGATGGCAACACCCTCAGTAGAAAATAAAATCTTGGCTCAAAAGGACTTGTATCCAGAGCCGTAAAAACTTTTACAAAAAAAATCTTTGCCCTATTTCAGACAGACGGACGACCAGCGAAGGGTTTTCGGGTATTTTTGACATTTCAGAAACAACCTCTAAAAATGGCGGCAAAAAACATTTGGGGGTCGAAAATAAAAATTCCAGTTTAATTACAAAATGCTATTCATTTTAAAAATTACATGTTATACACAACGCGTACCTTCTCTGTAATGGCTTCCTCCAATGTTAATAATAATATATTTTAATAATAATAATCATACAAGGTAGGTTACTAAATTATTTTATACATGATTAGGCTGCCTTCACAACTTTAATACAAAAATTTACTGCTCAAAAGACTACTTTTATATATTTTAAAAATTTAATTATTTAAATTACTATACCAAGATACTTAAAAAAAATGGACAAACAAGCAGACGGTCCTAATGGTGAGTGATACCGCCGCCTATTGACACGACGACGCCCTTGATGTCTTACAACGACAACGCGTTGCTGATCTAGAGGTAAATATGTTACACCTCTCGTGTATCTTAACAAATGATCTAGAGAGCTGAATTTCACTTTGATATTTTTAAACATAGACGAGGAATAAGATCATTCTAAATTCAACCCTCGAGCGGATGAAAAAGGGATTGAGAGTGTCCGTCATTTCGAAAGAGCGAAATCGTAAAAACATTGTGTCATTTTTTTAGTTTTTTTATAGATGTAGAAGATTTTTGATTGCCACTTCATAAATGCCATCAGAAAAAAGTTTTCGATAATTAAGTTAAGAGATCAAACTAAAATTTTCTATAAAAATCACGATTCTTGTATGGTGATATTTAATTTTTAATTTATTTATGTTTTTAATAATTTTGTTGTTACAGCGGCAACAGAAATAGACATTCTCTGAAAATTTCAAAACTAACAAATTTAAAGCTAAATCTTCATTTTTTGAACAGAAAATTTTTACAATCGTCATTTTATTATATATATATATATATTTAATTAAAAAATTAAAAAATATAACATAAATGCCTCTCTCTTGCACTTGACATGAAAAATTATGAGTATTATTAAGAAAGATAATAATTACAAAATAATTATGGCTATGTACAGATTTCTTATTAAAATAAATTATATCAAATTAAAAAAAAGGAGTTTTTAATCCTAAATATATGCGTTAGACATTTAATATTAGAAATTGTAAAAACATGTTTTTTTCTTTCAAATGGCAACATTGACATAATGTTGCTTTACATAATGTTATTTCTTTTCACTGAATCCCTATGTAATAGGAGTAAGTATAAATACAGAATTTCTAACATCAAAAATACCACTAGCGCCTCTAGCGGTGTAAATTGAAACTTTTTGTTTAAAACTCATTTTAACAAATTATATTAAAACAATATCCGATACTGCGACGTAGTTTTCAATCAATATTTAAACAAATACCTATTCTTAATATTTAAGATAGGTAAATACATAATTTTAAAATTTCACATATATTTCTGTGTAATTTCAACACACACATACAATTTAATGCGTATACATTTTTTTATTTCGTTCCCTAAAATCCAATTGGTGGATTTTTTCCCCCATAATTTTTACAAAAAAAACTTTCGAGACAAAATTGTTGATGGTCGATCAATTATTTTATAGATATATACAATCCCATGTGAAACTTCATTTGAAAAGTGACATCAATTTTAGATAGAGGCAGATATACATAGTTCTATTATAAACAGGTTTATCTTATTGACAGTTGGGACGTAGCTAGAATTATTATGTTGAAAAATTGTAATTTGTAGTAGAGAATATCGTATTTGAATATCGAAAAAAGCAACTACGGAGGTTTCTCGCCGGATTCTTCCCCGTAGAGATAGCATTCCGAACCGGTGGTAGAAAAAAAAGATGACGATTTGAAAGTGGTTATTTTAAGTTCGAATAAAAAAACATTTTGACTTTGACTTTGAAGTAAACACACGTTAAAGCAGATACAACCTTATATAAAATGTTGGAAAAAATACTGACATATATCACTTGTCAAAAGTACAAAAGTCCACTCATATCTTCGTTTTGGTGACATTTGGTGAGGAAATGTAATTGTCCATCTATAAAATATCAGATCGGTGAGTGAAATCCAGTTTTAGCAGATTTTTTTAATTAAAAAGCGACATCTATTGCCTTTTTTTTTAATGATTTGCTGATTGCCTGTTTTAATTTATTATAAGGTAATTTTGATTATTTAAACTTTAAATTGGTTAGGTATTATTATTGTTCGTTACAAATCTATTATGTTTAGGCATTTTGCATAATGTCTAGACATTATGAATAATCGCCATAATGAAGTTTCGATGTAACATTTATTTTACATATCTATCCACATTTTTTTTTATTTTTAGCACAGACAAGTTATTTTATTTTAATTTATTAAAATGTCAATTACAAACCAAATCGTTTATATTTACATTAAAATTTAAATAAAAATAGTCAATAAAAAAATGACGAATTAAACGTGTTCATAAATAAATTAGAAAAATAAAACTTTTTTTTTAATCTAAAAATTAAAAACAAAATTAATTTAAAAAATGGCACATAATCTAATCAATTCCGTGATTTTATATTAAATTAATTATAAATTAAAAATATTAAAAAGATTTGTTGCTTGTAATGGCTTTAACAAATTTGCAAGTTTTCTTCGCGTATATTTACGTCTCGGGTTCGAATCCCGGCCCGGGCAGGTATTTGTGTGATCAACGCAAACATTAGCTCTGAGCTCATGATTGTTTTCTATGTACATTTAACTATGTATTTATATACATACGCAAGTATATAGTTGTCTAGTACCCACAGTACAAGCCCGTGGCTTAGTTTACTTAGTAATTAATTTGAATTGTCACCAAGATATTCAAATTTAAAACGGATATAACGACCCGTTTTAACACGGACGCTATATCCGATAGTTATAGGAAGTATGTTTAGAGATTTATAAAGGAATCGACCGTTGAGTGGAAATAACCATGGTTGCATCGACCTGCATCATAGTGGCGGCAGATCCGCAACCTGTCACATGTTCTAAGATTATTATTTGGAGGGGAGGTGGGGGGTTAGGCAGTCCCTTAAGAACTAATGATACAAAACTAACGAACTAGTTTCAGAGAACTTTTCTGGGAAGGTTTGACCAAAGAAACCAAGCCTGAGAGGAACGTTAGACTCCTATCCTCCCCCCCATCCTGGATCCGTCAGTCGTGCTGAATCTCATCGAAATCGGTTCATCTTATCTAATAAAAATACAAATACTACACATTGAATACATTCTAACAACCTATATACAATAACCTGTATTATTCCTTATATTGTATTGTTTTGAATGGAGACAAAAATAATTGCTGACAGATAAACAAAATGCTTTATAAATGAAACACCACTCAAATTTGTTCAGCCGTTGATTCTAAAACACCATACAAACGTACTATACAATTTCAAATTTAATCTACCATGAGTTTGAAGTAATTTTCCAACACATCAGAATAGATACAATGGTGGTGTGTAACATAATAACAACCACATCACGACACACACATTGACTCAGTCAGATTGATGCGTCTTGCAAATACAAAGCTCCTCCCCCGACGCAAATCGAACCCGGAACCTCTAGCAGTCGGCTGTTTACATCACTGCACCACATACTTCTGGCAGTCAACGTGTGTGTCGTGATGTGGTTTATTTATTAATGATATAATGTGACAGCCCTCTACGATCTGACATGTGTATCATATTCCGATTCAGATACAATATTGATAAACAAACATTTCATCCCTGCGGTTTCAGCATTAAAAACTGTCTACACTAAACAAAAATTACAACAAACGAAATGTATGTATGCGTGTCCGTACGTATGTACGTTTGGACAGATTTATTTAACACATAATTTTGAGTATAAATTACTACAGAATTAAAAAAAAAAGATTTCCTTACAACATTTCTATCGATAAACGAATATAATGACTAACGATATTGATTCTTATTCCTATAGTTTTTAGGAGCGATTATGGCGTCAAATAAAAAATAATTATTCAACGCTTTTTGTGTTATTTGGCAGTGCTTCCGTTGCTTCCCTACAGCTGAGTCCTGAAAAAAATAAGTTTGCAGTGTAAAATATATAAATTGTAATAGAAACAATTAAAATACAAGACAACGTGACAAATATGATGAACCTAGGAGTAAGTAAAAACAAAACAAATCCCACAACACCTAGCCCCGAGTGCCATTATTAATAATATGACTCGTGTAAGGGGCCTGATGTTCCTGAGCCACTGACCGTTATAGGAACAGCACGGGTCTGTCCCGCTGCGTGTCGGAGCCCGACGAGCGCGCCTCCAACGCGGCCGACGCGCCCGACCCGCTGGAGCCCGACCGCGCCTCGCCCTCCGCACGACCTGCGCCCGATGCACAAACACACTACATCAGCATATAAACAGATAACGCGATGGAACTCAATGCCAAAAAATGTACTCATATAAAATTTACTCGGAAAAAAGTACAATTCTGACTAAGTACACTATTGGCGATGAAGTCTTGGATGAGTCCGGAACTACAAGAGACCTTGGTGTAGAAATCGATTCCAAACTTAATTGTCATAATCAATTCGATAGTGTTTTATCCAAAGCTTGGAAAACGCTAGGTTTTATTAAACGCATTTCTGGACACTTCCGTAAAACGAGTTCACTAATTACTCTCTATAATGCTTTCGTGTGCAGTACCCTCGAGTATGCTTCGATAGTTTGGAGTCCTTCGTATGTCACTCACAAAGCAAGATTCGAACGTGTGCAGAAAAACTTCACAAAGTTCCTTGCTTATAAAGACCGAAACTGTCCCTACCGAGCAGACTATAAGACCAGGTTGGCCCACTTCAACATGCTCTCCCTCGAGAGACGACGCGAGATTTGTGAGGTTGTGTCTTTGCATAAGATCATCCACGGGAATATGGTTTCACCTGCCCTATTAGACAAAATAAAAATGTCAGTTCCCAACAGGATCCCAAGGCACAAAATCACCAATCTCCTCGCTACCTCTTTCTCCAAAACAAACCTTGGACAACACGCCCCTCTTAATAGGATGATGATGAGCTATAATATGAGCGTGTCTTTGAACGGCGACATTGACATCTTCCACAGCACTGAGCATCAGATAAGGCGGCTTTTAATTAAAAATCCTGACTCTGATAACACTTAGCACAATTGTTTTAATCCTAGATATTTTTATTAATATTAATATTATTTGTCATAATTTTTTAGGATTCTATTTTTGTTTTTATTTTAAGTTTAATAGTTCATTTTTATTTCATATAAATTAGTAATTTGTAAATGTGTTTATTATATTGTCTTGTTACGCCTGCACCATTAATGGTGTGTGCATGTGGCGCGTACACTAGACTATGCACCCTTATAATAAAATATTGTATAGATTTATTTACACGCTGTTGATGTGCCAATTTCAATAAATAAATAAACCCACGCCGGAACCTGTCCTCATCATCAACGACTCTTAAAATCATGTCTAACAAATATAAAGCACATATAAGAAACAAGTTCCGAAGTCTTCCACCTTTTTATTTTTGTGTCAATTATTGATTAATAAAAAGGAGAATTTACCTACAGGGGCTTACAATGACCTTTTGAAAAACCATCCTGTTTCCAGGCGGTTCTTAAAGCTTGAAGAGTGAGACAAATCTGTGAAAATTAATGTACAGTTGAGCGCCGATTTACCAAATTATTGGTGTTCAGAAAACCGTTTCTTTTTATCAGGTAATCGAATAGTTGATTCACATTTAACGTAAAGCCATAATTTATCATTTTGTTCGTGTTATTCTACAGAGCACTATATGTTAATTTCTTCTGTCAAACCAATACGGCCTTACAAATGATTTAGTCGTTCACTAGTTTGAGGAAGATATTCGTGCAAGTAGGGTGTACGGATGACCGACGTTCGGATAATCGGTGCTCTACTGTAATTTGTAATGTGATTTTCTCTAATACGAACAAAGCTTTTCAATTTCTGCCCGACTCCAAACGATTATAGTAAGCATCCAGTTGACAAAAATAAATTTGATACTTATCATTCCCCCGGGTTGACTTGTTAATTTAGATTTATAATTCGTAATGAAAATAGATGTCATGAATTGATATTTTGTATTTATTTACCTGCTCTGATTAACATTGAATTTTAAACTTAAAAACGATTTTGAATAATTATATAGCAGTCTTCAGTTTCATATCACTGTGTGTTACATGTTGGGTTCAAAAATTCTTGCCATTTATAAGTGGAAGGTCAAATATGAGTACAGCTGGTAGATCTACGTGCTATTAAGATGGCTTTGGCGTTTTGTCGTAAAAAACTTTAATGGAGCAAACAGTTTTATGGAAAAAAAGAAATTACAATGTAGAAAGCGGAACTATTCACTTGGACTTTTACTTTCTGACTAAACTAAAAATTGTTCTGTTTCACATTTGATCGGATTGAATAATGAAAGAATTTATAAATTAATAATTAAACAATAAAGGATATGACAGTACGAGGTCGTCTGTGTTGGTGCCACCCTCCTTTACATTTAAGTGTCTTTTGCTATGGAATAATTTACAAATTAATTTTGGCCTCTAGGTTTCTTGGCGGGAAATCTAACCTAATTAAATTTACTTACCAAATTTAACTTAATGTGTAAAATGCTAGTGTTTTACCCAGTGAATATCTGTAGTGCTGTACAAGTGTGGAGAAAGTGAAATACAACGATTCGGCAGCTCTTTTCGTCGTCTCCCAAGTAACTCAATAAAGCTTACAGTAACAATACTAGCGTGTTACTGTAGGCGGATTCATCATTCCATCTATCATTAATCATTTCATTCCTCATCAAAACTTGAAAATTTTACTTGACATTAGCAAAATACTTAAAGTTATTGCCATGATGGCAACACCCTCAGTAGAAAATAAAATCTTGGCTCAAAAGGACTTGTATCCAGAGCCGTAAAAACTTTTACAAAAAAAATCTTTGGCCTATTTCAGACAGACGGACGACCAGCGAAGGGTTTTCGGGTATTTTTGACATTTCAGAAACAACCTCTAAAAATGGCGCCAAAAAACATTTGGGGGTCGAAAATAAAAATTCCAGTTTAATTACAAAATGCTATTCATTTTAAAAATTACATGTTATACACAACGCGTACCTTCTCTGTAATGGCTTCCTCCAATGTTAATAATAATATATTTTAATAATAATAATCATACAAGGTAGGTTACTAAATTATTTTATACATGATTAGGCTGCCTTCACAACTTTAATACAAAAATTTACTGCTCAAAAGACTACTTTTATATATTTTAAAAATTTAATTATTTAAATTACTATACCAAGATACTTAAAAAAAATGGACAAACAAGCAGACGGTCCTAATGGTGAGTGATACCGCCGCCTATTGACACGACGACGCCCTTGATGTCTTACAACGACAACGCGTTGCTGATCTAGAGGTAAATATGTTACACCTCTCGTGTATCTTAACAAATGATCTAGAGAGCTGAATTTCACTTTGATATTTTTAAACATAGACGAGGAATAAGATCATTCTAAATTCAACCCTCGAGCGGATGAAAAAGGGATTGAGAGTGTCCGTCATTTCGAAAGAGCGAAATCGTAAAAACATTGTGTCATTTTTTTTAGTTTTTTATAGATGTAGAAGATTTTTGATTGCCACTTCATAAATGCCATCAGAAAAAAGTTTTCGATAATTAAGTTAAGAGATCAAACTAAAATTTTCTATCAAAATCACGATTCTTGTATGGTGATATTTAATTTTTAATTTATTTATGTTTTTAATATTTTTGTTATTACAGCGGCAACAGAAATAGACATTCTCTGAAAATTTCAAAACTAACAAATTTAAAGCTAAATCTTCATTTTTTGAACAGAAAATTTTTACAATCGTCATTTTATTATATATATATATTTAATTAAAAAATTAAAAAATATTACGTAAATGCCTCTCTCTTGCACTTGACATGAAAAATTATGAGTATTATTAAGAAAGATAATAATTACAAAATAATTATGGCTATGTACAGATTTCTTATTAAAATAAATTATATCAAATTAAAAAAAAGGAGTTTTTAATCCTAAATATATGCGTTAGACATTTAATATTAGAAATTGTAAAAACATGTTTTTTTCTTTCAAATGGCAACATTGACATAATGTTGCTTTACATAATGTTATTTCTTTTCACTGAATCCCTATGTAATAGGAGTAAGTATAAATACAGAATTTCTAACATCAAAAATACCACTAGCGCCTCTAGCGGTGTAAATTGAAACTTTTTGTTTAAAACTCATTTTAACAAATTATATTAAAACAATATCCGATACTGCGACGTAGTTTTCAATCAATATTTAAACAAATACCTATTCTTAATATTTAAGATAGGTAAATACATAATTTTAAAATTTCACATATATTTCTGTGTAATTTCAACACACACATACAATTTAATGCGTATACATTTTTTTATTACGTTCCCTAAAATCCAATTGGTGGATTTTTTCCCCCATAATTTTTACAAAAAAAAAAAAAACTTTCGAGACAAAATTGTTGATGGTCGATCAATTATTTTATAGATATATACAATCCCATGTGAAACTTCATTTGAAAAGTGACATCAATTTTAGATAGAGGCAGATATACATAGTTCTATTATAAACAGGTTTATCTTATTGACAGTTGGGACGTAGCTAGAATTATTATGTTGAAAAATTGTAATTTGTAGTAGAGAATATCGTATTTGAATATCGAAAAAAGCAACTACGGAGGTTTCTCGCCGGATTCTTCCCCGTAGAGATAGCATTCCGAACCGGCGGTAGAAAAAAAAATGACGATTTGAAAGTGCTTATTTTAAGTTCGAATAAAAAAACATTTTGACTTTGACTTTGAAGTAAACACACGTTAAAGCAGATACAACCTTATATAAAATGTTGGAAAAAATACTGACAAATATCACTTGTCAAAAGTACAAAAGTCCACTCATATCTTCGTTTTGGTGACATTTGGTGAGGAAATGTAATTGTCCATCTATAAAATATCAGATCGGTGAGTGAAATCCAGTTTTAGCAGATTTTTTTAAATTAAAATGCGACATCTATAGCATTTTTTTAAAATGATTTGCTGATTGCCTGTTTTAATTTATTATAAGGTAATTTTGATTAATTAAACTTTAAATTGGTTAGGTATTATTATTGTTCGTTACAAATCTATTATGTTTAGGCATTTTGCATAATGTCTAGACATTATGAATAATCGCCATAATGAAGTTTCGATGTAACATTTATTTTACATATCTATCCACATTTTTTTTTATTTTTAGCACAGACAAGGTATTTTATTTTAATTTATAAAAATGTCAATTACAAACCAAATTGTTTATATTTACATTAAAATTTAAATAAAAACAGTCAATAAAAAATGACGAATTAAACGTGTTCATAAATAAATTAGAAAAATAAAAGTATTTTTTTTAAATCTAAAAATTAAAAACAAAATTAATTTAAAAAATGGCACATAATCTAATCAATTCCGTGATTTTATATTAAATTAATTATAAATTAAAAATATTAAAAAGATTTGTTGCTTGTTATGGCTTTAACAAATTTGCACTTTTTCTTCGCGTATATTTACGTCTCGGGTTCGAATCCCGGCCCGGGCAGGTATTTGTGTGATCAACGCAAACATTAGCTCTGAGCTCATGATTGTTTTCTATGTATATTTAACTATGTATTTATATACATACGCAAGTATATAGTTGTCTAGTACCCACAGTACAAGCCCGTGGCTTAGTTTACTTAGTAATTAATTTGAATTGTCACCAAGATATTCAAATTTAAAACGGATATAACGACCCGTTTTAACACGGACGCTATATCCGATAGTTATAGGAAGTATGTTTAGAGATTTATAAAGGAATCGACCGTTGAGTGGAAATAACCATGGTTGCATCGACCTGCATCATAGTGGCGGCAGATCCGCAACCTGTCACATGTTCTAAGATTATTATTTGGAGGGGAGGTGGGGGGTTAGGCAGTCCCTTAAGAACTAATGATACAAAACTAACGAACTAGTTTCAGAGAACTTTTCTGGGAAGGTTTGACCAAAGAAACCAAGCCTGAGAGGAACGTTAGACTCCTATCCTCAATCCTGGATCCGTCAGTCGTGCTGAATCTCATCGAAATCGGTTCATCTTATCTAATAAAAATACAAATACTACACATTGAATACATTCTAACAACCTATATACAATAACCTGTATTATTCCTTATATTGTATTGTTTTGAATGGAGACAAAAATAATTGCTGACAGATAAACAAAATGCTTTATAAATGAAACACCACTCAAATTTGTTCAGCCGTTGATTCTAAAACACCATACAAACGTACTATACAATTTCAAATTTAATCTACCATGAGTTTGAAGTAATTTTCCAACACATCAGAATAGATACAATGGGGGTGTGTAACATAATAACAACCACATCACGACACACACATTGACTCAGTCAGATTGATGCGTCTTGCAAATACAAAGCTCCTCCCCCGACGCAAATCGAACCCGGAACCTCTAGCAGTCGGCTGTTTACATCACTGCACCACATACTTCTGGCAGTCAACGTGTGTGATGTGGTTTATTAATTAATGATATAATGTGACAGCCCTCTACGATCTGACATGTGTATCATATTCCGATTCAGATACAATATTGATAAACAAACATTTCATCCCTGCGGTTTCAGCATTAAAAACTGTCTACACTAAACAAAAATTACAACAAACGAAATGTATGTATGCGTGTCCGTACGTATGTACGTTTGGACAGATTTATTTAACACATAATTTTGAGTATAAATTACTACAGAATTAAAAAAAAAAGATTTCCTTACAACATTTCTATCGATAAACGAATATAATGACTAACGATATTGATTCTTATTCCTATAGTTTTTAGGAGCGATTATGGCGTCAAATAAAAAATAATTATTCAACGCTTTTTGTGTTATTTGGCAGTGCTTCCGTTGCTTCCCTACAGCTGAGTCCTGAAAAAAATAAGTTTGCAGTGTAAAATATATAAATTGTAATAGAAACAATTAAAATACAAGACAACGTGACAAATATGATGAACCTAGGAGTAAGTAAAAACAAAACAAATCCCACAACACCTAGCCCCGAGTGCCATTATTAATAATATGACTCGTGTAAGGGGCCTGATGTTCCTGAGCCACTGACCGTTATAGGAACAGCACGGGTCTGTCCCGCTGCGTGTCGGAGCCCGACGAGCGCGCCTCCAACGCGGCCGACGCGCCCGACCCGCTGGAGCCCGACCGCGCCTCGCCCTCCGCGCGACCTGCGCCCGATGCACAAACACACTACATCAGCATATAAACCCACGCCCTCACCTGTCCTCATCATCAACCACTCTTAAAATCATATCTAACAAATATAAAGCACATATAAGAAACAAGTTCCGAAGTCTTCCACCTTTTTATTTTTATGTCAATTATTGATTAATAAAAAGAAGACTTTACCTACGGGGGCTTACTATGACCTTTTGAAAAACCATCCTGTTTCCAGGCGGTTCTTAAAGCTTGAAGAGTGAGACAAATCTGTGAAAATTAATGTACAGTTGAGCGCCGATTTACCAAATTATTGGTGTTCAGAAAACCGTTTCTTTTTATCAGGTAATCGAATAGTTGATTCACATTTAACGTAAAGCCATAATTTATCATTTTGTTCGTGTTATTCTACAGAGCACTATATGTTAATTTCTTCTGTCAAACCAATACGGCCTTACAAATGATTTAGTCGTTCACTAGTTTGAGGAAGATATTCGTGCAAGTAGGGTGTACGGATGACCGACGTTCGGATAATCGGTGCTCTACTGTAATTTGTAATGTGATTTTCTCTAATACGAACAAAGCTTTTCAATTTCTGCCCGACTCCAAACGATTATAGTAAGCATCCAGTTGACAAAAATAAATTTGATACTTATCATTCCCCCGGGTTGACTTGTTAATTTAGATTTATAATTCGTAATGAAAATAGATGTCATGAATTGATATTTTGTATTTATTTACCTGCTCTGATTAGCATTGAATTTTAAACTTAAAAACGATTTTGAATAATTATATAGCAGTCTTCAGTTTCATATCACTGTGTGTTACATGTTGGGTTCAAAAATTCTTGCCATTTATAAGTGGAAGGTCAAATATGAGTACAGCTGGTAGATCTACGTGCTATTAAGATGGCTTTGGCGTTTTGTCGTAAAAAACTTTAATGGAGCAAACAGTTTTATGGAAAAAAAGAAATTACAATGTAGAAAGCGGAACTATTCACTTGGACTTTTACTTTCTGACTAAACTAAAAATTGTTCTGTTTCACATTTGATCGGATTGAATAATGAAAGAATTTATAAATTAATAATTAAACAATAAAGGATATGACAGTACGAGATCGTCTGTGTTGGTGCCACCCTCCTTTACATTTAAGTGTCTTTTGCTATGGAATAATTTACAAATTAATTTTGGCCTCTAGGTTTCTTGGCGGGAAATCTAACCTAATTAAATTTACTTACCAAATTTAACTTAATGTGTAAAATGCTAGTGTTTTACCCAGTGAATATCTGTAGTGCTGTACAAGTGTGGAGAAAGTGAAATACAACGATTCGGCAGCTCTTTTCGTCGTCTCCCAAGTAACTCAATAAAGCTTACAGTAACAATACTAGCGTGTTACTGTAGGCGGATTCATCATTCCATCTATCATTAATCATTTCATTCCTCATCAAAACTTGAAAATTTTACTTGACATTAGCAAAATACTTAAAGTTATTGCCATGATGGCAACACCCTCAGTAGAAAATAAAATCTTGGCTCAAAAGGACTTGTATCCAGAGCCGTAAAAACTTTTACAAAAAAAATCTTTGGCCTATTTCAGACAGACGGACGACCAGCGAAGGGTTTTCGGGTATTTTTGACATTTCAGAAACAACCTCTAAAAATGGCGCCAAAAAACATTTGGGGGTCGAAAATAAAAATTCCAGTTTAATTACAAAATGCTATTCATTTTAAAAATTACATGTTATACACAACGCGTACCTTCTCTGTAATGGCTTCCTCCAATGTTAATAATAATATATTTTAATAATAATAATCATACAAGGTAGGTTACTAAATTATTTTATACATGATTAGGCTGCCTTCACAACTTTAATACAAAAATTTACTGCTCAAAAGACTACTTTTATATATTTTAAAAATTTAATTATTTAAATTACTATACCAAGATACTTAAAAAAAATGGACAAACAAGCAGACGGTCCTAATGGTGAGTGATACCGCCGCCTATTGACACGACGACGCCCTTGATGTCTTACAACGACAACGCGTTGCTGATCTAGAGGTAAATATGTTACACCTCTCGTGTATCTTAACAAATGATCTAGAGAGCTGAATTTCACTTTGATATTTTTAAACATAGACGAGGAATAAGATCATTCTAAATTCAACCCTCGAGCGGATGAAAAAGGGATTGAGAGTGTCCGTCATTTCGAAAGAGCGAAATCGTAAAAACATTGTGTCATTTTTTTTAGTTTTTTATAGATGTAGAAGATTTTTGATTGCCACTTCATAAATGCCATCAGAAAAAAGTTTTCGATAATTAAGTTAAGAGATCAAACTAAAATTTTCTATCAAAATCACGATTCTTGTATGGTGATATTTAATTTTTAATTTATTTATGTTTTTAATATTTTTGTTATTACAGCGGCAACAGAAATAGACATTCTCTGAAAATTTCAAAACTAACAAATTTAAAGCTAAATCTTCATTTTTTGAACAGAAAATTTTTACAATCGTCATTTTATTATATATATATATTTAATTAAAAAATTAAAAAATATTACGTAAATGCCTCTCTCTTGCACTTGACATGAAAAATTATGAGTATTATTAAGAAAGATAATAATTACAAAATAATTATGGCTATGTACAGATTTCTTATTAAAATAAATTATATCAAATTAAAAAAAAGGAGTTTTTAATCCTAAATATATGCGTTAGACATTTAATATTAGAAATTGTAAAAACATGTTTTTTTCTTTCAAATGGCAACATTGACATAATGTTGCTTTACATAATGTTATTTCTTTTCACTGAATCCCTATGTAATAGGAGTAAGTATAAATACAGAATTTCTAACATCAAAAATACCACTAGCGCCTCTAGCGGTGTAAATTGAAACTTTTTGTTTAAAACTCATTTTAACAAATTATATTAAAACAATATCCGATACTGCGACGTAGTTTTCAATCAATATTTAAACAAATACCTATTCTTAATATTTAAGATAGGTAAATACATAATTTTAAAATTTCACATATATTTCTGTGTAATTTCAACACACACATACAATTTAATGCGTATACATTTTTTTATTACGTTCCCTAAAATCCAATTGGTGGATTTTTTCCCCCATAATTTTTACAAAAAAAAAAAAAACTTTCGAGACAAAATTGTTGATGGTCGATCAATTATTTTATAGATATATACAATCCCATGTGAAACTTCATTTGAAAAGTGACATCAATTTTAGATAGAGGCAGATATACATAGTTCTATTATAAACAGGTTTATCTTATTGACAGTTGGGACGTAGCTAGAATTATTATGTTGAAAAATTGTAATTTGTAGTAGAGAATATCGTATTTGAATATCGAAAAAAGCAACTACGGAGGTTTCTCGCCGGATTCTTCCCCGTAGAGATAGCATTCCGAACCGGCGGTAGAAAAAAAAATGACGATTTGAAAGTGCTTATTTTAAGTTCGAATAAAAAAACATTTTGACTTTGACTTTGAAGTAAACACACGTTAAAGCAGATACAACCTTATATAAAATGTTGGAAAAAATACTGACAAATATCACTTGTCAAAAGTACAAAAGTCCACTCATATCTTCGTTTTGGTGACATTTGGTGAGGAAATGTAATTGTCCATCTATAAAATATCAGATCGGTGAGTGAAATCCAGTTTTAGCAGATTTTTTTAAATTAAAATGCGACATCTATAGCATTTTTTTAAAATGATTTGCTGATTGCCTGTTTTAATTTATTATAAGGTAATTTTGATTAATTAAACTTTAAATTGGTTAGGTATTATTATTGTTCGTTACAAATCTATTATGTTTAGGCATTTTGCATAATGTCTAGACATTATGAATAATCGCCATAATGAAGTTTCGATGTAACATTTATTTTACATATCTATCCACATTTTTTTTTTATTTTTAGCACAGACAAGGTATTTTATTTTAATTTATAAAAATGTCAATTACAAACCAAATTGTTTATATTTACATTAAAATTTAAATAAAAACAGTCAATAAAAAATGACGAATTAAACGTGTTCATAAATAAATTAGAAAAATAAAAGTATTTTTTTTAAATCTAAAAATTAAAAACAAAATTAATTTAAAAAATGGCACATAATCTAATCAATTCCGTGATTTTATATTAAATTAATTATAAATTAAAAATATTAAAAAGATTTGTTGCTTGTTATGGCTTTAACAAATTTGCACTTTTTCTTCGCGTATATTTACGTCTCGGGTTCGAATCCCGGCCCGGGCAGGTATTTGTGTGATCAACGCAAACATTAGCTCTGAGCTCATGATTGTTTTCTATGTATATTTAACTATGTATTTATATACATACGCAAGTATATAGTTGTCTAGTACCCACAGTACAAGCCCGTGGCTTAGTTTACTTAGTAATTAATTTGAATTGTCACCAAGATATTCAAATTTAAAACGGATATAACGACCCGTTTTAACACGGACGCTATATCCGATAGTTATAGGAAGTATGTTTAGAGATTTATAAAGGAATCGACCGTTGAGTGGAAATAACCATGGTTGCATCGACCTGCATCATAGTGGCGGCAGATCCGCAACCTGTCACATGTTCTAAGATTATTATTTGGAGGGGAGGTGGGGGGTTAGGCAGTCCCTTAAGAACTAATGATACAAAACTAACGAACTAGTTTCAGAGAACTTTTCTGGGAAGGTTTGACCAAAGAAACCAAGCCTGAGAGGAACGTTAGACTCCTATCCTCAATCCTGGATCCGTCAGTCGTGCTGAATCTCATCGAAATCGGTTCATCTTATCTAATAAAAATACAAATACTACACATTGAATACATTCTAACAACCTATATACAATAACCTGTATTATTCCTTATATTGTATTGTTTTGAATGGAGACAAAAATAATTGCTGACAGATAAACAAAATGCTTTATAAATGAAACACCACTCAAATTTGTTCAGCCGTTGATTCTAAAACACCATACAAACGTACTATACAATTTCAAATTTAATCTACCATGAGTTTGAAGTAATTTTCCAACACATCAGAATAGATACAATGGGGGTGTGTAACATAATAACAACCACATCACGACACACACATTGACTCAGTCAGATTGATGCGTCTTGCAAATACAAAGCTCCTCCCCCGACGCAAATCGAACCCGGAACCTCTAGCAGTCGGCTGTTTACATCACTGCACCACATACTTCTGGCAGTCAACGTGTGTGTCGTGATGTGGTTTATTTATTAATGATATAATGTGACAGCCCTCTACGATCTGACATGTGTATCATATTCCGATTCAGATACAATATTGATAAACAAACATTTCATCCCTGCGGTTTCAGCATTAAAAACTGTCTACACTAAACAAAAATTACAACAAACGAAATGTATGTATGCGTGTCCGTACGTATGTACGTTTGGACAGATTTATTTAACACATAATTTTGAGTATAAATTACTACAGAATTAAAAAAAAAAGATTTCCTTACAACATTTCTATCGATAAACGAATATAATGACTAACGATATTGATTCTTATTCCTATAGTTTTTAGGAGCGATTATGGCGTCAAATAAAAAATAATTATTCAACGCTTTTTGTGTTATTTGGCAGTGCTTCCGTTGCTTCCCTACAGCTGAGTCCTGAAAAAAATAAGTTTGCAGTGTAAAATATATAAATTGTAATAGAAACAATTAAAATACAAGACAACGTGACAAATATGATGAACCTAGGAGTAAGTAAAAACAAAACAAATCCCACAACACCTAGCCCCGAGTGCCATTATTAATAATATGACTCGTGTAAGGGGCCTGATGTTCCTGAGCCACTGACCGTTATAGGAACAGCACGGGTCTGTCCCGCTGCGTGTCGGAGCCCGACGAGCGCGCCTCCAACGCGGCCGACGCGCCCGACCCGCTGGAGCCCGACCGCGCCTCGCCCTCCGCACGACCTGCGCCCGATGCACAAACACACTACATCAGCATATAAACAGATAACGCGATGGAACTCAATGCCAAAAAATGTACTCATATAAAATTTACTCGGAAAAAAAGTACAATTCTGACTAAGTACACTATTGGCGATGAAGTCTTGGATGAGTCCGGAACTACAAGAGACCTTGGTGTAGAAATCGATTCCAAACTTAATTTTCATAATCAATTCGATAGTGTTTTATCCAAAGCTTGGAAAACGCTAGGTTTTATTAAACGCATTTCTGGACACTTCCGTAAAACGAGTTCACTAATTACTCTCTATAATGCTTTCGTGTGCAGTACCCTCGAGTATGC
Organism: Choreutis nemorana; assembly: GCA_949316135.1. Taxonomy (NCBI): domain Eukaryota; kingdom Metazoa; phylum Arthropoda; class Insecta; order Lepidoptera; family Choreutidae; genus Choreutis; species Choreutis nemorana. The sequence goes on from OX438622.1 coordinate 564,331, forward strand.
TTCGATAGTTTGGAGTCCTTCGTATGTCACTCACAAAGCAAGATTCGAACGTGTGCAGAAAAACTTCACAAAGTTCCTTGCTTATAAAGACCGAAACTGTCCCTACCGAGCAGACTATAAGACCAGGTTGGCCCACTTCAACATGCTCTCCCTCGAGAGACGACGCGAGATTTGTGAGGTTGTGTCTTTGCATAAGATCATCCACGGGAATATGGTTTCACCTGCCCTATTAGACAAAATAAAAATGTCAGTTCCCAACAGGATCCCAAGGCACAAAATCACCAATCTCCTCGCTACCTCTTTCTCCAAAACAAACCTTGGACAACACGCCCCTCTTAATAGGATGATGATGAGCTATAATATGAGCGTGTCTTTGAACGGCGACATTGACATCTTCCACAGCACTGAGCATCAGATAAGGCGGCTTTTAATTAAAAATCCTGACTCTGATAACACTTAGCACAATTGTTTTAATCCTAGATATTTTTATTAATATTAATATTATTTGTCATAATTTTTTAGGATTCTATTTTTGTTTTTATTTTAAGTTTAATAGTTCATTTTTATTTCATATAAATTAGTAATTTGTAAATGTGTTTATTATATTGTCTTGTTACGCCTGCACCATTAATGGTGTGTGCATGTGGCGCGTACACTAGACTATGCACCCTTATAATAAAATATTGTATAGATTTATTTACACGCTGTTGATGTGCCAATTTCAATAAATAAATAAACCCACGCCGGAACCTGTCCTCATCATCAACGACTCTTAAAATCATGTCTAACAAATATAAAGCACATATAAGAAACAAGTTCCGAAGTCTTCCACCTTTTTATTTTTGTGTCAATTATTGATTAATAAAAAGGAGAATTTACCTACAGGGGCTTACAATGACCTTTTGAAAAACCATCCTGTTTCCAGGCGGTTCTTAAAGCTTGAAGAGTGAGACAAATCTGTGAAAATTAATGTACAGTTGAGCGCCGATTTACCGAATTATTGGTGTTCAGAAAACCGTTTCTTTTTATCAGGTAATCGAATAGTTGATTCACATTTAACGTAAAGCCATAATTTATCATTTTGTTCGTGTTATTCTACAGAGCACTATATGTTAATTTCTTCTGTCAAACCAATACGGCCTTACAAATGATTTAGTCGTTCACTAGTTTGAGGAAGATATTCGTGCAAGTAGGGTGTACGGATGACCGACGTTCGGATAATCGGTGCTCTACTGTAATTTGTAATGTGATTTTCTCTAATACGAACAAAGCTTTTCAATTTCTGCCCGACTCCAAACGATTATAGTAAGCATCCAGTTGACAAAAATAAATTTGATACTTATCATTCCCCCGGGTTGACTTGTTAATTTAGATTTATAATTCGTAATGAAAATAGATGTCATGAATTGATATTTTGTATTTATTTACCTGCTCTGATTAGCATTGAATTTTAAACTTAAAAACGATTTTGAATAATTATATAGCAGTCTTCAGTTTCATATCACTGTGTGTTACATGTTGGGTTCAAAAATTCTTGCCATTTATAAGTGGAAGGTCAAATATGAGTACAGCTGGTAGATCTACGTGCTATTAAGATGGCTTTGGCGTTTTGTCGTAAAAAACTTTAATGGAGCAAACAGTTTTATGGAAAAAAAGAAATTACAATGTAGAAAGCGGAACTATTCACTTGGACTTTTACTTTCTGACTAAACTAAAAATTGTTCTGTTTCACATTTGATCGGATTGAATAATGAAAGAATTTATAAATTAATAATTAAACAATAAAGGATATGACAGTACGAGATCGTCTGTGTTGGTGCCACCCTCCTTTACATTTAAGTGTCTTTTGCTATGGAATAATTTACAAATTAATTTTGGCCTCTAGGTTTCTTGGCGGGAAATCTAACCTAATTAAATTTACTTACCAAATTTAACTTAATGTGTAAAATGCTAGTGTTTTACCCAGTGAATATCTGTAGTGCTGTACAAGTGTGGAGAAAGTGAAATACAACGATTCGGCAGCTCTTTTCGTCGTCTCCCAAGTAACTCAATAAAGCTTACAGTAACAATACTAGCGTGTTACTGTAGGCGGATTCATCATTCCATCTATCATTAATCATTTCATTCCTCATCAAAACTTGAAAATTTTACTTGACATTAGCAAAATACTTAAAGTTATTGCCATGATGGCAACACCCTCAGTAGAAAATAAAATCTTGGCTCAAAAGGACTTGTATCCAGAGCCGTAAAAACTTTTACAAAAAAAATCTTTGGCCTATTTCAGACAGACGGACGACCAGCGAAGGGTTTTCGGGTATTTTTGACATTTCAGAAACAACCTCTAAAAATGGCGCCAAAAAACATTTGGGGGTCGAAAATAAAAATTCCAGTTTAATTACAAAATGCTATTCATTTTAAAAATTACATGTTATACACAACGCGTACCTTCTCTGTAATGGCTTCCTCCAATGTTAATAATAATATATTTTAATAATAATAATCATACAAGGTAGGTTACTAAATTATTTTATACATGATTAGGCTGCCTTCACAACTTTAATACAAAAATTTACTGCTCAAAAGACTACTTTTATATATTTTAAAAATTTAATTATTTAAATTACTATACCAAGATACTTAAAAAAAATGGACAAACAAGCAGACGGTCCTAATGGTGAGTGATACCGCCGCCTATTGACACGACGACGCCCTTGATGTCTTACAACGACAACGCGTTGCTGATCTAGAGGTAAATATGTTACACCTCTCGTGTATCTTAACAAATGATCTAGAGAGCTGAATTTCACTTTGATATTTTTAAACATAGACGAGGAATAAGATCATTCTAAATTCAACCCTCGAGCGGATGAAAAAGGGATTGAGAGTGTCCGTCATTTCGAAAGAGCGAAATCGTAAAAACATTGTGTCATTTTTTTTAGTTTTTTATAGATGTAGAAGATTTTTGATTGCCACTTCATAAATGCCATCAGAAAAAAGTTTTCGATAATTAAGTTAAGAGATCAAACTAAAATTTTCTATCAAAATCACGATTCTTGTATGGTGATATTTAATTTTTAATTTATTTATGTTTTTAATATTTTTGTTATTACAGCGGCAACAGAAATAGACATTCTCTGAAAATTTCAAAACTAACAAATTTAAAGCTAAATCTTCATTTTTTGAACAGAAAATTTTTACAATCGTCATTTTATTATATATATATATTTAATTAAAAAATTAAAAAATATTACGTAAATGCCTCTCTCTTGCACTTGACATGAAAAATTATGAGTATTATTAAGAAAGATAATAATTACAAAATAATTATGGCTATGTACAGATTTCTTATTAAAATAAATTATATCAAATTAAAAAAAAGGAGTTTTTAATCCTAAATATATGCGTTAGACATTTAATATTAGAAATTGTAAAAACATGTTTTTTTCTTTCAAATGGCAACATTGACATAATGTTGCTTTACATAATGTTATTTCTTTTCACTGAATCCCTATGTAATAGGAGTAAGTATAAATACAGAATTTCTAACATCAAAAATACCACTAGCGCCTCTAGCGGTGTAAATTGAAACTTTTTGTTTAAAACTCATTTTAACAAATTATATTAAAACAATATCCGATACTGCGACGTAGTTTTCAATCAATATTTAAACAAATACCTATTCTTAATATTTAAGATAGGTAAATACATAATTTTAAAATTTCACATATATTTCTGTGTAATTTCAACACACACATACAATTTAATGCGTATACATTTTTTTATTACGTTCCCTAAAATCCAATTGGTGGATTTTTTCCCCCATAATTTTTACAAAAAAAAAAAAAACTTTCGAGACAAAATTGTTGATGGTCGATCAATTATTTTATAGATATATACAATCCCATGTGAAACTTCATTTGAAAAGTGACATCAATTTTAGATAGAGGCAGATATACATAGTTCTATTATAAACAGGTTTATCTTATTGACAGTTGGGACGTAGCTAGAATTATTATGTTGAAAAATTGTAATTTGTAGTAGAGAATATCGTATTTGAATATCGAAAAAAGCAACTACGGAGGTTTCTCGCCGGATTCTTCCCCGTAGAGATAGCATTCCGAACCGGCGGTAGAAAAAAAAATGACGATTTGAAAGTGCTTATTTTAAGTTCGAATAAAAAAACATTTTGACTTTGACTTTGAAGTAAACACACGTTAAAGCAGATACAACCTTATATAAAATGTTGGAAAAAATACTGACAAATATCACTTGTCAAAAGTACAAAAGTCCACTCATATCTTCGTTTTGGTGACATTTGGTGAGGAAATGTAATTGTCCATCTATAAAATATCAGATCGGTGAGTGAAATCCAGTTTTAGCAGATTTTTTTAAATTAAAATGCGACATCTATAGCATTTTTTTAAAATGATTTGCTGATTGCCTGTTTTAATTTATTATAAGGTAATTTTGATTAATTAAACTTTAAATTGGTTAGGTATTATTATTGTTCGTTACAAATCTATTATGTTTAGGCATTTTGCATAATGTCTAGACATTATGAATAATCGCCATAATGAAGTTTCGATGTAACATTTATTTTACATATCTATCCACATTTTTTTTTTATTTTTAGCACAGACAAGGTATTTTATTTTAATTTATAAAAATGTCAATTACAAACCAAATTGTTTATATTTACATTAAAATTTAAATAAAAACAGTCAATAAAAAATGACGAATTAAACGTGTTCATAAATAAATTAGAAAAATAAAAGTATTTTTTTTAAATCTAAAAATTAAAAACAAAATTAATTTAAAAAATGGCACATAATCTAATCAATTCCGTGATTTTATATTAAATTAATTATAAATTAAAAATATTAAAAAGATTTGTTGCTTGTTATGGCTTTAACAAATTTGCACTTTTTCTTCGCGTATATTTACGTCTCGGGTTCGAATCCCGGCCCGGGCAGGTATTTGTGTGATCAACGCAAACATTAGCTCTGAGCTCATGATTGTTTTCTATGTATATTTAACTATGTATTTATATACATACGCAAGTATATAGTTGTCTAGTACCCACAGTACAAGCCCGTGGCTTAGTTTACTTAGTAATTAATTTGAATTGTCACCAAGATATTCAAATTTAAAACGGATATAACGACCCGTTTTAACACGGACGCTATATCCGATAGTTATAGGAAGTATGTTTAGAGATTTATAAAGGAATCGACCGTTGAGTGGAAATAACCATGGTTGCATCGACCTGCATCATAGTGGCGGCAGATCCGCAACCTGTCACATGTTCTAAGATTATTATTTGGAGGGGAGGTGGGGGGTTAGGCAGTCCCTTAAGAACTAATGATACAAAACTAACGAACTAGTTTCAGAGAACTTTTCTGGGAAGGTTTGACCAAAGAAACCAAGCCTGAGAGGAACGTTAGACTCCTATCCTCAATCCTGGATCCGTCAGTCGTGCTGAATCTCATCGAAATCGGTTCATCTTATCTAATAAAAATACAAATACTACACATTGAATACATTCTAACAACCTATATACAATAACCTGTATTATTCCTTATATTGTATTGTTTTGAATGGAGACAAAAATAATTGCTGACAGATAAACAAAATGCTTTATAAATGAAACACCACTCAAATTTGTTCAGCCGTTGATTCTAAAACACCATACAAACGTACTATACAATTTCAAATTTAATCTACCATGAGTTTGAAGTAATTTTCCAACACATCAGAATAGATACAATGGGGGTGTGTAACATAATAACAACCACATCACGACACACACATTGACTCAGTCAGATTGATGCGTCTTGCAAATACAAAGCTCCTCCCCCGACGCAAATCGAACCCGGAACCTCTAGCAGTCGGCTGTTTACATCACTGCACCACATACTTCTGGCAGTCAACGTGTGTGTCGTGATGTGGTTTATTTATTAATGATATAATGTGACAGCCCTCTACGATCTGACATGTGTATCATATTCCGATTCAGATACAATATTGATAAACAAACATTTCATCCCTGCGGTTTCAGCATTAAAAACTGTCTACACTAAACAAAAATTACAACAAACGAAATGTATGTATGCGTGTCCGTACGTATGTACGTTTGGACAGATTTATTTAACACATAATTTTGAGTATAAATTACTACAGAATTAAAAAAAAAAGATTTCCTTACAACATTTCTATCGATAAACGAATATAATGACTAACGATATTGATTCTTATTCCTATAGTTTTTAGGAGCGATTATGGCGTCAAATAAAAAATAATTATTCAACGCTTTTTGTGTTATTTGGCAGTGCTTCCGTTGCTTCCCTACAGCTGAGTCCTGAAAAAAATAAGTTTGCAGTGTAAAATATATAAATTGTAATAGAAACAATTAAAATACAAGACAACGTGACAAATATGATGAACCTAGGAGTAAGTAAAAACAAAACAAATCCCACAACACCTAGCCCCGAGTGCCATTATTAATAATATGACTCGTGTAAGGGGCCTGATGTTCCTGAGCCACTGACCGTTATAGGAACAGCACGGGTCTGTCCCGCTGCGTGTCGGAGCCCGACGAGCGCGCCTCCAACGCGGCCGACGCGCCCGACCCGCTGGAGCCCGACCGCGCCTCGCCCTCCGCACGACCTGCGCCCGATGCACAAACACACTACATCAGCATATAAACAGATAACGCGATGGAACTCAATGCCAAAAAATGTACTCATATAAAATTTACTCGGAAAAAAAGTACAATTCTGACTAAGTACACTATTGGCGATGAAGTCTTGGATGAGTCCGGAACTACAAGAGACCTTGGTGTAGAAATCGATTCCAAACTTAATTTTCATAATCAATTCGATAGTGTTTTATCCAAAGCTTGGAAAACGCTAGGTTTTATTAAACGCATTTCTGGACACTTCCGTAAAACGAGTTCACTAATTACTCTCTATAATGCTTTCGTGTGCAGTACCCTCGAGTATGCTTCGATAGTTTGGAGTCCTTCGTATGTCACTCACAAAGCAAGATTCGAACGTGTGCAGAAAAACTTCACAAAGTTCCTTGCTTATAAAGACCGAAACTGTCCCTACCGAGCAGACTATAAGACCAGGTTGGCCCACTTCAACATGCTCTCCCTCGAGAGACGACGCGAGATTTGTGAGGTTGTGTCTTTGCATAAGATCATCCACGGGAATATGGTTTCACCTGCCCTATTAGACAAAATAAAAATGTCAGTTCCCAACAGGATCCCAAGGCACAAAATCACCAATCTCCTCGCTACCTCTTTCTCCAAAACAAACCTTGGACAACACGCCCCTCTTAATAGGATGATGATGAGCTATAATATGAGCGTGTCTTTGAACGGCGACATTGACATCTTCCACAGCACTGAGCATCAGATAAGGCGGCTTTTAATTAAAAATCCTGACTCTGATAACACTTAGCACAATTGTTTTAATCCTAGATATTTTTATTAATATTAATATTATTTGTCATAATTTTTTAGGATTCTATTTTTGTTTTTATTTTAAGTTTAATAGTTCATTTTTATTTCATATAAATTAGTAATTTGTAAATGTGTTTATTATATTGTCTTGTTACGCCTGCACCATTAATGGTGTGTGCATGTGGCGCGTACACTAGACTATGCACCCTTATAATAAAATATTGTATAGATTTATTTACACGCTGTTGATGTGCCAATTTCAATAAATAAATAAACCCACGCCGGAACCTGTCCTCATCATCAACGACTCTTAAAATCATGTCTAACAAATATAAAGCACATATAAGAAACAAGTTCCGAAGTCTTCCACCTTTTTATTTTTGTGTCAATTATTGATTAATAAAAAGGAGAATTTACCTACAGGGGCTTACAATGACCTTTTGAAAAACCATCCTGTTTCCAGGCGGTTCTTAAAGCTTGAAGAGTGAGACAAATCTGTGAAAATTAATGTACAGTTGAGCGCCGATTTACCGAATTATTGGTGTTCAGAAAACCGTTTCTTTTTATCAGGTAATCGAATAGTTGATTCACATTTAACGTAAAGCCATAATTTATCATTTTGTTCGTGTTATTCTACAGAGCACTATATGTTAATTTCTTCTGTCAAACCAATACGGCCTTACAAATGATTTAGTCGTTCACTAGTTTGAGGAAGATATTCGTGCAAGTAGGGTGTACGGATGACCGACGTTCGGATAATCGGTGCTCTACTGTAATTTGTAATGTGATTTTCTCTAATACGAACAAAGCTTTTCAATTTCTGCCCGACTCCAAACGATTATAGTAAGCATCCAGTTGACAAAAATAAATTTGATACTTATCATTCCCCCGGGTTGACTTGTTAATTTAGATTTATAATTCGTAATGAAAATAGATGTCATGAATTGATATTTTGTATTTATTTACCTGCTCTGATTAGCATTGAATTTTAAACTTAAAAACGATTTTGAATAATTATATAGCAGTCTTCAGTTTCATATCACTGTGTGTTACATGTTGGGTTCAAAAATTCTTGCCATTTATAAGTGGAAGGTCAAATATGAGTACAGCTGGTAGATCTACGTGCTATTAAGATGGCTTTGGCGTTTTGTCGTAAAAAACTTTAATGGAGCAAACAGTTTTATGGAAAAAAAGAAATTACAATGTAGAAAGCGGAACTATTCACTTGGACTTTTACTTTCTGACTAAACTAAAAATTGTTCTGTTTCACATTTGATCGGATTGAATAATGAAAGAATTTATAAATTAATAATTAAACAATAAAGGATATGACAGTACGAGATCGTCTGTGTTGGTGCCACCCTCCTTTACATTTAAGTGTCTTTTGCTATGGAATAATTTACAAATTAATTTTGGCCTCTAGGTTTCTTGGCGGGAAATCTAACCTAATTAAATTTACTTACCAAATTTAACTTAATGTGTAAAATGCTAGTGTTTTACCCAGTGAATATCTGTAGTGCTGTACAAGTGTGGAGAAAGTGAAATACAACGATTCGGCAGCTCTTTTCGTCGTCTCCCAAGTAACTCAATAAAGCTTACAGTAACAATACTAGCGTGTTACTGTAGGCGGATTCATCATTCCATCTATCATTAATCATTTCATTCCTCATCAAAACTTGAAAATTTTACTTGACATTAGCAAAATACTTAAAGTTATTGCCATGATGGCAACACCCTCAGTAGAAAATAAAATCTTGGCTCAAAAGGACTTGTATCCAGAGCCGTAAAAACTTTTACAAAAAAAATCTTTGGCCTATTTCAGACAGACGGACGACCAGCGAAGGGTTTTCGGGTATTTTTGACATTTCAGAAACAACCTCTAAAAATGGCGCCAAAAAACATTTGGGGGTCGAAAATAAAAATTCCAGTTTAATTACAAAATGCTATTCATTTTAAAAATTACATGTTATACACAACGCGTACCTTCTCTGTAATGGCTTCCTCCAATGTTAATAATAATATATTTTAATAATAATAATCATACAAGGTAGGTTACTAAATTATTTTATACATGATTAGGCTGCCTTCACAACTTTAATACAAAAATTTACTGCTCAAAAGACTACTTTTATATATTTTAAAAATTTAATTATTTAAATTACTATACCAAGATACTTAAAAAAAATGGACAAACAAGCAGACGGTCCTAATGGTGAGTGATACCGCCGCCTATTGACACGACGACGCCCTTGATGTCTTACAACGACAACGCGTTGCTGATCTAGAGGTAAATATGTTACACCTCTCGTGTATCTTAACAAATGATCTAGAGAGCTGAATTTCACTTTGATATTTTTAAACATAGACGAGGAATAAGATCATTCTAAATTCAACCCTCGAGCGGATGAAAAAGGGATTGAGAGTGTCCGTCATTTCGAAAGAGCGAAATCGTAAAAACATTGTGTCATTTTTTTTAGTTTTTTATAGATGTAGAAGATTTTTGATTGCCACTTCATAAATGCCATCAGAAAAAAGTTTTCGATAATTAAGTTAAGAGATCAAACTAAAATTTTCTATCAAAATCACGATTCTTGTATGGTGATATTTAATTTTTAATTTATTTATGTTTTTAATATTTTTGTTATTACAGCGGCAACAGAAATAGACATTCTCTGAAAATTTCAAAACTAACAAATTTAAAGCTAAATCTTCATTTTTTGAACAGAAAATTTTTACAATCGTCATTTTATTATATATATATATTTAATTAAAAAATTAAAAAATATTACGTAAATGCCTCTCTCTTGCACTTGACATGAAAAATTATGAGTATTATTAAGAAAGATAATAATTACAAAATAATTATGGCTATGTACAGATTTCTTATTAAAATAAATTATATCAAATTAAAAAAAAGGAGTTTTTAATCCTAAATATATGCGTTAGACATTTAATATTAGAAATTGTAAAAACATGTTTTTTTCTTTCAAATGGCAACATTGACATAATGTTGCTTTACATAATGTTATTTCTTTTCACTGAATCCCTATGTAATAGGAGTAAGTATAAATACAGAATTTCTAACATCAAAAATACCACTAGCGCCTCTAGCGGTGTAAATTGAAACTTTTTGTTTAAAACTCATTTTAACAAATTATATTAAAACAATATCCGATACTGCGACGTAGTTTTCAATCAATATTTAAACAAATACCTATTCTTAATATTTAAGATAGGTAAATACATAATTTTAAAATTTCACATATATTTCTGTGTAATTTCAACACACACATACAATTTAATGCGTATACATTTTTTTATTACGTTCCCTAAAATCCAATTGGTGGATTTTTTCCCCCATAATTTTTACAAAAAAAAAAAAAACTTTCGAGACAAAATTGTTGATGGTCGATCAATTATTTTATAGATATATACAATCCCATGTGAAACTTCATTTGAAAAGTGACATCAATTTTAGATAGAGGCAGATATACATAGTTCTATTATAAACAGGTTTATCTTATTGACAGTTGGGACGTAGCTAGAATTATTATGTTGAAAAATTGTAATTTGTAGTAGAGAATATCGTATTTGAATATCGAAAAAAGCAACTACGGAGGTTTCTCGCCGGATTCTTCCCCGTAGAGATAGCATTCCGAACCGGCGGTAGAAAAAAAAATGACGATTTGAAAGTGCTTATTTTAAGTTCGAATAAAAAAACATTTTGACTTTGACTTTGAAGTAAACACACGTTAAAGCAGATACAACCTTATATAAAATGTTGGAAAAAATACTGACAAATATCACTTGTCAAAAGTACAAAAGTCCACTCATATCTTCGTTTTGGTGACATTTGGTGAGGAAATGTAATTGTCCATCTATAAAATATCAGATCGGTGAGTGAAATCCAGTTTTAGCAGATTTTTTTAAATTAAAATGCGACATCTATAGCATTTTTTTAAAATGATTTGCTGATTGCCTGTTTTAATTTATTATAAGGTAATTTTGATTAATTAAACTTTAAATTGGTTAGGTATTATTATTGTTCGTTACAAATCTATTATGTTTAGGCATTTTGCATAATGTCTAGACATTATGAATAATCGCCATAATGAAGTTTCGATGTAACATTTATTTTACATATCTATCCACATTTTTTTTTTATTTTTAGCACAGACAAGGTATTTTATTTTAATTTATAAAAATGTCAATTACAAACCAAATTGTTTATATTTACATTAAAATTTAAATAAAAACAGTCAATAAAAAATGACGAATTAAACGTGTTCATAAATAAATTAGAAAAATAAAAGTATTTTTTTTAAATCTAAAAATTAAAAACAAAATTAATTTAAAAAATGGCACATAATCTAATCAATTCCGTGATTTTATATTAAATTAATTATAAATTAAAAATATTAAAAAGATTTGTTGCTTGTTATGGCTTTAACAAATTTGCACTTTTTCTTCGCGTATATTTACGTCTCGGGTTCGAATCCCGGCCCGGGCAGGTATTTGTGTGATCAACGCAAACATTAGCTCTGAGCTCATGATTGTTTTCTATGTATATTTAACTATGTATTTATATACATACGCAAGTATATAGTTGTCTAGTACCCACAGTACAAGCCCGTGGCTTAGTTTACTTAGTAATTAATTTGAATTGTCACCAAGATATTCAAATTTAAAACGGATATAACGACCCGTTTTAACACGGACGCTATATCCGATAGTTATAGGAAGTATGTTTAGAGATTTATAAAGGAATCGACCGTTGAGTGGAAATAACCATGGTTGCATCGACCTGCATCATAGTGGCGGCAGATCCGCAACCTGTCACATGTTCTAAGATTATTATTTGGAGGGGAGGTGGGGGGTTAGGCAGTCCCTTAAGAACTAATGATACAAAACTAACGAACTAGTTTCAGAGAACTTTTCTGGGAAGGTTTGACCAAAGAAACCAAGCCTGAGAGGAACGTTAGACTCCTATCCTCAATCCTGGATCCGTCAGTCGTGCTGAATCTCATCGAAATCGGTTCATCTTATCTAATAAAAATACAAATACTACACATTGAATACATTCTAACAACCTATATACAATAACCTGTATTATTCCTTATATTGTATTGTTTTGAATGGAGACAAAAATAATTGCTGACAGATAAACAAAATGCTTTATAAATGAAACACCACTCAAATTTGTTCAGCCGTTGATTCTAAAACACCATACAAACGTACTATACAATTTCAAATTTAATCTACCATGAGTTTGAAGTAATTTTCCAACACATCAGAATAGATACAATGGGGGTGTGTAACATAATAACAACCACATCACGACACACACATTGACTCAGTCAGATTGATGCGTCTTGCAAATACAAAGCTCCTCCCCCGACGCAAATCGAACCCGGAACCTCTAGCAGTCGGCTGTTTACATCACTGCACCACATACTTCTGGCAGTCAACGTGTGTGTCGTGATGTGGTTTATTTATTAATGATATAATGTGACAGCCCTCTACGATCTGACATGTGTATCATATTCCGATTCAGATACAATATTGATAAACAAACATTTCATCCCTGCGGTTTCAGCATTAAAAACTGTCTACACTAAACAAAAATTACAACAAACGAAATGTATGTATGCGTGTCCGTACGTATGTACGTTTGGACAGATTTATTTAACACATAATTTTGAGTATAAATTACTACAGAATTAAAAAAAAAAGATTTCCTTACAACATTTCTATCGATAAACGAATATAATGACTAACGATATTGATTCTTATTCCTATAGTTTTTAGGAGCGATTATGGCGTCAAATAAAAAATAATTATTCAACGCTTTTTGTGTTATTTGGCAGTGCTTCCGTTGCTTCCCTACAGCTGAGTCCTGAAAAAAATAAGTTTGCAGTGTAAAATATATAAATTGTAATAGAAACAATTAAAATACAAGACAACGTGACAAATATGATGAACCTAGGAGTAAGTAAAAACAAAACAAATCCCACAACACCTAGCCCCGAGTGCCATTATTAATAATATGACTCGTGTAAGGGGCCTGATGTTCCTGAGCCACTGACCGTTATAGGAACAGCACGGGTCTGTCCCGCTGCGTGTCGGAGCCCGACGAGCGCGCCTCCAACGCGGCCGACGCGCCCGACCCGCTGGAGCCCGACCGCGCCTCGCCCTCCGCACGACCTGCGCCCGATGCACAAACACACTACATCAGCATATAAACAGATAACGCGATGGAACTCAATGCCAAAAAATGTACTCATATAAAATTTACTCGGAAAAAAAGTACAATTCTGACTAAGTACACTATTGGCGATGAAGTCTTGGATGAGTCCGGAACTACAAGAGACCTTGGTGTAGAAATCGATTCCAAACTTAATTTTCATAATCAATTCGATAGTGTTTTATCCAAAGCTTGGAAAACGCTAGGTTTTATTAAACGCATTTCTGGACACTTCCGTAAAACGAGTTCACTAATTACTCTCTATAATGCTTTCGTGTGCAGTACCCTCGAGTATGCTTCGATAGTTTGGAGTCCTTCGTATGTCACTCACAAAGCAAGATTCGAACGTGTGCAGAAAAACTTCACAAAGTTCCTTGCTTATAAAGACCGAAACTGTCCCTACCGAGCAGACTATAAGACCAGGTTGGCCCACTTCAACATGCTCTCCCTCGAGAGACGACGCGAGATTTGTGAGGTTGTGTCTTTGCATAAGATCATCCACGGGAATATGGTTTCACCTGCCCTATTAGACAAAATAAAAATGTCAGTTCCCAACAGGATCCCAAGGCACAAAATCACCAATCTCCTCGCTACCTCTTTCTCCAAAACAAACCTTGGACAACACGCCCCTCTTAATAGGATGATGATGAGCTATAATATGAGCGTGTCTTTGAACGGCGACATTGACATCTTCCACAGCACTGAGCATCAGATAAGGCGGCTTTTAATTAAAAATCCTGACTCTGATAACACTTAGCACAATTGTTTTAATCCTAGATATTTTTATTAATATTAATATTATTTGTCATAATTTTTTAGGATTCTATTTTTGTTTTTATTTTAAGTTTAATAGTTCATTTTTATTTCATATAAATTAGTAATTTGTAAATGTGTTTATTATATTGTCTTGTTACGCCTGCACCATTAATGGTGTGTGCATGTGGCGCGTACACTAGACTATGCACCCTTATAATAAAATATTGTATAGATTTATTTACACGCTGTTGATGTGCCAATTTCAATAAATAAATAAACCCACGCCGGAACCTGTCCTCATCATCAACGACTCTTAAAATCATGTCTAACAAATATAAAGCACATATAAGAAACAAGTTCCGAAGTCTTCCACCTTTTTATTTTTGTGTCAATTATTGATTAATAAAAAGGAGAATTTACCTACAGGGGCTTACAATGACCTTTTGAAAAACCATCCTGTTTCCAGGCGGTTCTTAAAGCTTGAAGAGTGAGACAAATCTGTGAAAATTAATGTACAGTTGAGCGCCGATTTACCGAATTATTGGTGTTCAGAAAACCGTTTCTTTTTATCAGGTAATCGAATAGTTGATTCACATTTAACGTAAAGCCATAATTTATCATTTTGTTCGTGTTATTCTACAGAGCACTATATGTTAATTTCTTCTGTCAAACCAATACGGCCTTACAAATGATTTAGTCGTTCACTAGTTTGAGGAAGATATTCGTGCAAGTAGGGTGTACGGATGACCGACGTTCGGATAATCGGTGCTCTACTGTAATTTGTAATGTGATTTTCTCTAATACGAACAAAGCTTTTCAATTTCTGCCCGACTCCAAACGATTATAGTAAGCATCCAGTTGACAAAAATAAATTTGATACTTATCATTCCCCCGGGTTGACTTGTTAATTTAGATTTATAATTCGTAATGAAAATAGATGTCATGAATTGATATTTTGTATTTATTTACCTGCTCTGATTAGCATTGAATTTTAAACTTAAAAACGATTTTGAATAATTATATAGCAGTCTTCAGTTTCATATCACTGTGTGTTACATGTTGGGTTCAAAAATTCTTGCCATTTATAAGTGGAAGGTCAAATATGAGTACAGCTGGTAGATCTACGTGCTATTAAGATGGCTTTGGCGTTTTGTCGTAAAAAACTTTAATGGAGCAAACAGTTTTATGGAAAAAAAGAAATTACAATGTAGAAAGCGGAACTATTCACTTGGACTTTTACTTTCTGACTAAACTAAAAATTGTTCTGTTTCACATTTGATCGGATTGAATAATGAAAGAATTTATAAATTAATAATTAAACAATAAAGGATATGACAGTACGAGATCGTCTGTGTTGGTGCCACCCTCCTTTACATTTAAGTGTCTTTTGCTATGGAATAATTTACAAATTAATTTTGGCCTCTAGGTTTCTTGGCGGGAAATCTAACCTAATTAAATTTACTTACCAAATTTAACTTAATGTGTAAAATGCTAGTGTTTTACCCAGTGAATATCTGTAGTGCTGTACAAGTGTGGAGAAAGTGAAATACAACGATTCGGCAGCTCTTTTCGTCGTCTCCCAAGTAACTCAATAAAGCTTACAGTAACAATACTAGCGTGTTACTGTAGGCGGATTCATCATTCCATCTATCATTAATCATTTCATTCCTCATCAAAACTTGAAAATTTTACTTGACATTAGCAAAATACTTAAAGTTATTGCCATGATGGCAACACCCTCAGTAGAAAATAAAATCTTGGCTCAAAAGGACTTGTATCCAGAGCCGTAAAAACTTTTACAAAAAAAATCTTTGGCCTATTTCAGACAGACGGACGACCAGCGAAGGGTTTTCGGGTATTTTTGACATTTCAGAAACAACCTCTAAAAATGGCGCCAAAAAACATTTGGGGGTCGAAAATAAAAATTCCAGTTTAATTACAAAATGCTATTCATTTTAAAAATTACATGTTATACACAACGCGTACCTTCTCTGTAATGGCTTCCTCCAATGTTAATAATAATATATTTTAATAATAATAATCATACAAGGTAGGTTACTAAATTATTTTATACATGATTAGGCTGCCTTCACAACTTTAATACAAAAATTTACTGCTCAAAAGACTACTTTTATATATTTTAAAAATTTAATTATTTAAATTACTATACCAAGATACTTAAAAAAAATGGACAAACAAGCAGACGGTCCTAATGGTGAGTGATACCGCCGCCTATTGACACGACGACGCCCTTGATGTCTTACAACGACAACGCGTTGCTGATCTAGAGGTAAATATGTTACACCTCTCGTGTATCTTAACAAATGATCTAGAGAGCTGAATTTCACTTTGATATTTTTAAACATAGACGAGGAATAAGATCATTCTAAATTCAACCCTCGAGCGGATGAAAAAGGGATTGAGAGTGTCCGTCATTTCGAAAGAGCGAAATCGTAAAAACATTGTGTCATTTTTTTTAGTTTTTTATAGATGTAGAAGATTTTTGATTGCCACTTCATAAATGCCATCAGAAAAAAGTTTTCGATAATTAAGTTAAGAGATCAAACTAAAATTTTCTATCAAAATCACGATTCTTGTATGGTGATATTTAATTTTTAATTTATTTATGTTTTTAATATTTTTGTTATTACAGCGGCAACAGAAATAGACATTCTCTGAAAATTTCAAAACTAACAAATTTAAAGCTAAATCTTCATTTTTTGAACAGAAAATTTTTACAATCGTCATTTTATTATATATATATATTTAATTAAAAAATTAAAAAATATAACGTAAATGCCTCTCTCTTGCACTTGACATGAAAAATTATGAGTATTATTAAGAAAGATAATAATTACAAAATAATTATGGCTATGTACAGATTTCTTATTAAAATAAATTATATCAAATTAAAAAAAAGGAGTTTTTAATCCTAAATATATGCGTTAGACATTTAATATTAGAAATTGTAAAAACATGTTTTTTTCTTTCAAATGGCAACATTGACATAATGTTGCTTTACATAATGTTATTTCTTTTCACTGAATCCCTATGTAATAGGAGTAAGTATAAATACAGAATTTCTAACATCAAAAATACCACTAGCGCCTCTAGCGGTGTAAATTGAAACTTTTTGTTTAAAACTCATTTTAACAAATTATATTAAAACAATATCCGATACTGCGACGTAGTTTTCAATCAATATTTAAACAAATACCTATTCTTAATATTTAAGATAGGTAAATACATAATTTTAAAATTTCACATATATTTCTGTGTAATTTCAACACACACATACAATTTAATGCGTATACATTTTTTTATTACGTTCCCTAAAATCCAATTGGTGGATTTTTTCCCCCATAATTTTTACAAAAAAAAAAAAAACTTTCGAGACAAAATTGTTGATGGTCGATCAATTATTTTATAGATATATACAATCCCATGTGAAACTTCATTTGAAAAGTGACATCAATTTTAGATAGAGGCAGATATACATAGTTCTATTATAAACAGGTTTATCTTATTGACAGTTGGGACGTAGCTAGAATTATTATGTTGAAAAATTGTAATTTGTAGTAGAGAATATCGTATTTGAATATCGAAAAAAGCAACTACGGAGGTTTCTCGCCGGATTCTTCCCCGTAGAGATAGCATTCCGAACCGGCGGTAGAAAAAAAAATGACGATTTGAAAGTGCTTATTTTAAGTTCGAATAAAAAAACATTTTGACTTTGACTTTGAAGTAAACACACGTTAAAGCAGATACAACCTTATATAAAATGTTGGAAAAAATACTGACAAATATCACTTGTCAAAAGTACAAAAGTCCACTCATATCTTCGTTTTGGTGACATTTGGTGAGGAAATGTAATTGTCCATCTATAAAATATCAGATCGGTGAGTGAAATCCAGTTTTAGCAGATTTTTTTAAATTAAAATGCGACATCTATAGCATTTTTTTAAAATGATTTGCTGATTGCCTGTTTTAATTTATTATAAGGTAATTTTGATTAATTAAACTTTAAATTGGTTAGGTATTATTATTGTTCGTTACAAATCTATTATGTTTAGGCATTTTGCATAATGTCTAGACATTATGAATAATCGCCATAATGAAGTTTCGATGTAACATTTATTTTACATATCTATCCACATTTTTTTTTTATTTTTAGCACAGACAAGGTATTTTATTTTAATTTATAAAAATGTCAATTACAAACCAAATTGTTTATATTTACATTAAAATTTAAATAAAAACAGTCAATAAAAAATGACGAATTAAACGTGTTCATAAATAAATTAAAAAAATAAAAGTATTTTTTTTAAATCTAAAAATTAAAAACAAAATTAATTTAAAAAATGGCACATAATCTAATCAATTCCGTGATTTTATATTAAATTAATTATAAATTAAAAATATTAAAAAGATTTGTTGCTTGTTATGGCTTTAACAAATTTGCACTTTTTCTTCGCGTATATTTACGTCTCGGGTTCGAATCCCGGCCCGGGCAGGTATTTGTGTGATCAACGCAAACATTAGCTCTGAGCTCATGATTGTTTTCTATGTATATTTAACTATGTATTTATATACATACGCAAGTATATAGTTGTCTAGTACCCACAGTACAAGCCCGTGGCTTAGTTTACTTAGTAATTAATTTGAATTGTCACCAAGATATTCAAATTTAAAACGGATATAACGACCCGTTTTAACACGGACGCTATATCCGATAGTTATAGGAAGTATGTTTAGAGATTTATAAAGGAATCGACCGTTGAGTGGAAATAACCATGGTTGCATCGACCTGCATCATAGTGGCGGCAGATCCGCAACCTGTCACATGTTCTAAGATTATTATTTGGAGGGGAGGTGGGGGGTTAGGCAGTCCCTTAAGAACTAATGATACAAAACTAACGAACTAGTTTCAGAGAACTTTTCTGGGAAGGTTTGACCAAAGAAACCAAGCCTGAGAGGAACGTTAGACTCCTATCCTCAATCCTGGATCCGTCAGTCGTGCTGAATCTCATCGAAATCGGTTCATCTTATCTAATAAAAATACAAATACTACACATTGAATACATTCTAACAACCTATATACAATAACCTGTATTATTCCTTATATTGTATTGTTTTGAATGGAGACAAAAATAATTGCTGACAGATAAACAAAATGCTTTATAAATGAAACACCACTCAAATTTGTTCAGCCGTTGATTCTAAAACACCATACAAACGTACTATACAATTTCAAATTTAATCTACCATGAGTTTGAAGTAATTTTCCAACACATCAGAATAGATACAATGGGGGTGTGTAACATAATAACAACCACATCACGACACACACATTGACTCAGTCAGATTGATGCGTCTTGCAAATACAAAGCTCCTCCCCCGACGCAAATCGAACCCGGAACCTCTAGCAGTCGGCTGTTTACATCACTGCACCACATACTTCTGGCAGTCAACGTGTGTGTCGTGATGTGGTTTATTTATTAATGATATAATGTGACAGCCCTCTACGATCTGACATGTGTATCATATTCCGATTCAGATACAATATTGATAAACAAACATTTCATCCCTGCGGTTTCAGCATTAAAAACTGTCTACACTAAACAAAAATTACAACAAACGAAATGTATGTATGCGTGTCCGTACGTATGTACGTTTGGACAGATTTATTTAACACATAATTTTGAGTATAAATTACTACAGAATTAAAAAAAAAAGATTTCCTTACAACATTTCTATCGATAAACGAATATAATGACTAACGATATTGATTCTTATTCCTATAGTTTTTAGGAGCGATTATGGCGTCAAATAAAAAATAATTATTCAACGCTTTTTGTGTTATTTGGCAGTGCTTCCGTTGCTTCCCTACAGCTGAGTCCTGAAAAAAATAAGTTTGCAGTGTAAAATATATAAATTGTAATAGAAACAATTAAAATACAAGACAACGTGACAAATATGATGAACCTAGGAGTAAGTAAAAACAAAACAAATCCCACAACACCTAGCCCCGAGTGCCATTATTAATAATATGACTCGTGTAAGGGGCCTGATGTTCCTGAGCCACTGACCGTTATAGGAACAGCACGGGTCTGTCCCGCTGCGTGTCGGAGCCCGACGAGCGCGCCTCCAACGCGGCCGACGCGCCCGACCCGCTGGAGCCCGACCGCGCCTCGCCCTCCGCACGACCTGCGCCCGATGCACAAACACACTACATCAGCATATAAACAGATAACGCGATGGAACTCAATGCCAAAAAATGTACTCATATAAAATTTACTCGGAAAAAAAGTACAATTCTGACTAAGTACACTATTGGCGATGAAGTCTTGGATGAGTCCGGAACTACAAGAGACCTTGGTGTAGAAATCGATTCCAAACTTAATTTTCATAATCAATTCGATAGTGTTTTATCCAAAGCTTGGAAAACGCTAGGTTTTATTAAACGCATTTCTGGACACTTCCGTAAAACGAGTTCACTAATTACTCTCTATAATGCTTTCGTGTGCAGTACCCTCGAGTATGCTTCGATAGTTTGGAGTCCTTCGTATGTCACTCACAAAGCAAGATTCGAACGTGTGCAGAAAAACTTCACAAAGTTCCTTGCTTATAAAGACCGAAACTGTCCCTACCGAGCAGACTATAAGACCAGGTTGGCCCACTTCAACATGCTCTCCCTCGAGAGACGACGCGAGATTTGTGAGGTTGTGTCTTTGCATAAGATCATCCACGGGAATATGGTTTCACCTGCCCTATTAGACAAAATAAAAATGTCAGTTCCCAACAGGATCCCAAGGCACAAAATCACCAATCTCCTCGCTACCTCTTTCTCCAAAACAAACCTTGGACAACACGCCCCTCTTAATAGGATGATGATGAGCTATAATATGAGCGTGTCTTTGAACGGCGACATTGACATCTTCCACAGCACTGAGCATCAGATAAGGCGGCTTTTAATTAAAAATCCTGACTCTGATAACACTTAGCACAATTGTTTTAATCCTAGATATTTTTATTAATATTAATATTATTTGTCATAATTTTTTAGGATTCTATTTTTGTTTTTATTTTAAGTTTAATAGTTCATTTTTATTTCATATAAATTAGTAATTTGTAAATGTGTTTATTATATTGTCTTGTTACGCCTGCACCATTAATGGTGTGTGCATGTGGCGCGTACACTAGACTATGCACCCTTATAATAAAATATTGTATAGATTTATTTACACGCTGTTGATGTGCCAATTTCAATAAATAAATAAACCCACGCCGGAACCTGTCCTCATCATCAACGACTCTTAAAATCATGTCTAACAAATATAAAGCACATATAAGAAACAAGTTCCGAAGTCTTCCACCTTTTTATTTTTGTGTCAATTATTGATTAATAAAAAGGAGAATTTACCTACAGGGGCTTACAATGACCTTTTGAAAAACCATCCTGTTTCCAGGCGGTTCTTAAAGCTTGAAGAGTGAGACAAATCTGTGAAAATTAATGTACAGTTGAGCGCCGATTTACCGAATTATTGGTGTTCAGAAAACCGTTTCTTTTTATCAGGTAATCGAATAGTTGATTCACATTTAACGTAAAGCCATAATTTATCATTTTGTTCGTGTTATTCTACAGAGCACTATATGTTAATTTCTTCTGTCAAACCAATACGGCCTTACAAATGATTTAGTCGTTCACTAGTTTGAGGAAGATATTCGTGCAAGTAGGGTGTACGGATGACCGACGTTCGGATAATCGGTGCTCTACTGTAATTTGTAATGTGATTTTCTCTAATACGAACAAAGCTTTTCAATTTCTGCCCGACTCCAAACGATTATAGTAAGCATCCAGTTGACAAAAATAAATTTGATACTTATCATTCCCCCGGGTTGACTTGTTAATTTAGATTTATAATTCGTAATGAAAATAGATGTCATGAATTGATATTTTGTATTTATTTACCTGCTCTGATTAGCATTGAATTTTAAACTTAAAAACGATTTTGAATAATTATATAGCAGTCTTCAGTTTCATATCACTGTGTGTTACATGTTGGGTTCAAAAATTCTTGCCATTTATAAGTGGAAGGTCAAATATGAGTACAGCTGGTAGATCTACGTGCTATTAAGATGGCTTTGGCGTTTTGTCGTAAAAAACTTTAATGGAGCAAACAGTTTTATGGAAAAAAAGAAATTACAATGTAGAAAGCGGAACTATTCACTTGGACTTTTACTTTCTGACTAAACTAAAAATTGTTCTGTTTCACATTTGATCGGATTGAATAATGAAAGAATTTATAAATTAATAATTAAACAATAAAGGATATGACAGTACGAGATCGTCTGTGTTGGTGCCACCCTCCTTTACATTTAAGTGTCTTTTGCTATGGAATAATTTACAAATTAATTTTGGCCTCTAGGTTTCTTGGCGGGAAATCTAACCTAATTAAATTTACTTACCAAATTTAACTTAATGTGTAAAATGCTAGTGTTTTACCCAGTGAATATCTGTAGTGCTGTACAAGTGTGGAGAAAGTGAAATACAACGATTCGGCAGCTCTTTTCGTCGTCTCCCAAGTAACTCAATAAAGCTTACAGTAACAATACTAGCGTGTTACTGTAGGCGGATTCATCATTCCATCTATCATTAATCATTTCATTCCTCATCAAAACTTGAAAATTTTACTTGACATTAGCAAAATACTTAAAGTTATTGCCATGATGGCAACACCCTCAGTAGAAAATAAAATCTTGGCTCAAAAGGACTTGTATCCAGAGCCGTAAAAACTTTTACAAAAAAAATCTTTGGCCTATTTCAGACAGACGGACGACCAGCGAAGGGTTTTCGGGTATTTTTGACATTTCAGAAACAACCTCTAAAAATGGCGCCAAAAAACATTTGGGGGTCGAAAATAAAAATTCCAGTTTAATTACAAAATGCTATTCATTTTAAAAATTACATGTTATACACAACGCGTACCTTCTCTGTAATGGCTTCCTCCAATGTTAATAATAATATATTTTAATAATAATAATCATACAAGGTAGGTTACTAAATTATTTTATACATGATTAGGCTGCCTTCACAACTTTAATACAAAAATTTACTGCTCAAAAGACTACTTTTATATATTTTAAAAATTTAATTATTTAAATTACTATACCAAGATACTTAAAAAAAATGGACAAACAAGCAGACGGTCCTAATGGTGAGTGATACCGCCGCCTATTGACACGACGACGCCCTTGATGTCTTACAACGACAACGCGTTGCTGATCTAGAGGTAAATATGTTACACCTCTCGTGTATCTTAACAAATGATCTAGAGAGCTGAATTTCACTTTGATATTTTTAAACATAGACGAGGAATAAGATCATTCTAAATTCAACCCTCGAGCGGATGAAAAAGGGATTGAGAGTGTCCGTCATTTCGAAAGAGCGAAATCGTAAAAACATTGTGTCATTTTTTTTAGTTTTTATAGATGTAGAAGATTTTTGATTGCCACTTCATAAATGCCATCAGAAAAAAGTTTTCGATAATTAAGTTAAGAGATCAAACTAAAATTTTCTATCAAAATCACGATTCTTGTATGGTGATATTTAATTTTTAATTTATTTATGTTTTTAATATTTTTGTTATTACAGCGGCAACAGAAATAGACATTCTCTGAAAATTTCAAAACTAACAAATTTAAAGCTAAATCTTCATTTTTTGAACAGAAAATTTTTACAATCGTCATTTTATTATATATATATATTTAATTAAAAAATTAAAAAATATAACGTAAATGCCTCTCTCTTGCACTTGACATGAAAAATTATGAGTATTATTAAGAAAGATAATAATTACAAAATAATTATGGCTATGTACAGATTTCTTATTAAAATAAATTATATCAAATTAAAAAAAAGGAGTTTTTAATCCTAAATATATGCGTTAGACATTTAATATTAGAAATTGTAAAAACATGTTTTTTTCTTTCAAATGGCAACATTGACATAATGTTGCTTTACATAATGTTATTTCTTTTCACTGAATCCCTATGTAATAGGAGTAAGTATAAATACAGAATTTCTAACATCAAAAATACCACTAGCGCCTCTAGCGGTGTAAATTGAAACTTTTTGTTTAAAACTCATTTTAACAAATTATATTGAAACAATATCCGATACTGCGACGTAGTTTTCAATCAATATTTAAACAAATACCTATTCTTAATATTTAAGATAGGTAAATACATAATTTTAAAATTTTACATATATTTCTGTGTAATTTCAACACACACATACAATTTAATGCGTATACATTTTTTTATTACGTTCCCTAAAATCCAATTGGTGGATTTTTTCCCCCATAATTTTTACAAAAAAAAAAAAACTTTCGAGACAAAATTGTTGATGGTCGATCAATTATTTTATAGATATATACAATCCCATGTGAAACTTCATTTGAAAAGTGACATCAATTTTAGATAGAGGCAGATATACATAGTTCTATTATAAACAGGTTTATCTTATTGACAGTTGGGACGTAGCTAGAATTATTATGTTGAAAAATTGTAATTTGTAGTAGAGAATATCGTATTTGAATATCGAAAAAAGCAACTACGGAGGTTTCTCGCCGGATTCCTCCCCGTACAGATAGCATTCCGAACCGGCGGTAGTAAAAAAAATGACGATTTGAAAGTGGTTATTTTAAGTTCGAATAAAAAAACATTTTGACTTTGACTTTGAAGTAAACACACGTTAAAGCAGATACAACCTTATATAAAATGTTGGAAAAAATACTGACAAATATCACTTGTCAAAAGTACAAAAGTCCACTCATTTCTTCGTTTTGGTGACATTTGGTGAGGAAATGTAATTGTCCATCTATAAAATATCAGATCGGTGAGTGAAATCCAGTTTTAGCAGATTTTTTTAATTAAAAAGCGACATCTATTGCCCTTTTTTTTTAATGATTTGCTGATTGCCTGTTTTAATTTATTATAAGGTAATTTTGATTATTTAAACTTTAAATTGGTTAGGTATTATTATTGTTCGTTACAAATCTATTATGTTTAGGCATTTTGCATAATGTCTAGACATTATGAATAATCGCCATAATGAAGTTTCGATGTAACATTTATTTTACATATCTATCCACATTTTTTTTTTATTTTTAGCACAGACAAGTTATTTTATTTTAATTTATAAAAATGTCAATTACAAACCAAATTGTTTATATTTACATTAAAATTTAAATAAAAACAGTCAATAAAAAATGACGAATTAAACGTGTTCATAAATAAATTAGAAAAATAAAAGTATTTTTTTTTAATCTAAAAATTAAAAACAAAATTAATTTAAAAAATGGCACATAATCTAATCAATTCCGTGATTTTATATTAAATTAATTATAAATTAAAAATATTAAAAAGATTTGTTGCTTGTTATGGCTTTAACAAATTTGCACTTTTTCTTCGCGTATATTTACGTCTCGGGTTCGAATCCCGGCCCGGGCAGGTATTTGTGTGATCAACGCAAACATTAGCTCTGAGCTCATGATTGTTTTCTATGTATATTTAACTATGTATTTATATACATACGCAAGTATATAGTTGTCTAGTACCCACAGTACAAGCCCGTGGCTTAGTTTACTTAGTAATTAATTTGAATTGTCACCAAGATATTCAAATTTAAAACGGATATAACGACCCGTTTTAACACGGACGCTATATCCGATAGTTATAGGAAGTATGTTTAGAGATTTATAAAGGAATCGACCGTTGAGTGGAAATAACCATGGTTGCATCGACCTGCATCATAGTGGCGGCAGATCCGCAACCTGTCACATGTTCTAAGATTATTATTTGGAGGGGAGGTGGGGGGTTAGGCAGTCCCTTAAGAACTAATGATACAAAACTAACGAACTAGTTTCAGAGAACTTTTCTGGGAAGGTTTGACCAAAGAAACCAAGCCTGAGAGGAACGTTAGACTCCTATCCTCAATCCTGGATCCGTCAGTCGTGCTGAATCTCATCGAAATCGGTTCATCTTATCTAATAAAAATACAAATACTACACATTGAATACATTCTAACAACCTATATACAATAACCTGTATTATTCCTTATATTGTATTGTTTTGAATGGAGACAAAAATAATTGCTGACAGATAAACAAAATGCTTTATAAATGAAACACCACTCAAATTTGTTCAGCCGTTGATTCTAAAACACCATACAAACGTACTATACAATTTCAAATTTAATCTACCATGAGTTTGAAGTAATTTTCCAACACATCAGAATAGATACAATGGGGGTGTGTAACATAATAACAACCACATCACGACACACACATTGACTCAGTCAGATTGATGCGTCTTGCAAATACAAAGCTCCTCCCCCGACGCAAATCGAACCCGGAACCTCTAGCAGTCGGCTGTTTACATCACTGCACCACATACTTCTGGCAGTCAACGTGTGTGTCGTGATGTGGTTTATTTATTAATGATATAATGTGACAGCCCTCTACGATCTGACATGTGTATCATATTCCGATTCAGATACAATATTGATAAACAAACATTTCATCCCTGCGGTTTCAGCATTAAAAACTGTCTACACTAAACAAAAATTACAACAAACGAAATGTATGTATGCGTGTCCGTACGTATGTACGTTTGGACAGATTTATTTAACACATAATTTTGAGTATAAATTACTACAGAATTAAAAAAAAAAGATTTCCTTACAACATTTCTATCGATAAACGAATATAATGACTAACGATATTGATTCTTATTCCTATAGTTTTTAGGAGCGATTATGGCGTCAAATAAAAAATAATTATTCAACGCTTTTTGTGTTATTTGGCAGTGCTTCCGTTGCTTCCCTACAGCTGAGTCCTGAAAAAAATAAGTTTGCAGTGTAAAATATATAAATTGTAATAGAAACAATTAAAATACAAGACAACGTGACAAATATGATGAACCTAGGAGTAAGTAAAAACAAAACAAATCCCACAACACCTAGCCCCGAGTGCCATTATTAATAATATGACTCGTGTAAGGGGCCTGATGTTCCTGAGCCACTGACCGTTATAGGAACAGCACGGGTCTGTCCCGCTGCGTGTCGGAGCCCGACGAGCGCGCCTCCAACGCGGCCGACGCGCCCGACCCGCTGGAGCCCGACCGCGCCTCGCCCTCCGCGCGACCTGCGCCCGATGCACAAACACACTACATCAGCATATAAACCCACGCCCTCACCTGTCCTCATCATCAACCACTCTTAAAATCATATCTAACAAATATAAAGCACATATAAGAAACAAGTTCCGAAGTCTTCCACCTTTTTATTTTTATGTCAATTATTGATTAATAAAAAGAAGACTTTACCTACGGGGGCTTACTATGACCTTTTGAAAAACCATCCTGTTTCCAGGCGGTTCTTAAAGCTTGAAGAGTGAGACAAATCTGTGAAAATTAATGTACAGTTGAGCGCCGATTTACCGAATTATTGGTGTTCAGAAAACCGTTTCTTTTTATCAGGTAATCGAATAGTTGATTCACATTAAACGTAAAGCCATAATTTATCATTTTGTTCGTGTTATTCTACAGAGCACTATATGTTAATTTCTTCTGTCAAACCAATACGGCCTTACAAATGATTTAGTCGTTCACTAGTTTGAGGAAGATATTCGTGCAAGTAGGGTGTACGGATGACCGACGTTCGGATAATCGGTGCTCTACTGTAATTTGTAATGTGATTTTCTCTAATACGAACAAAGCTTTTCAATTTCTGCCCGACTCCAAACGATTATAGTAAGCATCCAGTTGACAAAAATAAATTTGATACTTATCATTCCCCCGGGTTGACTTGTTAATTTAGATTTATAATTCGTAATGAAAATAGATGTCATGAATTGATATTTTGTATTTATTTACCTGCTCTGATTAGCATTGAATTTTAAACTTAAAAACGATTTTGAATAATTATATAGCAGTCTTCAGTTTCA
This sequence comes from Choreutis nemorana, assembly GCA_949316135.1. Taxonomy (NCBI): domain Eukaryota; kingdom Metazoa; phylum Arthropoda; class Insecta; order Lepidoptera; family Choreutidae; genus Choreutis; species Choreutis nemorana. The sequence goes on from OX438622.1 coordinate 592,805, forward strand.
TATCACTGTGTGTTACATGTTGGGTTCAAAAATTCTTGCCATTTATAAGTGGAAGGTCAAATATGAGTACAGCTGGTAGATCTACGTGCTATTAAGATGGCTTTGGCGTTTTGTCGTAAAAAACTTTAATGGAGCAAACAGTTTTATGGAAAAAAAGAAATTACAATGTAGAAAGCGGAACTATTCACTTGGACTTTTACTTTCTGACTAAACTAAAAATTGTTCTATTTCACATTTGATCGGATTGAATAATGAAAGAATTTATAAATTAATAATTAAACAATAAAGGATATGACAGTACGAGATCGTCTGTGTTGGTGCCACCCTCCTTTACATTTAAGTGTCTTTTGCTATGGAATAATTTACAAATTAATTTTGGCCTCTAGGTTTCTTGGCGGGAAATCTAACCTAATTAAATTTACTTACCAAATTTAACTTAATGTGTAAAATGCTAGTGTTTTACCCAGTGAATATCTGTAGTGCTGTACAAGTGTGGAGAAAGTGAAATACAACGATTCGGCAGCTCTTTTCGTCGTCTCCCAAGTAACTCAATAAAGCTTACAGTAACAATACTAGCGTGTTACTGTAGGCGGATTCATCATTCCATCTATCATTAATCATTTCATTCCTCATCAAAACTTGAAAATTTTACTTGACATTAGCAAAATACTTAAAGTTATTGCCATGATGGCAACACCCTCAGTAGAAAATAAAATCTTGGCTCAAAAGGACTTGTATCCAGAGCCGTAAAAACTTTTACAAAAAAAATCTTTGCCCTATTTCAGACAGACGGACGACCAGCGAAGGGTTTTCGGGTATTTTTGACATTTCAGAAACAACCTCTAAAAATGGCGCCAAAAAACATTTGGGGGTCGAAAATAAAAATTCCAGTTTAATTACAAAATGCTATTCATTTTAAAAATTACATGTTATACACAACGCGTACCTTCTCTGTAATGGCTTCCTCCAATGTTAATAATAATATATTTTAATAATAATAATCATACAAGGTAGGTTACTAAATTATTTTATACATGATTAGGCTGCCTTCACAACTTTAATACAAAAATTTACTGCTCAAAAGACTACTTTTATATATTTTAAAAATTTAATTATTTAAATTACTATACCAAGATACTTAAAAAAAATGGACAAACAAGCAGACGGTCCTAATGGTGAGTGATACCGCCGCCTATTGACACGACGACGCCCTTGATGTCTTACAACGACAACGCGTTGCTGATCTAGAGGTAAATATGTTACACCTCTCGTGTATCTTAACAAATGATCTAGAGAGCTGAATTTCACTTTGATATTTTTAAACATAGACGAGGAATAAGATCATTCTAAATTCAACCCTCGAGCGGATGAAAAAGGGATTGAGAGTGTCCGTCATTTCGAAAGAGCGAAATCGTAAAAACATTGTGTCATTTTTTTTAGTTTTTTATAGATGTAGAAGATTTTTGATTGCCACTTCATAAATGCCATCAGAAAAAAGTTTTCGATAATTAAGTTAAGAGATCAAACTAAAATTTTCTATCAAAATCACGATTCTTGTATGGTGATATTTAATTTTTAATTTATTTATGTTTTTAATATTTTTGTTATTACAGCGGCAACAGAAATAGACATTCTCTGAAAATTTCAAAACTAACAAATTTAAAGCTAAATCTTCATTTTTTGAACAGAAAATTTTTACAATCGTCATTTTATTATATATATATATTTAATTAAAAAATTAAAAAATATAACGTAAATGCCTCTCTCTTGCACTTGACATGAAAAATTATGAGTATTATTAAGAAAGATAATAATTACAAAATAATTATGGCTATGTACAGATTTCTTATTAAAATAAATTATATCAAATTAAAAAAAGGAGTTTTTAATCCTAAATATATGCGTTAGACATTTAATATTAGAAATTGTAAAAACATGTTTTTTTCTTTCAAATGGCAACATTGACATAATGTTGCTTTACATAATGTTATTTCTTTTCACTGAATCCCTATGTAATAGGAGTAAGTATAAATACAGAATTTCTAACATCAAAAATACCACTAGCGCCTCTAGCGGTGTAAATTGAAACTTTTTGTTTAAAACTCATTTTAACAAATTATATTGAAACAATATCCGATACTGCGACGTAGTTTTCAATCAATATTTAAACAAATACCTATTCTTAATATTTAAGATAGGTAAATACATAATTTTAAAATTTTACATATATTTCTGTGTAATTTCAACACACACATACAATTTAATGCGTATACATTTTTTTATTACGTTCCCTAAAATCCAATTGGTGGATTTTTTCCCCCATAATTTTTACAAAAAAAAAAAAACTTTCGAGACAAAATTGTTGATGGTCGATCAATTATTTTATAGATATATACAATCCCATGTGAAACTTCATTTGAAAAGTGACATCAATTTTAGATAGAGGCAGATATACATAGTTCTATTATAAACAGGTTTATCTTATTGACAGTTGGGACGTAGCTAGAATTATTATGTTGAAAAATTGTAATTTGTAGTAGAGAATATCGTATTTGAATATCGAAAAAAGCAACTACGGAGGTTTCTCGCCGGATTCCTCCCCGTACAGATAGCATTCCGAACCGGCGGTAGTAAAAAAAATGACGATTTGAAAGTGGTTATTTTAAGTTCGAATAAAAAAACATTTTGACTTTGACTTTGAAGTAAACACACGTTAAAGCAGATACAACCTTATATAAAATGTTGGAAAAAATACTGACAAATATCACTTGTCAAAAGTACAAAAGTCCACTCATTTCTTCGTTTTGGTGACATTTGGTGAGGAAATGTAATTGTCCATCTATAAAATATCAGATCGGTGAGTGAAATCCAGTTTTAGCAGATTTTTTTAATTAAAAAGCGACATCTATTGCCCTTTTTTTTTAATGATTTGCTGATTGCCTGTTTTAATTTATTATAAGGTAATTTTGATTATTTAAACTTTAAATTGGTTAGGTATTATTATTGTTCGTTACAAATCTATTATGTTTAGGCATTTTGCATAATGTCTAGACATTATGAATAATCGCCATAATGAAGTTTCGATGTAACATTTATTTTACATATCTATCCACATTTTTTTTTTATTTTTAGCACAGACAAGTTATTTTATTTTAATTTATAAAAATGTCAATTACAAACCAAATTGTTTATATTTACATTAAAATTTAAATAAAAACAGTCAATAAAAAATGACGAATTAAACGTGTTCATAAATAAATTAGAAAAATAAAAGTATTTTTTTTTAATCTAAAAATTAAAAACAAAATTAATTTAAAAAATGGCACATAATCTAATCAATTCCGTGATTTTATATTAAATTAATTATAAATTAAAAATATTAAAAAGATTTGTTGCTTGTTATGGCTTTAACAAATTTGCACTTTTTCTTCGCGTATATTTACGTCTCGGGTTCGAATCCCGGCCCGGGCAGGTATTTGTGTGATCAACGCAAACATTAGCTCTGAGCTCATGATTGTTTTCTATGTATATTTAACTATGTATTTATATACATACGCAAGTATATAGTTGTCTAGTACCCACAGTACAAGCCCGTGGCTTAGTTTACTTAGTAATTAATTTGAATTGTCACCAAGATATTCAAATTTAAAACGGATATAACGACCCGTTTTAACACGGACGCTATATCCGATAGTTATAGGAAGTATGTTTAGAGATTTATAAAGGAATCGACCGTTGAGTGGAAATAACCATGGTTGCATCGACCTGCATCATAGTGGCGGCAGATCCGCAACCTGTCACATGTTCTAAGATTATTATTTGGAGGGGAGGTGGGGGGTTAGGCAGTCCCTTAAGAACTAATGATACAAAACTAACGAACTAGTTTCAGAGAACTTTTCTGGGAAGGTTTGACCAAAGAAACCAAGCCTGAGAGGAACGTTAGACTCCTATCCTCCCCCCCATCCTGGATCCGTCAGTCGTGCTGAATCTCATCGAAATCGGTTCATCTTATCTAATAAAAATACAAATACTACACATTGAATACATTCTAACAACCTATATACAATAACCTGTATTATTCCTTATATTGTATTGTTTTGAATGGAGACAAAAATAATTGCTGACAGATAAACAAAATGCTTTATAAATGAAACACCACTCAAATTTGTTCGGCCGTTGATTCTAAAACACCATACAAACGTACTATACAATTTCAAATTTAATCTACCATGAGTTTGAAGTAATTTTCCAACACATCAGAATAGATACAATGGGGGTGTGTAACATAATAACAACCACATCACGACACACACATTGACTCAGTCAGATTGATGCGTCTTGCAAATACAAAGCTCCTCCCCCGACGCAAATCGAACCCGGAACCTCTAGCAGTCGGCTGTTTACATCACTGCACCACATACTTCTGGCAGTCAACGTGTGTGTCGTGATGTGGTTTATTTATTAATGATATAATGTGACAGCCCTCTACGATCTGACATGTGTATCATATTCCGATTCAGATACAATATTGATAAACAAACATTTCATCCCTGCGGTTTCAGCATTAAAAACTGTCTACACTAAACAAAAATTACAACAAACGAAATGTATGTATGCGTGTCCGTACGTATGTACGTTTGGACAGATTTATTTAACACATAATTTTGAGTATAAATTACTACAGAATTAAAAAAAAAAGATTTCCTTACAACATTTCTATCGATAAACGAATATAATGACTAACGATATTGATTCTTATTCCTATAGTTTTTAGGAGCGATTATGGCGTCAAATAAAAAATAATTATTCAACGCTTTTTGTGTTATTTGGCAGTGCTTCCGTTGCTTCCCTACAGCTGAGTCCTGAAAAAAATAAGTTTGCAGTGTAAAATATATAAATTGTAATAGAAACAATTAAAATACAAGACAACGTGACAAATATGATGAACCTAGGAGTAAGTAAAAACAAAACAAATCCCACAACACCTAGCCCCGAGTGCCATTATTAATAATATGACTCGTGTAAGGGGCCTGATGTTCCTGAGCCACTGACCGTTATAGGAACAGCACGGGTCTGTCCCGCTGCGTGTCGGAGCCCGACGAGCGCGCCTCCAACGCGGCCGACGCGCCCGACCCGCTGGAGCCCGACCGCGCCTCGCCCTCCGCGCGACCTGCGCCCGATGCACAAACACACTACATCAGCATATAAACCCACGCCCTCACCTGTCCTCATCATCAACCACTCTTAAAATCATATCTAACAAATATAAAGCACATATAAGAAACAAGTTCCGAAGTCTTCCACCTTTTTATTTTTATGTCAATTATTGATTAATAAAAAGAAGACTTTACCTACGGGGGCTTACTATGACCTTTTGAAAAACCATCCTGTTTCCAGGCGGTTCTTAAAGCTTGAAGAGTGAGACAAATCTGTGAAAATTAATGTACAGTTGAGCGCCGATTTACCGAATTATTGGTGTTCAGAAAACCGTTTCTTTTTATCAGGTAATCGAATAGTTGATTCACATTAAACGTAAAGCCATAATTTATCATTTTGTTCGTGTTATTCTACAGAGCACTATATGTTAATTTCTTCTGTCAAACCAATACGGCCTTACAAATGATTTAGTCGTTCACTAGTTTGAGGAAGATATTCGTGCAAGTAGGGTGTACGGATGACCGACGTTCGGATAATCGGTGCTCTACTGTAATTTGTAATGTGATTTTCTCTAATACGAACAAAGCTTTTCAATTTCTGCCCGACTCCAAACGATTATAGTAAGCATCCAGTTGACAAAAATAAATTTGATACTTATCATTCCCCCGGGTTGACTTGTTAATTTAGATTTATAATTCGTAATGAAAATAGATGTCATGAATTGATATTTTGTATTTATTTACCTGCTCTGATTAGCATTGAATTTTAAACTTAAAAACGATTTTGAATAATTATATAGCAGTCTTCAGTTTCATATCACTGTGTGTTACATGTTGGGTTCAAAAATTCTTGCCATTTATAAGTGGAAGGTCAAATATGAGTACAGCTGGTAGATCTACGTGCTATTAAGATGGCTTTGGCGTTTTGTCGTAAAAAACTTTAATGGAGCAAACAGTTTTATGGAAAAAAAGAAATTACAATGTAGAAAGCGGAACTATTCACTTGGACTTTTACTTTCTGACTAAACTAAAAATTGTTCTATTTCACATTTGATCGGATTGAATAATGAAAGAATTTATAAATTAATAATTAAACAATAAAGGATATGACAGTACGAGATCGTCTGTGTTGGTGCCACCCTCCTTTACATTTAAGTGTCTTTTGCTATGGAATAATTTACAAATTAATTTTGGCCTCTAGGTTTCTTGGCGGGAAATCTAACCTAATTAAATTTACTTACCAAATTTAACTTAATGTGTAAAATGCTAGTGTTTTACCCAGTGAATATCTGTAGTGCTGTACAAGTGTGGAGAAAGTGAAATACAACGATTCGGCAGCTCTTTTCGTCGTCTCCCAAGTAACTCAATAAAGCTTACAGTAACAATACTAGCGTGTTACTGTAGGCGGATTCATCATTCCATCTATCATTAATCATTTCATTCCTCATCAAAACTTGAAAATTTTACTTGACATTAGCAAAATACTTAAAGTTATTGCCATGATGGCAACACCCTCAGTAGAAAATAAAATCTTGGCTCAAAAGGACTTGTATCCAGAGCCGTAAAAACTTTTACAAAAAAAATCTTTGCCCTATTTCAGACAGACGGACGACCAGCGAAGGGTTTTCGGGTATTTTTGACATTTCAGAAACAACCTCTAAAAATGGCGCCAAAAAACATTTGGGGGTCGAAAATAAAAATTCCAGTTTAATTACAAAATGCTATTCATTTTAAAAATTACATGTTATACACAACGCGTACCTTCTCTGTAATGGCTTCCTCCAATGTTAATAATAATATATTTTAATAATAATAATCATACAAGGTAGGTTACTAAATTATTTTATACATGATTAGGCTGCCTTCACAACTTTAATACAAAAATTTACTGCTCAAAAGACTACTTTTATATATTTTAAAAATTTAATTATTTAAATTACTATACCAAGATACTTAAAAAAAATGGACAAACAAGCAGACGGTCCTAATGGTGAGTGATACCGCCGCCTATTGACACGACGACGCCCTTGATGTCTTACAACGACAACGCGTTGCTGATCTAGAGGTAAATATGTTACACCTCTCGTGTATCTTAACAAATGATCTAGAGAGCTGAATTTCACTTTGATATTTTTAAACATAGACGAGGAATAAGATCATTCTAAATTCAACCCTCGAGCGGATGAAAAAGGGATTGAGAGTGTCCGTCATTTCGAAAGAGCGAAATCGTAAAAACATTGTGTCATTTTTTTTAGTTTTTTATAGATGTAGAAGATTTTTGATTGCCACTTCATAAATGCCATCAGAAAAAAGTTTTCGATAATTAAGTTAAGAGATCAAACTAAAATTTTCTATCAAAATCACGATTCTTGTATGGTGATATTTAATTTTTAATTTATTTATGTTTTTAATATTTTTGTTATTACAGCGGCAACAGAAATAGACATTCTCTGAAAATTTCAAAACTAACAAATTTAAAGCTAAATCTTCATTTTTTGAACAGAAAATTTTTACAATCGTCATTTTATTATATATATATATTTAATTAAAAAATTAAAAAATATAACGTAAATGCCTCTCTCTTGCACTTGACATGAAAAATTATGAGTATTATTAAGAAAGATAATAATTACAAAATAATTATGGCTATGTACAGATTTCTTATTAAAATAAATTATATCAAATTAAAAAAAGGAGTTTTTAATCCTAAATATATGCGTTAGACATTTAATATTAGAAATTGTAAAAACATGTTTTTTTCTTTCAAATGGCAACATTGACATAATGTTGCTTTACATAATGTTATTTCTTTTCACTGAATCCCTATGTAATAGGAGTAAGTATAAATACAGAATTTCTAACATCAAAAATACCACTAGCGCCTCTAGCGGTGTAAATTGAAACTTTTTGTTTAAAACTCATTTTAACAAATTATATTGAAACAATATCCGATACTGCGACGTAGTTTTCAATCAATATTTAAACAAATACCTATTCTTAATATTTAAGATAGGTAAATACATAATTTTAAAATTTTACATATATTTCTGTGTAATTTCAACACACACATACAATTTAATGCGTATACATTTTTTTATTACGTTCCCTAAAATCCAATTGGTGGATTTTTTCCCCCATAATTTTTACAAAAAAAAAAAAACTTTCGAGACAAAATTGTTGATGGTCGATCAATTATTTTATAGATATATACAATCCCATGTGAAACTTCATTTGAAAAGTGACATCAATTTTAGATAGAGGCAGATATACATAGTTCTATTATAAACAGGTTTATCTTATTGACAGTTGGGACGTAGCTAGAATTATTATGTTGAAAAATTGTAATTTGTAGTAGAGAATATCGTATTTGAATATCGAAAAAAGCAACTACGGAGGTTTCTCGCCGGATTCCTCCCCGTACAGATAGCATTCCGAACCGGCGGTAGTAAAAAAAATGACGATTTGAAAGTGGTTATTTTAAGTTCGAATAAAAAAACATTTTGACTTTGACTTTGAAGTAAACACACGTTAAAGCAGATACAACCTTATATAAAATGTTGGAAAAAATACTGACAAATATCACTTGTCAAAAGTACAAAAGTCCACTCATTTCTTCGTTTTGGTGACATTTGGTGAGGAAATGTAATTGTCCATCTATAAAATATCAGATCGGTGAGTGAAATCCAGTTTTAGCAGATTTTTTTAATTAAAAAGCGACATCTATTGCCCTTTTTTTTTAATGATTTGCTGATTGCCTGTTTTAATTTATTATAAGGTAATTTTGATTATTTAAACTTTAAATTGGTTAGGTATTATTATTGTTCGTTACAAATCTATTATGTTTAGGCATTTTGCATAATGTCTAGACATTATGAATAATCGCCATAATGAAGTTTCGATGTAACATTTATTTTACATATCTATCCACATTTTTTTTTTATTTTTAGCACAGACAAGTTATTTTATTTTAATTTATAAAAATGTCAATTACAAACCAAATTGTTTATATTTACATTAAAATTTAAATAAAAACAGTCAATAAAAAATGACGAATTAAACGTGTTCATAAATAAATTAGAAAAATAAAAGTATTTTTTTTTAATCTAAAAATTAAAAACAAAATTAATTTAAAAAATGGCACATAATCTAATCAATTCCGTGATTTTATATTAAATTAATTATAAATTAAAAATATTAAAAAGATTTGTTGCTTGTTATGGCTTTAACAAATTTGCACTTTTTCTTCGCGTATATTTACGTCTCGGGTTCGAATCCCGGCCCGGGCAGGTATTTGTGTGATCAACGCAAACATTAGCTCTGAGCTCATGATTGTTTTCTATGTATATTTAACTATGTATTTATATACATACGCAAGTATATAGTTGTCTAGTACCCACAGTACAAGCCCGTGGCTTAGTTTACTTAGTAATTAATTTGAATTGTCACCAAGATATTCAAATTTAAAACGGATATAACGACCCGTTTTAACACGGACGCTATATCCGATAGTTATAGGAAGTATGTTTAGAGATTTATAAAGGAATCGACCGTTGAGTGGAAATAACCATGGTTGCATCGACCTGCATCATAGTGGCGGCAGATCCGCAACCTGTCACATGTTCTAAGATTATTATTTGGAGGGGAGGTGGGGGGTTAGGCAGTCCCTTAAGAACTAATGATACAAAACTAACGAACTAGTTTCAGAGAACTTTTCTGGGAAGGTTTGACCAAAGAAACCAAGCCTGAGAGGAACGTTAGACTCCTATCCTCAATCCTGGATCCGTCAGTCGTGCTGAATCTCATCGAAATCGGTTCATCTTATCTAATAAAAATACAAATACTACACATTGAATACATTCTAACAACCTATATACAATAACCTGTATTATTCCTTATATTGTATTGTTTTGAATGGAGACAAAAATAATTGCTGACAGATAAACAAAATGCTTTATAAATGAAACACCACTCAAATTTGTTCAGCCGTTGATTCTAAAACACCATACAAACGTACTATACAATTTCAAATTTAATCTACCATGAGTTTGAAGTAATTTTCCAACACATCAGAATAGATACAATGGGGGTGTGTAACATAATAACAACCACATCACGACACACACATTGACTCAGTCAGATTGATGCGTCTTGCAAATACAAAGCTCCTCCCCCGACGCAAATCGAACCCGGAACCTCTAGCAGTCGGCTGTTTACATCACTGCACCACATACTTCTGGCAGTCAACGTGTGTGTCGTGATGTGGTTTATTTATTAATGATATAATGTGACAGCCCTCTACGATCTGACATGTGTATCATATTCCGATTCAGATACAATATTGATAAACAAACATTTCATCCCTGCGGTTTCAGCATTAAAAACTGTCTACACTAAACAAAAATTACAACAAACGAAATGTATGTATGCGTGTCCGTACGTATGTACGTTTGGACAGATTTATTTAACACATAATTTTGAGTATAAATTACTACAGAATTAAAAAAAAAAGATTTCCTTACAACATTTCTATCGATAAACGAATATAATGACTAACGATATTGATTCTTATTCCTATAGTTTTTAGGAGCGATTATGGCGTCAAATAAAAAATAATTATTCAACGCTTTTTGTGTTATTTGGCAGTGCTTCCGTTGCTTCCCTACAGCTGAGTCCTGAAAAAAATAAGTTTGCAGTGTAAAATATATAAATTGTAATAGAAACAATTAAAATACAAGACAACGTGACAAATATGATGAACCTAGGAGTAAGTAAAAACAAAACAAATCCCACAACACCTAGCCCCGAGTGCCATTATTAATAATATGACTCGTGTAAGGGGCCTGATGTTCCTGAGCCACTGACCGTTATAGGAACAGCACGGGTCTGTCCCGCTGCGTGTCGGAGCCCGACGAGCGCGCCTCCAACGCGGCCGACGCGCCCGACCCGCTGGAGCCCGACCGCGCCTCGCCCTCCGCGCGACCTGCGCCCGATGCACAAACACACTACATCAGCATATAAACCCACGCCCTCACCTGTCCTCATCATCAACCACTCTTAAAATCATATCTAACAAATATAAAGCACATATAAGAAACAAGTTCCGAAGTCTTCCACCTTTTTATTTTTATGTCAATTATTGATTAATAAAAAGAAGACTTTACCTACGGGGGCTTACTATGACCTTTTGAAAAACCATCCTGTTTCCAGGCGGTTCTTAAAGCTTGAAGAGTGAGACAAATCTGTGAAAATTAATGTACAGTTGAGCGCCGATTTACCGAATTATTGGTGTTCAGAAAACCGTTTCTTTTTATCAGGTAATCGAATAGTTGATTCACATTAAACGTAAAGCCATAATTTATCATTTTGTTCGTGTTATTCTACAGAGCACTATATGTTAATTTCTTCTGTCAAACCAATACGGCCTTACAAATGATTTAGTCGTTCACTAGTTTGAGGAAGATATTCGTGCAAGTAGGGTGTACGGATGACCGACGTTCGGATAATCGGTGCTCTACTGTAATTTGTAATGTGATTTTCTCTAATACGAACAAAGCTTTTCAATTTCTGCCCGACTCCAAACGATTATAGTAAGCATCCAGTTGACAAAAATAAATTTGATACTTATCATTCCCCCGGGTTGACTTGTTAATTTAGATTTATAATTCGTAATGAAAATAGATGTCATGAATTGATATTTTGTATTTATTTACCTGCTCTGATTAGCATTGAATTTTAAACTTAAAAACGATTTTGAATAATTATATAGCAGTCTTCAGTTTCATATCACTGTGTGTTACATGTTGGGTTCAAAAATTCTTGCCATTTATAAGTGGAAGGTCAAATATGAGTACAGCTGGTAGATCTACGTGCTATTAAGATGGCTTTGGCGTTTTGTCGTAAAAAACTTTAATGGAGCAAACAGTTTTATGGAAAAAAAGAAATTACAATGTAGAAAGCGGAACTATTCACTTGGACTTTTACTTTCTGACTAAACTAAAAATTGTTCTATTTCACATTTGATCGGATTGAATAATGAAAGAATTTATAAATTAATAATTAAACAATAAAGGATATGACAGTACGAGATCGTCTGTGTTGGTGCCACCCTCCTTTACATTTAAGTGTCTTTTGCTATGGAATAATTTACAAATTAATTTTGGCCTCTAGGTTTCTTGGCGGGAAATCTAACCTAATTAAATTTACTTACCAAATTTAACTTAATGTGTAAAATGCTAGTGTTTTACCCAGTGAATATCTGTAGTGCTGTACAAGTGTGGAGAAAGTGAAATACAACGATTCGGCAGCTCTTTTCGTCGTCTCCCAAGTAACTCAATAAAGCTTACAGTAACAATACTAGCGTGTTACTGTAGGCGGATTCATCATTCCATCTATCATTAATCATTTCATTCCTCATCAAAACTTGAAAATTTTACTTGACATTAGCAAAATACTTAAAGTTATTGCCATGATGGCAACACCCTCAGTAGAAAATAAAATCTTGGCTCAAAAGGACTTGTATCCAGAGCCGTAAAAACTTTTACAAAAAAAATCTTTGCCCTATTTCAGACAGACGGACGACCAGCGAAGGGTTTTCGGGTATTTTTGACATTTCAGAAACAACCTCTAAAAATGGCGCCAAAAAACATTTGGGGGTCGAAAATAAAAATTCCAGTTTAATTACAAAATGCTATTCATTTTAAAAATTACATGTTATACACAACGCGTACCTTCTCTGTAATGGCTTCCTCCAATGTTAATAATAATATATTTTAATAATAATAATCATACAAGGTAGGTTACTAAATTATTTTATACATGATTAGGCTGCCTTCACAACTTTAATACAAAAATTTACTGCTCAAAAGACTACTTTTATATATTTTAAAAATTTAATTATTTAAATTACTATACCAAGATACTTAAAAAAAATGGACAAACAAGCAGACGGTCCTAATGGTGAGTGATACCGCCGCCTATTGACACGACGACGCCCTTGATGTCTTACAACGACAACGCGTTGCTGATCTAGAGGTAAATATGTTACACCTCTCGTGTATCTTAACAAATGATCTAGAGAGCTGAATTTCACTTTGATATTTTTAAACATAGACGAGGAATAAGATCATTCTAAATTCAACCCTCGAGCGGATGAAAAAGGGATTGAGAGTGTCCGTCATTTCGAAAGAGCGAAATCGTAAAAACATTGTGTCATTTTTTTTAGTTTTTTATAGATGTAGAAGATTTTTGATTGCCACTTCATAAATGCCATCAGAAAAAAGTTTTCGATAATTAAGTTAAGAGATCAAACTAAAATTTTCTATCAAAATCACGATTCTTGTATGGTGATATTTAATTTTTAATTTATTTATGTTTTTAATATTTTTGTTATTACAGCGGCAACAGAAATAGACATTCTCTGAAAATTTCAAAACTAACAAATTTAAAGCTAAATCTTCATTTTTTGAACAGAAAATTTTTACAATCGTCATTTTATTATATATATATATTTAATTAAAAAATTAAAAAATATAACGTAAATGCCTCTCTCTTGCACTTGACATGAAAAATTATGAGTATTATTAAGAAAGATAATAATTACAAAATAATTATGGCTATGTACAGATTTCTTATTAAAATAAATTATATCAAATTAAAAAAAGGAGTTTTTAATCCTAAATATATGCGTTAGACATTTAATATTAGAAATTGTAAAAACATGTTTTTTTCTTTCAAATGGCAACATTGACATAATGTTGCTTTACATAATGTTATTTCTTTTCACTGAATCCCTATGTAATAGGAGTAAGTATAAATACAGAATTTCTAACATCAAAAATACCACTAGCGCCTCTAGCGGTGTAAATTGAAACTTTTTGTTTAAAACTCATTTTAACAAATTATATTGAAACAATATCCGATACTGCGACGTAGTTTTCAATCAATATTTAAACAAATACCTATTCTTAATATTTAAGATAGGTAAATACATAATTTTAAAATTTTACATATATTTCTGTGTAATTTCAACACACACATACAATTTAATGCGTATACATTTTTTTATTACGTTCCCTAAAATCCAATTGGTGGATTTTTTCCCCCATAATTTTTACAAAAAAAAAAAAACTTTCGAGACAAAATTGTTGATGGTCGATCAATTATTTTATAGATATATACAATCCCATGTGAAACTTCATTTGAAAAGTGACATCAATTTTAGATAGAGGCAGATATACATAGTTCTATTATAAACAGGTTTATCTTATTGACAGTTGGGACGTAGCTAGAATTATTATGTTGAAAAATTGTAATTTGTAGTAGAGAATATCGTATTTGAATATCGAAAAAAGCAACTACGGAGGTTTCTCGCCGGATTCCTCCCCGTACAGATAGCATTCCGAACCGGCGGTAGTAAAAAAAATGACGATTTGAAAGTGGTTATTTTAAGTTCGAATAAAAAAACATTTTGACTTTGACTTTGAAGTAAACACACGTTAAAGCAGATACAACCTTATATAAAATGTTGGAAAAAATACTGACAAATATCACTTGTCAAAAGTACAAAAGTCCACTCATTTCTTCGTTTTGGTGACATTTGGTGAGGAAATGTAATTGTCCATCTATAAAATATCAGATCGGTGAGTGAAATCCAGTTTTAGCAGATTTTTTTAATTAAAAAGCGACATCTATTGCCCTTTTTTTTTAATGATTTGCTGATTGCCTGTTTTAATTTATTATAAGGTAATTTTGATTATTTAAACTTTAAATTGGTTAGGTATTATTATTGTTCGTTACAAATCTATTATGTTTAGGCATTTTGCATAATGTCTAGACATTATGAATAATCGCCATAATGAAGTTTCGATGTAACATTTATTTTACATATCTATCCACATTTTTTTTTATTTTTAGCACAGACAAGGTATTTTATTTTAATTTATAAAAATGTCAATTACAAACCAAATTGTTTATATTTACATTAAAATTTAAATAAAAACAGTCAATAAAAAATGACGAATTAAACGTGTTCATAAATAAATTAGAAAAATAAAAGTATTTTTTTTAAATCTAAAAATTAAAAACAAAATTAATTTAAAAAATGGCACATAATCTAATCAATTCCGTGATTTTATATTAAATTAATTATAAATTAAAAATATTAAAAAGATTTGTTGCTTGTTATGGCTTTAACAAATTTGCACTTTTTCTTCGCGTATATTTACGTCTCGGGTTCGAATCCCGGCCCGGGCAGGTATTTGTGTGATCAACGCAAACATTAGCTCTGAGCTCATGATTGTTTTCTATGTATATTTAACTATGTATTTATATACATACGCAAGTATATAGTTGTCTAGTACCCACAGTACAAGCCCGTGGCTTAGTTTACTTAGTAATTAATTTGAATTGTCACCAAGATATTCAAATTTAAAACGGATATAACGACCCGTTTTAACACGGACGCTATATCCGATAGTTATAGGAAGTATGTTTAGAGATTTATAAAGGAATCGACCGTTGAGTGGAAATAACCATGGTTGCATCGACCTGCATCATAGTGGCGGCAGATCCGCAACCTGTCACATGTTCTAAGATTATTATTTGGAGGGGAGGTGGGGGGTTAGGCAGTCCCTTAAGAACTAATGATACAAAACTAACGAACTAGTTTCAGAGAACTTTTCTGGGAAGGTTTGACCAAAGAAACCAAGCCTGAGAGGAACGTTAGACTCCTATCCTCAATCCTGGATCCGTCAGTCGTGCTGAATCTCATCGAAATCGGTTCATCTTATCTAATAAAAATACAAATACTACACATTGAATACATTCTAACAACCTATATACAATAACCTGTATTATTCCTTATATTGTATTGTTTTGAATGGAGACAAAAATAATTGCTGACAGATAAACAAAATGCTTTATAAATGAAACACCACTCAAATTTGTTCAGCCGTTGATTCTAAAACACCATACAAACGTACTATACAATTTCAAATTTAATCTACCATGAGTTTGAAGTAATTTTCCAACACATCAGAATAGATACAATGGGGGTGTGTAACATAATAACAACCACATCACGACACACACATTGACTCAGTCAGATTGATGCGTCTTGCAAATACAAAGCTCCTCCCCCGACGCAAATCGAACCCGGAACCTCTAGCAGTCGGCTGTTTACATCACTGCACCACATACTTCTGGCAGTCAACGTGTGTGTCGTGATGTGGTTTATTTATTAATGATATAATGTGACAGCCCTCTACGATCTGACATGTGTATCATATTCCGATTCAGATACAATATTGATAAACAAACATTTCATCCCTGCGGTTTCAGCATTAAAAACTGTCTACACTAAACAAAAATTACAACAAACGAAATGTATGTATGCGTGTCCGTACGTATGTACGTTTGGACAGATTTATTTAACACATAATTTTGAGTATAAATTACTACAGAATTAAAAAAAAAAGATTTCCTTACAACATTTCTATCGATAAACGAATATAATGACTAACGATATTGATTCTTATTCCTATAGTTTTTAGGAGCGATTATGGCGTCAAATAAAAAATAATTATTCAACGCTTTTTGTGTTATTTGGCAGTGCTTCCGTTGCTTCCCTACAGCTGAGTCCTGAAAAAAATAAGTTTGCAGTGTAAAATATATAAATTGTAATAGAAACAATTAAAATACAAGACAACGTGACAAATATGATGAACCTAGGAGTAAGTAAAAACAAAACAAATCCCACAACACCTAGCCCCGAGTGCCATTATTAATAATATGACTCGTGTAAGGGGCCTGATGTTCCTGAGCCACTGACCGTTATAGGAACAGCACGGGTCTGTCCCGCTGCGTGTCGGAGCCCGACGAGCGCGCCTCCAACGCGGCCGACGCGCCCGACCCGCTGGAGCCCGACCGCGCCTCGCCCTCCGCGCGACCTGCGCCCGATGCACAAACACACTACATCAGCATATAAACCCACGCCCTCACCTGTCCTCATCATCAACCACTCTTAAAATCATATCTAACAAATATAAAGCACATATAAGAAACAAGTTCCGAAGTCTTCCACCTTTTTATTTTTATGTCAATTATTGATTAATAAAAAGAAGACTTTACCTACGGGGGCTTACTATGACCTTTTGAAAAACCATCCTGTTTCCAGGCGGTTCTTAAAGCTTGAAGAGTGAGACAAATCTGTGAAAATTAATGTACAGTTGAGCGCCGATTTACCGAATTATTGGTGTTCAGAAAACCGTTTCTTTTTATCAGGTAATCGAATAGTTGATTCACATTAAACGTAAAGCCATAATTTATCATTTTGTTCGTGTTATTCTACAGAGCACTATATGTTAATTTCTTCTGTCAAACCAATACGGCCTTACAAATGATTTAGTCGTTCACTAGTTTGAGGAAGATATTCGTGCAAGTAGGGTGTACGGATGACCGACGTTCGGATAATCGGTGCTCTACTGTAATTTGTAATGTGATTTTCTCTAATACGAACAAAGCTTTTCAATTTCTGCCCGACTCCAAACGATTATAGTAAGCATCCAGTTGACAAAAATAAATTTGATACTTATCATTCCCCCGGGTTGACTTGTTAATTTAGATTTATAATTCGTAATGAAAATAGATGTCATGAATTGATATTTTGTATTTATTTACCTGCTCTGATTAGCATTGAATTTTAAACTTAAAAACGATTTTGAATAATTATATAGCAGTCTTCAGTTTCATATCACTGTGTGTTACATGTTGGGTTCAAAAATTCTTGCCATTTATAAGTGGAAGGTCAAATATGAGTACAGCTGGTAGATCTACGTGCTATTAAGATGGCTTTGGCGTTTTGTCGTAAAAAACTTTAATGGAGCAAACAGTTTTATGGAAAAAAAGAAATTACAATGTAGAAAGCGGAACTATTCACTTGGACTTTTACTTTCTGACTAAACTAAAAATTGTTCTATTTCACATTTGATCGGATTGAATAATGAAAGAATTTATAAATTAATAATTAAACAATAAAGGATATGACAGTACGAGATCGTCTGTGTTGGTGCCACCCTCCTTTACATTTAAGTGTCTTTTGCTATGGAATAATTTACAAATTAATTTTGGCCTCTAGGTTTCTTGGCGGGAAATCTAACCTAATTAAATTTACTTACCAAATTTAACTTAATGTGTAAAATGCTAGTGTTTTACCCAGTGAATATCTGTAGTGCTGTACAAGTGTGGAGAAAGTGAAATACAACGATTCGGCAGCTCTTTTCGTCGTCTCCCAAGTAACTCAATAAAGCTTACAGTAACAATACTAGCGTGTTACTGTAGGCGGATTCATCATTCCATCTATCATTAATCATTTCATTCCTCATCAAAACTTGAAAATTTTACTTGACATTAGCAAAATACTTAAAGTTATTGCCATGATGGCAACACCCTCAGTAGAAAATAAAATCTTGGCTCAAAAGGACTTGTATCCAGAGCCGTAAAAACTTTTACAAAAAAAATCTTTGCCCTATTTCAGACAGACGGACGACCAGCGAAGGGTTTTCGGGTATTTTTGACATTTCAGAAACAACCTCTAAAAATGGCGCCAAAAAACATTTGGGGGTCGAAAATAAAAATTCCAGTTTAATTACAAAATGCTATTCATTTTAAAAATTACATGTTATACACAACGCGTACCTTCTCTGTAATGGCTTCCTCCAATGTTAATAATAATATATTTTAATAATAATAATCATACAAGGTAGGTTACTAAATTATTTTATACATGATTAGGCTGCCTTCACAACTTTAATACAAAAATTTACTGCTCAAAAGACTACTTTTATATATTTTAAAAATTTAATTATTTAAATTACTATACCAAGATACTTAAAAAAAATGGACAAACAAGCAGACGGTCCTAATGGTGAGTGATACCGCCGCCTATTGACACGACGACGCCCTTGATGTCTTACAACGACAACGCGTTGCTGATCTAGAGGTAAATATGTTACACCTCTCGTGTATCTTAACAAATGATCTAGAGAGCTGAATTTCACTTTGATATTTTTAAACATAGACGAGGAATAAGATCATTCTAAATTCAACCCTCGAGCGGATGAAAAAGGGATTGAGAGTGTCCGTCATTTCGAAAGAGCGAAATCGTAAAAACATTGTGTCATTTTTTTTAGTTTTTTATAGATGTAGAAGATTTTTGATTGCCACTTCATAAATGCCATCAGAAAAAAGTTTTCGATAATTAAGTTAAGAGATCAAACTAAAATTTTCTATCAAAATCACGATTCTTGTATGGTGATATTTAATTTTTAATTTATTTATGTTTTTAATATTTTTGTTATTACAGCGGCAACAGAAATAGACATTCTCTGAAAATTTCAAAACTAACAAATTTAAAGCTAAATCTTCATTTTTTGAACAGAAAATTTTTACAATCGTCATTTTATTATATATATATATTTAATTAAAAAATTAAAAAATATAACGTAAATGCCTCTCTCTTGCACTTGACATGAAAAATTATGAGTATTATTAAGAAAGATAATAATTACAAAATAATTATGGCTATGTACAGATTTCTTATTAAAATAAATTATATCAAATTAAAAAAAGGAGTTTTTAATCCTAAATATATGCGTTAGACATTTAATATTAGAAATTGTAAAAACATGTTTTTTTCTTTCAAATGGCAACATTGACATAATGTTGCTTTACATAATGTTATTTCTTTTCACTGAATCCCTATGTAATAGGAGTAAGTATAAATACAGAATTTCTAACATCAAAAATACCACTAGCGCCTCTAGCGGTGTAAATTGAAACTTTTTGTTTAAAACTCATTTTAACAAATTATATTGAAACAATATCCGATACTGCGACGTAGTTTTCAATCAATATTTAAACAAATACCTATTCTTAATATTTAAGATAGGTAAATACATAATTTTAAAATTTCACATATATTTCTGTGTAATTTCAACACACACATACAATTTAATGCGTATACATTTTTTTATTACGTTCCCTAAAATCCAATTGGTGGATTTTTTCCCCCATAATTTTTACAAAAAAAAAAAAACTTTCGAGACAAAATTGTTGATGGTCGATCAATTATTTTATAGATATATACAATCCCATGTGAAACTTCATTTGAAAAGTGACATCAATTTTAGATAGAGGCAGATATACATAGTTCTATTATAAACAGGTTTATCTTATTGACAGTTGGGACGTAGCTAGAATTATTATGTTGAAAAATTGTAATTTGTAGTAGAGAATATCGTATTTGAATATCGAAAAAAGCAACTACGGAGGTTTCTCGCCGGATTCCTCCCCGTACAGATAGCATTCCGAACCGGCGGTAGTAAAAAAAATGACGATTTGAAAGTGGTTATTTTAAGTTCGAATAAAAAAACATTTTGACTTTGACTTTGAAGTAAACACACGTTAAAGCAGATACAACCTTATATAAAATGTTGGAAAAAATACTGACAAATATCACTTGTCAAAAGTACAAAAGTCCACTCATTTCTTCGTTTTGGTGACATTTGGTGAGGAAATGTAATTGTCCATCTATAAAATATCAGATCGGTGAGTGAAATCCAGTTTTAGCAGATTTTTTTAATTAAAAAGCGACATCTATTGCCCTTTTTTTTTAATGATTTGCTGATTGCCTGTTTTAATTTATTATAAGGTAATTTTGATTATTTAAACTTTAAATTGGTTAGGTATTATTATTGTTCGTTACAAATCTATTATGTTTAGGCATTTTGCATAATGTCTAGACATTATGAATAATCGCCATAATGAAGTTTCGATGTAACATTTATTTTACATATCTATCCACATTTTTTTTTATTTTTAGCACAGACAAGGTATTTTATTTTAATTTATAAAAATGTCAATTACAAACCAAATTGTTTATATTTACATTAAAATTTAAATAAAAACAGTCAATAAAAAATGACGAATTAAACGTGTTCATAAATAAATTAGAAAAATAAAAGTATTTTTTTTAAATCTAAAAATTAAAAACAAAATTAATTTAAAAAATGGCACATAATCTAATCAATTCCGTGATTTTATATTAAATTAATTATAAATTAAAAATATTAAAAAGATTTGTTGCTTGTTATGGCTTTAACAAATTTGCACTTTTTCTTCGCGTATATTTACGTCTCGGGTTCGAATCCCGGCCCGGGCAGGTATTTGTGTGATCAACGCAAACATTAGCTCTGAGCTCATGATTGTTTTCTATGTATATTTAACTATGTATTTATATACATACGCAAGTATATAGTTGTCTAGTACCCACAGTACAAGCCCGTGGCTTAGTTTACTTAGTAATTAATTTGAATTGTCACCAAGATATTCAAATTTAAAACGGATATAACGACCCGTTTTAACACGGACGCTATATCCGATAGTTATAGGAAGTATGTTTAGAGATTTATAAAGGAATCGACCGTTGAGTGGAAATAACCATGGTTGCATCGACCTGCATCATAGTGGCGGCAGATCCGCAACCTGTCACATGTTCTAAGATTATTATTTGGAGGGGAGGTGGGGGGTTAGGCAGTCCCTTAAGAACTAATGATACAAAACTAACGAACTAGTTTCAGAGAACTTTTCTGGGAAGGTTTGACCAAAGAAACCAAGCCTGAGAGGAACGTTAGACTCCTATCCTCAATCCTGGATCCGTCAGTCGTGCTGAATCTCATCGAAATCGGTTCATCTTATCTAATAAAAATACAAATACTACACATTGAATACATTCTAACAACCTATATACAATAACCTGTATTATTCCTTATATTGTATTGTTTTGAATGGAGACAAAAATAATTGCTGACAGATAAACAAAATGCTTTATAAATGAAACACCACTCAAATTTGTTCAGCCGTTGATTCTAAAACACCATACAAACGTACTATACAATTTCAAATTTAATCTACCATGAGTTTGAAGTAATTTTCCAACACATCAGAATAGATACAATGGGGGTGTGTAACATAATAACAACCACATCACGACACACACATTGACTCAGTCAGATTGATGCGTCTTGCAAATACAAAGCTCCTCCCCCGACGCAAATCGAACCCGGAACCTCTAGCAGTCGGCTGTTTACATCACTGCACCACATACTTCTGGCAGTCAACGTGTGTGTCGTGATGTGGTTTATTTATTAATGATATAATGTGACAGCCCTCTACGATCTGACATGTGTATCATATTCCGATTCAGATACAATATTGATAAACAAACATTTCATCCCTGCGGTTTCAGCATTAAAAACTGTCTACACTAAACAAAAATTACAACAAACGAAATGTATGTATGCGTGTCCGTACGTATGTACGTTTGGACAGATTTATTTAACACATAATTTTGAGTATAAATTACTACAGAATTAAAAAAAAAAGATTTCCTTACAACATTTCTATCGATAAACGAATATAATGACTAACGATATTGATTCTTATTCCTATAGTTTTTAGGAGCGATTATGGCGTCAAATAAAAAATAATTATTCAACGCTTTTTGTGTTATTTGGCAGTGCTTCCGTTGCTTCCCTACAGCTGAGTCCTGAAAAAAATAAGTTTGCAGTGTAAAATATATAAATTGTAATAGAAACAATTAAAATACAAGACAACGTGACAAATATGATGAACCTAGGAGTAAGTAAAAACAAAACAAATCCCACAACACCTAGCCCCGAGTGCCATTATTAATAATATGACTCGTGTAAGGGGCCTGATGTTCCTGAGCCACTGACCGTTATAGGAACAGCACGGGTCTGTCCCGCTGCGTGTCGGAGCCCGACGAGCGCGCCTCCAACGCGGCCGACGCGCCCGACCCGCTGGAGCCCGACCGCGCCTCGCCCTCCGCACGACCTGCGCCCGATGCACAAACACACTACATCAGCATATAAACAGATAACGCGATGGAACTCAATGCCAAAAAATGTACTCATATAAAATTTACTCGGAAAAAAAGTACAATTCTGACTAAGTACACTATTGGCGATGAAGTCTTGGATGAGTCCGGAACTACAAGAGACCTTGGTGTAGAAATCGATTCCAAACTTAATTGTCATAATCAATTCGATAGTGTTTTATCCAAAGCTTGGAAAACGCTAGGTTTTATTAAACGCATTTCTGGACACTTCCGTAAAACGAGTTCACTAATTACTCTCTATAATGCTTTCGTGTGCAGTACCCTCGAGTATGCTTCGATAGTTTGGAGTCCTTCGTATGTCACTCACAAAGCAAGATTCGAACGTGTGCAGAAAAACTTCACAAAGTTCCATGCTTATAAAGACCGAAACTGTCCCTACCGAGCAGACTATAAGACCAGGTTGGCCCACTTCAACATGCTCTCCCTCGAGAGACGACGCGAGATTTGTGAGGTTGTGTCTTTGCATAAGATCATCCACGGGAATATGGTTTCACCTGCCCTATTAGACAAAATAAAAATGTCAGTTCCCAACAGGATCCCAAGGCACAAAATCACCAATCTCCTCGCTACCTCTTTCTCCAAAACAAACCTTGGACAACACGCCCCTCTTAATAGGATGATGATGAGCTATAATATGAGCGTGTCTTTGAACGGCGACATTGACATCTTCCACAGCACTGAGCATCAGATAAGGCGGCTTTTAATTAAAAATCCTGACTCTGATAACACTTAGCACAATTGTTTTAATCCTAGATATTTTTATTAATATTAATATTATTTGTCATAATTTTTTAGGATTCTATTTTTGTTTTTATTTTAAGTTTAATAGTTCATTTTTATTTCATATAAATTAGTAATTTGTAAATGTGTTTATTATATTGTCTTGTTACGCCTGCACCATTAATGGTGTGTGCATGTGGCGCGTACACTAGACTATGCACCCTTATAATAAAATATTGTATAGATTTATTTACACGCTGTTGATGTGCCAATTTCAATAAATAAATAAACCCACGCCGGAACCTGTCCTCATCATCAACGACTCTTAAAATCATGTCTAACAAATATAAAGCACATATAAGAAACAAGTTCCGAAGTCTTCCACCTTTTTATTTTTGTGTCAATTATTGATTAATAAAAAGGAGAATTTACCTACAGGGGCTTACAATGACCTTTTGAAAAACCATCCTGTTTCCAGGCGGTTCTTAAAGCTTGAAGAGTGAGACAAATCTCTGAAAATTAATGAGCGCCGATTTACCGAATTATTGGTGTTCAGAAAACCGTTTCGCCATAACCTGTAACCTGTAACCACGATGTAAAATGTTCCCAACATCTTAACCTGTCCTCATCGTCAAAATCTCAAATATTAAATACTATGCCGCTGCATTCGTACCTGCGTGTTCTTTAGCCGTTAGTTGCTCGGAGCCGGCGCTGGAGCCCCCGCTGCCTGACAGCACGGACTCCTCACGGTTGTACCTTAAACAATAATAACAAATAATAAATTGATATTATTATTAATAACAGAGGAAGCCATAACAGAAACATTACGCATTTTGTTTCGAAAATAAATTGTTTTTAGTGAGTATATTATTTAAAAAGAATATATATATATTTATTATATAAACTCTATATATATTTATATGGTAGTATAAAATATACCAATTTAAGAGTACTTATTTAAATTAAAAATGTATACAATAAATTTTCTGACAAAAATCCCTTTTTTTTTTTGTAATTTCATTGATCATTATTGTCTAATTAATCTAACTCTACCTACAAATGTATTCCCGTGTATGAATATATTCATGCAATAAAAATGATTTGATTTGATTGAAGCGGTGACTCACCCGTATATAGTTTGTTCCGTTGTGACACATGACGAATATTTGAACGGCATGGGTTGGTATCCGTACGAACCGGCGTACGGCATGTAACCGGGACCCATGCTGGAAAAAAATGAAAAAATAAAAAAAAATGACAAAGAAATACACATAATCTCAAAATAATAATAACAACCACATCACGACACACACATTGACTCAGCCCTGCACTAAGATATTCTTGTATCGCAGGCGCTAAGCAACGATACGGTATATACTACATAGACAACAATACAACATCCGAGACCGGTGAGCGAAACGATGCGTCTTGCAACACACAAGAACCCGGGACCTATAGCTGTTTACACCACTCCGCCACAGAGGCTGACAAAATACTACCATTCATGTGATACAGCCCGCTGACATACTGACAACAAATACATAGTAACCGTGTCTAATTATTGTCAGCGTTTGACATACTAACAAACAAAATTAATTTCAAATGACAGTTTTATATATATACTATTTATTTAGTTCAATCTATATATATATATATATGAACTTATGGCACAATCAAATTATTAATCACTAAATAGTATAAAACAAAGTCGCTTCCCGATGTCCGTCCATATGTACGCTTAGATCTTTAAAACTACGCGACGGATTATGATGCGGTTTTTTTAAATAGACAGAGTGATTCAACATGTAGGTTTAAATGTATTATTTCAATTTTTATTTAATTAACTTTCAACATTTTATTGAACATTGTGTAATTTAATTCTTATTACTACTGTAATTGGGATCTCCCGTGTTGTGATAATAATAATAATAAATCAATCAATCAATATATATATACGGTACATGAATAACATCCGTGCGAAGCCGGGGCGGGTCACTAGTGTTTTATAAAATAAATGTATCAAGATGGTTAAACCACTAACTCTTCCACGACTCACTGTCATTTCTGAGCTGATTTAATTCTTAATTTCTAATTTGTTTTATTTTTATTTTCCGGTTATTCCTTATCCAGATTCCTGGTAATTATAATTTGTTGATTTTTTATATATAAAATTTGTTATTATCATTCTTTAACCAATTTAATCTCAGCATGTGCGCCTCACTAATTAATTAAATAAATAAATAATAAGTTGAGCTACGATATAACATGGAGAAAGCGACTCACTTTGCGTTGTTGTGCGTCGCGACAGATTCGTCGTCCCCCCTCAATCTGAGCGATGCGAGTTCAGCGCAAAGCTCTCCACCAACGTAGTAACACTGCTCAGAGAAAGTCACCTTGTTCACCGTGTGACGGATATAGCCGGCCTGGAACATGTACAATTAATATATAAACAAGCTAAACCCGAAAGGTCGAGGGTTCGAGTCTCGGGTGATGTTATAGCTATACACAATATAAGAAGAATAATAAGAATCATGTGTTTCTTTAACATGTGTGTAAGATAAGCATATTTAGTTTATTATCAACGTATCAGACCGTTGCCGGCGTATAAATATTGTAGTTCAAATTTCATGCATGTGCTCTTTGTATTTTTATTCAAGACCAGGCAGGCATTTGACCCCAAACCCGCCTGATGTTAAGCGGCGATGAGGTCTAAGGTGGATCATGCCTGCCTAGGAGAAACCTAATCACTCTTGCCTTAAAGAGGCACAAGTTACATTGGTCAGGGAACACATCGGCAGGCAAAGAACTCCACACCCTTGCAGTACGCATTATGAAGGAGCTATCGAAGCGTTTAGTCCGGATGTTCGGAATATCTACCACAAAAGGATGCAGCTTCAGCCTACGTCTTGTATTCCGATTATAAAAGGAGGCCGGTGGAATTAAATTGTGCAATTCCTGCGCACACTCTCCGAAATGTATCCTATAAAATACCGATAGACACGCAGCTTCACGGCGGTGGCTGAGGTCATGAAAGTTAAGTTATGAAATTATAATTAAAAATGACGAAAAAGAATCAAATTAGGACTTTAAAAAAATACTTATAGTTACAATAGATTTTTCACGTTAAGCTATTCAAAATTTATCATTCAAGAAATCGTCAATAAAATAAAGTAAAAATTTTTTAGTCAGCAGCTTTTTAAAACAGTAAGCGTTAAGCTATTAAAGATATCCTATTAAAAATGCAGACAGGTCGAGGGTTACAGTCTCCCGTACATTGTAGCCGTCATGTTCCTCATTGTGCCCGGATAGCGGCGACAGATTCGCAACCTGTCACACTGCGACTCAACATAAACATGCGGAATGCGGTGTGTGACACCTCCGCCTACACCTCTCGAGGGATTAATTACGGCGTGAGTTTATGTTATTTATGGGCGATTATTTTATAATTTTAGGCAATTTATTAAAAAGTTCCGATTTGACAGCTCGGTTCGACTTTCCGTTATAATGAAAGCTGTTTGAGTACATTTTTTTTTTTACTAAATTAACAATAAAAAATAAAATAAAACCGATTTAAAAGTTACTACTACTTCTAGTCCTAACCAAACAGGTTTATTTACAACCATTACTTATGACTATATTGTATTCCAATAACATGTATACACTACATAACATAATTTAAGTCACTAAATGGAACACCCGCATGGTTGTTAATGTAAAAAGCGTTCGTTATTATTATATATTTAAGTTTATTATTATATATTATATATATATATATAAGTTGTTATTTTTAATTTCAGACTTAAATGTGTTTTTTTTTTAATAAAATATGTCAAATTTTCCATTTGATTTTGAGACCTCATTATAAGTACGGCACATACGTACTATGGGGTTGCAGTACGATGTGCTGTTCCTGTAGACTAGGAGTGAGAAGGTGGCTGGCGAACGAGTTCTATAAAATGTATTAACATTCAACTGAGAGAGTAGAGACGGTACATCAACTTCATGATTAATTAAATTGTAAAGGAACATCAGATCATATTGTTTACGCCGATCGCTATTGTAAGCAAATAATTGCACACCTTTTCAGAGGTAAATGTACGGATCTCCCTTAACTTGTAACAACATTGTAGCCTACATTTTAGCAAATAAAATTATTACTATTATTATTATTATTGATTTTTACAAACAGACAATGTTAAATGATTTAATTAAATAAACTTTAATGGTCGATTATTCACAAATTCAAACCTTATTCATATGACATTACCTTATTTGAAGTTGGACATTTACTATCATGTTTTTATTTATTTTTTTTGAAAACCTGACATATAGTGTATATTGTATTATTTTTTAAATTGCTGACATTGGTTTTATTTATTAACCAGCGGACCCGACAGACTCCGTCCCGTCATATAGATTTGTAATGTGGAAGTTTTTTGTTCCTACGTATTTCGTTTTAGGTAAGAAAAGAGAAAAGGGCTGTTTTCATAGTTTTTCCGGCAATTAATCGAATTTTTGTCGCCGTAAAAACCATTCCTGAACTTCAACGAATATTTAAAAAAAAGAATCGGCCAAATTGGTCCAGGCGTTGTTGAGTTATGCGCTTACCGACACATTTTGCGATTCATTTTTATATTATGGATTATTATTTAGACATTTCACTGTAATTCTGTACGCCATTTGTGGCAGGTTTTAGCGACACTAACTTATATTGAGAACTATGTACATATCGACCAAAGCCTAGTAAATAAATAATTTGAATTTGAACATATAAATATATAGACAGCGTACAAGGCATACCTTGAGCATGTGACTGGCGTATTTCCTGGCGTCCCTCCTGTCGGCTATGCCTGCGACGTGGCTGAGGATCCACTCCACCACGTCAGCACCGATGAAAGCACGAGGGATAGTGATCTTCAACCACATTCGGTCACGTATCTCCAGACCTGATGGAGCAATATTATTTATTGACATACAACATTATTTTAGCTAGAGGTTCCGGGTTCGAATCCCGGCAGGGGCCGGAACTTTGTGTTATTTGCAAGATGCATCGTTTCGCTTACCGGTCTTGGATGTTGTATTCTTATTTATGTAGTTTATAACATAACGATGCTTAACATCTGCGTTAACACAAGAGCCAAGACCGGTAAGCGAAACGATGCGTCTCAAGACACAAAGCTCCGTCCCCGCCGGAATTTGAACCCCGAACCTCTAGCGTCGGCTATTTACACCACTGCCTCACAGAGGTTGTATTAATACCATTCTCAGTAGAAAGTGAATGGATGTTAGTGGTAATGCATTGACAAAAATACCATATATATTACGCACATGCATATTATTTGTACTTACACACACACACACACACATTATATATACACAAATATTGTTAAGGAATAGGGCTTTAATTTTTGATACGGGTTGAAAAGAACAAGTCTACCATAGTTTTAAAATGGTTAGAATTTGATTATGAATGTATTATTAGGAACGAACCGGAGTCGGGTGCCAGCATGGCCCTGACGACGGCGGCCATGTCGGAGGTGACGCTGAGCTCGGCGCCCGGCAGCAGCGCGGCGCAGGCCAGCGTGCTGGCGTCGCTGGGCGCGCCGGGCGCCGGCGGCGGCGGGTACGCCCCGCGCAGCGCCGCCGTGTGCGCCACCCACGCGCCTGCAGCGGGGGGGCAGATGGTGGGGGAAATTTACGGGATTTTTTTATGTACTAAGATTAAATTTACTGCACTTACGATAAAAAATCACAAGATTCTAAAAGATTTAAAATCGTTTTTTTGTACTTTGTTTGACCACAAGAAAAATTAAGGATGTGATAGATCACCTGTTTCGTGCTTCGGTTAACCGATCGACCCGACCCGACACATCGTGGGTTGATAGGTATTCTTAGGGTTCATAGAGGTGCCATTTCCTCGTTGCACCCGGATAGTAACGACAAATTCGCTACCTGTCACACTGGGACTCAACATAAACATGCGGAATGCGATGTGTGACACCTCCGCCTATCCCTCTCGAGGTATTTATAACATAGTGGGTCTTTATAAAGATTTATCCATTCTACTACATACAAACTGATCTGTTATTTGTTTGTTACATCAAATAATTCTTAATTATTTAAAACATCAAGCATATAATAATACGTACCAGGATCTATAGGTCTAACAGGCTCTGTTCTGGGTATGGTGAAGTATCCTTTGGGGTTGGGGTCCCAGCATTTTGCCACCACCAGCTTGATGGGACCAGGCTTCTGGACAACCTCCCGCAGGACTCTCACTGCCTCATCATTGGTCATATCCTCAAAGTTTACGTCATTCACCTTGAAATAAAAATGTATGGATGATTAAATGAAATTATCAAACAAGATTATGTGTTCAATTATGCGTATCGGGGGCACACCCGCCACTCTGTCCCACCACTGCAACTCCTGTTCACCAGGGTCAACAGTGGCGTCTGATTGAATAATCAACGAATAATGCAGCTGTGCAATGATGCACAGACTATGCCCGGACACAGTAACGGCTGTCTTGGGAACCGCAACGAACTCAATCAGAAGAAACAGGAGGTAGTAAGAAAGCGGTTATCAATTATGCATAGGCCACAATTGAACAAAATTTATAAAAATCAATTATTTTTCTGAAATTACAGTAACATTTTTACTAACTATAATTTATTTCAGCACATTTAAATTATAAAAAATTGATTTGACGACCTCGGTGGCGCAGTGGTGTAAACAGCCGACTGCTACGCTACAGGTCCCGGGTTCGAATCCCGGCGGGCGGGGGCGGGACTTTGTGTTATTTGCAAGACGCATTGTTTCGCTTACCGGTCGTGGATGTTGTATTCTTATTTATTTAGTGTATACCATATCGTTGCTTAGTTCCTGTGACACAAGTTCTTACGATACTTACTGCAGGGCTGAGTCAATGTGTGTGTCGTGATGTGGTTATTTATTTATTTATTTAATTAAACAAAACATTGACCATTTACAAATAAGCATTTAATAGAAATTAATGTTATTTACATGTATGTAAATAAAAATACAACATAATTTCTGGTATAAATTGTGTAAATTAAAACATAGTGTGTGTGTGTGTGTGTGTTTGCCTAGTGATAATAATATTATACAGAGAAAATTCCCTGATTATTTCCCATAAAAATAGCATTCAAACCAATGGTAATATGAAAAGATGATGACTTAATAAAGTACTTATTTAATTATATTTGAATAAAATTATTTTGACTTTTGGCTATATCTTACCATATCTTTTATTTTATCACCTAACACATAGGATACTTTTTATAGTTAATTTTACTAAATCTACGCAAAGTCACTGGCAATTTTTTTTGTATTATAAATAGAACTTTGGGGATGTTTGAATACTATGATAAAAAAAAGATAAAGAGATTTATTTGTAACGCAATTTGGGGCAGAGGTCTGCAACATTGTGCAAAATAATAAAGTTCCAATTTTTTTTATGTTACGTTGCCTTACATTGGGGGGGAGGGATACTTGAACAGTCCTTTTGTGTAATTTTTTTTTTCAAATATGTCAATATTATTGAACCAAAACTAAGAGTCAACATACACTGTAAACAACATACAAAATAATGAATATAATTTTAAATCATACTTATATATATTTGTTAAACATATATGCAAGCTGATTATTTACATTATCTACTCAGTCAAAAATTTTTCAGTCAATTAGTTTTCTTATTGTAATTGACATTTGGGTACTTTTAAAACTACCACCAGTTCAGAAAGCCTATCGAATGGAAAGAAACAGGCAAGAAGCCTCCATTCTAATAAAGTACTCTGTGCCTCCATTATGACAATCATCAATTGATAAAATACAGACCTGTAATATCATGTCTCCAGGTTCTATCCGTCCGTCTAATGCTACCGCCCCACCTTTCATAATACTCCCAACGTAAATCCCACCATCACCACCCTTATTCGACTGCCCAACAATGGAAATACCGAGAAAATTCACTGTATCCATGTTTAATGTCACCGTAATGATATGCATGGACATAGTAGAGTCAGTTATTGAGGAATAAGAGGACGTTCTCGACATGACTTGCGGTCGTTTCCGTCTCCGCTGTGGTCTTTTGCGGTTGCTGACTTGGAGGTGAGAAATGCTGCTGCATTCGGTGAGTGCACGGTCTACTGAAGCATTGGTATGTCTGCCTGTGGTTGTTGTGATCTCTGATTGACTGTCAAACAGGCTAGTAGAATCTAAATCAGAGCTTAAGACCGAAGCAGTTTCGTATTCGAGGCCATGGTTGCCGTACTTCGAATGACCGTTGATTCTCAAACCTCTGTACTTGTATTTATCACACGAAGCCCTGTGTCCGGGTCGGGAGCTGATCGTACTGTCTGTGTCAGTACAGGTGTCCCTGGTCAGAGGCGCCGGTGGAGCCCCAATCTGAGCTGGTTTGCTTTTCCCAGGATTGCTATCTGTACATTGAGAACCACCGTCCGAAGGGTTGGATCCTTCAGCAGACACCAGCCAAGACACCACACGACCGTTAAAACAAGGTAAATGAGCACTGTCGTCCACTATCTCTTCCTTAACCACACCAAAATCATCGTCCATCGACTTAAAGAAAAACTTATAGTTCGGGCGATTCAACTGGTTCTTAAAGTCTAACAGCGTCACTTTCTCTGGGGATATCGGTATTTTAACTAAATACGGCGTCTCCTCGTCGTCTATGTAGTATATCACTTTAGTCTCCTCCATTTTAATGCATTTATTATTGAAAACTAACAACACCCTGCGGTCTAATAATATCGGCCGCCATCACAAAAATGGCGATAAATCAACAGTTCCGTTTTGTTACCATACGTGGCGCTGCATACAACACGGTAACACTAACGCTAACTCTATCTAACTAGGACTAAGTAAGTAATGACAAAAAGAGACAAATGCTAATTCCTCCACCGATCCCTCTAAAAGTGATTCAAAAAAATACTGAGTGGACCCAAACGTTTTAGAAACCAAATAACTTATTTGACGCAGAAGTTTTGGAAAACTTGTAAGTCATCTTATTCAAAGGAATATGAAATCTAGCTTAATATCAAATCAACTTAATCCATCGTTAGATTATCAATATTTTTGAGTAGTTGACTTAGAAAACAAAATTTTTAAACCGATTTTACAGTTAACCATCCTTACGTACGTCGAATAGAACGCTACAGCAATTTAACGACAATGTCAGTAAAGTGACAGATAAATTCACGTGTTGATCAAAAATAAAAAATACTTTTATTTTATGATTTTTTAAATGTGGGGCGGTATCTAAAAAATATCAACATGTTACTAACAGAAGACAAACAACTCGATCTTTTTGTTGCAACAAAAATCGGATCCTTTAAACGCAAGTATTTTTCAAATCGATTTTATGATTTGTTAGAAACGTTTCAACTTTGGTTTCCCTTTTATATTATATGATCGAAAAATTTACCATTTATTTAATATTTCACATGAGAAAAATAAATAAAATGTTGATTCAAAGCTTTGATTTATATCTAAAATTATAAAACATTATTGCTATAGTTGTATATTAAATATATGTACGTTAAATAAATAAAATATCGTTTGGAATGTAGCAAAGGGTATGCAAGGCGTCAGGTACTTTTAATAGGTATACCAATCTAGGCCATTTCTCTCCAATTACTAGAATATGTACGGTATACAATGACATGAACTCAAAGGCGGAAGACCTTGATATCTTTTTTCTTTCGTTGGCAAGTTTCAGATGCAAATTTTTTCAATATTTTATAAGTCGAATGAAATAGTTCTCATTAGGTTCAGGATCTTTAGATTTCAATTCCTATATATATTTTTTTTCTTTTTTAATTTCTTTTGTATAATGGATTAATCTAAACCAATGTTATTTTTCTTTGTGACCTGTTTTTATTTTAGCATAATGTGTGCGTAACCTTTGTAAATGTTGTGTTCGTCTGTTATAGGCATGTACATCAGTTACTGTTTATAATATGTGATTTTTATATGTTTGTGTAATGTACTTGCTGTAGACGTCACTAAATAAATAAAATAAAATAAATTTCTCTTAAAAAGTGATAAAGCCAAACATACATAAATATATAAACTCACTATGTAATCACTCGAGAGGTTGGCAGAGGTGTTAAACACCGCATTTCACATGTTTATGTTAAGTCCCACACATAAACATATACATTCTAAAGGGAAACATGATAAAAACATATTTGCCTTGTAAAAAAATATATTTTAAAATGTCTCTCTAAGCCCCTTATGCCTGGCACACCCTTATCTATACTTCTCCCAAAATATGTGAACAAATCATGATTTTGACATGACCTGCCCCATTTTTTACAATATATACATTTCCAATTTTTTTCACTTCAGACATAAAATACCATTCCGACCAGACGAAGAACACGAAGAAATGCATTGAGAACCTGGTGGACATCAAGACCCTGGAAAAGGAAGACGGCATCACATGCATGACCTGGGGTAATGATGACCAGACTGAAATCATATTGGGCAGGAAGAACAGGCAGGTCAGTGACTAACTCCTATGCTTATGCAGTATTTTTTTGATAATTGTACCGAATATGAATTAAATTAAAAATATCCTTGTCCTTACTAATATTATTAACGTGAAAGTCTAAGGATTTACGTATGAATGGTTGGATGTTTGTTGTTCATGTAAAAACTACTAGATGGATTTTAATAAGTCCTTGGTGATGGCTAATGTTCATGTACAGTTGAGGTCCACCACGGAGTATCATTTGCCATCGAAATTCCTCTGTATGCGATAATACTACGTTTCAGGGGTTGGATCGCAAGCGCCATCCTAATTGGCCGTAGTAAATCTCTATTACCAATGACGGTAAAGGAAGCAAATCATGCATTGGAATCATGATGTTGTTTTAAAAGTATGATAATCTCATCCATTCACAAATATAGTATGAAAGCCCCCAGCCGCATAACCTGCAAGCAAAACTCGACCTTAAGGTGGTAGCGGGTGCGCATCCGTGATTGTACACCGGTATAGTCATACATATCAGACAAAATAGTTAAATATTATTAATTGTGTAAATTTGAATATGCATGATGCGGTCATACTATTAAAAAAATAAATGTTAATATAAACCTTGCAATAATGTAGCTTAAACATCAGAATAACACATAGGCTATAATTTAAAAGGATATCAAGTGCATTATATAAAATATGATACACTTCAAGTAATTAAAAATAGCTATCTAAGCATAATCTAAAGCTAGAGAAAAATAAATTTTTAACATTTCAAATGGTACTGAAAATAAACGAAATTTTTAAACATTTGTTTATTCCTAGTTTTTAGAGATTATTTCCATTTTGTAATTTGACAGTTTAAGGCAAGAGTGAATAGGTTTCTCCTAGGCAGGCATGATCCACCTTAGACCTCATCGCCGCTTAACATCAGGCGGGTTTGGGGTCAAATGCCTGCCTGGTCATGAATAAAAATAAAAATAAAGTTAGGGTCGAAGTGAAGGCATATATGCAGAAGTACAAGTTCAGGCTGGTGTACCACCCGAACCAGCTAGCCTTCCAGCTCACCAAATCAGATACTAAACATCGTTTGAAGCACCCTAGAGTCTTAGAGCTGGAAAGCCTTGATTAGGCCTCTATATCATGCAGCAGTTGCTTCTGCTGAGGAGTCACCCACACGCCTAAATC
Source organism: Choreutis nemorana (assembly GCA_949316135.1). NCBI lineage: Eukaryota > Metazoa > Arthropoda > Insecta > Lepidoptera > Choreutidae > Choreutis > Choreutis nemorana. Next base: position 628,371 of record OX438622.1, read on the forward strand.
ATTAAACATATCTGCCAAAAGAGCTGATTGCATGATTGAACTAAAAAAAAACTATCAACCAAGCATAACTCCAAAACCATGTAGGTCAGGGTAGCATAAGCTGTGGTATTTCTTTACTCACGTAGTATCTTTAAATACAAAATCGCATGCACCTGATAAAACTAACGCGGCCATAGAATTACTTTCTTTGTAAGGTGGAATAATAATATAATAAAGCCTTTTATTTCCGAAATTCACAATAAGTTGATCACAGAATTCGATAAATTTAAACAAATGCACAACAATTAAATTAATTTTTAAGTGCACATTATTAATTACACAAAATGTCTCTTAATTCGGTATGCCTTACGGAAAAGGCCTCTTCCAACTCTTTCCACTGTTTCCTATCAGCCGCTACTCTCATCCAAAGGGGTCCCAAGGTTAGTTTTAGATCGTCTTCCCATCTTTTAGCTTTTCGACCTCGCTTCCTAACGCTATCCCTGGGATACGGTGGAATAACTGTGATAATTTAATTCTGAAGTGACAGAACCATACCTTAACAAGCATTGTCTTGATGTCCAAACATCCACAACCTTTACGCAAAATTTCCTTCATCGTGTTACAACTTTCTGGAATCAGCTGCCGAAAGCGGTATTCCCTGATTTATACAACATAGAGCCTTCGAAAAAATGTCTAACTCCTTTTTAAAAGGTCAGCAACACATCTGCTGATATCTTTTACCTGCAGGTGTCCATGGGAGTAGGTATGACTTACCATGAGGTGAGCCCCCTATCCAATGTCCTTGTTTAGACTTTTGCCTGCAGGTGTGTCTATAATAACCACATCACGACACACACATTGACTCAGCCCTGCGTTAAGTATCGTAAGAACTTGTATCGCAGGCGCTAAGCAACGATATGGTATAAATAAATAAGAATACAACATCCAAGACCGGTAAGCGAAACAATGCGTCTTGCAAATAACACAACGTCCCGCCCACGCCGGGATTCGAACCCGGAACCTCTAGCGTAGCAGTCGGCTGTTAACATCACTGCGCCACCGACGTCGAGCTCCATGGGAGTCGGTATGACTGACTATCAGGTGAGCCGCCTGCAGGCAAAGGCGTTTGCTCTGTTAAGATTTTTTTTTAAATCTACATAACCATATAACAACTGTCTCCATCTTAATTGAACAGGTACAAATATACAAAACGGACCAGGCTGCGTTTACGAAGAGTTACTCCGTGGATGTTGGTGAGGGAGAAGTGGTCGGAGTGGGACGATCAAATAGGAGAGTCCTGGCAGCCGTTAGCAGTGGTGTTGTTAAGGTATGTTCATGCATCTGCGAAAGAATGGAGTTCTTTGCCTGCCTGCTAAATAAGTATAAGCTAGGTCTCTTTAATGCGACGGTGAATATGCTTCTCCTGGGTAGGCATGTTGCAGCTTAGACTGCATCGACGGTTAACATCAGGCGGGATTTTGGTCAAATGATTGCCTAGTTTTAAATAAAGAAAAGGGAGGCGACGTCGTGTTTTGTCGGCAAAGTTCGTTTTCAATAAAGTTTAGTGTTAAATTGTCATGAGATGTCATTAATTTGTTAGAGAAATATGGATTTCTAGCATTTGGGGATCTTCACCGAGGTATAATGAAATAGATATTGTAGCTATCGTGTCGGTAATCACATTGGCTCTTCGATCCTACGAACGCAAACACAGCGGACTGCTGCACGAAGTAAATATAAAGGAGGGCGGTACCGACGCAGACGATCTCGCACGTAGATATACCAGCCCGTCAAGGTCCAATCTAAATCAATTCAGCAATTTCAGAAAATTTCGTCCATTCATAGTAAATACCACATATATATATATGTTATAGATATTTAGTGTCCATGTATATATATAGTGGTACTGTGGTGTATTGCGGTTTGTGTTTACTATGGAATTTGGTTTTGGTTTGGTATACACACAGTATGTATATACACAGTCAGGTCATAAGTATTGTCACACAGTAAAAACTTTTCTTTTAGAATGCTGGCCACAAAAAAGGTTATTGAATTCGAATTTCGAATTGTTCATGAAAATAAAAATGTATACTTTTTAGAATTTTACTCATTTTTAAATATGGAGTGGACGCTTAAAGAAGACCGTGTTGCAGTTATTGCGTTGCATCGTTGCGGTTACGCGCCAATTTAAATTTTTGACATGCTGAAAAATTTGAATATCACCAAAAGATTCGTTTATCGTACCATCAAACGATACAATGAAGACTCTAGTGTAGATGACAGGTCAAGAAGTGGTCGCCCTCTGTCTGTTAGGACTCCAGCAGTGATAAAAGCTGTGAAGGCGCGAATTCAAAGAAATCCCAAACGTAAGCAGAAACTGTTGGCCCTTCAGATGGGGTTAAGCAGAACCACGGTGAAAAGGGTGTTAAATGAAGACTTAGGGCTTCGGGAGTATCGAAGAAAAACAGGAAATCGTTTGAATGCTCGTCTGATGGACCTGAGACTGAAGAGATGCCGCGCTTTGTTGAAGCAGTACGCGGGAAAAAAAACGGAAAATTCTTTTTTCGGATGAAAAATTATTTACCGTAGAAGAGAGCTACAACAAACAAAATGATAAGGTTTACGCACACAGTAGTGAAGAAGCGAGCAACCGTATTCCGCGTGTCCAACGAGGTCATTTTCCATCCTCGCTCATGGTATGGTTGGGAGTTTCTTATTGGGGCTTAACAGAGGTACATTTCTGTGAGAAAGGTGTAAAAACGAATGCAGTTGTGTATCAAAATACAGTCCTGACGAACCTTGTGGAACCTGTTTCTCATACCATGTTCAATAACAGGCACTGGGTATTCCAAAAAGATTCGGCGCCAGCTCAAAGAGCGAAGAGCACATAAGACTGACTGGAGGCGCGTGAAATCGACTTCATCCGGCACGAAGACTGGCCCTCCTCCAGTCCAGATTTGAATCCGTTAGATTACAAGATATGGCAACACTTGGAGGAAAAGGCGTGCTCAAAGCCTCATCCCAATTTGGAGTCACTCAAGACATCCCTGATTAAAGCAGCCGCCGATATTGACATGGACCTCGTTCGTGCTGCGATAGACGACTGGCCGCGCAGATTGAAGGCCTGTATTCAAAATCACGGAGGTCATTTTGAATAAACTTTAGTGTCAAAAGAATCTATGTTTTGTTAAGTTCATTTTGGTATATAAATGGTTACATAATGAATAAACTTGTTTCAATTATTTTATATTAAACATGTGACAGAATTTATGACCTGACTAGGTATAAACAAAAACCAAATAATAATTTTTACATTTGTAAATAATTTATTTATTATGGTCATGGGTTATGTTCAGATATGCACTGCGAGCACTGCGCAGTGGTATCAGCAGTGAAAAGTTCGTTCCGTTATAGACTGGCAGTACAATGCCGCAGTGCCCTAGGGAAATATGTGACGTCATGAATCGCCACCATATTTCCACTGCGAACGCTGCCGTTCTCGAGGGGAGGTGCTCGCAGTGCATCACGTAAACAATAGTTTTGACTGGAACAACAGTTTGCACCGCTGATTTATTTTTAAATAAATTAAAGTTTGCGGCTGTGAATATAACAATGGTAATGTTAAAGAAGCTAACTTCAAATATATTGATGTTATAATGGCGTCGAAAATGGAGTATACTGGCTATACAGGAACGGCTTCGCAGTATACTGAATTGACGTCATACCTTGCAGTGGTCGCAGTGTATATCGGAACATAACCTGTACAACTTAATTTAATAAAACTTTTTAGGATTCTTTAACCAAAAACTTAATATTTACACTATTTTCATTATTAATAAATATTTTTCGATCGCATATTTCATAAGTAACATTCATTGCATCATTTTGTAATTCATGTAATTTAGTATTTTTATTTTATAATATAGACTTGGTCATCGACTTAAATATTATATAAAGTTTGGTTTATATAACTTAGTTATAGAAAAATTAGGTTTACAATTAGAGAACTGTATTTCATTTACAAATAGCTGTAATTATTTTGAAAAAGGCAACTACGGAGGTTTCTCGCCGGATTCTTCCCCGTAGAGATAGCGTTTCGAACCGGTGGTAGTATAAAAAGTACTTGTTTAAGTCTATTTGAATAAAAAAATTGACTTTGACTTTGAAAGGGTAAAAAAACGTCCGTCTGTCAGCGGGATGTATCTCAAGAACTTGAAATTTTCAGAGAACGTCTATTTCTGGTGTCGCTAGAACAATAAATACTAATTAAAAGGTGGCTCCCATACAAGAAACGTATTTTTTTTCGGCATTTTTTGTTTGCTCTCGTTTCTTTTATGAAATGATTTAAAGAGTATTTAATGTTTATTCTTACATGGTCGTACGGAACCCATCATGCGTGAGTCCGACTCACACTTGACCGGTTTTTTATTAATATAAAAAAATTACAGATATGGAGTAAGAAAGGCGACACGGACATCGACACTGGAGGCAAGCTGGAAGTCATGAGAATATGTCAGGATGAACCAACTATATTCCTCACTGGTATATACTATATTTACTAGTACATAACTGTTGTTTATAACTTGTATATAACATAATGTCACGCCGTAATTAATCCTTCGAAAGGGGTGAGGCGGAGATGTTATACAAAGCATTCCGCATGTTTACGTCGAGTTCCAGTGTGACAGGTTGCGAATATGTCGCCACTATCCGGGCACAATGAGGTGCCATTTTCCTGATCGTACGGCAACCCGAGATTCGAACCCTCGACTTGTCGTGTCGGGTCGGTCGGTTAACCAAGGCACGTAACAAACTTAGCTACCGCGTCCCACGCTTTATTCATAGAATAGAAAAGCACTCGCCTACATTCAAAAATTTTTACTATAAAGCCTTTCTAAGTTTTTAAAAATTAAAAAAAATTACTCCTCAAAGGCGGTGAAGAAAACGACCTAAAACTGTGGCGGATCGGGGAATCGAACCCGGTGTTCCTAGCTAAGAACCTCCCTCACGACTGGCTTCAGCTACGCCGTCAAGCTAGAGTTTCGGCTGGGTGCTTCGTAGGCGGCAGCGGAGGCACTGTCGTGGCTGTGGCTTCAAGACTAGGATACGTTAGGTAATACATTTTTAATTAAATAACTTATTAAGTATCACTGAACGACCGAGCTAAGTTCTCAGTCAACTGCAGCTATTCAGCGTTTGTATGTACGTATGTATAAATGCTCGTCCGACGATAACTCGAGTATCGTTGATCGGATCGTCGTGAAATTTGGTAGGGGGGTTAATGAGGTGAAAACAATGTTTAAGTTTGTATATGAGCCAAATCTGTCGAGGGGTTACCGAGATATAGCGGATAGCGAGCATTTTAAGTTTCCATCGAGAAATAACGCTTTTAAGTTTCGGTATAATGTAAACATGTTGGCGTTTCCTACACAAAGACGATAAACTATAGATGGTCACAGAGGAGATCGCAAGAAAACGCGATGGTGTATTAACTTATATTTAATGAATGACTTAAAATACATAACCCATGCCTCCGGTTCGATGTCAGTACCAAGAGTAACAATATTTTTCCCACGTTTCTACACACTCACTTTCTTGTTTGTTTGTTTGTCGTTCCGGTTGGATTTTTGCAACCCGATAAGCTAGCAGGCTGAAATTTTCAGGGTAGCTTCAAACCCGATGACAATGCAATTTACAACTATAAAAACGGCTGGACCGATTTTGATAAAATCTGTATGGAGTGACTTTTGAGGCAGAAAAAAGTAATAAATATATTAAAAAAATCTAAAACCCCACGTTTTTAAATGTTATAAAAATAAGAAAATAACCCTACGGGGCTGAAAGAGGGGCCACTCAAAACGTGGGGCGTATCTTTGCAAGTTACACCCGCGATCTATACACGTCACGTAAATATATCCCATTAATAATCCCTTAAATAATATACGCCCCCACGTTTTGAGTTGCCCCTCTTTCAGCCCCGTAGGGTTATTTTCTCATTTTTAGGACATTTAAAAACGTGGGTTTTTAGAATTTATTAATCTATTTATTATTTTTACAAATATACTAGGTAAAGCGAACGTTGCGCTGATTCGGCGCGTCGTGTAGCGCGCGGTCTTGAGAAACGGTATGTAGGTCAGCTCCGGTATGTAGGTCAGCTCCGGTATGTAGGTCAGCTCCGGTATGTAGGTCAGCTCCGTCCACAGTCTATCGTCGTGCAACACGGATGCGTAACGCCACTATGCAACACATTTGTAACATATATAACACACTCACATGTACACCCGAGATATTTGGTTTATATAACTTAGTTATAGAAAAATTAGGTTTACAATTAGAGAACTGGATTTTATTTACAAATTGTTGTAATTATTTTGTAAAAAGCAACTACGGAGGTCTCTCGTCGGATTCTTCCCCGTAGAGATAGCGTTTCGAACCGGTGGTAGTATAAAAAGATGACGATTTAAAAGTACTTTTTTTAAGTGTATCTGAATAAAAAATATTTTGACTTTGACTTTGACTTTGATAGTATCGATTTTAGTTTATTTTTAAATTACCTTATTTTATATTATGAAAAACCTTTATTGGCATAAGACAAGCTTATTTTTCCTGTAACTTTTTATTTGTTAAGGCTTGTGGTTTTTGGTAAATGAAAAAAAAATGGTTTAACCTACCTACCTTAAATTCCACGACGATCCGATCAACGACACTCGAGCTGTCGTCGGAGAAACATTAATACATACAAACGCTGAATAGCTGCAGTTGACTGTGAGAACTTTAACGGTAGATTTTAGAAAATGATTTTTTACCTCTGACAATGAGTCTATATCTAATTCTCAAATAATAAATACCTTTTAATGTTTAATAATTAATAAGTCATTTAATTATTCACCCAGGTTATACGACAGCAGGGCACAGAGACGGCCGGTGTGTTGCATAGACTTTGAGAAAATGGCCGCCACATGTATCGCACAGAGCTTTAACGACAGGTCAGTATATATTTATTTTTATATCATAAACACATGTAGAATTACAATCTTAATGACGGATCCATGAGGGGGCAACGGGCTCGAGCCCCCTCCTAACCCCAAAAGCATCTACTTATCAAAGCACTCTGTCCCACCACTGCAACTCCTGTTCACCAGGATCAACAGTGGCGTCCTTTGATCGAATAATCAACGAATAATGCAGCTGTGCAATGACGCACAGGCTGTGCCCGGACACACTACCGGCGACAGCGGGACACGCAACGCAACTTAATCAGAACAAATAGGAGGCAGTAAGAACTCGATTTCAGACTTCTGTCCCAACAAAGCTGAGACAGCAATCGAAATGGCACAGATGTCAAAAAAAAAACTAAAGGGGAGACAGTCAGGAGACGCCTGACCGTCAGAACACCACGGCATGCCATTGTAGCTGCCACGTTCCTCATTGTGTTCGGATAGTGGCGACAGATTCGCAACCTGTCACACTGGGGCTCAACATAAACATGCGGAATGCTTTGTATGACATCTCCGCCGATCCCTCTCGAGGGATTAATTACGGCGTGAGTTTGTTTTTATGTACTATACATGAACAAAATATATTTTCTAGAAAATTCCTGGTCGGCTTCGGCCGCGGCCAGCTCCAACAAGTAGACCTCCGTACATCAAAGCCTGACAAGTGTTACAAAGGCTGCAGCGGCGCCGTGACGGACGTGGTCGCTTGCAACGAGGGTGGTGTGGTCATTGGCTGCTCGCTCGACAGGCATGTGCGGGTGTGGTGTGCTGATACCAAGGACTTGCTGTACAAGGTATGTAAAAAACAAATTGCAAATTGTAAGTCGTGATTTTTGTATTATGAATATTGAGAAAAGCAACTACGGAGGTTTCTCGCCGGATTCTTCCCCGTAGAGATAACATTCCGAACTAGTGCTGATTTTGAGTCTATTTGAATAAAACACATTTTGACTTTGACTTTGACTAAATGACTCGACATCTATGGTCAGTAAATAAAATGTTTTTTTATATGGAAATTAATGCCATACCTGGACCTCTAGACGGCCTCGATGGCGCAGTGGTGTAAACAGCCGACTGCTGCGCTAGAGATCCCGGGTTCGAATCTCGGCGTGGGCAGAACTTAGTGTTATTTGCAAGACGCATTGTTTCGCTTACTGATGTTTCTCGGATGTAGTATTGTTATCTATGTAGTTTATACCGTATCGTTGCTTAGCGCCTGCGATACAAAATTATATGTTACTGCAGGGCTGAGTCAATGTGTGTGTCGTGATGTGGTTATTATTATACTCGGAATTTTTGGGCAGGTCTAAATAAAAACTTGAGGGAATATTTTCTTAAAAAAAGAGTTCTTTGTTAAAAACGTATAAGATTATGGAACCATAAAACAAAAGTTAATTAAAAAAAAAAAACTGTCTGATATTTTTTGGAACATAATTATATTTTTATTAGTTTTTTTTCCCATTTTTTTCAAATCTGATACAATCGCGTTACAAAGACATATCTAATGACTTTTCATTTATTAAAATCGGTACAGCCGTTTAGGCTACAGGAGGAAACAATGTTACTGACATACATACAAATATAAATTACCTTCCTTCTGGATTAGTCGGGGAAAAAAACATTCAATATTTTATTCATCTCCCCAGCAATACTTGACATCGAAACTCAGCCAAGTGCTAGTACAGAGTAAGAGTTCCACTCCACTCGCGAGAGGAGAAGAAGATATCAAGGAGGAGAAAGAAGAAGCAGACAGAGATGACATGGACGAAATCTTTGACACCATGGAGACAGTGGGGTGAGTAGAAGCCTGATTATACTACTAACTATACAGTAAGAACACTTAAATGTTCCGACATGTAATGAAAAACTATTGTGAATGTTTGATAAAAGCAACTACGGAGGTTTCTCGTCGGCTTCTCCCCCGTAGATAGCATTCCGAACCGGTCGGTGGTTGATAAACAAATATGACGATTTGAAAGCAATCTATTTAAATAAAAAAACATTTTTTATTTGAATTTATGAACTCGTAACCTCTATATCTCGGTACCCCTTTACCTATTTTTGTCATATTAACATTATTTTTGCCTAATTAATCCGCCTATCAAATTTCACGACGATCCGATCAACGATACTCGAGTTATCGTCGGACGAACATTTATACATACGTACAGACTAATTAATCCCTCGAGAGGTGTAGGCGGAGGTGTTACACAGCGCATTCCGCATGTTTATGTTGAGTCCCAGTGTGACAGGTTGCGAATCTGTCGCCACTATCCGGGCACAATGAGGGATATGGCAGCAATAACTTACATATAATATATAGTATAGTAAACTCTGATACCCTTATTTCATTAAAAATAATTTTTATAATTCAATTCCAGTGACAAACCAAGAAAGAAGAAACGACTTCTAGAAGTCTCCGAGTCGTTAGAAGTGGAATCCGAAGAGGAGAGGATCACACAACTATTAAAAAGCACGGAGAAGAAGAAGAGGAAAATGGAGAAGATTAAAAAAGAGAAAAAGGCAAAGAGCCTCTATCATAATGCTTGAATTTAATAAACTGATAATCTATTCATTTTGCATTTTTTTTTAAATTCCACACCAAAATTGTGTTTTTCCACTTTGATAGCAATTTCTATTCAGTTTACGATAATGCTGGTATCTCTACTTTATATTTACAACGTGAAGCAGTTCGCTGCGTTTGCGTTCGAAGGATCGGAGAGCCAGTGTGATTACCGACACGAGAGCTATAAAATCTTTACCTTCACATGGGAAACGCATTGGTGATCTTAACTTTCTCGACAACGAGGGCATCGTCGTTTCAATACGGTATCACTTTCCATCAGGATTCCGTCTGCTTGTTTGATTGAAGTAGCCAACCAAAGAGTTGTACATATGTGTATTTAATTTAAAGTACCCTTTGACCTAAACTCGCGTTAGGACACTTAGCCGTGACCTAATCTACTTATTGTTTATTGAATGGTAGTTTTTAAATATAGTTTGTTAAATTTCGCTAAGAGATGGCGTTACTTACGATATTAGGTTGTTTGAAACCCCTAAATACATAAATAAAAGAAAGTTATTTATTTACTTCTAATATATAATGTTAACTATTTACATTAAAATTAATTAATTATAGGACGCGGTAGCTCAGTTTGTTACGTGCCTTGGTTAACCGAACGACCCGACAAGTCGAGGGTTCGAGTCTCGTTGCCGTAAGTTGTAGCTGCCGTGTTCCTCACTATGCCCGGTGAATGGTGACAAATATATTTATTTGTCAACATAAAATATTTACATGCAGATGTTGTTACACAAATATTATTTATCGTGTCAGAAAAATAAATTAATAGTCATTATTAGTGTTGTCAACAGCCGACTGCTACGCTAGAGGTTCCGGGTTCGAATCCCGGCGGGGGCGTTTGTGTTATTTGCAAGACGCATCGTTTCGCTCACCGGTCTAGGATGTAGTATTCTTATCTATGTAGTTTATACCGTATCGTTGCTTAGTTCCTGTGACAACAGTTCTAACGATGCTCACCGCAGGGCTGAGTCAATGAGTGTGTCGTGATGTGGTTATTAATATAAAATATAGAAGTGGAACCAAAACAAATTAGGATTTGGTTTTTTGCTGCAGCAGCGGTAAACAAATCTGACATTTCATCTATCAAGTAATTTATCTACAAAATCTTATCTTTAAAGTCATTAAAAATGCGGAATGCGGTGTGTAACACATCTGCCTAGCCCTCTCGAGGGATTACGGCGTGAGTTTATGTTGATGAATTAATTATTTACTACAAGTTATAAAAAACTTATGTACAGGTAAATATAGTATATACCGGTGAGTAACATAGTTCATCCTGATATATTCAACAAACAATTAATAACGACTAATTAAAAGATCGAGAATATTTAGTTTTTAATATGAGACAATTAAGTTTCTGCAAATTTCTGCAATTCGTCAATTTTTTAAAAAAAATTATTCTGACACCTACAATTTAATTAATATTTGTAACTTTTCCTATTTAATTTTTAAATTAAAAAAAGAGAGTCGTGACCGTAACGCTGGTCTGAATTTCGCTCAGAGGCTGAGCATCGCTGTACAGCGTGGAAATGCAGCCAGTGCTATGGGCGCACTGCGTTGTACACATGATTTTTATCAGTTTTTTAAATGTATTTAAAAAATTCTTATAGAAAAAAATAATAATCGTAATTTAATTTTGTTTTATCGCGTGCAAATAATACAACTGGAATTTGTGTTTTGTTAAATTATATTCATGTCAGCTGTGGTCGCCTGTTAATAGACAAACACAGGGAATGATATTAGTATCGAAGTTGTATTGAATGCATGTGTATTATTCGTTGCGTAATCTAAATAAATAAATGCAATTTAAAAAAAAAAAAACACTTTACAATTCATATATTAATATTCATTGAACTAATGTTCAACTATCATTAAGCTTAAGCCGAAAACACGCTTTGACTGAAACATCCTGACATTATAAGACAGAAAATAAAAATCTATAGAAATGACATTCCCTCGCGCCAGAGCTACGTCACCGTAACGTCATTCCAACACTTATTTCTGTTGGCGTTCACGCTTGCGGAATAATGTCGTTTGTCTGGTGGGGCTGGACTTGCAAGTTCTTATTTAAACCTAACAAAGTCCATATCTTACAATAACAGTGAGTTGCGTCACATAACTTTAACGATAACAAATGGCCGCGTCTGGAACACTTTAGGCGTAATTTCAGGTTGACTTTAACATTGACACCAAAAGTTGTTTCCGTGCGACCACTAGCGGATCCGGGGGGCACTAGGGGGTTGAAGCCCCCCAAAATTTCTGACTTTTAACTTTTACTTCGGTAAAACCTTAAATTGCCGAGGTCCAGCCCCTCCCCTCCCGCAAAAGCGTCATACGGAAGAACGTCAGTTTTTGTTAGGGAGTAAACTGCACTCCCCCGGTTTAATTATTGGTTACAGTTTATCACTTGTCATCGCAGTTCATTTCGTCGACGATAGACGTCTCTTTCCTTGGTAAAGTCTGCAACGAAGGTATGACGCCTTCGTACCTGTAATAAACGCAAATTTATAGATTTAACTCTTTTTTTATACAGCATCACATGTAAACAAGCGGAAGGTACTTATGGTGAGTGATACCGCCTATTGACACCTTGATGTCTTTAACAACAACAGTGGTAAAAACGAATTATTGTAATTTTTTAACATTGAAAAAAGCAACTGCGGAGGTTTCCCGCCGGATCCTTCCCCGTAGAGATAGCGTTTCGAACCGGTCGGTGGTAGATGAAAATATGACGATATAAAAATGTTTAATTTAAGTCGAATAATGCAGCTGTGCAATGACGCACAGGCTGTGCCCGGACACACTACCGGCGACAGCGGGACACGACACGAACTTAATCAGAACAAATAGGAGGTAGTGAGACTTACAAAAATATTTTGACTTTTTGGAAGTTAAAATAAATAAGGTACGATTATGGAACATTATGGAAGCTTGCAACCACAGATTCCTTCAAAACCCAGATTTTTTTTTAAATTTCGCACTGGTGATAAGGCAACTATCTCAACAAGCCGCCTAAGATTAGGTCACGTTTGCACTCCGGTATTTCTGGCAAAAATAAGGGTGAGGGATCATTCCCTCTGTGAATTCCCTCGGTTCAGAAGAAGGTACTGTTGACCGCATTTTTTTTCAACTGCTCCAATTTAAGGGTCTCACTGTATGATTGTCTCCCTAAAAATATCCCCCCCCCCCCTCCCCCATTAATGTTAACTATCTGTTGTCGCAGTCTCACTCAAAACTTGTAAAGTCCCTTATTAAGTTTATTAAATCCAATAGTATAAGGCTGTGATGTCCTTGTGTTGTTTGTCTGTTTTTATATATTGTTACAGATCTAGCAACTGATAAGTACCGATCATTTGCTTCTGTCAAAACCGTTTGTTCTCGTCACGTGACATTGGCATAGTGATCGTCATATATGGCCGATGGCGTAAATCAAATTGGATTGGAACGTACTTGTGTGTTGCTCGTATATGTTTCACCGCATACCGCCTGCACGGGTACATTCTGTCGCACAGAGAGCACTTGTACTGCAGAGAGCTGTGACATCGACCCTTATGCATCAGCAGACTGTTCTTAGTCTTGAACGTACCGGGGCATATGTCGCACTGGAAAAAAAAAAAAATCTAAAAAAAAAATTCGCGCATAATGGCTCCGCCATTTTGATATAAGTATGTAACGACCGACATTCGCGCGATAAAGACGATTCGATCGATATATAATTTATCAAAATCGGTTGAGCCGTTTAGGCTGTAGGAGGTGACAATGGATCAGACATACAAACATACATACATACTCCGTCTGGGTCAGGCGGGTAAAAAGCCATTTTAGCCTTCTTTCTCGCTATTACATTAAATTTTAAAATTAAGTTTTGACAATGTTTTTTTTTTAAACATAATTTTACTATAGCATTGATTAATTTTGATTGATTTGATGTAATTGTAAATATACAAAAAAAAAAAACAATATTGAATTCTGAAAACTTTGTCATCCTTAAAATAAAACTTAAATTACAAATTTAAAAAAAAAACCCCAATTGGACATTTGCATATATTCGATTGTTAATCCCCACTTCCACCCCCCATAACATTTGAATGGGGGAACCGATACCGATCAAACACGCTCGATTGAGTCACCTTTCTAACATTTAAAAAAACTACATCAAACTCGCTTCATTCGTTCGAGAGTTATGATGCCACAGACAGACACGTAAAACTTACAACACCCTTCTATTTAATTATATTAAAAACTAACAAACAATATGATTATTAATAATAACCTCAGTGGCGCAGTGATGTAAACAGCCGACTGCTACGCTAGAGGTTCCGTGTACGAATCCCGGCGGGCGCGGAACTTTGTGTTATTTGCAAGACGCATTGTTTCGCTCACCGGTCTTGGATGTTGTATTCTTATCTATGTAGTATATACCGTATCGTTGCTTAGCGCCTGCGATACAAGAAATCTTAGAGCAAGGCTGAGTCAATGTGTGTGTCGTGATGTGGTTTATTTATTTTTCAGTCATTGAAGGTTGTTTTCCGCTCACCTTATACGGTTTGTCCGTGGTATGTGTCTGTTTGTGCTGCGTCAGTAGGTATGCGGCGTGGAACTTGGCGCCGCATGACTCGCATACGAACGGCTTCTCACCGCGATGCCGGCGCTCGTGGTCCTGGAACGAACAGACAAACAAACAGCATAAACACACTTGTAAACTGCTGAACCGATTATGATTGGACTTTCATTCAAAAATAAAAATAACTTTATAATCACGACACACATTAACACAGCCCTGCAGTAAGATATAATCTTGCTATTTAGTGCGGATGTTTGTAATTTTTCAACCCCCGGCTCCCGACTCAGTCTGTACCAGGTCAGGCTCGATGGTGAGGCGGACAGGTATGGCGGTCGTGCCTATGCTTTGCGTCTTGTCGTGTTGTCTTTATAAAGGCGATACAGCCTGATCGATTGCATAGGGAACTATTGTATAGGGAACGATAGCCACGGTAAAGTCACGGTAAAGATGCTGAGGCCTCCGGGACGCAGCACTCGTCGTTTAGTTAATAATAATAATAATAACCACATCACGACACACACATTGACTCAGCCCTGCACTAACATATAATCTTGTATCGCAGGCACTAAGCAACGATACGGTATACTACATAGACAACAATACTACATCCGAGACAGGTGAGCGAAACGATGCGTCTTGCAAATAACACAAACAAACCGCCGCCACCGGGATTCGAACCCGGAACAACTAGCTTAGCAGTCAGCTGTTTACATCACTGCGCAACAGGAGGTTTCCGGAGGTCGTGACTTTATTCCGTAAACTTATAAAAAGTACTTGGAATCGTTACATGAATTTATATTTTTTTTTCTTTAAAATGACTCCACCACCGGTTCGGCAAAGTTTATGTCGAGAAAGATAAAAGCTCTGATAGCTTATGTTATAATGAGTGATATAAACAACTTCTAAAAAGAAAAGGGGAGGGGGGGGGGGGGTTAAAACATATCTAGTTACCCTTATAGTGTAGGAGCTAGCGGTTTCGAAGTCGCACATCGAGCATTTGAACTTCTCGTAGCCATGCTTCGCTCTGTAGTGTTCCAGGAGACGGAAGTTGTTGTGGACTTTCTTGCCGCAGTGCTGCCGACGAAAAACAACTTTTTGGCGCCAAAAATCCATTTACATTTTAATTTGAAAGTAACCAGTGAGTTAAACTCATTAATTAACTGACTTAGAAATAACAGAGTACCATCCTAGCGGGATTCGAACCAGGAACCTCTAGCGTAGCAGTCGGCTGTTTACACCACTGCGCCACAGGGGCAATCAAAATGAATCTGATGATACGAAATGGTTGTTTTGTGAAATATTTTTTACTAGCTTTTGCCTGCGACTTCGTCCGCGTTGAAGTCAAAAATAGTTCTAATAGAATTTTTAAATTACTTGACATTTATATCATTATATTTTGGATAATTCACACGATATGGAATGGATAATGGAGGAATGCTGGTACTTATATCGCAGATCTTCCTATTGTAAGTACCAGCTGATATAATAACACACACTGTCTCAGCCCTGCACTAAGATATAATCTTGTATCGCAGGCGCTATATAATACAACATCCAAGACCGGTAAGCTAAACAATGCGTCTTGCAAATAACACAATGTCGCGCCCCCGCCGGTATTCGAACCCGGAACCAATAGCTTAGCAGTCGGCTATTTACACCACTGCGTCACCGAGGTCGTCAAAAACTACACTACTTAATAAACTACAGCCTAAATGTTATCATGATGTATAAGCTATATTATTGTAGAGTTTAATTAAAATCCATTCAGTAGTTTTTGCGTGAGAGAGTAACAAACGTACATACGTAAGGATTGTTTAATAGTTTGACAACTCTCACCTCACACACTGGCCCGAGGCCGGCGTGCTTTATTCTGACGTGTGATTTCAGACTCGCTTTCAACATTCTCTTGTGACACAGGTGACATTCCACCATTTCTTTTGCCTGAAATACAAAAAAAAAAAACATGACAAACTCACGCCGTAATTAATCCATCGAGAGGGGTTAGCAGAGGTGTTAAACACCGCATGATTATGTCGAGTCCCGGTGTGACAGGTTGCGGATCTGTCGCCACTATCCGGGCACAATGAGGAACATGTCAGCTACAACTTACGGCAACCCGAGACTAAATAAGGTATTAAAGTGGGTCTTAAGCCATAATATTGTATGGTGGTGGACCGTCGGCGTGTACGTCATGGTTACCATCAGAGCGGACGCAACGGTAGCGCGGTGGTGGTAGCTAGTGAAACGACTGGCTGTCAACAACTCTGTATATTGAAGTCTGAAACCGCTTTCTTACTACCGCCTATTTGTTCTGATTAAATTCGTTGCGTGTCCCGCTGTCGCCGGTAGTGTGTCCGGGCACAGCCTGCGCGTCATTGCACAGCTGCATTATTCGTTGATTATTCGATCAAAGCACGCCACTGTTGATCCTGGTGGACAGGAGTTGCAGTGGTGGGACAGAGTGGCGGGTGTGCCTCGAACTCCGCATATTGATTCCTCTCATAGCTAACAAAGATTACATGCTGACCAAGAACTGCAGCACCGACACTTCTCTATCAACTGATAGTTTTGTGGAGGTCATATTGACAATACTTTACAGGTGTTATTAAATTCAAATTAAAAATGTTTTCATTCAAATAGACTTGAAATAATAGCTTTCAAATCGTCATATTCGTTTATCTACCACCGACCGGTTCGGAATGCTATCCACGGGGAAGAAGCCGGCGAGAAACCTCCGTGGTTGCTTTTATCAAAAATTTACAATAGGTTTTTTATTACAATTTGTAACATTTAAGTTTTCTAAATTATTTCTAATTATATAATTAAATAATGGAAATAGGTACTCACCCCCTCACCCCTTTTTAATTTAGTTTTAAATGTACAAGTCATGTCGTGCTGTAATAATTCATCTTTGGATTTGAATTCCATGTCACAGAACTGCAAGAAATGTTTTACAATTTATTATTATTGTTTTGAATAATTATAAATTAAGAATGCTCATTAACAAGTTATAATCAAAGTCAGGAGGACACAGGGGTGTGAGATAGCAACTATCTCTTTCTTTTTGTCAGATGTCAGGAGTTTTCCTGATCAAGAATCCAATCTATATGTAGGTGACATAGAGAATATGCAACTTTTTTTTAAATTTATTATAATTAAATACCACATAGACACACAAATCTGTTAGAATTTCTCAAATATCTGATTTATTAACTAATTACAAAGCTTCAAAGTCGTTGGTTAGATAGAGAGATCTGATATGTGCAATGACGTCACAGTACACGGGCGCCATATAACTTCCATGGAAAAGGTTGTTCTGATGAGCGAGCAATTACTGTTAACGGTTACATCTCCCTTGTTAATCGTTCATTTCTAATTCTGTTTTCACTGTAAAAGTACAATTTACACATACTTTACGATAAATTGATTGAATAATCAAATTAAATTTCATGCATATTCCCTACTTATGCGCAAAAGCTGGAGTTAAGACTGTATAAAACACTTACAGAACATCTGAAGCCTTTAAAAAAATGCCTGATACTTGTGACCTCTTTCGTTTTCTTCAAAAGTTTAGTAAATCTAAAGGGTTCTTTTATATTTGTCTTCCTCCTCTTCCCTTTAACTTTATGCTGGGTTGAGACGTGATCATCAATATTAGATAAAAGTACATTTTTAAAGCAATATTCACATTCAACCGTTGTTTCGGTTGTATTCTTCCTATTTATCAACGGCAAGTCGTACTCACTGTCAGAATCGTTACTTAAATCGTTACTTTCATACGTTTTCTTGACGTCATCATAGTACAGCTCTAGGTTTTCCGTTGTTTCAAAATCCGATTCCGATTCAGTCAGAAAATCCTTGACATCTGTTTCGTTGGAATCGTAATCTGCATATTCCGTCTTTATCTTCGCCAAGTCTAACGATAGCGGAGATTCTATCTTGGGGAAGTCGATTTGACTTTTCGTTAACATGATGTCCGTTGTTGCTGCAGACAGCTGTCTGTTTGTCTCTCTGCTTCGTTTACGGAACTTCAAGCTGTCGTTTAAATAGTTAACACAGTTTGAGCACATGTTCTGCGGTAAGTCATCATTAATTTCAATCTGTGAAATTCAATTGTTTTTTTTGTATGTATAAATGTTTTGTAAAATTCAATTTGAAATGCAATATTTTAATATATTTCTGATAATAAAATATTCAGGTTGTTTTAATAGCTACAATAAATGTTAGAGTGCAGCAAACAGTGTACATTGCATCAGGGACTTATATCACAATAATAATAACCACATCACGACACACACAGCTCAGCCCTGCACTTAGACATAATCTTGTATCACAGGCGCTAAGCAACGATATGATATAAACTACATAAATAAGAATACAACATCCAAGACCGGTAAGCAAAACAATGCGTCTTGCAAATAACACAAAGTCATGCCCCCAGGGATTCGAACCCGAAACCTCTAGCGTAGCAGTCGGCTGTTTACACCACTGCGCCACTGAGGTCGTCAAATATATATACATTACTAGTTTTATTTAAGCTCAGGTATACAAAATATCACAACATGCAAGAGCACCTTAGAAGTTTTAAATGTACAAGAATAGCCCAATGAAAAATTAACATTTAATCATGTATCCTCACAGTTCATGTAAGTAAAAATAGTAGGTACGTTACCTTCAGACCTGTAGTTAGAAACAAAGCGGTGGAATACCGCTTGTGATCGTCTGGATTCAAGAAAATAGGATTCAGATTTTCCGTGCCTAAGCACGTCCTGCAAACGGACGAAAAATCCATTTTTGACGCTTATATTTAAGTTTTATTCAGCAAATTAGATACGAACACCGTCTCTGATTATTAATTGATTACTTAGTCAGCATTTTACGTTTTTATAACGTCTTATTAAATCTTTTTCAGGTAAAAAAGTAAAATCAACTTTTTGTTTTGCTTTTTGACAGTTTGTTTTTTTTTATGTCAAAAGGTCAGTGACCTAACCCAATGGAGGATCTTTCGCATTTACGACGACTGGTTGTCGATTCGTTAAAATGAAACGGAAAATAATTTGGGAACTAATTTTTGTACTAGAATTTTTAGTTGATTAAATTACCAAATTAAAACAAATAACTAAAATTATAAGATGTAGCATTGGGCTCAAAAAATATAAGACATCTTGTATTTTATAAGATAAATAAAAAACCGGCTAAGTGTGAGTCTGGCTCGCACATAAAGGGTTCCGTACTATCTGTACATGATTAAATATAATGTAATTTTTAATATTTTCGTAAAATAAACAAATGCAAGCCCACTAATTTTATTTCTTTGATTTAAGTAAGAATTTGTTATAGCGGCCACAGTTATATAGTGTTAAAAATTCAAGTTACAAGCTGTTATGGTTAATACGATACTACAGCCATTAGTGTATTTTTTACAAGGGGTGTGCCCTGCATCGACTAATTTACAATTATTATACTACAGACAATTTTAATTTACATTAATTTTAATTTAAAGGTTTTAATTTACAGGATTGAAACAGGATAGATAAAATAAAACAAACATTATTTAAAATTTATTTATTAGATTACATATTATATCAAAATAACATTTGGGAGGAAATGAATTCGAAAAATAAATTACAATTAATAAATTTCCTTATTTAATAAAATAATACTTGCGATGATAAAAATATAGGAATCATAATCTAAAAGTTATTAAAAAAATAAATTAAATGCTTTTTAAAAATAATTTGAGCCAAGCGTTTTAAATCATATTTTATGAGACCGGTGGTCGAGTTAGAGAGGGGCAAGACGCTCAAACCTCCCCAAAACATCTTAGTTATTTGGTCTTGTATCTCTTACATTGTTAAACCCTAAAGTTAGTAAGGTCGAGCCCCCCCAAAACCGTTAAAAAAAAAAGGTTCAGTTTTGATTGTGTTAAGCCCCCCCCCCCCAAAACAACCCTTAATCCGTAACTTTTATAAGATTGCTATTTAAAGTTCGTCTGCCTTTGTAGGGCTGAAATGGAAACACAATAGTGTCTCCTTTCCTATTTTTTAAAACCAGTTTCAGTTTACAAAGCCTTCTTCATTCTTTTTAGCTGAAGCTTATTCTGAAAATAACAATAAAAAACCGATATTTGTGACATTTTCAACGGACATTTAACAGACATCGATCAAGTAACAGAACATGTCTTCACAAAATGTCTAAACAATCGAACATTCGGGTGAACTTTTTATATCTTATTTACAGATACATAAACTCACGCCGTAGTCCCTCGAGAGGGGTTGGCAGAGGTGCTTGCTACACACCGCTTTTCGCATTTGTATGTTGAGTCCCAGTGTGACAGGTTGCGAATCTGTGGCCGCTATTCGGGCAATTTGAGAAACATGGCAGCTACAACGTACGGCAACCCGAGACTCGAACACTCGACCTGTCGGGTCGGGTCGGTCGGTTGATCAAGGCACGTAACAAACTGAGCTACCGCGTCCTACCGTATGACGTGTATTTTTTTTTTTTGTAGGATCGATTGTTTAGACTTTCTGGACTGTTCTGAAAGTTGAATTTATTTTAAATAGAACTACATATTTATCTGTTTGTCTATAGAGATAAAATTGATGTCACTTTTAAGAGAAGTTTTATATGACATAAAATAATAGATCTATTATAGCAGATGACAAACTTGCATGCACGCGAAAATCAAATAAAAACATAAGATATATTAGATATTGACAGCTTTTTGACAAAACCAATTAATTCTAATGGAAAACTGGTACAACATTAAACAATCCTTGGACACACATACAATTATATGGAATGAATAATCTCTGGCAGTAAAAATATATCATAATTTACTTATATTTCATTCTTATTTTATTTCAAAGAACAAAGTCTGAAAGTAAAGCATTTCGAGGCTCATGAAAACCTATTTTGAGCAATTTAAACTCAGATCAAGCGAATGGATCGACCAGATTTTAGCGCAAATAATGTTGCTGTCACAGTTCGCTGCGTTTCGGTTCGAAGCATTAATTGAGACAAATGTCTATTCTCCGCAGCGCTAGACGCTCGGTCACCTCCAAGGAGTCCATTTCGGGCGTTACACTCTAGTTTTGTCGATGAATAGTGTTTGACAGCTGTCAAAAAGTTTACGAGCGCGAAAGATTAAAGTGTATGGCATGCTAGAATAGACATTTTAAAGAGCATTCGTTCGTCCCAAATGTCCTTTCTAGACATAGGTGTATCATGAACCCGCTATATTTTAACGTAGATATAAGAAACTTTGTGTTTCAACTAACAGTTGTAAATAAACACAGTAGCAGTGTGTTTTAACGTTTTCTAAAATTAAACCCCTGAAGGGGTGAAAATTGTTATAAATAATTCACTACTTTCGTCGTCGGTAAAAGTAGTAAAATAGAAAAGGGGACTAATATTTTAAACTGTTATTTAAATATTTGATTATTAGCTTTGATACCAAGTTTACTGTATTATTAATAATCATAGATAAATGTGACTTACTTCTTACTTTCACCTCGACTTGAAGAAATTATTTAAAAAAATCAAATTATCCCACTTACCGTAATATTTATATTTGCGCAATAAAATGAACATTTCAATTCATAATCAATCACCAATCACATGATAGCGCTAAAATCCGGTCAATTTTTTTTTTTTTTACAAAAACTAAGACAAGAAACTTAGGGCTAATTAATAATAATAATAGTAATAATGTGATTGCACTAAAATAGACAAAAAGAACATTAAAATCATAATCGAAGCATATTTTTTTAATCGATTAAGGAATAGGTAGAAATACTGCAGTGTTATCTCATCAGAGGACAGCACTATAGAAACAGTTAGAGGATGTCTTCCGGAAAGCTCACGACAGATGGCGCAACAGCAACTTTGATGTCAAAAACGTCAAAACGCCGTCAATACGGGAAGATTGTCCATTGTAATTTTTTATCACAGTTCGCTAAATCATATCAATTTCGGCATATATCTGTTTTAAACAACAATTTAATAAAGATTTATTATTATAATTAATATGTGATGACTTCCTACGGTAATTTAAGTTTTTTTTTTGTTTAAACTGAAGAATTTTATTGCTGTGGCTTGATTATTGTTTGAACATACAAATAACTCAATTAAAAAAAGAAGTGCTGGTGTAGGATGCCCAAATAAATAAAATATGAAAATAACACGGTAAATTTATCAAAACCCCACAAGTGAGGTTTGAAAAGTGCTTTAATGTCCTTTTAAGAAGCTCTTGTGACCTTCGTACCAGAATTATTATCAATAAGATTTAAATACTGCACCAAGGGAAACTCTTAGCATTTCCTTTCATAAACAACATTATTAACGTAAAATCATTTAAAACAAATGAGACTTAAGAAACTCATCTTTTTTAATCAAAACAAGATGAAGACAAAACAATTCATTTCACCGGCCACCAACCAAAAAAATGTTAGTTGGCACCATAAATAACTGTTTGAACTGAATTGATTATGTTCGTCGAAAAACGTTGTTAACTCTTATGGCAGTGCTGCTGTCTAGCGGGATTACATTGTAGTGAAGCATCCTTTTTTTATGTATTTCTTTAACGGCATTGGTTTAAGTACCATACTGCCTAATCATCAGTAATTATAATTTCTTCATTCTTGAAGATGATAAATGAGATGAAGATGGTAAGATGTACAATGAAAATGATGAATCTGCCTACAGTAACATGCTACTACGGTTACTGTAGGCTCTAAGGAGTTACTTGGGAGATGGACAAATCGTCGTATTTCACTTTCTGCACACTTGTACAGCACTACAGATGTTCACTGGGTAAAACACTAGCATTTTACACATTAAATTCTGCTGATGTATAAGAAAATACAATAAAATAAGAAAATTGAAACTGACACTTCCCGTTCCCGCCAAGTAACTCTGAAGCACCCTATTGTTAAAAAAAAGTTTGACATTTTGAATGTTGGCAATACCTTTACTGTGCTAGTGTGCCGTCTGCCTCGAGCGCAGCGTAATGTTGCCTGTTACAATATTTTTATAGATACACAACCAAGTGACAGAAACGGTCCACCTAATCGGACATTTGTTTGGACTTTTCGTATGGTATGTCAAGCGATATTTGTCAGTAATCAGGTCGATACATCTTTCTGTCACATAAAACACAAAAACTCACGCCGTAATTAATCCCTCGAGAGGGGTAGGCAGAGTTGTTAACCACCAAATTTCGCATGTTTATGTTGAGTCCCAGTGTGACAGGTTGCGAATCTGTCGCCACTATCCGGGCACAAAGAGGAACATGGCAGCTACAATGTACGGCAACCCCGAGACCCGAACCCTCGCACTGTCGGGTCGGATCGGTCAGTTAACCAAGGCACGTAACAAACTGAGCTACCACGTCCCCTACAGCTACACTATTCTGTACTGTTCTTATGGCAAAATTTACTTTAACGTGTGTTTGTTTGGAATAGAACTATCTCTTCGTCTCTATCTAAAATTTTTGTTTGTATAAAACAATAAATTGTTGATTTGATTGATTGTGTATGTATAAAACAATAAATCGTTGCTGTTGATACAAAATAATCTAACATGACATAATAAATCTACCGTATTAAAGATGAGCTATAATATATCGTAGTAATACTTAAAAAAAAATACATTACAGTAACACTCGTCAAACCTTTCTTCCCCGTTGTAGGTGCAGAATGGGGCAGAAAACATGGAGCAGAAAAGATATCACCTGTTCCTTATGTATTGAAAGGAGTTCCTTATGTTTCAAAGGCCGAGGCAGTCACCGTTTTCAGATGCGAGTGTAGATGTTTTCTGTGTATCTGTAAAAACAAAAAAAATATATCAGCAATGAAGCAGTCTGGGGACTAAAACAGCTCGCTCTCATATTTGCTTGTCAGCATGTACTACGCCAGCCTATGCCTAGGGGTGGGCAACTTATGGATTAGGGAGAGGCAGCCTATGGATTAGGGAGAGCCAGTCTATGGATTAGGGAGAGGCAGCCTATGGACTAGGAAGAGGCAGCCTATGGATTAGGGAGAGCCAGTCTATGGATTAGGGAGAGGCAGTCTATGGACAAGGGAGAGGCAGCCTATGGACTAGGAAGAGGCAGCCTATGGATTAGGGAGAGACCGCCTATGGCCTAGGGGAAGGCAGCCTATGGATTAGAGAGAGGCAGCCTATGGATTAGGGAGAGGCCGCTAATGGATTAGAGAGAGGTAGCCTATTTAATAGGGACAGCTGTTAAAATATGGGGAAAATATGAATTGTGAGTTCTGTAAGAAGCAAATTAAGCTTTATATTTGTACTTCGAGTCTTGGGTTTATTTCAAATTATTTAAATTTTTATTACATTGTGCTAGACGAGTACTCAAAACATACTTCCTTATTAATTAATATATAAATTATTTTTCTCAGTTTAATTTTTTAACTCCAATTATATAAATTATATAGCCTTAATATATATTATACCTATTTCTATATATTGTATCTAAAATGACTCAATGTAACCGTTGAAAAAATATTGATTTAATACGCATTAAGCATTGGGTACAAACCTCCTTGGTTTTTACAATGCCTCAAATACAAAATTTAAATTAAAAAAAAATATATGCATAATTGAGATTAGAACTGTTTCTGATGGAGTACGGGTAGCATGCAAAATTATCAACCCTTTGGGATTGTAAAATGGGAGTTAAATGTTATAAAACGGATGACATCGACACATGCCACAGTTAGACCCTCTGAGTATAATTAACGTCATCCGTTTTCCAATAATTTTAATATATTTTTACGATTTGTGAAAAAAACCAGTGAAAAATCCAACATTTTCGCATATTTGACCTTTAATTACTCAAAAACTGTCCAGCAAAAACGAATGAAAAAATGTTATATGTCATCTCCACCAACAAACAAGATTTTTCGTTAAAAGCGCTACCGGTTGCTACACGATTTTTTTTGCGATCTGAAAAAAATCCGCTCGTGCAAATCGTCCGTACGTTTCGGATGACAATTTTTGTGACTATTATTTAGTATGTATAGTTGAATGCTACCGCCTTTCCAGTCGGTATCTAAGCAATTTTTTTTTTCGTTATTACCCACTTCTTTTATCTCGGAATCAGTCTACTTTGAGGTTATGAGGTCCTTTACAAAAAAAGTTTCCAAATTGCCTCAGGAACTCAAACACCAAGAGTCATCCGGTTGCTTTTTCCAGGCTGATTTACGCACCACTGCCTTGACAAATAGTTAATTACCATTCTTATCTCATCAAGAGTGTTATCTTATTTTCAAACTGCCGCGGTATGACGCGTCATCCCAATTATGGAGTAGAATTTTTATTTGCATGATTGGCAAACACTCGTACGAACAAACGATGCTATTTCGTCGCACGACTTAACCGATCGGTCGATGGTCAAACCTAACAGGTGTCCTAATAGCTCTTGCGATGCAATAAGGACACTACAGAGAAATGTATAATGTATGTGTAATTGTATGTGTTTGTGTGTGTGTAATTTCATGTGTGCTTGCCTAATATCGTCGTCCGACGAAATCACATTGTTACTGGCACGAGTGAATTTTGACGTTCTTTATAGTTAAGCAGATTCAGCGGAGGCTAGGGGGCTCAAACCCCCCTAAAAGCATCGAAGTTCTTCTGATTTTTAATTCCGACCCCGTCGGATTTCAGACCAGAAACCAACTATTTATACCCCCATCCAGCGGAGGTAAACGCCATTGCTCTTGTTATGCTACAGAACCAACAGGAGATTGACCAACATAGCGAACTCGAAATCTGCATATACACTGATGGAAGCAAAATCGAGGACAAGGTCGGTGCTGCCTTTTCCTGTTGGAAAAATCAAACCGAACTGAAATACCGAAAACTAAGCCTTCCTAGCTATTGTACGGTATACCAGGCAGAACTGTTGGCCATAAATCAAGCAACAGAATGGATAATTGAGAGTTATGTTGCATCGTACGGCATCTATAGCGACTCCATGGCAGCCCTTCAAAGCATCAATAAGGAAAAATATAAGAACACTGTCCAACCAAAATAAAACTGTGAAATTATTTTGGGTTAAGGGTGTGATCGGCAACGAGAGAGCTGATCAGCTAGATAAAGAAGCCGCCACCAGGAATAAGCGCAAACATGACTATGATAGTTGCCCATTGTCTTACGTTCGCGGTGGAATTAGACAGAAAACGCTGGAAACATGGAATGAGAGATATACCAATGAGGAGACTGCCGGAGTGAGCAAAGTGTTTCTGCCTAACGTCTACATAGCAAGAAAGGTCTAACGAAAAATAGTAACATCTGCAGTCAATACTCAACTGATGACGGGACACGGAGGTTTTGCCGAATATCTCCACCGGTTTCACTTCAAATCCAGTCCTTCGTGTATCTGTGACCCCGCAAAACAAGAAACTGTGCTCCACCTGATTGTGGAATGTCCAGCTCATGGTACTGAGATAAACGGTATTGGAAATGGTAATCAACACAAACATCTCGCGCTTAACTATCCAAGAAATAATGCAGTCCGCAAAAATGGAAAAATTCATGGAATAATGCATTAAAATTGTGAACAGTCAGAATGCCACACAACATATACATAACAACACCTATGTGTGCAATATATTATGAATAAAATAATGTCCGACATCTGTAATAAGTAGATTAGAAAAACTTGTGTGTATAGCATTCACCTTATACCAACGAATCCAATATCCAATTCTAAACCCCTAATTGTGTCCCTAAACCAAAGAATGTACCATTGTATTAATTTAAATAATGACAAATTTTACAATAATTTAAGAAATGTATAGATTGTGATCAAAACTGTAAAAATAATAAAAGAAACCAGCGGACCCGACAGACTTCGTCCTGTCATATAGATTTGTAATGTGGCAGTTTTTTGTTCCTACGTATTTTATAGTCGTGGGCGTGGCTAAAAATTCACCTGAACAAAACCTTTTGTATGGGTAAGAGAAAAGGGATGTTTTTATAGTTTTTCCGGCAATTATTAGAATTTTCGTCTCCGTAAAAACCATCCTTGAACTTCATCGAATATTTAAAAAAAAGAATTGGCCAAATTGGTCCAGGCGTTGTTGAGTTATGCGCTTACCGACACATTTTGCGATTCATTTTTATATTATAAGATGTTTAAATTATGATCAAAAATGTCAAATGAATGTGTAATATAAGAAATGTAATAATGTATAAAACAATAATGTAAAAGAGAAAGTATGTAAAAACAAAACGGAAACTTATTTTACCCTCAAAATAAAAATAACAAACCAAATAAAGTAGTTAGTTGAACGATAGACGGGATTCCCACCCGTAAGGTATGACAAAGAGAACTGGAATGAAGGAAAGATAGTATGAAGCACGAAAGTAGTATAACAGCAAGAACTGGAATGAATCAATGGCGGTACTGTCATACAAGCCCAAAAGCCCGGCTTGCCCTATCGAACCAAGGTAAGTTCGCGCTCTCGTTCATCCATTACTTTTCAAATCAAATAACAATACGCTTTGCATAGCATGGTTCAAAATTCGCGCTAATTCGAACGCGTAAGTATGAAGTGTAGATTTAATAGTAATGAGGCAATAAGACATTTATCGAAATTAATTATAAAAACTACAATAACGTATCTCTCGGCTTGCCTTATTCTAAAACTCTAGGCACGCCACTGGAATGACTGAGTCTGCAAAATATAGGCCCTGAATCGTTAGGGGTAGTATGAAAAAAAAAAAAACTATTTGTACCACTGCGCCACAGAGGTCATCTTCAGAAATCAAAAATCATCATAAGAATTGATTTAGTTCGACCTTCTTCAGTATACTGTAAACAATATATGCAAACTTGAGTTTATTGGCTCATACTCATCATTTGAAGAGTGTCAAGGTCTCCAATTACGAGGCACGTGAGAAGAATTCAACGACAAATTTACGGATAGGTTTTTAGCGGCCATATTTGCGTTTCAGGTCAACCGTTTACAATGGCCTAACCAGACCGTCCGAGGCCCTTTGCAAATAAATAGAGTGGATCCCTTAAAAAATGGCGACCGTTTTTTCCCACGTTTTTATACACTCACTTTCTTGTTTGTTTGTCGTTCCG
The DNA here is from genome assembly GCA_949316135.1 of Choreutis nemorana. Classification (NCBI taxonomy): domain Eukaryota; kingdom Metazoa; phylum Arthropoda; class Insecta; order Lepidoptera; family Choreutidae; genus Choreutis; species Choreutis nemorana. The sequence continues at coordinate 656,606 of OX438622.1, forward strand.
GTTGGATTTTTGCAACTCAATTTTGAGGCACTCACCGATAAGCTAGCAGGCTGAAATTTTCAGGGTAGCTTCAATCCCGATGACACTGCAATTTACAACTATAAAAACGGCTTAACCGATTTTGATAAAATTTGTATGTAGTGACTTTTGAGGCAGAAAAAAAATAATTAATAGATTAAAAAAATCTAAAAACCCTCGTTTTTAAATATCATAAAAATAGAAAATAACCCTACGGTGCTGAAAGAGGGGCCACTCAAAACGTAAGGGCGTATATAATTTAAGGGATTATTAATGGGATACCTATATTTACATGACGTGTGTAGATCGTGGGTGTAACTTGCAAAGATACGCCCCCACGTTTTGAGTGGCCCCTCTTCCAGCCCCGTAGCTGTAGGGTTATTTTCTTATTTATAGGACATGTAAAAACGTGGGTTTTTAGATTTTTTTAATCTATTAATTTTCGATACCCATTCAAAGGCCTTAACTCTCGAACCGTTTGCCCATGGCTTTGCATTAAAAAAAAAGCATTTATTACATGGGAGTGTTTTCAGTCTTAGTTATATACTAATTCAAAATACCCGCATAAAGTTACATTAAAATTCAATAATATATAGTTTGACATAGTAAGCTATATTTCCTAGGAAAAGATGGCGGACTGTATTATAATATGGTAAGGTAATACACAACAAGCAGTTCACCTAATGGAAAGTAATACCGCCGCCTATAGATGCAAGACGCATTGTTTCGCTCACCGGTCATGGATGTTGTATTCTTATCTATGTAGTTTATACCGTATCGTTGCTTAGCACCTGAGATACAAGTTCTTACGATACTTACTGCAGGGCTGAGTCAATGTGTGTGTCGTGATGTGGTTGTTATTATTATTATTGACAAGTCGATGCCCTTGATGTCTAGAACGCTATGAGCACCGCCGGTAGTGGAATTTTTATTACGATTCATATCTCTGTTGACACAATTCTACTTTAGTCAATAATTTTCCTTAAATTTCTAAGTGAACGTGAGGACGTGGTAGCTCCGTTTGTTACGTGCCTTAGTTAAACAACCGACACGACCACACAGGTCGAGGAATCGAGTCTCGGGTTGCTTTAAGTTGTAGCTTCCATGTTCCTCATTGTGCCCGGATAGTGGCGACAGATTCGCAACCTGTCACACTGGGACTCAACTTAGACATGCGGAATGCGGTGTGTGACCCTCTCGAGGCGTGAGTTTAAGTTTTGTATTTAAATTATATTTTGTATGCGATCAATAAACTGTATCTGATTTGTGTGTGAAAGAGTGTGACTAACACTGTGTGAAAAAAGCAACTACGGAGGTTTCTCGCCGGATTCATCCCCGTAGAGATAGCATTCCGAACCGGTGGTAGTGAAAAAATTACGATTTGAAAGTAATTATTTTAAGTATATTCGAATAAAAAACATTTTGACTTTGACTTTGATTTTGAATTTGAAGTCTGGATCTACTCTTGACAAAGCTTCCTACGATTATAATTATAATTTACTAGCGACCCGCCCCGGCTTTGCACGGATATTATGCATGTATTATATACATATAAACCTTAATCTTGAATCTCTCTATCGATGAAATAAACCGCATCAAAATCCGTTGCGTAGTTTTAAAAATATCCACATCACGACACACACATTGACTCAGCCCTGAAGTAAGTATCGTAAGAACTTGTGTCACAGGAACCTGAACAACGATACGGTATAAACTATATAGATAAGAATCCAACATCCAAGACCGGTAAGCGAAACAATGCGTCTTACAAATAACACAAAGTCCCGCACCCGCCGTGATTCGAACCCGGAACCTGTAGCGTAGCAGTCGGCTGTTTACAACACTGCGCCACCGAGATCGTCAAAAAAAATGCTAGCATACAAAGGGACAGACAGCGGGAAGAGAATTTTTATTTACAATATATATATACTATTTAATTAGTAGATTTAATCTATTTACTACACATAATGTAATCAACACAAGACATGTTTTATTAATTATTATAATACCATTATCTGATAATCCTTTTCGATATATCAAAATACAATAACATTATAAAAGATAAATATAAAAGCGTTTTATTGATATATCAGTTAATTATTATTATTATTAGCATAACATAACATTCTTATGGTTTATCTATTATTGATAATGGGTTAGTACATTTTATGCATTCAAATTACAACAATGCACATCTTTGGCCATGAGTAATAACACATTGCATTTATATTGTTATATAATTTATTCCAGCTAAAAGAGAAAGTTCGAATAAGGTTGTGTTAGTATCGTCAGGTTTGTATTTGCACATTGTTTCGGCTTACGTAAACTCGAGTTCGCTAAGTGAATAGGTCGCGAACACTAGAACAATGTGCGTGTACAAATCAAAACATAGCCATAACCTTCATAGTGAGATGGAACCAATGTATTTTTCATTTATTACACGATAAACAGATTACAGTACATGTAGTTATTTCCTTGAGCTGTAGCTGTACTATAGTCCAAAAATTCGTTCGGACAGGGCCGGATTTAGGCGAGGGCCACAGCGGCTACAGCCCCGGGGCCTCCACAAGAGAGGTGCCCCCACTATCACAACATTAGTAAACAATATTTCCTCGGATATATTTTTCGCGTTTTACCTTTACCTACAGTATTTTGTACAAATTATTGTATTAAATATTAACAGAAATCATCGATCGGTATTCGTACATTCCAATCAGTGATATATCAAAATCTAAAATAGCCATGGAAAAATTATTGTTTTATTATTAAATTTTAATATATTCTAAAAATTTAATCCATAATTAGTTTCACAATAACATGGATTTTTTTTTTTTTTTTTAAGATCACCAACACAGTGTACACTCATTCATACAATTGAAGAACAATCACAGTATAAAAACAAGTCGAATGTCACTATAAAAAAGGTGAAGACAGCGTGCGAGAAAAAAAAAAGTCAAACATTTAAAACATCAAAAACCGAGTAAAAATTTTGCCTAAAACTTAATGTCCAAACATACGAATACATAATAAATAAAATAATATAATATTAATTAGTGTAAACCAATTATTCATTTAACTCAACATAATAATTTCATAGATAAAACGAGCAAAAACGAACAAATTACTGTGTCAGGGGCAAAAGCAAACAAACGTAACATATATTTTTTTTTTTTTTTTACAATTACATTTAGAACATTTGGTGCCAGGGGGCCTCCATTTCTTTGATCCGAGGCCTCCAGACCTCTAAATCCGGCATTACAAATTTATAATTTTGAGCGGCCAGTGTGGGATGATATTAATCAAATAAATATTATACACACACACATAAAAGAAAAAAGAAAAATATAAAACCAAAAACGGAATAAAGAAAAAATAAAAATTTAAATAAATATGATGTCAAAATATTTCTTAATCGTTAAAAGTAATTGACTCATGCGAACATATTGAGAAAACCGTAAAATATCCGCGTCTAATTATAAATAGGGGGATTTAAAATCGATTATCGACAGCAAAAATTTTTGAATTGGCTTTAAATTCAGCCTTGTGTGTGCCGGACTTGCGGTTCAACGATGCCATTGTAAAAGATAATAATAATGATAACCAAATTAACTAGATGAAAAGATATCAACTTACTTTTTCTTGAGGTTCCGGTTTCGAATCCCGGCGGGGGCGGGACTTTGTGTTATTTGCAAGACGCATTGCCTCGCTTACCGGTCTTGGATGTTGTATTCTTATTTATTTAGTATATACCATATCGTTGCTTAGCGCCTGCGATACAAGTTCTTACGATACTTAGTGCAGGTCTGAGTCAATGTGTGTGTCGTGATGTGGTTATTTATTAATTTATTTTTAGATACTTTCGTATCACGACACACACATTGACTCAGCCCTACACTAAGATAATCTTATATCGCAGGCGCTAAGCAACGATACGGTATAAACTACATAGATAAGAACACTACATCCGAGACCGGTGAGCGAAAAAATGCGTCTTGCAAATAACACAAGCCATTTATATAGTAGTAGTCGGCTGTTTACACCGAGCTAGTCGTATAGGAAACAAGAGAAAGCAAATCATTTTAAAAACATGACGTTTCTCGAATGGGAGGTATTTCGTTTTCCGTATTAACACATTCCGAGATAAAAAAATTATGTCTTTTTTTAAACAGGTGATAAACTATTCAAACAACCAAATAGCTTCAGCCGTTTTCGCGTGATAGAGCATCAACCATCTAGTCATTCGCATTTATAATATTAATAGGATTAGAAAAGTGTGTTGTTTTTTTATACAAGATCATGAGCAAACAAGCTGACGTTTCACCTAATAGAAAGTGATACCGCCTTTTCTTTCGGGGCACACCCGCCACTCTGTCCCACCACTGCAACTCTTGTTCACCAAGATCAACAGTGGCGTCCTTTGATCGAATAATCAACGAATATTGCAGCTGTGCAATGACGCACAGGCTGTGCCCGGACACCCTAACGGCTGTCTTGGAACCCGCAACGAACTTAATCAGAAGAAATAGGAGGTAGTAAGAAAGCGGTTTCAGACTTCCCTCCCAGCAAAGCGGAGACAGCAATGGAAACGGCACAGAGGCCAAAAAACTAAGGGGGAGACAGTCAGGAGATGCCTGACCGTCAAAACACCAGGGCAAATCCACCGCCGCATATTAACACGGCGATGCCATTGATGTCTAGCAAGAGCAACGCCAACGCCTTGCCCATGTAGAGGTAAAGATGTTATACCTCACGTGCCGGTAGTAAAACTGGCTCTCCGATCCTTCGAACGCAAACACAGCGGACTGCTGTACGTTGTAAATATAAAGGAGGGCGGTACCGACGCGGACGATCTCGCACGTAGATATACCAGTTGTAAAATCTATATTCATTGTAGTCAAACAAACAGATGACGTACATTACCGACACGAAATGTTATTAAAACGAATCACCCATTGTTATTAATGAGACAGTCTTAATGAATACAGTTAGAAATAAATTAACTTTATAATTGAACAAAGGGAATTTAGTTCTCGGCGTTTGTATTCATCAGTTAGCTGTGTTTGCGTTCGAAGGATTGGAGAGCCAGTGTAATTACCGGCACGAGAGGTACATGTTTACCTGTACACGGGCAACGCAGACATCTTAAAATTAGTTGTAACTAATTTTGACGACTTCGGTGGCGCAGTGGTGTAAACAGCCGACTGCTACGTTAGAGGTTCTGGGTTCGAATCCCGGCGGGGACGGAACTTTGTGTTATTTGCAAGACGCATTGTTCGCTTACCGGTCTTGGATGTTGTATTCTCATCTATGTAGTTTATACCATATCGTTGCTTAGCATCTGCGACACAAGTTCTTACGATACTTACTGCAGGGCCGAGTCAATGTGTGTGTCGTGATGTGGTTTGTGGTTACCGTCTGTTTGATTGCCTATGTTTTGCCGCGGTCATATGCCACCTACAGTATAAGGCAAACTTACTTGTATAATTTTGTTATGTTGTGTTTGGTTTGGTATAGGCATGTGACACCGCTAAATTGACAAATTACTCTACTTCACAGTTTCAGATGAAAATATTTTCTTTTTTCATACATTTTAGAGCGCAGTTTTCAGTAGTCGGGTTTTAGTTTTTAAACTTACATTTTTATTTTTACGATTTTGGAGTAATCCGTAATGAAAAAAAATATTTGTGGATCATTTATTTTGCGTAGGGTTAGAGAGAATATATTTTAGAATTTTTATAAATTATCGGTCGCATGCAAGGAAATCCGCAAACAATAAGTATCTGAAGTGTGCTTATTAATCCCTTTAATTTGATACCAAACACGATCAGTTCACACGAAAAAAATATATTTGTTAATGACTTCATGTCCTATAGAGGGCGCCCTACTCAATTTAATGTGACGTCATATAGCCTATAACCAGCGGACGATCATGTCACATCTATCGATATCTCAATTATCAATTTATGATAAGTAGTTTAGAAGTTATGAGGGAACAGATGAACATACATACTCACACACCGGTCAAAATCATAACCCTCGTTTTTCTTCGTCGTAGTCGGGTAAAAAACTAGATGGCGCTTTATCAAGTGTCATTACTCTCTGGAATAAAATGCCTAAAGCCAAGGACAAAGCTAATTAAAAGATTATAGATATGTTTGTAGTAAGTAATAATAATTATCAATTATTTACAAGGAAATAGGCATATTATTATCAAATAGCTGTATCTAATGTAATGATAACGTGCAATAATTAATTACAAATGTATCTGATATTGTTACTGTTAGATTTTTTACATCGCCAGGTTATAAACTTAACAATTATCTACTTATTACTTCGGTAGCTAAGTTTGTTACGTGCCTTGGTTAACCGACCGACCCGACCCGACAGGTCGAGGGTTCGTATGGTGTAGCTGCCATGATTCTCATTGCGCCCGGAGAGTCGCGACATATTCGCAACCTGTCACACTGGGACTCAACATAAACATGCGGAATGCGGTGTTTAACACCTCCGCCAACCCCTCTCGAGGGATTACATAGTGAGTTTATGTCATGTTATTATCAACTTAAAAATTATCAACAGCTTTCAATTCACAGAAGATTAGATTTCGCCCGAGACTTTTTCCTTGTAAAACTCGTGTTAATTTTTAACCCGACTGACCCAGAAGGAGGGCAATGATTTTCGTGCGTGTGTACTACTTGTGTCCGAACCATTGTCGCCTGCTGTAGCCTAAACGGCTGAACCGATTTTGATAAACGATATGTCGTTAGATAGTTGTGTTATATCTTAAAATGCCGCTATATATTATAGTGAGTCCCTTTTCTACATAGTATAAAACAAAGTTGCTTCCCGCTGTCTGTCCCTATGTATGCTTAGATCTTTAAAACTGCGCAACGGATATTGATGCGGTTTTCTTTTAATAGATAGAGTGATTCAAGAGAAAGGTTTATATGGATATAATATTCGTACGAAGCCAATGCGGGTCGCTAGATCGGAACAAATAGGCAGATTATATTGAACCAAGTAACTCCAAGGCTGCAGTGCATGCCATATAAATATATATATACGAGTATGTACGTAGAATAATGTGATAAACTAATTAACTAAGATAATAACACGGTATATAGACATTGATAAATGTTTTTACATTGAAGTTCGTTATATTAATGCATAAAAATGCTATTCGATTGAAGACATCAGCCCCCTTTACGTTAACAGAAAATAAAAATCTATGGAAATGACATTCCCTGTCGCTAGAGTTGCGTCAGTGTAATGTCATTAAAATACATTTTCTGCTGTCGTTAACGCTTACGGAATGACGGCATTTGTCTAAAGAAGCTGGGGCCTTAGACAAGCGCTATTTTATGCAAAACGTTAACGCTTACGAAAAAATGTACTGAAATTACATTAATTTCAGAGTTGATGCTGTTGAAAATCCTTATTACTGAAATTAACCATAACTTAAAATGGCGTCAAACACCGAGCTACGACAAATAATATCCAATTGCTATGCAACTGCCACGATTGACAATTTAAACGCTGGCTTCGGGAGCATCACCTCCGACCCTCATGCTCACTAGCGTAAGACGTTTTACGTTAAAATATAGCGGATTCATGATACACCTATGCCTAGGAACTACATTCGGGACGAATACTTTGTAATGTCTATTCTAGCATGCCATACACATTTGTTCATGGGTAAATCTTTCGCGCTCGTAAACTTTTTGACAGCTGTCAAACACTATTCATCGACAAAACTAGAGTGTAACGCCCGAAATTGGACTCCTTGGAGGTCACCGAGCGTTTAGCGCTGCGGAGAATGAACATTTGTCTGAGCTCCCTGGTCAGCTTGTACTTTTTTGTTTTAAATAATCAAATTTTGAAAAAAAAAAACGAAAATTTGATGACAATAAAACATCCACAGTGACAATAGTCATCTATTAAGTTTGTCATCTACGATACGTCGTGATACCTCTATAGTTGATAACGCCTACAGAATATAATGTAATATATAAAATATCATTGGTATATAACTAATACAGTAATCTACTTCGGAAATTACATAATTGTGATAACAGAGCTGTTGTTAAACTCATTGTAGTTACTTTGGGACTATTTTTTTTCGTGTAATTGCAATAACTTTGATTTTTTATTTTATTGGACAATCGACCCGACCCGACAGTTCGTGGGTTCGAGTCTCATGTTGCCGTAGTTGTAGCTGCCATGTTCCTCATTGTGCCCGGATAGTGGCGACAGATTCGCAACCTGTCACACTGGGACTCAACATAAACATGCGAAAAAGCGGTGCGTAGCAAGCACCTCTGGCAACCCCTCTCGAGGTACTACGGCGTGAGTTTATGTATGTATGTAATTTTTTTTATTATTTCATGTTTTCATGAAGAATGAAATGATGAGATGGATTATCAAAGGATGAAAACGATAGATGGAATGATGAATCCGCCCACAGTAACATGCTAGTACTGTTACTGTAAGCTTTATTGAGTTACTTGGGAGATGACGAAAAGAGCTGCCAAATCGTCGTATTTCACTTTCTCCACACTTGTACAGCGCTACAGATATTCACTGGTTAAAACACTAGCATTTTACACATTAAACTCCGCTGATATACGAGACAAGACATTAAAATAAGAAAATTCTAACTGACACTTCCCGTTTCCGCATAGCAACTGCAAATATTACTAACAGTAATGTGTCACTTGGTTCGCCTGAGAATGATTATATAAATGTTTTTAAACAACATAAAGCCTATGTAAACAATGAAAATCCATTCTTAAAATGGTGAAATAAATGTTGAAGTTCATAGATCAAGATGAGTCGTAAAAACATTAAAAATAAAAAAAAACCTAACCTATTGAAATGAACGTATACTGAAATTATATCATTGCTAACATTATAAAGTTTAAAGGATGTATTGATGATTGGATGTTTGATAGTCTTTCACGCAAAAACTACTGAATAGATATTAATGAAACTCTACAATGGTATAGTTTATACATCAGTATAACACATAGGCCATAATTTATAAAGGTATCGTGTGAATTGTCCGAAATATAACGATAAATGTCAAGTGATTAAAAATCCTATTAGAACCATTTTCGACTTCCAAGCGGACGAATTCGCGGGCAAAATTCAGTATTTAGATTTTTATCTCAATGCTTGCAACACTTAAATAATCATGCACGTGTTGCGTGTGTCTGAAATGTTAATTTTATTGACATAAATTTTCAAATAAAGTATTTTATTTGTGCATCCAAGATCAAATTATTCATGCACTCTCTTTCTTAATTTATTTGTTCAAGTGTTTTATATTTTCTTTCTAACATAATGTAATCCCTCGAGAGTGATTAGCAGAGGTGTTACACACCGCATTCCGCATGTTTATGTTGAGTCCCAGTGTGAGAGGTTGCGAATATGTCGCCACTATCCGGGCACAATGAGGAACATGGCAGCTACAACGTACGACAACCCGAGACACGAGGTTTCTTGCCGGATTCTTCCCCGTAGAAATAGCATTCCGAACCGGTGGTTGTAAAAAAAATGACAATTTGAAAGTGCTTATTTTAAGTCTAATCGAATAAAAAACATTTTGACTTTGACTTTGACGAACCCAAACTACAAACTGAGCTACCGGTTTCTCTTCTCTCTCTTTTTATATAAAAAAGGAGCACTGTTTGTTACTGTCTCTAAAGCTATAAGACGGCTGGAGCGATTTGAATGGTTCTTTTTTTACTCTATTCACTGTAATAAAGGGAAAGTTTAAAATGTAAGAAAATATTTCCAATGAAGCGGTCACGTGGTAAGTTTTTTTTTTTATTCATGACCAGGCAGGCCTTTGACCCCAAACCCGCCTGAGGTTAAGCGGCGATGAGGTCTAAGGTGGATCATGCCTGCCTAGGAGAAACTTATTCACTCTTGCCTTAAAGAGGCCCAAGTTATATTGGTCAGGGAACACATCGGCAGGCAAAGAATTACACACCCTCGCAGTACGCATTATGAAGGAGCTATCGAAGCATTTAGTCCGGCGTTTAGTTCGCAGGGTCAACCGGTAATTAATATAGAGAAAATGTTTACATGAAGGAAGTAATTTTTCAGCAATACTTGGAATCTTGGATGGATGAGTCAAGATGTACGAAAGCTGTGTATTGTGGTAATGTATATGGGATTGCAGGCAGGGGTAGACCTAGGCGGATGTACCGCGACCAGATTGGTGACGTGCTGAGGAAAAGGCCAGGTCAGAAGCACCCGTAACCGTCGTGTGTGTATGAGATGCATGGATGTGGAGGGAGCGAGAGATGTATGTAAGGATCGTTGCGTATGGCTAACCATTGTCTCTGCCTACCCCTTTTTGGCGGAGGAGTGTGTGTGTTTTCGATGTATGTAGCCGACATTTTTTTTTTACTTGCCAAGTGTGTGTCAGTGTTTACATGTTTGCTTGTTATTTCGTTATATTACAAGTGAGGCATCTATAACTCCTGAACTAACAAAGTTCACATCGACTACCATCATGACGACCTCGGTGGCGCAGTGGTGTAAACAGCTGACTGGCACGCTAGAGGTTCCGGGTTCGAATCCCGGTGGGGGCGGGACATTGTGTTATTTGGAAGATGGATGTTGTATTCTTATTTATTTAGTATATACAATATCGTTGCTTAGCACCTGCGATACAAGTTCTTACGATACTTACTGCAGGGCTGAGTCAATGTGTGTGTCGTGATTTGGTTATTATTATTACTACTATAATTTTATTCAAATTTTGCGAGCCAGCCGTTTAGCTTATAGCGGGGGGAGACGGCCTATTTGAACAAAAAAAAAGCGCTTTCAATTTGAATATCTCGCAAAGGGATACCTAAATAAAAAACATAGCAACCTCACAATGTTTTTAAAAGACCTATCTAATGATGCCCCACATTATGGGGTAGACTCAAGAAAAATTATCCCACATTAAGGGTTGGTGAGGTGCCAAAGAAAAAATTCGTGATTTTGTTATCGCACTTTGTCGACGTAAATACTCTTATCCGTGCAAAGTTTCATGTTTCTAGCTTCTTTTTACTCTTTTAATTCTAGGCGCAAACACATGTTCCTATTAAAACACCCTTTCACAAGACCAGAGCCTTCGAGGGCAGTTTCCGTCACCAAGCAACGAAGTGCTGGAATGATCTACCTCCGCCCCTTAGCGACACTATGTCAATTTACATATTCAATAAACAACTCAAAGATACACTAGTGAAAATACAGAGATGTCTGCCATGACGGAAGCTGAATTACTAATTATATTCATTTTCAATTATATGGTAATTTCAGTCTATTTCGTGTAAAATGTATGTAAAATTATTTTAATATCAATATAATCTGAGTATAGGTTTAAAATTTTCACACACACACATAAACATTAATAATTATTTGTATATGTTTAATTCATCTTCGGTATCAATTGGGGTGCAACGGAAGATCAGCGTCGGTCTCGTAAGAGCTGACACAGTGCTGAGTTGCATGGTTGTAACACAGCATCTTAATGTAATCGTTTAGGTTAATGCATACTCCTTGTTACAACACTGTGATGTGAGATGCTGTGTTATTTTATGAATAGAGTTCTTACTTACTTAACCGGAAGGTAAGACAAGGACGGAAGGACAAGAAACTGTAAGGGTTGCAGACATGAACTATTGAACCCTAAAGTGAATTTGACACATGCTAATCTACAGGCAAAGCTAGTTTTTAAACAATATAAACGTCATTTAAAATTAATAATGAGACACTTAGCTTCTATATATTTACCAAAAATAATAATAGTAAACCACATCACGACACACACATTGACACAGCCCTGCACTAAGATATGATCCTGTATCGCAGGCGCTAAGCAACGATATGGTATAAACTACATAGATAAGAATACAACATCCGAGACCGGTGAGCGAAACAATGCGTCTTGAAAGTATTACAACGGGATTCGAATCCAGAACCTCTGGCATAGCAGTCGGCTGTTTACACCACTGCGCCACAGTCGTCGAAATTATTTTTGATATTGTATTTACTTTAAAGAAATAGTCATACATAGCTGAGAAAAAGAAACATCTAATTGTCTACAACAGATAGATGTGATAACCAGCAGTATAAAATATATATATTTACAGCCAAAATGGAAATTCGAATGCTATATATAGGAAGACCACCAGGAAAATGAAATAGAGGTGACATGGTGGGAAGATGACATTAAGAAAGTAGTCGTCTCTCACTGGATTATAGTAGGAGTTTGGAGGAGGCCTTTACCCTAGAAAGGGGTTCTTACACTACGCAACAATTATAGAACTAATGAAGAATAAAAATTAACTAACAAAACTACAATAATATATCAGTAACATACTATTTAAAAAGTAACTGTAAGAAATAAATGCCTATTTTATTACATGTATATGCAGGAATTCCAATTAGATATAACTTTAATATTGTATTGCTATAATATGAAAACAATGGTAATTCTTTTGCATTCTATTTATCCAGATAAAACTGGCTGCGGACCTAATCATAGATAAAAGAGAGAAGGAAAAATCATACGGAGAGATTAACTAATTTCTTTTTTAATGCGGTTTGTTTTTAAACGCTTATGCAAAAATGTAGTTTTTCAGGAGAAGCATTTGAAACTTTGACACCTCACAAAACAATGACTTAAGAATATATAGATGAGATGCTACTATACTACAACGTCAACTTGTAACTTTACTATACGGAAACTATGCGTACTACATAAGTAACATTATCGCACCAAGTAAAGGGGTGCTTTAGAATCATTTTAAGATATTTAACTCATTTTCACTTTTTTTGCAAAACTGACGGTGTCGCACCGAGGGTGCGACATGTTTAAATCAAAAAGTTTCATGTAAATTATAAAACTATTTATAATCCATGCCTATTTCAATTCATATCAAGATTCCTATTAAAGATTTAAATAATTTCTGCATAGTAGTCGATAAAAATCATTTTTTTTCTCCCTTAAAATAAAATGAAATACTTACATAATATTAAGGCATGACCTGGCTCCCTTGAGTTCTTATGCTGCCCGTTCTACTTAGCCGTTTACCGATGGTCTGAACGTGGAATCCTATGCTCTGCAGCTCTTCATGGTCAAGTATCTTTCTTCCGTCAAACAAGTAGGCTGGCTTCATCATGACTTCATAGATTTTCTTGAAGTTAAGCTCTTTAAATTCGTCCCATTCGGTACATAAGACTATAGCATGGGCTCCGGCTACTGCAGAATAGGCTGAGTCGTGTATTTCGATGTTCTTTCGGACGGTTTCTGGGCTGTTGGTCACATATGGACTGGTAAGTTCGTAGAATATCTGCTGCATCTCTACTTTAGGGTCGTATATATGTAGTTTTGCACCTTCGTCCAGTAAAGTACTGGCTACGTGGATAGCAGGACTCTCTCTTGTGTCACCGGTGTTTTTTTTAAATGAAAACCCAAGGATAGCGATCTTTTTGTCTGTGACTGTATTGAATAAGGACTCAATTACTTTACGAGTGAACCGAGTCTTTTGATAGTCATTTAGATTTATAACCTGCTGCCAGTACGCTGCAACTTCTGGCAGGTTTAAGCATTCGCAAAGATAAATCAAGTTAAGGATGTCCTTTTGGAAGCAGCTTCCGCCAAAACCTATAGACGCTTCGAGGAATTTTGGACCGATTCTTGAATCTCGGCCGACTGCTCTAGCTACCTCTGACACGTCAGCACCTGTAGCTTCGCAGACGGCAGATAGCGAGTTGATACTAGAGATCCGTTGCGCTAGGAACGCATTGGCAGCTAACTTGGACAATTCTGATGACCAAGTATTTGTTGTAAGGATGTTTTTAGCCGGTATCCAGTGTTCATACACCCAACACAGCTCATTGATTGCTTTCTGACCTTCTACCGTTTCTTCTCCACCAATCAAAACTCTATCTGCCTCCACCAGATCTACTATAGCTGTTCCTTCAGCTAAGAACTCAGGGTTAGACAGGATTTGATACTCTACACCAGGCTTGGTGTTAGCACGGAGAATCTTCATGATTATCTCTGCCGCTTTTACCGGAACGGTGCTCTTTTCAACTACAATCTTGTTGCTCGTAGCCAAGTCTGCTATCATGCGAGCTGCACCTTCAATATACTTCAAATCTGCCGCCCTTCCCTTCCCGTTACCAATGGTTTTTGTTGGTGTGTTGACAGAGATGAATATTAAATCGGCCTCTTGTATGCTTTTGGCTATGTCGGTGGAGAAGAAAAGGTTCTTACCACGGCATTGCTGGACAACCTCGTCCAACCCAGGTTCGTATATCGGCAGTTTGTCCGAGTTCCACTGGTTTATTCTATCTTCACTTTTATCGCAGACAGTAACTGTAATATCCGGGCATTTTAACGCAATAACACTGCAAGTCGGCCCCCCAACGTACCCAGCGCCTAAACAGCAGATTTTTTTGATCACCATCTTTTCAAACCAGCGAAAGACTCGAACTTAAAACTCAAACGAACTTTTAATATATCGTTCCTCTTCCTAGTTATTTATCATCGAATATTATAAGCAAGGTTACGTGTACACTCGTGATGCACGATTTTTTTTTCTGACCGGTCGTGTCCGTCCCGAGGCTACGCGCCTTGCAAATGAGTAATTTAATTATTACATTCAATCAACATCTATCTTGTACAACACGTCTCTTGTACCGAAGTCATTGACTTTTTGACATTTTACAAGAATGTTGCTACAGCAAATTTGAAGGTTAGTGAGGGGAGAGTGGAAGTTTTAGGGGCCACTCTATATAAAATCAAGACACGCATTACCAATGCGTTTTTTTATAAACATTGAAACTCATCGTCATCGTCAGCTGGAAGACTTCCACCGCTGGACATGGTACGGCCTCCTCCATGTTTTAACCGCAATTGTTTTTGATCTTGGGCCGCTTGAATCGAGCGCGCTGCTTAGCCCTTGCAAGGTCATCCGTGCACCTTGTTGGTAGAAGACCGTCCTAAACTACCCACACTTCCGGCCGTGGTCACCATTTCAGAATCTTTCTACCTCAACAGTCACCAGCTCTGCGAGCTATATAGCCAGCCTATTGCCACTTCAATTCAACTTACCTACCCATTGAGCTATTTCGGGAAATGTAAATTTATTTTTTAATTCATTTTACTTACTGTCTGATAAAACAGAACATGAAATTAAAAATGATACTAATAATTTTTACTCACTCTTGAGTTGTCTCAAAAAAACTTTTAGCAGAAGTACAAAAATAATTCACAAATTTCATTTTTCAATTTAGGAATTTGAAATTTCGGGTTGGCAACTCTCAAAATGTCACTTTGACAGTAGCAGATAAGCGTTTACGAAGAAAAACTTAAGGATTTCTGTCAAAAAAACTCAGTTGAGTTGCTGGGCGGGAACGGGATGAATCAGTAAGTAAATTTAATTCATTTTTTATTTAATATGATTTTTATAATGCCCTTTGCCTCCCCCAACAAAAGGGAAGATTAAAAAAAAAATACTTTACACTTAATTTTATGGATGCGAATAACCATGAAAATTAAACTGAGATAGGTTATTTCAAAAAATGAAATAACAAAATCTTTGCAAGTATTAGAATAATGATTAAGCATCGCTGCAAGTCTATCGAAATAGTTGTCATTAGCAGCTTTATTAAGAGATCAATAAGAAAAACGAAATCGCAGTTAATTTTACTTTATTTCACATTTTTACATAGATCAAACACTTTTCTACTCCAAATTGGTTTTACTTGGTTGTATAATGTCAAGATCTGTCAACAAATGTTTTGACGTTATTTTTCAATGTCAAATGCCAACCAAGTTTTTCTGACGATTTCCTAATTTTGATGTTAGAATATCTTTTTGATATTGTTATGATTCGTATCAGAATATGTATTTATGAAATAACCAAAATAATTTTATAGTTTAAATAATGCCGCCATTGTTATTCAACATTAAAAATAAATCCTTTTTGACATTTCTTATTTGAATATGCAGTGAACAAAAACAAAATCGAGTAGGTATTTCATTTCGTCCAGCGGCAGCACCCCATCTGTCAGTGTCAGATTTTCCCGCGTATATTTTTCGGTGACTTTATTTTTTTTACGGATCCTCCATCCCGGAGCCGAGCACCGACCCACTGTAGGCCAAGTCCCAGTAATGTTCGACGCCATACTTCTGAAAATGTTCCCTTGCTTGTTTTTCCGTTGGACATATCTGTAAAAGCAAAAACAATATTAATCAAATATATGAACTAAATAGTAAAGTTTGAGGAAATAAATTTCGAATACCATTAAATAAGAAATTCAGAATGTGTTTTTTTTCCTAATCAACGAGTGCTGCGGCTCAGAGGCCTTAGCAGCTTTACCGTGACTTTACCGTGGCTATCGTTCCCTATACAATCGATCAGGCTGTACCGTCTTTATAAAGACAACACGACAAGACGCAAAGCATAGGCACGACCGCCATACCTGTCCGCCTCACCATCGAGCCTGACCTAGTACAGACTGAGTCGGGAGCCAAACTATCGACTGTTACATAGATATTTTGTAGCCCCATCTCGCTTCATTGTAAATTAATTTTTACTATCGTGTGTCCTCGTTATTGGCTGTATGACGAGACGCTCTTTGCCGCTCGAGGTTTTAGAAGCGTTTACGTCAAGCTATGGCGTCCGACGGAGGCAACAAAAGCCAGCTGCGCGGGAGTGTTGGTCGTTTTCGGCGTCGTATCTTGTCCGGGCGTGACCCACTTGTGGTTTCCAGACCACCCTAAGCCTACTACCACCTTTTTAATTTTGTTTACTGCATTTACCTGGTCGCGGTTAGTTCCAGACCGCGTGCCCATTATTCGACACTTTTCCTGCATTTTCGAGATCATTCGGCAAGAAGCAACTTGAAGCACGTGCTGACACACCCCATTCGGCCGACACCACCTCCAAAAGGAGGTCCTTGGTGAGGGTTCAGCTTTGGGTGAGAGCATCGCAGACACGGCCTTCAACTCCCACTCACAACCCGGCACACTTACTTCGGGCGTGGCTCAACGTGTCCCCGACCAGTTCTCCAACAACGTGCTCATCCTTCAACCTCTTCTCTGCAGTTTAACGGTTCCCTTGACCAATAACAAGGGTGGCGTCCTTTCCTCTTTATTTTGTTAATTTACAGTCTTAATATACCAGTCCACCTTGGAAACCCACCCCCTCTCGTGTACTAGCTGGCACCTAGTTTCATGTGTACTTACTAACCCTTAGTTAAGTATATTTTTGTATACATTTTATAAAAAGTGGTAGCATTAAATAAGTCTGGAAACCCACAAAGAGTTTTTTTTATTAACACGACGGACATTTGGAAACAGTAGCTTGGTTGTCATAAGTATAAGCAATAGATGAAATGCATCAGGTAAGAAAGTGTAACCGGATATAACAACATTTAAGGCACAGTACAAACATTTCCGACCAGTGGCGTTAGCGTAACTATAGGTTTGACGGCAAATTGCCAGGGGCCCCCAGTCGGAAGTGGGCCCCAGGCCGCGAGCGATTCCGTGCGTACCGTAACGGCAAAAAACAGTAGGATTTAATACGAAAAATATGTTGGTACAGAACACCAAAAACAGTTTATAATAAAGCCCTGAATTATATTTTATCATGTAGTGAAAGTCCCATCAAAAACGGACAAAACCGTTCATTTTTTTTTAAATATGCATTGAGTTAAAAGCTGTTATTTCGACATTACAAACAGACACTCCAATTTTATTTATTTGTGTAGATTCTACAATTCAGAAGATGTATGTATTTAAGAACGTGTTAGCTCGTTACGTGCCTTGTTTAATAATAATAATAATAATAATAATAACCACATCACGACACACACATTGACTCAGCCCTGTAGTAAGTATCGTAAGAACTTGTGTCACAGGAACTAAGCAACGCTATGGTATATACTAAATAGATAAGAATACAACATCCAAGACCGGTAAGCGAAACAATGCGTCTTGCAAATAACACAAAGTCCCGCGCCCGCCGGGATTCGAACCCGGAACCTCTAGCGTAGCAGTCGACTGTTTACACCACTGCGCCACCGAGGTCGTCAAACCAGCCCAACCCGACCATACAGGCCGAGGGCTCGAGTCTCGTAATGCCGTACATTGTGCTGCTGCCATGTTCCTCATTGTGCCCGGATAGTGGCGACAGATTCGCGACCTGTCACACTGGGACTCAACATAAACATAAACATGCGGAATGCGGTGTGTGACACCTCCGCCTACACCTCTCGAGGGATTAATTACGGCGTGAGTTTATGTTTGTGTATAGATTGATTTCAATTTACGCTACTACTGTTCTCTGATGCGACAACATTTCATTAGTTTTTTTAATTATTTACCAAAAACCACAGCCTTGAGAAATAAAAATTTACAACACACAATAAGCTTGTCTTATGCCAATAAAGATTTTAAATTTTATAAAATTATATTATAATTAAAAGCAACTACGGAGGTTTCTCGTCGGATTCTTCCCCGCAGAGATAGCGATGTGGTAGTAAAAAAATATGTCGATTTGGATGTGCTTTAAGTCGATTTGAATAAAAACATTTTGAATTTGAATATTTAAATTTTGAATTTTGACTTTAAAATAACCCCGACGCGAGCGGAGGAAGAACCCCCTTAAGCGAGAAATAAAAAAATTGTAGCTACATAAGGGCCCCATTCGGTCAAATTTTAAATCAATAAAACATTTTGAATTTTTATAAATACAAAAGCAATCTAAAATCCGCTACTATCTTGAGTGTGTTTTTGTGTAGGAATTATATATCTAGATATTTTAAAAATAGACGACGCGGTAGCTCAGTTTGTTGCGTGCCTTGGTTAACCGAACGACCCGATCCGACAGGTCGAGGGCTCGAATCTCGGGTTGCCGTACATTGTAGCTGCCATGTTTAGCGGCGACAGATTCGCAACCTGTCACTCAACATAAACATGCGAAAAGTGGTGTATAGCAAGCGCCTATGCCAACCCCTCTCGAGGGATTACAGCGTGAGTCTTATGTTATGTTTAATCTCACCTTAAACTTTATATCTCCAAACGCCCTCTGCTTGGTGACACCCTCCCACACGAGCTGACACGAGTTCGGTCCCTCATTGCCTTCGACATCTTTAACGGTGTCCTCCTCCCATTTGATGCGGTGCAGCATTAATCTGATAAAAATAAAATTTTATACATCTGGCAGTGTATCGAAACGTGTTGTCCTCGGACCCCTATGTGTCCGTGAGTACATATATTTGGGGTCCAGGCCGGATCATCTTTAGATGATTTAACATTAACAAAATAGGCGACCAAATTATCGTATTCGCTGACCTTGAACATATTGCTAATGGAATTTGATACCAGATCACAACTTAGTAGTAATATTAATCCGAATATAAATACTTCAATAATATACTATACTTCAATACTTCAATAGTAAAACTAATATACTTCAATAGTATTTTTTAAAAAGGGGGTCCTTAAAAATTGTGCTCGCTTTTTTGGGGTCCGTGGCCGAAAAAGGCAGTATCACATACCATCAGAACAGTCTGCTTGTTCGCCCGTGACACTGAATAAAAACTGACGGAAACCGTTACCACTCACCGTTTGTTTTATATTGGCTACGTTATAGTCTATTTGTTGTATGACACTAAATCAAGAAAGCTATAGACCATATTCTTGTATGTTCGCTAAATGAAGCTTTAGACTTTGCGTATAGTCTGTTCACTAAATCAAGCAAGCTATAGTCTGTTCACTAAACCGATCTAGCTGTAGTCTATTCACTAAATCAAGCAAGCTATAGTCTGTTCACTAAACCGAGCTAGCCATAGCTTATTCGCTAAGCGTCGGCAATGCAATGAAGGCAGTGTGCGCTGACCGCTTGTACTTGTCGTGCTGGCGCGGGCCGCCCTCCACGGCCACGACGCAGCAGCCGCGCTGCAGCAACACGCAGCCCGTCATGTGCAGCTGCCGAGCGTTCACCTCTACCTTGAACTTGCCCGACGCACACTCGAACAGGTCCTTTATCCTGCAACCGCAACAAACAAACAAACAATCAATCCTCCACTGACGGCCCGTGTGACGCAGTGGTGCAACAGCGTTTGTTTGTGTAATTTGCAATCGTATAGCTCGCCGGTGTCGGTTTCCCTAAAATTTTATATATACAATTTTCGTTTCACAATGTTCGTTCCCGTACTCCTCCGAAACGGCTTGACCGATTCTCATGAAATTTTGTGAGCATATTGAGTAGGTCTGAAAATCAGCCAACATCTATTTCTCATACCCCTAAGTGATAAGGGTTGTCCACCCTTAACATTTTTCTTTAATTTTTTGACATTTTTTTAATTTCTTTATTTTTTTAATTATGTCTCATTAAATAATACATACAACCCTAAATTCTTACCCTTTTATCACCAACGCCTATTTTTATTAGCCATTTAAAAATTATTTATATGGCAAAAAAAAATTTGCGGGGTCGGCTAGTATATATATATTATTATTTATTTCAGAGAGATATTTAATCATTTAAACTCTTTAGCAATTTAATTTGATACCAAAACTTGTATAGTTTGTCAACATGAGAAAACGAAATTAGGAGAAAAGAAATTCCAAAATTAATTTTTAAATTATTAAATCCCACATGTCATCCATCTTAATCACATGTTCATATATATATATAAAAACAGTGGCGATACTGTCATACAAGCCCAAAAGCCCGGCTTGCCCTATCGAACCAAGGTAAATCGGGGCACACCCGCCACTCTGTCCCACCACTGCAACTCCTGTTTATCAGGATCAACAGTGGCGTCCTTTGATCGAATAATCAACGAATAATGCAGCTGTGCAATGATGCACAGGCTGTGCCCGGACACCCTACCGGCTGTCTTGGGACCCGCAACGAACTTAATCAGAAGAAATAGGAGGTAGTAAGAAAGCGGTTTCAGACTTCCCTCCCAGCAAAGCGGAGACAGCAATTGAAATGGCCCAGAGGCCCAAAAATCTAAAGGGGAGACAGTCAGGAGACGCCTGACCGTCTAAACGCCACGGCAAGCCACTAACTAACAGGGGATAAATTTGATTCTAACCTAAATCTTACACCAGTAATATTGGTGACAAAACTTTTTAAAGACACGGAAGTTTCCCTTCGTTTTCACAAGATCTAGGTAATAAATAGGACTACACGCAGATACTTGAATCGAATTCAACATGATTAACCGTTCGTCATGCCAGAGAACACTCCCACAAGATATGATGGGCAGTTTGCACAAATTCTTGATCCGACGTTGAACATTCGCAAAAAGGTGACGGCACCAAGTTAAATGAATAAAGTTTGCCCTTAAAGTTACCATGCCCGGTTAGAAATTGGGCTACGCAATGATCGATATCAAGCCACGTTTTATTTAACCGTTCGCGCACTGTAGGGAAAAATTTAAATAAATGCCGCCCCTTAGTCGAAGTATCCCATCTAGTTTGCCATTCGTCGATTAGTTTTTTATGAACGTTGTCGTTACTATCAAATAATCTACTGATTTTAGCCCTATCCTTCGGTTTTAGAAAATCTGAACTCATACCATTCCGCGAGTTGTAATACATTGCCGCACGCCGTTTTATTTCCAAATCTACCGGTAAAACGCCCGCAAGAATCGGCAGGGCCTCAGTGCTGACGGTTCTATACGCTTTACAAAGAAAAATTAAAGCTAATCTCTGACTCTGAAGCAATTTACGTCGCGCAGCGCCAATTGTGGCTCTATCCGCCCACACGGGGGCTCCGTAACAAATGCAACCCAAGAAAGTAGCTGTATAAATTATTTTTAATGACTTAAACGACAATCCCCAGGTCGAAGTTGATATTCTATTTAAGGCATAAAAATTTCGCTTTGATTTTTCGCTAACTTGCTTAATGTGCTCAATAAAATGAAATTTCTTTTCAAGTATCAAACCGAGATAACAAACTGAGTCTTTCTTTTTAACTGTAACTGAATTAAATTTAAAGCGCGGCAGCCCTACTAAGTTTCCTTTTAACATTAAATACTGGTAACCGAACCAAGGTAAGTTGGCGCTCTCGTTCATTCATTACTTTTCAAATCAAATAACAATACGCTTTGCATAGCATGGTTCAAAATTCGCGCTAATTCGAACGCGTAAGTATGAAGTGTAGATTTAATAGTAATGAGGCAATAAGACATTTATCGAAATTAATTATAAAAACTACAATAACGTATCTCTCGGCTTGCCTTATTCTAAAACTCTAGGCACGCCACTAGGTCAAATAGCTCACCTATACACAGCTACGTGTACCGCCATACTCGTGTCCTCCCTTATCTTCCTGTCAACCTGTTAAAAAAATATACAATTTTTGTTAAAAAGCTTCAATTTTTTCCCACGTTTCTATACACTCACTTTCTTGTTTGTTTGTTTGTTTGTCGTTCCGGTTGGATTTTTGCAACTCAATTTTGAGCCACTTCCCGATAAGCTAGCAGGCTGAAATTTTCAGGGTAGCTTCGAACCCGATGACAATGCAATTTACAAACGGCTGGACTGATTTTGATAAAATTTGTATGGAGTGACTTTTGAGGCAGAAAAAAATTATAAAATAATTAATAGATTTAAAAATGTAAAAACCCACGTTTTTAAATGTCCTAAAAATAACCCCACGGGGCTGAAAGAGGGGCCACTCAAAACGTGGGGGCGTATCTTTGCAAGTTACACCCAGGATCTATACACGTCATGTAAATATATCCCATTAATAATCCCTTAAATAATATACGCCCCCACGTTTTGTGTGGCCCCTCTTTCAGCCCCGTAGGGTTATTTTCTTATTTTTAGGACATTTAAAAATGTGGGTTTTTAGATTTTTTGAAATCTGTTAATTATTTTATTTACATTTCTCTATGTTTTTAGTATTTGTTGTTATAGCGGCAACAGAAATAGACATTCTCTGTAAATTTCTTTGTAAGTTAACTAGTTATTATGGTTCATGAGATACAGCCCGCTGACAGACAGACGGACAGCGGAAACTCAGTAATAGGGTTCCGTTTTTACCTTTTCGTTACGGAACCCTAAAAAAGTGTAGAAAAAAAAGGGTTTGTCATTTGTTTTTAATCAATATAACATATCGCTTTGAGAAAAAATAATCTAGCTTTGTTGTAGAATTATCGTGTGAATCGTCTTAAATATAAAGTCGAGTAATAGACGACCTCTGTGGCGCAGTGGTGTAAACACCCGGCGGGGGCGGAACTTTGTGTTATTTGCAAGACGCATCGTTTCGCTCATCGGTCTCAGATGTAGTATTCTTATCTATGTAGTTACCGTATCGTTGCTTAGCGCCTGCGATACAAGATTATATCTTAATGCAGAGCTGAGTCAATGTGTGTGTCGTGATGTGGTTTATTTGGTAATTTAATTTAAAATCCTATCAGAACCATTTTCAACTTTCACGCGAACGAAGTCGTAGGCAAAAGCTGGTTATATATATATTACAGTGAAAACTGGTCAAGTTAAACCTGGATAATTGAGAAACCTCTATCATTGAGAATTACAATAAGATCGCGGCACTTCTTCATCGAATTACCTCTGTTAATGAGACTTTTCGAACCTGGTTAAATGAGATTTGATTTCTAGGATTTTTTCGATGTTTACCTCTACAATTGGGACTGTGGAGCTCAATCTCCCTTTACAATTGAGACAATTTATCGTATACGAATACGAAGTCGCGGGTTTAATGATGCAGAAAAAGTGTATGTATGTAAGTGTTTGTATGTGTAATGTGAAAATTGTATGTAGGGTCAATTTTCTGGAAAGTTGTAAACCAATGTTTTATAAAACTTGGCACACTGTCATTCCCATGTATTTATATTAAGAAGAATTAAATGGTATTTCTGTCAGGAATAATAATCACCTGTTTCTTAAACATTCAGATTGGATAAAAGGGACTCTTCCAAAAGCGAATATAGTTTAAAAAAAATTATGAATTTATGGAATGTGGAACACACACACACTTAATTACCATTAATAGAAGAATTAATCCGTCATTCACCCGTTCGCTCTGTAATATTGTTACATATAAATTGTAAACCTGTTATTGGCCTGTGTGTTAGTTATGAGTTATACATTTTGCAAACTTGTTTGTGCCGTTGGTTTTGTAATTATATATAAAAAAAATGCTTTGCCTAATGAATTTAGAGATATCCCATTGAAATAAATAAAAAATAAAACTTAACAAATGGCTACTACACCAATGTTTTGATTAAAAAAAATAATAATAATAATTCGTATTTATTTTTTATGTTCGTCATCATTATTTAATTGTAGTAATTAAAAAAAAAATGTATTTGTATTTTACGACAGAAGGGCAGTTTTTTTTTTTTTTTTGAGACAATTTCGAGAAATATCACCTGTATCAAACGAATAAACTATTATTATTATTATTAATTAATCAATTTAAAAGATATTTGATGAAAGATTTATCAATTTATTCATTATTTACCAGCTTAGTGTATCATGAGATTTCCATGTATTCCATTAATTGTTCATCATATGCCCATTAATTTATTTTGATTAATTTTAACCATGCTATTTTACATAATTCTTTGTTATTATTCAATTTATGATTTTAATGTTCATTTTGTAACTTAATTTTTCTGCTTCGATTGTAAATTTAAATCAGTGGAAACTTTGGTAATTGTATTAATATTTGTTAAACTAAATTAAAATATAAAACTGTTGGTTTCCCAAATACATAAAAAATAATAATAATTAGCTAATGAATAATGTAATGTAATGTAATGTATGTATAATGCTAATGTGTATGTGTGTGTAATGTATGTATTTATGTGTGTGTAATGTAATGTGTAAGGTATGATATCACCTTCTCCCTCTTCTGGTCCTTCGTCAGCGCCCTCGCCCTGTTGGCGTCCTGGTGTGTCTTCTGCCTCTTCGCGATCTGTTCACGGACCTTCGCTTCTATAGCAGTAGGATCCTGCACAGCCTCCGTGCCAAGTGCCCGCATCAGGTTCGATATCCTGTGGTGTATTTAGTTGAGTCACTTTAAATAAACAAAAAAAAAAACGGCCAAGCGCGAGTCGGACTAGCACATGAAGGGTTCCGTGCTTATTCAAGATGTAATTTTTAGATTTTTCCGCTAGCTTTTATCAGTTGGATCTTTGTTGCAACTCCAGTAGTTCATGTAGTAACTTTACTATATTTTAATACAATAGGACTCATTAAGTAGGTACTTGTTTATTGTTATATTTCGTCTGTATAAAATGTTTTATTGACATCTGTAGATAATATAAAATAAAACTAACATTTTATACTATAACTAAGACTAATGAAAGATTGTATTATGATTTTGAAAAGAGCAACTACGGAGGTTTCTTGCCGGATTCCTCCCCGTAGACAGGCATTCCTAACCTATGGTAGTTAAAAAAGAATTTTGACGATTTAAAAGTACTTATTTGAAGTCCATTTGAATCAAAAATTAATTGAATTTGATAATTTCGTAAAAGAAACAGGAAGAAGAAAAAAAAACGAAAAAAATGATGATGGGCATGGAACCCGAAAAAGGTTCCAGTCACCTAAGTTTAGTTTCTTGTCACATTTACACCCTTCGGGTATGGAACCTGAGAAAGGTTCCACTCACCTAAGTTTAGGTTCCGGCGGCGCGTACAACCCCAGCCTGACTTTCTCCTGCTCTTCCTTCCATGCCTCCCTCCTGCTCTGGCGCCTCAGCTTTTTCTGCTCCTTCTTCGTCAGGAACACCGGCATGTATGTAGGTTTTAGAGGTTCCGCTGTAGAAAAAAATTAAAATCATCAAAATCATATCGAAAATTATTAAATATTTTTTTTATCATCATTACACGTTGCAAGGCGTGTATTAAAAAAAATAGCCGGTCAAGCGTGAGTCGGAATCACAAGTGATGGGTTCCGCAGATGTTTATGTTAACTAGTCAAGTAGAGTAGTTTGATTTGAACTATAATTATAAACTACTACCATACAATATAAACAGCTGACCTACGCTAGATGTTCCGAGTTCCAATCCCAGCGGCGGTGGAACTTTGTGTTATTTGCAAGACGCATTGTTTCGCTCACCGGTCTTGGATGTTGTATTCTTATTTATTTAGTATATACCGTATCGTTGCTTAGCGCCTGCGATACAAGTTCTTACGATACTTAACGCAGGGCTGAGTCAATGTGTGTGTTATTTATTTATGTATGTATGCATATATGCCAGTTATTATTTCTTAGTCTAACTTAAAATTAATTTAGTTTAATTATTAAGATTATTTAATTAAGTTATGTACAAATATATCAAATCAATATATATATTAATATTGTACTGTTTCATTAATTAATTAATTATGTAACTGTATTATAAAATAATACGATCTAAGGGCGATCAAAAACAAGTTGTTTTCAATCGACCTATAAATAAGACCCGCAGTCCGTCTGTGATTCATAACCCCGTTGGGGCTACAAGTTTTGAGGCCTCCCAGCCTTAAGGCTTGTAGACCCAACGTAATGCCCAACGCACTCCCCGCGCGGTTAGTCCGGTTACGCTGCGAAGGCCAATAGGGCCGCAGTTAGGGTCCAAAAATAAATAAATCTGTGATTCATTCTCTTCGCTACTGTCTGTAGGAAATTCTTTGGGTTTTAATAATGAATCCTCACAGTATAAATGCTCCAACATCCATGCAAGTATTTATGTGTACAGTCGAGGTCCGCCACGGAGTATCATTTGCCATCGAAATTCCTCTGTACGCGATAATACTACGTTTCAGGGGTTGGATCGCAAGCGCCATCCTAATTGGCCGTAGTAAATCTCTATTACCAATGACGGTAAAGGAAGCAAATCATTCATTGAAATCATGATGTTGTTTTAAAAGTATGATAATCTCATCCATTCACAAATGTAGTACGAAAGCCCCCGCCGCAAAACCTGCAAGCAATACTCGACCTTAAGGCGGTAGCGCGTGTGCACCCGTGATTGTACATATGAATGTAAGCAATAAGCTACTGACTGGGTGGTCGCAGTTGATGAGGATGCTCCACCAGATTGGTGATGGCCGCGTGGTTCAGGTTGGAGACGATGTCGTCGTCGCCGACGTTGCAGGCGGCGACGCGCTGGCTGCTGTCCCCGGAGGCTCCCAGCGCTGACCGCTCCGATGGCGTCATCAGTATGACGCTGTCCCACCTGGGACAAAACCAAATCAGGATAGGGTGTTTTTTGATGTCACTCATCATCATGTCATTTATTATTAGTTATTTTAAAATGAGGCTGTGACATGTGAAACCAGATATTTTTTAAATTATTTCCAATGCCGTGCTTGACAGGGTCCGAATTTGTACCTAAATAACACAAACTCACGCCGTAATTAATGCCTCGAGAGGGTTTGGCGGAGGTGTTGAACAACGCATTCCGCATGTTTATGTTGAGTCCCAAGTGTGACAGGTTGCGAATCTGTCGCCACTATCCGGGCAGCTGAGAAACATGGCAGCTACAACCCGAGACTCGATTCCTCGACCTGTCCTCGGTACGGACTGGACTGGTCCTAGCTCATACTTAAAAATATAGTGTCCAAAAAAAATATGAATTAAGAATCAACATTTGAAGATTTAGGTCTTACGATACTTAGTGCAGGGCTGAGTCAATGTGTGTGTCGTGATGTGGTTATTATTATTATTAGATACAGACACGACAGGGCACTCACCACTCTATATCAGGCACGTGCTCGGTTTCGTGCACGTCGGCTGCGAGCAACGCGAGCTTTGTAGCGGAGGATATGCCGGTCTTACGCGCTATCTGAGATATCTCGCCTTGGAGCTTTTCTAATTGCGCCTGTAATTAATTAATTAATCAGAAAAACATTAAGAAAAATAGCTTGTTCCAAATATTCGATAATTAGCTAGTAATAATAATATTGACTAGCTTATAGGTACTATTAAATATTTGCGTTGTTAGCAAGACGCGTTCTTTCGCTTACCGGTCTTGGATGTTGTATTCTTATCTATGAAGTTTATACCGTATCGTTGCTTAGCGCCTGCGATACAAGATTATATCTTAGTGCAGGGCTAAAGCAATCTGTGTTTTTTTTGCGGTACACCTGCCGCTGCAACTCCTGTTCACCAGGGTCAACAGTGGCGTAACATGATCGAATAATGCAGCTGTGCAATGACGCACAGGCTGTGCCCGGACACACTACCGGCGACAGCGGGACACGCAACGCAACTTAATCAGAACAAATAGGAGGCAGTAAGAACTCGATTTCAGACTTCTGTCCCAACAAAGCTGAGACAGCAATCGAAATGGCACAGATGTCAAACAACTAAAGGGGAGACAGTCAGGAGACGCCTTGGGGCTTAGACAAGTGCCATTTTACGCAAAACGTTAACGCTTACGAAACATCAAACGTATTGAAATGACATTAACTTGAGAGATGGTGCTGTTCAAAATCCTTATTGCTGAAATAAACCATAAATTTAAATGGCGTCAAACAGCGAGCTACGACAAATAATATAGGCAATTGCAAGGCAACTGCCACGATTGACAATTTAAACGCTGGCTTCGGGAGCATCACCTCCGACCCTCATGCTCACTAGCGTAATACGTTTTACGTTAGAATATAGCGGATTCATGATACACCTATGTCCAGAAAGGACATTTGGGACGAACGAATGCTTTTTAAAATGTCTATTCTAGCATGCCATACACTTTAATCTTTCGCGCTCGTAATCTTTTTGACAGCTGTCAAACACTATTCATCGACAAAACTAGAGTGTAACGCCCGAAATGGACTCCTTGGAGGTGACCGAGCGTCTAGCGCTGCGGAGAATGGGCATTTGTCTAAGCCTGGACCTGATTAACACCAAGAGAAACTTTTATGTAATAATTATTTGACTATATTATGTACTCACGACAATTTTATGTGGTAATACTGTGTTCTGGATATAGTTACTTTCAGACACGATTGTTATAAATTGTTAATGAATTAATGAAATGAAGAGAAAGGAGGTGGTAAGATTTCAGACTTCCCTAACAGCAAATAATAATTACAATGATAAATTTATTGAGGTAGATGTTGTAGTAGAATAAGAATCATTTGCTTCTTTTAAAAATATCGTATTGAAGAAGTTAGAAAAGTACTGCATTATTTATTGTTTTTTTTTTCACAGCTTTGAGTAAAATTTCCAAAATAAGTAATTTTACTGTGTTTTTAATTTATATAGTGAAAATTTTGTTGACTTTTGTATAAATTACATTGATGTTATTTGTGAGCGTTAAAAATTTAACGGCTTAAAACCGAAAGCGATGCAGACATTGAATCACTAATTTGACATGCATTAATTAAGCTAAGTGTATGTTTATTTTGTAATCGGAAATGTCACACATGCATTTTACACAAACACACATTCACACTCTCTCTCATATACACACAAACACACAAACACACACACAAGTACTAGGCAAGTTATAATAAAATGCATTGCAAAAAAAAAAGTCAAGCTAAAAAAGGATATGCAATTATGGAAGATCGGACCTTCTTAGCACAAGCAAAACTTATTTGCTTAAATGGAAGTTCCGAATATTTGTGTATTTTAGACTTAAGTTACTGAAATGAATTATTTTTATTTTGAATGTTTGTAGCAAAAAAAAAAAATCCAAGAAAAAGCAATCGATATGGCCGAGACGCTAAGCTAAGCCTAAGGGAATGGTGTCAGTGAGGAAGGTACCTTCATCCGGAGCCGGTCGGCCATGTGCCGGAACTTGCCGGGCTCGTGGAAGCGCAGGTGGCGGCGCGCGCGCGCATGCGGCTTGCTGGCCACGCGCGCGTCGTGCCACGCCGCCGCCTCCTCCGCGCGCTCCGACACGCTCAGCTGCGCCTTGAACTCCGACCGACGCTTGGCGCGGATGTTGGCCTGGCGCACACACACACATACATCAATAACCACATCACGACACACCCATTGCTGGCCACGCGCGCGTCGTGCCACGCCGCCGCCTCCTCCGCGCGCTCCGACACGCTCAGCTGCGCCTTGAACTCCGACCGACGCTTGGCGCGGATGTTGGCCTGGCGCACACACACACATACATCAATAACCACATCACGACACACACATTGCTGGCCACGCGCGCGTCGTGCCACGCCGCCGCCTCCTCCGCGCGCTCCGACACGCTCAGCTGCGCCTTGAACTCCGACCGACGCTTGGCGCGGATGTTGGCCTGGCGCACACACACACATACATCAATAACCACATCACGACACACACATTGCTGGCCACGCGCGCGTCGTGCCACGCCGCCGCCTCCTCCGCGCGCTCCGACACGCTCAGCTGCGCCTTGAACTCCGACCGACGCTTGGCGCGGATGTTGGCCTGGCGCACACACACACATACATCAATAACCACATCACGACACACACATTGCTGGCCACGCGCGCGTCGTGCCACGCCGCCGCCTCCTCCGCGCGCTCCGACACGCTCAGCTGCGCCTTGAACTCCGACCGACGCTTGGCGCGGATGTTGGCCTGGCGCACACACACACATACATCAATAACCACATCACGACACACACATTGCTGGCCATGCGCGCGTCGTGCCACGCCGCCGCCTCCTCCGCGCGCTCCGACACGCTCAGCTGCGCCTTGAACTCCGACCGACGCTTGGCGCGGATGTTGGCCTGGCGCACACACACACATACATCAATAACCACATCACGACACACCCATTGCTGGCCACGCGCGCGTCGTGCCACGCCGCCGCCTCCTCCGCGCGCTCCGACACGCTCAGCTGCGCCTTGAACTCCGACCGACGCTTGGCGCGGATGTTGGCCTGGCGCACACACACACATACATCAATAACCACATCACGACACACACATTGCTGGCCACGCGCGCGTCGTGCCACGCCGCCGCCTCCTCCGCGCGCTCCGACACGCTCAGCTGCGCCTTGAACTCCGACCGACGCTTGGCGCGGATGTTGGCCTGGCGCACACACACACATACATCAATAACCACATCACGACACACACATTGCTGGCCACGCGCGCGTCGTGCCACGCCGCCGCCTCCTCCGCGCGCTCCGACACGCTCAGCTGCGCCTTGAACTCCGACCGACGCTTGGCGCGGATGTTGGCCTGGCGCACACACACACATACATCAATAACCACATCACGACACACCCATTGCTGGCCACGCGCGCGTCGTGCCACGCCGCCGCCTCCTCCGCGCGCTCCGACACGCTCAGCTGCGCCTTGAACTCCGACCGACGCTTGGCGCGGATGTTGGCCTGGCGCACACACACACATACATCAATAACCACATCACGACACACACATTGCTGGCCACGCGCGCGTCGTGCCACGCCGCCGCCTCCTCCGCGCGCTCCGACACGCTCAGCTGCGCCTTGAACTCCGACCGACGCTTGGCGCGGATGTTGGCCTGGCGCACACACACATACATCAATAACCACATCACGACACACACATTGCTGGCCACGCGCGCGTCGTGCCACGCCGCCGCCTCCTCCGCGCGCTCCGACACGCTCAGCTGCGCCTTGAACTCCGACCGACGCTTGGCGCGGATGTTGGCCTGGCGCACACACACACATACATCAATAACCACATCACGACACACACATTGCTGGCCACGCGCGCGTCGTGCCACGCCGCCGCCTCCTCCGCGCGCTCCGACACGCTCAGCTGCGCCTTGAACTCCGACCGACGCTTGGCGCGGATGTTGGCCTGGCGCACACACACACATGCATCAATAACCACATCACGACACACACATTGCTGGCCACGCGCGCGTCGTGCCACGCCGCCGCCTCCTCCGCGCGCTCCGACACGCTCAGCTGCGCCTTGATCTCCGACCGACGCTTGGCGCGGATGTTGGCCTGGCGCACACACACACATACATCAATAACCACATCACGACACACACATTGCTGGCCACGCGCGCGTCGTGCCACGCCGCCGCCTCCTCCGCGCGCTCCGACACGCTCAGCTGCGCCTTGAACTCCGACCGACGCTTGGCGCGGATGTTGGCCTGGCGCACACACACACATACATCAATAACCACATCACGACACACACATTGCTGGCCACGCGCGCGTCGTGCCACGCCGCCGCCTCCTCCGCGCGCTCCGACACGCTCAGCTGCGCCTTGAACTCCGACCGACGCTTGGCGCGGATGTTGGCCTGGCGCACACACACATACATCAATAACCACATCACGACACACACATTGCTGGCCACGCGCGCGTCGTGCCACGCCGCCGCCTCCTCCGCGCGCTCCGACACGCTCAGCTGCGCCTTGAACTCCGACCGACGCTTGGCGCGGATGTTGGCCTGGCGCACACACACACATACATCAATAACCACATCACGACACACACATTGCTGGCCACGCGCGCGTCGTGCCACGCCGCCGCCTCCTCCGCGCGCTCCGACACGCTCAGCTGCGCCTTGAACTCCGACCGACGCTTGGCGCGGATGTTGGCCTGGCGCACACACACACATACATCAATAACCACATCACGACACACACATTGCTGGCCACGCGCGCGTCGTGCCACGCCGCCGCCTCCTCCGCGCGCTCCGACACGCTCAGCTGCGCCTTGAACTCCGACCGACGCTTGGCGCGGATGTTGGCCTGGCGCACACACACACATACATCAATAACCACATCACGACACACACATTGCTGGCCACGCGCGCGTCGTGCCACGCCGCCGCCTCCTCCGCGCGCTCCGACACGCTCAGCTGCGCCTTGAACTCCGACCGACGCTTGGCGCGGATGTTGGCCTGGCGCACACACACACATACATCAATAACCACATCACGACACACACATTGCTGGCCACGCGCGCGTCGTGCCACGCCGCCGCCTCCCCCGCGCGCTCCGACACGCTCAGCTGCGCCTTGAACTCCGACCGACGCTTGGCGCGGATGTTGGCCTGGCGCACACACACATACATCAATAACCACATCACGACACACACATTGCTGGCCACGCGCGCGTCGTGCCACGCCGCCGCCTCCTCCGCGCGCTCCGACACGCTCAGCTGCGCCTTGAACTCCGACCGACGCTTGGCGCGGATGTTGGCCTGGCGCACACACACATACATCAATAACCACATCACGACACACACATTGCTGGCCACGCGCGCGTCGTGCCACGCCGCCGCCTCCTCCGCGCGCTCCGACACGCTCAGCTGCGCCTTGAACTCCGACCGACGCTTGGCGCGGATGTTGGCCTGGCGCACACACACACATACATCAATAACCACATCACGACACACCCATTGCTGGCCACGCGCGCGTCGTGCCACGCCGCCGCCTCCTCCGCGCGCTCCGACACGCTCAGCTGCGCCTTGAACTCCGACCGACGCTTGGCGCGGATGTTGGCCTGGCGCACACACACATACATCAATAACCACATCACGACACACACATTGCTGGCCACGCGCGCGTCGTGCCACGCCGCCGCCTCCTCCGCGCGCTCCGACACGCTCAGCTGCGCCTTGAACTCCGACCGACGCTTGGCGCGGATGTTGGCCTGGCGCACACACACACATACATCAATAACCACATCACGACACACACATTGCTGGCCACGCGCGCGTCGTGCCACGCCGCCGCCTCCTCCGCGCGCTCCGACACGCTCAGCTACGCCTTGAACTCCGACCGACGCTAAGCAACGATACGGTATATACTAAATAAATAACAATACAACATCAAAGACCGGTGAGCGAAACAATGCGTCTTGCTAATAACACAAAGTCCCGCCCCCGCCGGGATTCGAACCCGAAACCTCTAGCGTAGCAGTCAGCACACATATGGCTACACTATTGGTGTTACACATAAAATAATCGATCCTGTGCACTTTTTGCCAGAGAATGGCGTGCGTGCATACATTATACGTATACGTACTCATGTAGTGCACGTATACGTATACGTATACAAATATACATTTTACACATAGATAAATAACAATATACAGAAACATACAGTTGACTCTCGTTAATTCGATACTCGAGGGACTCTTAAAATATTTCGAATTGTCGAATGTTTGAAATATCAAATAAAACTTCGAATTAGCAATTATTGATCAATAATTATATATTATATTGCTGTTCTATAACAATGAAAAAAGTTTAGAGTGTACGTACATAAATCTATTCATAATGTGAATTAATTAATGTTTCGAGAGAACTCTGTTGTACTGGTTTGTTTCAAAACACGTTGCTGCTGCTCAGACTGCTCAATAACTTTTTTTGAGAGAAAAAGTGCCTGAAATGTTTTTTCATGACTTTCGTTTTGTAGACGGAAGCGTTGTAAGGTATCGAAGGAAAATCGTGCTTCCTTAACTGACACCTCTGTTATAGGTTCTGATGTATCGTCCTCATCTTCATCGTTGCTTTTTTCATTCATATCTGTCGCAGATAAAATTTCGCCATCAGTTAGTGCACCTGAGACAGCGACATCTTCATCCACTTGAACAAAGTCAGAGAAACTCACACCGCTGATGTCTCCTAATGGTTCTACTGCTGATTCTTCATAATCCATAAGTATTGGAAGATTCTCTTTTAAGAAACCGGATTTTTTGAAGCAGTTGAGAATCGTTAGGGGTGTTACAGCTCTCCATGCCTTGTCAATCAGTAAAATAGCTGTCAGAACCGTAATATTCGCAGTTAGCTGCTTGTCAAGAGATTCTAAAACGATCTTAACAATTTCTTTGCGATAGAACGTCTTAAAATTATGAATAATCCCTTGATCCAATGGTTGCAATTTCGAAGTTGTATTCGGCGGAAAGAAGTAGAGTTCCACGTTGGACAATGTAGGAGGACTGTTGTGTACAGTGCAATTATCTAAAAATAGTAAAATTTTCCGCTTTTGTCGTTTCATGTCCCCATTAACTGTTAAAAGCCAATTGTTAAAAAGTTCTGTCGTCATCCAAGCTTTTCTATTAGCACGATAATCAGTGGGCAACGATTTCACTCCTTTGAAACATCGCGGTTTCATTGCTTTTCCTATCACTAAGGGTTTAAGTTTTTCGGATCCGTCCATATTTACTGCAAATAAAACTGTCAACCTCTCTTTATTATGTTTACCCCCGTTTTTTTCATCTTTAAAAGTAAGCGTCTTGTCCGGTAAACATTTGACAAATAGACCAGTTTCATCAGTATTAAAAATGTCTCGGGCATCATAGTTTTCAATCAAGGTCTTCAATTTAGTGCCAATCTAAGCAAACTGCATTGTCAACACTTCCACTTTCTCCACAAACTTTTTTAAGCACAACTCCATTTCTATTTTTGAAATTCGTAAGCCACCCTTCACTCGCCGCAAAGTTTTTGATACTTAGAGTAGACGCGAACTCTTGCTTTTTCCTTCAACAAGTTTCCACTAATAGACACTTTTTGTCCTCTACACTGTCTTAGCCAAATGACCAGGCTTTCTTCTAGACGAGGAAATTCACCTTTAGTTGTTCTTTTCCGTACTCCAGCAGTTTGAGCAGAGTTAATTTTCTCCTTGTGCTTTATTATGGTTGAGAGAGTACTCAGAGTAATCTTAAATTCTTTTGCAACATCACTTTTCTTCTCACCTTCCTCTACTTTTTCGATTAACTTCTTCTTTTCAGCGATCGTCGAACATTTATACTTTCTACGACTCATAATTAACACAAACTTTTACTCTGCATACCAACGAAAGACTAACAGTAACACAACTACACAAACCAATTCGTTCGGAAGTGTGAACTAAACTATTCATAACAAAAACAAGGGCTCGTGTATGTTGATACAAGTTTGAACTTGTCGCAAAATGTACTCACATTACAATCATTCGACCTCTTTCTCTCTGCAACTTTGAATTGTCGAGTGTTGGACGCCGATGAGTTCGAATTAACGCGTCGTTTTATTATATAGCTATGATTTTTTCTTTCGAATTACCAAGTGCATAAAAATTTATTGATTTAGTTGGAAATATAAAGAGATTTTGTAGGGCACTCGTGATAACTTTGAATTATAGAGAGGTTCGAATTATCGCAGGTTGGAATTAACTAGAGTCGACTGTATATGGTAATTAGCTTTATAAATATATAACAGTATTTTACTTTACAAATTGTAATAGAAATTAAATTAATTGTATCTAATGATTTTGTAAAAAGCAACTACGGAGGTTTCTCGTCGGATTCCTCCCCGTAGAGGTAGCGTTTCGAACCGATGGTATTTAAAAAGATTTAAAAATACTTTAAACTCTATTAGAATTAAAAAATATTTTGACTTTGGACTGAAAAGCTCCCAGTACCTTCAAAGTAGGTGCCAGCTGCGTTAATTGCACCCTCTTCCCCGTGGTGTCCACCGTGCGACCCTCCCGATCCAGGATGAGAGGCGCGGGACCTGAGGCGCTGGACAACGCACCCCCTGTGGACAAATATTTAATCTTTTATCATTGAGTCTCGGTATTTGAAAAATCAAAACTATTTTAAATAAAAATACGTAAAAAATAGAGAAAAAAAAATTGTTTAGGAGATTATAAAATAATCTTAAATGTATTATAACAATAAATGAAATATAGTTATAAACTATTTAGGAGTACCTCGGTGGCGCAGTGGTTTAAACAGCCGATCGCTGCGCCAGAGGTTCCGGGTTCGAATTTTCGCATTCGCAAGACGCATTGTTTCGCTTACCGGTCTTGTATTCTTATTTATTTAGTATATACCATATCGTTGCTTAGCGCCTGCGATACAAGTTCTTACGATACTTAGTGCAGGGCTGAGTCAATGTGTGTGTCGTGATGTGGTTATTTTATTTATTATTCAGCACTGCATAGTCCCACATAGTCATACCTATATATGTAAGGACATGGCGAACCATGTCTCTGTCTACCCCTTTGGGACGAAGGCTTGAGTGTTTGTGTGTGTGTGTTTTATGGATGATTCTAATATATAAAGCTCCAAAAACACAATTTTTTAACCTCTGGGTGGCAGCTGCTCCCCTATATTACGTATATAAAAAAAAGTCTCACCAGCCAGTTTCCTCTGTATCCTGGCCTGCAGTTCGGCTATCTTCCTCTGTTTCTCCATCTCATCGTGACTCATGGAACCGTCCGCTGATGATGGACAGAAAATATCAAGGTTAAAGATTTCATTTAAATTGTTCACATCTTTATTCTATTAAATCCCTATTCCACTAGAAAAGTCTGATTCTCTCATTGTAGTACAACATATTTACCTGTACATGGGCAGGGTGCTGTCTTTCTAAGACAACAAGGGCGTCGTCGTGTCAATAGGCAGCGGTATCACTCACCATTAGGTGAACCATCTTAAGTGACTCAAAGTGTGCGTCTCCTGCATTTTGCTTGGTAAAGACACTTGAACAATGTTCATGTACAGTCGAGGTCTGCCACGGAGTATCATTTGCCATCGAAAT
Organism: Choreutis nemorana; assembly: GCA_949316135.1. Classification (NCBI taxonomy): domain Eukaryota; kingdom Metazoa; phylum Arthropoda; class Insecta; order Lepidoptera; family Choreutidae; genus Choreutis; species Choreutis nemorana. The sequence goes on from OX438622.1 coordinate 694,093, forward strand.
TCCTCTGTACGCGATAATACTACGTTTCAGGGGTTGGATCGCAAGCGCCATCCTAATTGGCCGTAGTAAATCTCTATTACCAATGACGGTAAAGGAAGCAAAACATTCATTGAAATCATGATGTTGTTTTAAAAGTATGATAATCTCATCCATTCACAAATGTAGTACGAAAGCCCCCGCCGCAAAACCTGCAAGCAATACTCGACCTTAAGGCGGTAGCGCGTGCGCGCCCGTGATTGTACGTTTCTGGTTTCTGGCCTGAGAATCTACGTGCCATGGAACATCTGTAATTGATTCCCTTTGGCACGCACTACGTAAATTCAATTACATATAACGCAACTCACGCCGTAATCCCTCGAGAGGTGTCACACACCGCATTACGCTTGTTTATGTTGAGTCCCAGTGTGACAGGTTGCGAATCTGTCGCCACTATCCGGGCACAATTAGGTACATGGCAGCTACAACTTGCTTGGTTGCCGTAAGTTGTAGCTGCCATGTTTCTCATCGCATCAGATTCGCAACTTGTGACACTGGGACTGGCACAATGAAGAATGTGGCAGCTACAACTTACGCCAAACCTCGCACTGTCGGGTTGGGTCGGTTAACCAAGGCACGTAATAAACTGAGCTACCGCGTCCCACGCTTAATTCATGGAATAGAAAAGCACTCACCTGGCCTGGAATACAGCGTGGGCTTGATGACACTGGGCGGTGGTATGGAGTTGTTCTGCTGCATCTGTACTTTGAACTGCTGGGCTGTTGCAGCGGCCACCGAAATCTTCGTTTCACCCTTGAGGACGAGGAGGGCCCGCTTGCGCTCTTCGATCTCCTTCTGGGCGTTTGCCATCATCACCTGGAACAAATTATTGAAAGTTTAGATCTTAACAAAAATTTAATTAAATTATATTTTATCTATAGTTTTAAAATTGGAAAGGTCGTCATGGTGTATAACTTATTTTATTTTATTTCAGGATGTGGTGCTCAGTTTGTAACGCGCTTTGGTTAGCGACCGACCCGAAAGGACGAGGGTTCGAGTCCAGGGTTACCGTACATTGTAACTGCCATGTTCCTCATTGTACCCGGATAGTGGCGAAATATTCGCAACCTTTCACACCGGGACTCAACATAAACACGCGAAATGCGTTCAACACCTCTGCCTACCACTCACGAGGGATTAATTACGGCGTGAGTTTATATTATATTTATTGAGAAAACCCAAGACAAGATGCAAACCCAAAACATATAACTCGTCTTGTTTTTGACGACCTCGGTGGCGCAGTGGTGTAAACAGCCGACTGCTACGCCAGAGGTTCCGGGTTCGAATCCCGGCGGGGGCGGGACTTTGTGTTATTTTCAAGAAGCATTGTTTCGCTTACCGGTCTTGGATGTTGTATTCTTATTTATTTAGTATATACCATATCGTTGCTTAGCACCTGCGATACAAGTTCTTACGATACTTACTGCAGGGCTGAGTCAATGTGCGTGTCGTGATGTGGTTATTATTATTATTATATATATTTGTAGGTAGATATTGAGCATGAATTATGCCATGTATGGCATTTCCGTGTGATATGTGAGTCTGTGGGTAGCTAAATCAATTTAAAAGATCTTTGATGAAAGATTTATCAATTTATTCATTAATTTCCAGCTGAGTGTATTATAAGATTTCAATGTATTCCATTAATTGTTAATTTTATATATATATATTAATATGTCCATTAATTTATTTTGCTCAATTTTAATTTTACATAATTGTTTGTTATTATTCAATTTGTTATGTCAATGTTTATTTGTAATTAATTTTTTCTGCTTCAATTGTATATTTAAATCAATGGATACTTCATTGGTAAATGAATTATTATTTGTTAAATCTAAATTAAATTATAGAACTGTTTGTTTCCCAAATAAATAAAATAATTAATAAAATCTCACCTTAATCCTGTCAGCACTAAGACCCGCCATTTTAGAACCAATCGTCTCCACACCAACCGGCATTGCTATCAGTGCTTCAACACCGTTCTTCTTCTCCTCCTCCGACAGTTTCTCCTTACCGTTCTCATCTGCGAGCTTATCTTCATGCTTTGGTTCATGACGGGAGCGTTTAACGTCCTTGTCTTTGTCGGAGTCATGTTTCCGTTTCTGGGATTTGGATGAGGAGATCAGCTCTTGGGCTAGAGCGATAACCTTGTCCGCGAGCTTGCTGGCCTTCTTTGATTCGATGTGCGAGGATATTTTGTCTATAATCTTACGTCTTTCGTAGCTGGAATGAAAATGGAATTAAATTTATTGTTTTAATGGTAATTCTTTAACTTAAACAATGTGAATGTGTAGAAACATGTTTATTTATTTATTTATAATTAAAGTTCACAAACAATTCACATATTATTATTAAAATGAAATTGTAACTATTATTTGGTTCACTTGCTTTAAATAACAATGTCACCTTTCTTGATATTTTAATCATTGGCTATTGTATTGGTACGTTCTTTGGTTGTTCATGTTTGATTTACAGAAATTTTGGATGTCACCTTAAATAATAATAATAATAATAACCACATCACAACACACACATTGACTCAGCCCTGTAGTAAGTATCGTAAGAACTTGTGTCACAGGAACTAAGCAACGCTATGGTATATACTAAATAGATAAGAATACAACATCCAAGACCGGTAAGCGAAACAATGCATCTTGCAAATAACACAAAGTCCCGCGCCCGCCGGGATTCGAACCCGGAACCTCTAGCGTAGCAGTCGGCTGTTTACACCACTACGCCACCGAGGTCGTCATAACTTTAATCCTATCTACTCTTATTAATGAAATATAACTGATAATTGAATTCATGCTTTTGTGGTTTGGGATCCATGTTTATCAACATAGGGTTTATCCCTCAAAATTTCAAGCATTTTTTTATCTATATACAGTATTTTGTACGTTTTTCTGGTGACCTAGACCGATTTTAACTAAACTTTTGAGAAAATTGAGGAGCGCAGTTCTAAAAAACAGCTTTCCAGCTTTTGTAAGGCGTTAGGGTGTTTTTTTCAGAGAATTGTAGTCATTTTAAGGGTTTCTTACATTTGTTAAGGGGGAACGGTTGGCAACACTGATGGTACCATTAATGTGACTACAGTGAAGAAAAAAGGATAGGAAATGTAGTTTGTACACTGTATGCTTCTGGATATGAATACTTAACTTATGTTTGTTTTTGTCTAGATTAATTAAGACCCATTGTTTCGCTTACCTGTCTCGGATGTAGTATTCATAACTATGCAGTTTATACGATATTGTTGCTTAGTTCATGCAAAACAAGATTGTCACATCGGAGGGCTGAGTCAATGTGTGTGACGTGATGTGGTTATCGCGTATACCGAACTATCAAATATAACTTAATGATCTTTCGGCAAGATATTTAAATAGAATATATTTAAATAGAAAAGAACTTACCCATTGGATAAACATGACGAAACGGTCGACAGCAAAGAATTATCAGATTTACCGATAGTCCGGTAAATGGCTCGGTCGAGAGATGAACGGAGCTCATCTACTTCCCGTCTCGACAGTTGCAGAGCCATTCTTAATAATATTTAAGCAGAAACCAAATAAAAACTACGCACTAAACATTTGTAGGTTATGTTTATAGTTTTGAAGTTTATTACAAAGTTTTCTTAGATCTAACTTAATAATTCAAACACACACTTGTTAAACTAGATTTGTAAGCGGTTTTTACTTATTTATAATAATTCTATGAATTATTCCAGAGAATTTCGACATTTTACTGACATAAACAACGTCTTTCAAACCAGAGACGCGTAGACTCCGTGTGTTACAGTCGCTAAGTTTAGTTTTCCTTACTTAGAGTTTGGAAAAAAAAATCATCATAGAGTCTCTTTTTTCTTTTAAAAAGTAGCATGGGACTAACAAAAAACTGCATTTTAAAATTCATTTAGATTAAGTGAATTTTCTTTGTTTAAGGATTTTTTAAAAGTGGGTAACATTTCAAACTCTATGACTTCAACGTTCCGTTTTTTCAGAATCCTTTGCGTTTTTTAATCTTTAATAAGAATGTCAAGATATCAAATCATCGCTACGAAAAAAAAGAATTCATCTAAGTTTTTCTGTTTGATTATTTGTTATTACTTTATTTTGAATTGTTTCCATCCAAGAATTTTAAATCAATCGTTTCTGTCACTTTTAAACATCGACCCCTCACAACTGCGTCAAACGAAACGACTATTTACCATTTTGTTTGAAAGCAAAGCGGGATTACAACGCATCCGTTTGTTGATTCTTTATCTTTACTTTGTAACCAAAACCCTTTAAGTACATTCCCTCAATTGAAATCACCAATAATTTACATACAAATAAACCCAAACAATCTGATAGCAAAAAATACATAACCTCAAAATGTCGGACGATGATGACGACGTGATATTAGTGAAGAGGAGCAAACAGGTGCACTATGGATCGCTGGAGGAAGAAGAGAAGGTCAGGCTGGCTGCTCTCGCAGCCGCCGCAAGGGACGGAGTGGAACCCACCACTGGAAAAGAGCTGGGAGACATACAAGTATCTAGTGGTATGGTGTAATCTTCTCAAAATTGACTCTAAGTAGTGTTTTAAACTGTTAAACTGATTTAGCATGTAGATCAATGATATTTAGTGTATTTTTTGACAAAAATGAAGTTATTTGAGCTCAGCAGCACTGGCAGTGGTTGCTTGCTGCATCAACCTATAGCACTTTTTTATTGAAGATCCAAACGTGCTGAGAGTCGTTACATGGTTAAGGGAGCTAATCACTGTACATACTTCATCTATTTGTGATTTTCATGTCTATATTTTTACCACCTTGCAAACAAATTCATAATCATTTATCCCTTTTTTTATGTTAATTCATATTTGCCTCAATTTGCAATTGAAATTTTATCCTTAATATGTTTTATGAATAGCCAGTTTTTAAAGTGTTTGTGTATACTTTCAATCTAGTCTTGTAATGTTATGTAAAAATAGTAATTTTTCATGATTGTTTTCTGTTTGTGAACCTTTTTAATGAATAATATACCACTGTGGTGACAAACATACATCCCGCCTGATGGTAAGCAGTCACCGTAGCCTATGTACATTTCAATACCAAGGGTTTTAACAACCCTAAATTGACTGAATTCAAATAAAATAGAACCACTGCTATTTAATATCCAGTGGTTGGCTCCACTTTGTTTGCTTATTAAAATGTTATTATTATAAATTACTGATATTGTAGCTTTAGTTAAGACAACATAATATAGCATAAACTCACACCATGATCCCTCGAGAGGGCTAGGCAGAGGTGAAAAACACCGCATTTCGCATGTTTATGTTGACTCCCAGTGTGACAGGTTGCCAAACTGTTGTCATTATCCGGGCAAAATGAGGAACACGGCAGCTACAACTTACGGCAACCAGATACTCAAACCCTCAACCTGTTGGGTCAGGCTGGTCAGTTAACCAAGGCACGTAACAAACTGAGCTACCACATCCTATCACATCACACGTCACATTGTTGTTGTGTAGATTTAGTTAAATAACAACATTAATTTAATTACTTTGTTATTAATAACTGGTGTAAGATTTAGGTTAGTATTTAATTTATACCCTGTTAGTGGCATACCATGGTGTTTAGACGGTCAGGCGTCTTCTGACTGTCTCCCCTTTAGATTTTTGAGCCTCTGGGCCATTTCAATTGCTGTCTCCGCTTTGCTGGGAGGGAAGTCTGTAATCGCTGTCTTACTACCTCCTGTTTCTTTTGATTAAGTTCATTGCGGGTCCTAATACAGCCGGTAGGGTGTCCAGGCACAGCCTGTGCATCATTGTCAAAGAATGCCACTGTTGATCCTGATAAACAGGAGTTGCAGTGGTGAGACAGAGTGGCAGGTGTGCCCAGAAAAAAAAACAACATTAAATTTACATTCCAGAGTACATGGAATTAGAGGATGAGGTTTCTCGTGATAAGAAAGCCCTTCTCGAGGAGTTTGAGCGCAGGAGGAAAGCCAGGCAGCTGAACGTCTCTACCGATGATGATGAGGTCAATAACTTTAAAATAATAATAACAACCACATCACGACACACACACTGACTAAGCCCTGCAGTAACATATAATCTTGTATCGCAGGCTAATAACACACAGTTCCCCACCCACCAAGATTCGAAACCGAAACCACTTGCATCACAGTCAGCTGTTACATCACAGCACAACAGAGGCCGTCAATTCGAGCTTTGTTTCTCTGACATTTTATTTATATCTGTAATCAGCCCAATGGCTTAAATTAGATATGAGGACTGTACATCAAATGATATACCATCTATCATTTAATGTGGTTTGTAATGTTCAGATTGAGGCCAGTCGTACTTGTTTCAGCCGGAATATGCAACCATTATTCAACAGTAATAATAATAATAATAACCACATCGCGACAAACACATTGACTCAGCCCAGCAGTAAGTATCGTAAGAACTTGTGTCACAGGAACTAAGCAACGATACGGTATATACTACATAGATAAGAATACAACATCCAAGACCGGTAAGCGAAACAATGCGTCTTGCAAATAACACAAAGTCCCGCCCCCGTCGCGATTCGAACCCGGAACCTCAAGCATAGCAGTCGGCTGTTTACAAAATGTTTCTACGAATAAATATATTATTATTATAACTATTACACCGCTGCTCCACCGAGGTCGTCACACACACACACAGAGTCGGTCGTCACAGTATTCATCAGATCAGTAGCGGCGATTTTCTAGATATGTAGGGTTGCGAGTTACCAGTTTGTCGTCGTCACCCCCCTGGTACCCGGGGTACCGATACCGCCTCTCCGCCCCCCCACCCTTACGCCGCTACTGCATTAGATTAAGGCTGGTTTCAATTACGTCCTAGTCTTTAGTTTATTGACAACGAAAACCCTTTATATTATTTCTTCTTCTTTTTTGGTAAATTACCACCAGATTTTCCTGTCACATCCTAGGTCCGCAGAAGTCTAAGACAGTTGGGTGAGCCGGTGTGCCTGTTTGGAGAGGGACCAGCTGAGAGGAGAGTACGATTAAGAGATCTACTGAGCTAGTGAGTAACAATAATAAATATCCAAAAAAAAATATAGCAGCACTTAATGAGACAACAACTCTGACTGTTTTGTGTAGTCTGTGGCTCATGTAAGTTTTGGCGAACACATTTTGTCAGCACTTTATGAGAAAATAACTCTAGACTTCCTGTACGGTAGTTTTGAGTAGTCTCTGGCTCATGTAAGTTTTGGCGAACACTTTTTGTCAGCTCTTTATGAGAAAATAACTCTAGACTTTCTGTACAGTAGTTTTGAGTAGTCTCTGGCTCATGTAAGTTTTGGCGAACACTTTTTGTTCAAGATGGCTCATCTGGTGCATAGTATAAATTACTTCAACAACTTGAGTTTAAGTTTCCTTCCACCAGTTTGGGTGAGGACGCGATAAATAAGAAGCTGGAGGAGGAGGAGGCCCGTATAGAGAGAGATAAAGGACGCGAAGGCACCTGGTACCACGAGGGTCCACCGCAGCTGCGGGACACCAGGCTCTGGATAGCGGCCTACTCTCTCCCCACCGCTAAGAAACGGTACGATACAAATCTCGATAATCAAACTCAGAATGTTTTTATTCAAATAGACTTACGTAAAGAAATACGTAATTTTTAGGGTTCCGTTCCCAAAGGGTAAAACGGGACTCTATGACTAAGACTTCGCTGTCCGTCCGTCTGTCAGCGGGCTGTATCTCATGAACCATAGCAGCTGGAAACTTGAAATTTTCACAGAATGTCTATTTCTGTCGCCGCTGTAACAACAAATATTGAAAATATAGAACAAGAAAAGTGTTTTTAAGACATTCTTCGCTCCCTTTGTTTATTTTATGAAAATAAATACCACACATACTGCATCACGACACACATATTGACTCAGCCCTGCAGTAAGTATCGTAAGAACTTGTATCGCAGGCGCTAAGCAACGATACGGTATATACTACATAGATAAGAATACAACATCCGAGACCGGTGAGCGAAACAATGCGTCTTGCAAATAACACAAAGTCCCGCCCCCGCCGGGATTCGAACCCAGATCCTCTAGCGTAGCAGTCGTCTCTTTACACCACTGCGCCAAGGAGGTCGTCAAAAAAATAATTCAAAAAGCACAACACTGTTTTATCTTTTACGATCGTACGGAACCCTTAACTTGCGAATCCGACTCGGACTTGACTGTTTTTTTTTGTGTGTCTAGATTGATGAGAGCCCGCGAGGAGTTGAAGCAGGCCGGCAGCGTGAGAGCGGCCGCCAAGCAGGAGTCGCAGCGGAAAGCATCCGCCATGGCCATATATTGCAGCCAGGTACGTTAATAATTTGAACTATATATTTAATATTTATATAACTATATATATATTCTTGTGACGGCCTCTGTGAAGAAGTGGTGTTTCCTGACCCCCCTTTCATAACCGAAACCGGAACCTCTTGCATCACAGTCAGCTGTTACACCACTGCTTCTTCTTGGTTTAATTCTTCCCTTTTTTCGGGAAAGGCAAAGAGCGTTAGCACACACAGCACAAGTCTTCCATGTAACACTTGTCTTCTTTCTCATTTGTTTCTACAGTAACATGCTAGTACTGTTACTGTAGGCTTTATTGAGTTACTTGGGAGATGAGGAAAAGAGCAGTCAAATCGTCGTATTTCACTTTCTCCACACTTGTACAGCACTACAGAGGTTCACTGGTTAAAACACTAGCATTTTACACATTAAACTCCGCTGATATACGAGACAAGACATTAAAATAAAAAATGTCTGACATTTTCCGTTCTCGCCAAGCAACTCCAAGGTATCATTCTTTAATCTTCATGGTTTTATTCACAACTAGCTGTCGCCCCGCATCTTTGTCCGCTCAGATTTTTATCGTGTATTTTTCCGATCTCTTAATATAATCTAGACCAATCTATACCAATATTATAAAGAGGAAAGGTTTGATTTTTTGTTTGTTTGTTTGAATTGTATAGGCTCCGAAACTACTGTACAGATTTGAATTATTCTTTCACTGTTGGAAAGCTACATTTTTCCTGAGTGACATAGGCTATATTTCATTTTTTTTTTAAATGGGGATCCTTACTTAAATTACGATAAAGTGTAAAAAAATATCAAAAAACTTCCTTACATCGCGTACGCTGCGAAAACTATTGATGATAGAACAAAATGATGTGAAATATTTTTTTACAACACACCATTATCTACAAAAAAATCGGCGGCAGCATGTCTATAACCATTATAGTCATGTCACAATAAGCGTTTTTATAAAAAATTAAAGAAATTAAAATACTAATAAAATAGCTCTTTATTTGTACCTTATCAAAATAAATACCTTTATATTACTTTTTGAATTATTCGATTCTGATTCATTCCATTCAAAAGATATTACGATATGACTTTGAAAAAATAAACTTCATTCGGCTACTTATGCGTTGTAGGGCGTCACTCGGGCCGTACGGGAGTGGAGTTAAGATCACGAAATAAAATTGCCGCGCGGCTTAATCGCGCGGTCGGCTCTCTACGTGATGGATGTGCGCGGAATTCATTAAATCCCCCATAAGCATGGGGGATAGGATATTTTTCAAAAAGTAATATACACCTATATCTATCCGTAAGAAGTCGGGGCGGGCAGCTAGTCGAATTATAAATGGTGTAACTAATCCGAAATTTAATACATATCTTTTGGGACCATGACATTTTCCATATTAAACTCTGCTGATATATAAGAAAAGACAATGAAATAAGAAAATTTCAACCACCACTCCCCGTTACTGTACCAAGTAACTCTTTCACCACTGCGCCACAGGGGCCGTCGATTTGATAGCTTCGATGGCTTTAATCAGATTAAATAATGTGTGAGAAAGATAAAGAAAAATTATAATTATCTTGTGAAAACGAAGGGAAACTTCCGTGCCTTTAAAAAATTTCGCCAACAATATTACAGGTGTAAGATTTAGGTTAGTATTTAATTAGTCCCTGTTAGTTAGTGGCTTACCGTGATGTTTTGACGGTCAGGCGTCTCCTGACTATCTCCCTCCTTAGTTTTTGGCCTCTGGGCCATTTCGATTGCTGTCTCCGCTTTGCTGGGAGGGAAGTCGGAAATCGCTTTCTCACTACCTCCTATTTGTTCTGATTAAGTTCGTTGCGTGTCCCGCTGTCGCCGGTAGTGTGTCCGGCACAGCCTGTGCGTCATTGCACAGCTGCATTATTCGTTGATTATTCGATCAAAGGACGCCACTGTTGATCCTGGTGGACAGGAGTTGCAGTGGTGGGACAGAGCGGCGGGTGTGCACGGATTATAATAATCTGTAATTTTATATTGTTTGTCATGTACAGATTGAGGCCTATATCACTAGTTTCAGCTGAAATATGCAATCATTTGTATTCATCAGATCAGTGGTGGCGTAGCGTAGGTAAGCCCCCGGGGCGGATTGAATTTTTATTGATCACCCCCCCCCCCCATCTTGAATAAGCACCATTTTCCGCAATCGTTAACGTAAACAGAAAACGATGATGTATGAAAAGCTACCGGTGGTTATGGCTGCAGAGAGACAAACCTCCTGACAATGCGCGCCGTGTCCAGGAGTACTGCCTGTATCTAACCCTTGATCCAGCTATCTAGCGAGAGTCTCTTCAGGTGTTGGTCGAGACTCTTCGCTATGAGACCGTACGCTGAAACAACTACCGGCACAATGATCGACGAATCAACATCCAACATGGCGGTCGCCTCGTGGGTCAAGTCAATATTATTATAACAAAATGAAATTATTTTTTAAAAAGATAGGTGACAACCGACCGATCAGCTACTGCAGATTCAGCTCCGACAGCAAGATGTTAATCACTTCAAGTTGGTGAGTTTTTTTTTTTATTACTCGTACGCTTGGAGTCGTGTCTATTGGACATATTCGTAAATCTTAACACATTAAGCTGGCTGAAAAATCAGTTGGTATATACCGGTGTATAAAAAAAAACAATTTGGAAGCTCTATTTTAGGTCTATATTAATAAAAAACAAAACATTTTGAATTGAATAGGGAATAATGCATGAAATTTAATTTGTTTATTCAATCAATTTATCGTTAAGTCTGTGAAGATGGTATGTTTACAGTGAAAACAGAATTACAATTGTACGATAAACCAGGGAGATGTAACCATTAAAAGTAAATATATCTAACTCGCTCATCAGAACGACCTTCTCTATGGAAGTTGTATGGCGCCTGTGTACTCTGACGTCATTGTACATATCTGATCTCTGCCTAACCAACGACTTTGAAGCTTTATAACTTAGTTAATAAGTCACGATATTTGGGAAAATCTAACGGATTTGTGTGTAAATATATGGTATCGAATTGTAATAAATAAATTACAAACAATCTCATGCATAATGCCTTTTGAATTGAATAGAATTGATAGGGATTTGTATTTTTTAAATTCCACCAGGTCCGGGCTCAGTAAGGTATGGTCGGTACCGGACTGCAAGCCTCTCCAAACACTGAAAGGACACACCTGCAACGTCAGCTGTGCCGTGTTCCACCCAAAAGCCACCATGCCGACGCACTTTCAAGATAAAGTAAGATCTTATTATTACATCACACATAAACTCACGCCGTAATTAATCCCTCGAGAGGTGTAGGCGGAGGTGTCACACACCGCATTCCGCATGTTTATGTTGAGTCGCAGTGTGACAGGTTGCGAATATGTCGCCACTATCCGGGCACAATGAGGAAAATTAAGTAACACTGTGATGCAACACATACATCTCTCGCTTCCTCCACATACATGCATCTCCTCATACACACACGACGGTTAATGGTGCCCATAAATAAAAAAATCTGAACATGAAAATGAGGAACACGGCAAGCTACAATGTACGGCAACCCGAGACTCGAACCCTCGTACTGTCGGGTCGGGTCGTTCGGTTAACCAAGGCACGTAACAAACTGAGCTGCCACGTCCACCAAATATCAAAAGCACTATATTTTAATTATTTCAATGACGTAACATATGATATGTCATCTGCACGGTGACATCTACATATGACATATGACATGTGCAAAGTGCACAGATATAACGGTAAGGAACTAAATTTAGTAGTTTCCAAACTAGGTATAAACTTGAATGACTATTATACACACACACACACACTCATTCACACACACTCACACGCTCACTCAAACACACTTATCTTAAATTAAATTTCTTGCATGCTTGTGAATTTTATTAATTTTTTTAAAAGTTCTTTTTTATTTTGTTATTTTTTTTTTCTCTTTCTTTCACATGAGTTTAAGTATAATGATTTCACAAACGTTAGTATCTGTTCCTGTAAATTATATACAGTGGACCCTCGGTTATCCGGCCCCTGTCTCATCCGGCAACCCCTGTAATCCGGCATGGTCTATTATTTATTATTGATTTTTTTTAACAAACTTCGCTAATGCATGATTGAAAAAGTTATAACTTGCACGCTATCTGTAATTTGCCGGATTACAAGGTACTCTTTTGTAAAAAAAAATCTGGACTATAGGGGGTATTAGGCAGTACTCTATAATCCGACAAATTCGATAGTCCGACACTGCCCTGCAAAATGTTTGTCCTATTACCGGGGGTCCACTGTATTTGAATTATAGCTATGGAATAGCGAGACATTCTGACACAGGTATTTTTCATACTTAAAAGAAGGCCTCCATTAACGGAAAACGGAGAATACTGTATTTTTTTACTGAAATAAAATAAATTATTAAAATTATATTAAACCGTAGCATATCGAGCAAATTTGTCAGCGCTTTATTTATCTCAGGCTGTAAATAAATGAGAAATAACACTATGTACTAAAGTCAAAATATTTTTCATTCAAATACACTTTGAATAAGTAGTTTTAAATCGTCATCTTTTTATACTACCACCGGTTCGAAACGCTATCTCTACGGGGAAGAATCCGACGAGAGACCTCCGTAGTTGCTTTTTACAAAATAATTACAGTAAATTAATTTATATAACAATTTGTAATAAAATACAGTTTTGTAATTATTAACCAAATTCTTCTATAAATTTAAGTTATATAAACCATATTTTTTCTACAATATTCAAGTCGATGACTGAATCTATATTGTAAAGTACAAAATAATAAATTACATGAATTGCAAAGGATGCTATGAATGTTACTTGTTACATATGCGGTTGAAAAAGATAGCGCTACCTTATCTTACAACAATTCATGTAGTTTTTTTTTCTTCGGTTCAGTTGGCAAGCGAGCACGAGGGATCCGAACCCGCCACCCCGATGGAGTCAGACGACAAATCCGAAGTTTGCACGATGGCGTCATGCGCCTACGACGGTACCGTACACCTGTGGAACTTCAACAGGTGAGTAAGGCCGACATTTGATTTTTAAATGAAGATATTGAGCAGTGTTAGATATTTATAATTAAAATGAATATAGTGTCTGTATGTCGTGATAAATAACAAATGATTTTTCTTTAAATATTTAAACCTTTTGTAAAATTTATTAAATAATAACTAAAAATAACTCTCCAGTGACATTATATGGAATGTCAGAAGTTCACACCTTAGGTTCAGGATCCTTAGGGGCGATATCTCTATCCAGTGGTGTCCCACCTTTCTAGTGAGGTCCCAACTCTCCGGTTAGTTCGCATCTCTCCAGTGATGTCCCACCTCTCCTCTTCAATGATGTCCCACCGCTATAATGATGTCACACTTCTTCATTGATTTCCCACCTATCTAATGATGTCTCACCTATCCATTCAGGTCCCACCTATCCAATGATGTTCCGCCTATCCAGTGGTATGCCACCTCCTTAATGATGTCCCACCTATCCAGTGATATGCGATCTTTCAAGTGATGTCCCACCTATCTAGTGATGTCACACTATCCAGTGATGTTTCACCTATCCAGTGAGGTCCCACCTATCCAATGATGTTCCACCTATCCAGTGATGTCCCACCTAACTAGTGATGTCACACTTTCCAGTGATGTTCTACCTATCCAGTGAGGTCCCACCTATCCAATGATGTTCCACCTATCCAGTGATGTCCCACCTAACTAGTGATGTCACACTTTCCAGTGATGTTCTACCTATCCAGTGAGGTCCCACCTATCCAGTGATGTCCCACCTCTAAATTTATGTCCCACCTATGTTTAACAATAAAAGAATTGATAAAATTACTTGATGAATACTTAAACGATGCCCCAATGGGTACTTTTCATATCAATGAATGAATCTACAAACTCATTACCTAAAATATAACCGTTGTCCCTAGCGAGTCCCCGATGGGTTCATTGGAGGGGCACAGCCCTAGCCGGGTCTGCAGGCTGGCGTTTCACCCATCCGGGAGATTCTTAGCTGCGACAGTCTTCGATCACTCCTGGAGGCTTTGGGATTTGGAGACTGGTAACTTACATTACTCTATTGTTTATATATATGTCGGAGAAACCTCGTCTCCGATGACATCGTCATGAGTGATTACGGGTTTAGTGGGCGTCATCAGGGTAAGATGCAAGCACAAAACACAACGATCAACTTTTCTTTATTTAAGAAGTTCACAATCAGAAATGAAAAGAAGGAAAACTAAGACCGAGCAGCGAGTTCAGGGTACCAATCCTGCTATAGCCAACTCTCTGATCCAACTCGATCAGTGGTTCTTACTTGAACGCCGCACAAGATCTCTCCCCATCGCTAAAGTAAAGATAGCGCCCCGACTTCGCTCGAGGCACGTGCTCTGCTCTGATTTGGTCTCTACTTTACTCTATTGTTTATATTTATTATTCTATTATATATTACTCTATTGTTTATATTTATTATTCAATTATATATTACTCTATTGTTTATATTTATCATTCAATTATATATTACTCTATTGTTTATATTTATTATTCAATTATATATTACTCTATTGTTTATATTTATTATTCTATTATATATTACTCTATTGTTTATATTTATTATTCTATTATATATTACTCTATTGTTTATATTTATTATTCAATTATATATTACTCTATTGTTTATATTTATCATTCAATTATATATTACTCTATTGTTTATATTTATTATTCAATTATATATTACTCTATTGTTTATATTTATTATTCAATTATATATTACTCTATTATTTATATTTATTATTCAATTATGTATTACTCTATTGTTTATATTTATTATTCAATTATATATTACTCTATTGTTTCTTATGTTTCTCTACTAGCTTTCTTCCGCGTAGAATTCGAAAATCTTTCCAATAGGATTTTTAATTAATTGTTATTTAGCGTTATATTAATTTACTTTATTAATATTATTTATATATATATATATATATTATATATAAATATATATATATATATATATATATATATATTACACAGTAATTCATAGTTTTAATTAAAAATTGATTTTTTATTGTTATACTTTGGCTAATTCGCATTATATCTTTCTAAATTTTAGCCTATGTATTATTCTGATGTGTAAGCGTTGAGTTTAATTAGAATCCATTCAGTAGTTTTTGCGTGAAAGAGTAACAAACGTTCATACACACGGTCAAATTTTCGCGTTTATAATATTAGCAAGGATTATACTATAACATCTTTGGTATGTCTTTTTAGACTTTATTGTAATTACAGATGTATTAAATAAATAAATAAATAACCACATCACGACACACAAATTGACTCAGCCCTGCAGTAAGTATCGTAAGAACTTGTATCGCAGGCGCTAAGCATACTAAATAAATAAGAATACAACATCCAAGACCGGTGAGCGAGACAATGCGTCTTGCAAATAACGCAAAGTCCCGCCCCCGCCGGGATTCGAACCCGGAACCTCTAGCGTAGCAGTCGGCTGTTTACGCCACTGCGCCACCGAGGTCGAGGTATTAGATTTAAGTATCATAGTGTCTTAGGTTTATTAACTATCAAACTGTGATATTGTTTAAATAAAATTAAAAAAAAATCTGTCATATAAATTATTGTTCACTGCACGAACGAAGTTCTCACAGTCAACTGCAGCTATTCAGCGTTTGTATGTACGTATATATAAATGTTTCTCCGACGACAACTCGAGTGTCGTTGATCGGATCGTCGTGGAATTTGGTAGGGGGGTTAATGAGTTAAAAATAATGTTTAAGTTCGTATATGAGCCATATTGGCAATGGGATTACCGACAAATAGAGGTCAAAGACCTTCTTCTTTTAACACAAGCAATTCGATCTGAACTGCGAACTCGCGAACCGTCATATCTCGGTAACCCCTTGATAGATTTTGCATATTCAAACCTGAGCATTATTTTTACCTCATTAATCCGCCTACCAAATTCCATTCCTACGTACACACAAATGCTGGATTGCTCCGGTAGACTCTGAGAACATAGCTCGCTCGTTCAAAATGCTTGTTGCTTGTGTAATGTGTTGTTCTCTCGTTGCCATAGCAACGGAGGTCCTCCACCAGGAAGGTCACGGCAAGCAAGTGTACAGCGTCGCGTTCCAATGCGACGGATCATTGGCGGCCACCGGGTAATATATATATATATAAAGCAAGAGATGTGTGTATGAAGGAAGCGAGTGATTTTTTTATGAGGAGATGTATGGATGAAGCGAGAGATGTATGTATGAAGAGTTGCATGGAGGGAGCGAGAGATGTATGTATGAGGAGTTGTATGGAGGGGGCGAGTGATTTTTGTATGAGATGTATGGATGAAGCGAGACATGTATGTATGAGGAGATGTATGGAAAAAGCGAGTGATTTTTGTATGAGGAGATGTATGGATGAAGCGAGAGATGTATATATGAGGAGTTGTATGGAGGGAGCGAGAGATGTATCTGCCTACCTCTTTAGGACGAAGGCGTGAGCTTTTATGTGTGTTTTTTTATTTTAAAACAAACAATGATCGTATGTTGCAGTGGCATGGACGCCTTCGGGCGCGTGTGGGACCTCCGCACGGGTCGATGCGTGATGTTCCTGGAAGGCCACCAGGCCGCCGTGCTCGCCACGGACTTCAGCCCGCAGGGACATCAGCTGGCCACCGCAGCTGCTGACCACACGGTGAGCGGGGAGGAATGGGTGTTTATGGCTTGAGAAGTGTCGCTTCCGGTTAGAGAAGTATCGCTTTCGGTTACGGAAGTGTCGCTTCCGGTCACGGAAGTGTCGCTTCCGGCTTGAGAATTGTCGCTTCCGGGAGTTAAGTTTCGCTTCTGGCTTAAGAAGTTTCGCTTCCGGCTTGAGAAGTGTCGCTTCCGGCTGGAGTAGTGTCGCTTCTGGCTTGAGAAGAGTCACTTCTGGCTTGAGAAGCGTCGCTTCCGGGAGTTAAGTTTCGCTTCTGGCTTAAGAAGTTTCGCTTCCGGCTTGAGAAGTGTCGCTTCCGGCTGGAGTTATGTCGCTTCTGGCTTGAGAAGAGTCACTTCCGGCTTAAGTAGTGTCGCTTCCGGCTTGAGAAGTGTTGCTTCTGGTTTGAGATGTGGGGGTTTTTGGTTGATTTGACGTCCGACGTTTTGGATAGGCCAGGTCAAAAGTACCCGTAACCATCGTGAGTATGAGATGCATGGATGTGGAGGAATCGAAAGAAGTATTTATGGATCCGTTGCGTATGGCCGTAGTCTCTGCCTACCCCGTATAGACGAAGGCGTAAGTTTGTGTGTATGATTGATTTGTAATGGTTTTTGGTTGAGAAGTGTCGCTTCTGCTTTGGGATTTGAGGGTTTTTGTAGACTAATAATAATATCATTAGACTCTACAAAATTTTGAAATTCACAGTAAACATTTAAGTACATGCTACTTGGTTGAGAAGTTTCGCTTCTTTTTTTTGTGATATATATATATTTTTAATTTCAGGCTAAAATCTGGGACCTTAGGAAACGTACATCTCTGTACACCATACCGGCACACACACACCTTATAAGTGGTAGGTGACAATTTTTATTATGTTTTATAATTTTTTTTAAGTCACACCTCCTTTCGCGGAACCAAACTAGGTTCGCAGTGATTTGTCAGTTGTACTACGAGCGGAACAGCAGCGAAACCATCAGTTGTATCGCATAGAGTTGACTGTGATGGTATTTCTTGCTCGATCCAACTTTACTTTGGGTTATGGCGAAGCTATTGCTTGATTTTGCGGCCAATATGTGCTACAGGTTGATTTTTTATGAGCCAACGACAAGAACGTTGTAGCTCAGTTTGTTACGTGCCTCGGGTAACCGACCGACCCGACCCGACAGGTCGAGGGTTCGAGTCTCGGATTGCAGTACGTTGTAGCTGCCATGTTTCTCATTGTGCCCGGATAGTGGCGACATATTCGCAACCTGTCACACTGGGACTCTACATAAACATGCGAAAAGAGGTGTTAAGAAGGCACTTCTGCCAACCCCTTTCGAGGGACTACGGCGTGAGTTTTATGTATAGAAACAAAGAAAGTAGGCACGTGACACAGTTCCAAGAAGGTCGTTTCTAGCACCACGGAACACCAAAGAATGACTTGACGCGTCAACTTCACGTCAAAGTCAAAATATTTTTATTCAAATACACTTAAAATAAGAACTTTTAAATCGTCATCTTTTTATACTACCACCGGTTCGAAACGCTATCTCTACGGGGAAGAATCCGACGAGAAACGTCCGTAGTTGTTTTTTTCAAAATAATTACAATAAATTAATTTCTATTAAATGTTGTAAAATAAAATACAGTTTTCTAATTTACAAACCCAAATTTTTCTACAAATTTAAGTTTTATAAACCAAATTTTTATATAAAATTTAAGTCGATGACTAAGTTTTTATTGTAAAAAAAAAAGTAATAAATTACATGAATTACAAAGGATGCTATGAATGTGACTTGTGACATATGCGATCGACGTAACTCCAAGACTCCACGTATCGTCACTTCCGATCTACTTCTTCCTTCACACCGATAGATGGCGCTTTTAAAAAAAATCTATTCTTATGAATGTTATTTATTTCCATAACAACTAAAATTTTACATCATCGCACAAAACTATTGGCCTTCACACTAGTCGTAATCCTTCTGAGATCCTAGTAGATTAAAAAAATAACATTAGTGGCGGGAGTTATTTGGCGGGAACGGGAAGTGTCAGAATTTTCTTATTTTATTGTCTTTTCTTATATACACAGTCAGGTCATAAGTATTGTATTATTTACACAGTAAAAACTTTTCTTTTAGAATGCTGGCCACAAAAAAGTTTATTGAATTCGAATTTCGAATTGTTCATGAAAATAAAAATGTACACTTTTTAGATTTTTACTCATTTTTAAATATGGAGTGGACGCTTAAAGAAGACCGTGTTGCAGTTATTGCGTTGCATCGTTGCGGTTACGCGCCAATTCACATTTTTGACATACTGAAAAATTTGAATATAACCAAAAGATCCGTTTATCGTACCATCAAACGATACAATGAAGACTCTAGTGTAGATGATAGGTCAAGAAGTGGTCGCCCTCGGTCTGTTAGGACTCCAGCAGTGATAAAAGCTGTGAAGGCGCGAATTTAAAGAAATTCCAAACGTAAGCAGAAACCGTTGGCCCTTCAGATAGGGTTAAGCAGAACCACGGTGAAAAGGGTGTTAAATGAAGACTTAGGACTTCGGGCATATCAAAGAAAAACAGGACATCGTTTGAATGCTCGTCTAATGGACCTGAGACTGAAGAGATGCCGCGCTTTGTTGAAGCGGCACGCAGGAAAAAATATCGGGAAATTCTTTTTTCGGATGAAAAATTTTTTACCGTAGAAGAGAGCTACAACAAACAAAATGATAACGTGGTACGCACACAGTAATGAAGAAGCGAGCAATCGTATTCCGTGTGTCCAACAAGGTCATTTTCCATCCACACTCATGGTATGGTTGGGAGTTTCTTATTGGGGCTGAACAGAGGTACATTTTTGTGAGAAAGGTGTAAAAACGAATGCAGTTGTGTATCAAAATACAGCCATGACAAACCTTGTGGAACCTGATTCTCATACCATGTTCAATAACAGGCACTGGGTATTCCAACAAGATTCGGCGCCTGCTCATAGAGCGAAGAGCACACAAGACTGGCTGGAGGCGCGTGAAATCGACTTCATCCGGCACGAAGACTGGCCCTCCTCCAGTCCAGATTTGAATCCGTTAGATTACAAGATATGGCAACACTTGGAGGAAAAGGCGTGCTCAAAGCCTCATCCCAATTTGGAGTCACTCAAGACATCCTTGATTAAGGCAGCCGCCGATATTGACATGGACCTCGTTCGTGCTGCGATAGACGACTGGCCGCGCAGATTGAAGGCCTGTATTCAAAATCACGGAGGTCATTTTGAATAAACTTTAGTGTCATAAGAATCTATGTTTTGTTAAGTTCATTTTAGTATATAAATGGTTACATAATGAATAAACTTGTTTCAATTATTTAATATTAAACATGTGACAGAATTTATGACCATATCAGCAGAATTTAATGTGTAAAATGCTAGTGTTTTAACCAGTGAACATCTGTAGTTCTGTACAAGTGTGGAGAAAGTGAAATACAACGATTTGACTGCTCTTTTCGTCATCTCCCAAGTAACTCCTTAGAGCCTACAATAACCGTACTAGCATGTTACTGTAGGCAGATTCATCATTTTCACTGTTCATCATAGCATCTGCATCTCATTTAGCATCTTCATCTCATGTACCATCTTCAAGAATGAAGAAATTATAATTACTGATGGTTAGGCGGTACTAAAACCAATGCGGTTAAAGAAATACATAAAAAAAAACATTAGCGGCGCTAACTGAGCAAATAAAATATATTTAATCTTTTTTTTTTTTTAATCCGCATGACACAGTAATCTATCGTAGATATTTAGCTGTTTCTTTGTCTTAGTAATTTGATTTTTCACTTTCTAATCTTATAATTCTTTTGCAAGACGCATTGTTTCGCTCACCGGTCTTGGATGTTGTATTCTTATCTATGTAGTTTATACCGTATCGTTGCTTAGCGCCTGCGATACAAATTCTTATGATACTTAATGCAATGCTGAGTTAATGTGTGTGTCGTGATGTGGTTATTTATTTATTTATAATATATTTAATATTTTCCAGACGTAAGGTATCAACAGAGCCACGGGCATTTCCTGCTGACATCATCATATGATAAATCAGCCAAGTTATGGTCCAACCCAGCTTGGCATCCACTCAGAACGCTGTCCGGACATGACAACAAGGTATTTGAAATTTGAAATTGTTAAAGTGGTTGGTGAATTTTAATAAAAGATTTAACTACAATGTTATATATATATATATATATGTTACAATGTTATGTGTACAATGTTATATATATATATATATTTATATATATATATATATATATATCAGTTTTACAAGGAATTACAGAGTAAAGAAATTTACGTCTTACGCGGGAGACTTCCCAAACTAGTACTAGGTGGCGCTAGATGTATCGTTTGAACATTAATAAGATTATTAAATTTACCTTATTATAACAGAAATGATATTATTTTTAACTACTATAATATCCTTATTTTACTATTTTGTAATTTAGTAAGCACGTATGAATGTTTGTTACTCTTTCACGCAAAAACTACTGAATGGATTTTAATGGAACTCTACAATAACATAGCTCATACATCAGTATAACACGTAGGCTGTAATTTATAAAGGTATCGTGTGAATTGTCCGAAATATAACGATAAATGTCGAGTGATTAAAAATCCTATTAGAACCATTTCCGACTTTCACGCGAACGAAGTCGCAGGCAAAGGCTAGTAGATTTTTAGCCAAATAGACGGAAAAAGACTTCAATAAAAACATGTATGACGGCCTCTGTAGAGTTGCGATGTAAGTTGCCTGGTAAGAGGTTCCGGGTTCGAATCCCGGCGGAAGCGGAACTTCTTTGCAAGACGCATGTTTCGCTTACCGGTCTTGGATGTAGTATTCTTATCTATGTAGTTTATACCGTATCGTTGCTTAGCGCCTGCGATACAATATTATATCTTAGTGCAGGGCTGAGTCAATGTGTGTGTCGTGATGTGGTTATTTTGTTTCAGGTGATGAGTGCAGATATATCTTATGACAACAAATACATTGCCACCGCTTCGTATGACAGAACTTTCAAACTGTGGACCCCAGATTTACAATAAAAATTAATATAACGTTCATATAACTATGATTTTTATTTATATAGTTCTCCCGCCATCTTTTCAAAGTCAAAGTCAAAATGTTTTTTATTCGAATAGACTTAAAATAACCAAATTTTACACATTTTGGGAATTTCGATGTGTCCCATTTGTTCTATGGAACATGGTAATAGAACAATTTGAGAAAATATTGTCCCTATTTGTACTATAGAACTACAAACTAGCTTTTGCTCCTGTTTTTATTTGTCTGTGAATGCATAGAACTGAATGGGGATAGGCTTTTCCCAAATTCTTCCATGATGATTGATGAGAAATAGGTGAATGACAATCTCTGACGTCAATACCAGGTACAGTTAACTATCAAAAAATGAACTACTCGCTACATTATATATTTTTTTAAACATATTTTCAACTCCTTGAAGTTGATATATAATTTGTTCTATTACGTCTTGATCCATAGAACAAATGGGAGACATCGGGGAATTTCAGGTACTCAGGCACTTTCAAATTTATATATACCACTCAAAACAAAATAAAGGCCACGAGGTATTTTGTCTGTACCATGAAAATAATAAAACCAATATATATTTTTTTGTTTCCATAACGAAAACTAATGTTGTTTTTACCGTGTAGACCAATAAACTTATTCCAATAATAATGATTAAAAAGTTTATTTGCTTTTGAAAGAAAAAAACACATTTAAGGTTAAAAATAAAAACAATGTAAAGTTACTGAAAACAAAAGAAAATACTCCATGCTCATCTTTTAGTAACGAGTATGCCCTCCTCGTTTCGCTACGCACTCCTGAAGCCTGGAGTGCATGCTCTCAATCAAATGCCTGACATTTTCCATTGGAATCTCTTCCCAGGCCCTTTGAACAGCGTTGATGATCACCGTCTCTAACTCTTCATTTCAAATGATCCCACATGTGCTCTATTGGATTTAAGTCCGGTCTGTTCGCCGGCCACGGCAAGACTTGAATTTGAGACGCTTCCAGTACAAACCGAGTCGCTTGAGCCGTGTGTGCACGAGCATTGTCTTGCATCAAGATGACTCGAGATATCAATGTACTCTGATAATTTCTAATAAACCAAGAAGCTAAGGAAAGCAAAACGACAAAGAAAATGGAATCAAAATTTTCAAAAATAATTTTAAATAAAATTTTATTTAAAATTGTTGCCAGCATTAGATGAAAACTACAATATTAAAAAGTTTAGGTATCAAAGAGTTTGTATACTCAATATTTTACTACTTTCAATATGTTAATGTTTAATCATTTACACCAAAATGAAAAAATACCTCGTGGCCCTTATTTTGTTTTGAGTAGTATATATATGATGACTCACAAGAAAAACGAAGTATCGGCCGAATGTTCGCGTGTTTCCTACTACGAAAGTGTTTCGCTCGGGTCAGTCTGGCTCGCAGATACATTCATTGCGATCGAACTTTGTTTGACATATATTGCATCAAACACCTCACTCCGAAGACACCGACACATTGATGTCGAAAGCAGTGTTATCGTTGCTAGCTAGAGGTTCCGGGTTCGAACCCCGAAGGGGCCGCAACTTTGTGTTATTCGCAAAACGCATTGTTTCGCTTACCGATCTTAGATGTATTCTTATCTATGTAGTTTATACCGTATCGTTGCTTAGCGCCTGCGATACAAGATTAAATCTTAGTCAATGTGTGTGTCGTGATAAGTATTGAAGTAAGTCAAAATGACGGGGGTAACAATAATATTAATACCGTCGGAATAATGGTGACACCGTTTTACTACACAAGTAATTTCTTTTACTCGTGGTTACAGTAGTCTGAACAGTATTGTACTTGACTTTCCTGATAGATAACTAATTTGTACCTATTACTAAATATACTTTACATTATTTTGCACCTCGCTTTAAAAGATTTCATTCAAAACAATATTTCGAAATTAACAACACCCGCCAAATTGACGTCAAGATGGCGGATGAATCACGAACAAAGTGGACGAAAACGTGTCTACCATGAGACTAACGCTTGCGACTAAGTTACAAAATTGTACTCATCTTAAATTGAGGAATTAAGAATGCTCATACAAAATCACTATAGTTAATCTATGTTACCTGACGTGTAGAAACACTACAAGAACACTCTCGAGCGGCAGAAATTAACTTTAGCGATGTAAATAAAGATAAAATAAAACATTTCCAGTTTTCCAGTTTTATTGTTGCATTTTCGATGACTTATTCTTCACTGCTATTGCGTTTGATCTACTTAATTCCATTTTAACCTGAACTATTAGTCTTGATTCCATTAAACTTTGATACAAGATTAACGATCGGAAAGAGAGTCTTTCGGCATGTGGGGAGTCGGCACCCGGTCTTTGAGGGTAATCTTCAACTTTGGACTCGAGGACATCCCAGCTGAAGTGTAAGATAGGAACTTGGGTATGCTGGTCGTCTTTGGACGTGGAGGGTTCGGAGGGATATTAGCCAAGGGTGCCATGATATCACTCACCAACACTTTAGACTTGTCCTTTGCCTCGTTCAACTCCTTCGTCAAATGTCCAGTCACCACGTTGCTTATTGTCGCAGAGGCATTCGCATCTGGTACCAAGCACGAGCAGCAAGGCTGACACGGCCCAGGGCATTTGACACCACATTTCACAGGCACACAAGTGTTCTTCACGTGGTGCGGCCCGCAGAACCAAGTGCCGTAGGGATAGTAGTAATAGCCAGTCATGTACTGAATGCATTTGGGTGGACAGTCGCATGGTGGTGGCAGGCAGTTGCATCCTTTTGGGTCACCATAAGGTCCGCAGGGGTGCGGGCAGCAGCAGTTCGCGTTGCCCCTGTAGCTTTGTTGGTTGGTTTTACATGAAGGTTTGGTGTTTAACAGCTTGGCACGGCATTGCATTGAACTTTTGCAGCGTACAGGCACAGTGGTTCCAGGTCTTGGTCGCAAGTGTGGACAGGACACGCCCCGGTAGTGCAGTCGCGCTTTGTTCCTTGCACCAATCCGTGGCGCAATCTTCATCATCGTCAGGTTCTTCCACAGCGACAACGGCTTCGTACTCGACGCCTTCGGCTTTCGGAAGGGCTTGAGGGTAGCTGGAAAATTAACATCCTATAGATTTTTGCACTGTCCTCTTAGCCTGCCTACAAGATCTAGAAATTCCGATTTAAAAAATATTACCTACGTCCTACCCTAGTCGAGGTAATCTACAAGAAAAATCAAGGTAAGTTCACCATATTTATTAAGAAAAGTGGGTAATTCAACAGTTGACTTAGAAAATATACCTATCCTTTGAAATTAAACATCTTGGCGTCATTTTCTAACATTTTGCGTTGAATCAAATCCTTTTCTTGAACATGAGATCCAGTTTATTCCAGCATCAATGCCTTCGTGCTCCATGGCTGAATCATACGCCAGCTTTTTTTCGACAGAGCCCACTAACATCACCTCTGCATTATTTTCTTGTTTAATCATTTATCAGGCATGCTAGTGTTCTAGCCTTCACTGACAGCCATGGACATATTTTCCTTTCCTTAACTCTTGTACACAAAAGCATAGTTAAATCCCAAGGGATCAACTATCTTATGCGAAATAGGTTTCTTCTGGACGTGATGCTTCTGTGGTATTTCATGTCCAGTCGACGCTAGCCTCAAACTTGCCAAACTCTCGAAATTAAGTCTGTGGATCTTGTCCATCACGTGCTTTGTCCCGCTGAAGTTCCTGTACTTAAACGATTTGGGTTTGGAGTATAATTTGTTGGCTTCAGCCATTGTCATTGGAGTGTTTATGTACGTTGAGTTCGCTCGTCTACTCGCCAGAGACCGGCTGCTGGCCTTAAGGGGAATTCTGCGGAAGTCAGTCTCATTGGTTTCAGACCAGATCGAGGGAGGTCTGCGGTTGCGAGACTCCGAGCTGAACAGGCACGCAAGAGCAGGGTACGGTGGCTTCTTCATCTCTTCCATCGGCTTCAAGTTGGGTGCTGGAGACGCGTACGCGTTCGACTGGAACGGGAAGAACTTCGACATGGATCTCCCAGACGAAGATGGCCGCGGCGGCTGCGGCAATTCATGTTTGGCATTAACCTCAGCCTTCTCAGGATCATTCAGGTCCGGTTTAGGGATACCAGCAGAGAATATTCCAGCCATGCTTGACACGTCAGCTGGATTGGGAACGATGCAGGTGGAGCACGGGCAGCAAGGAGAGCATGGAGTGCATGGAGTGCATGGGCCGCATGGTGTGCACGGCCCGCACGGTCCGCATGGTCCGCACGGGCATGGGCACGGGAATCTGCAACCAGGTTTGATTGGGACGCAAGTGTTCTTCACATGGAACGGCCCGCAGAACCAAGTGCCGTAAGGATAGTAGTAATAGCCAGTCATGTACTGAATGCATTGGGGTGGACAGTCGCACGGGGGCGGCAGGCAGCCGCAGCCCTTCCCACATGGACCGCACGGGCCGCATGGGCCGCACGGACCGTACGGACCGCACGGGAACGGGCAGGAACTTGAATATTTTCTTACAGCAGTAACTTGCAGACTTCTCGAAGCGTATACAGATTGGGGAAAACCTCTGTTTCCATTATGTCGAGTGCTTTGGTGGCGCATTGCAACCATCTTCACTTTCTGGTATCGGGATAGAACTGGGCTCGATATGCTAGTGTGAAGGCGGAATCTGTTCCTAAGCGCGACAGTTTTGGATGTCGTGTGAACCATCTTCTGATGCTTAGTAAACAGGACTGGCTTGAATGTTCTCGCTCTTCGGTTGCAGTAGGCAGCTGGAAAATTACGATCTCATTGGTCTCGAGTGGGCTTTTAAACTAGCATCTACTCTGGCCAATTAAAGAAATATATACGAGTTAAAAACATTTATTCGCATCCAAAAAGTAGCAAGGGTAGAGTAAAAACAAGGTAGATTATAAATTATTGATAATGATTTTGTATACGACAACATTTTTCCGAACAAAAAAGTTAAAAGCATCGATTTAAGGAGTCACTTTGGCTGTGGCAGCAGACGAAATCCTAGAGCTTATGTCCTCGCTTCCTTTCTTAGCTGTTGCCGCTGCAGCTGCCTCACATACAGGACAGGCTTCTCCCTTCTTTTTCGGTGGGCACGGTCCCGGGCAACACGGGCCACATGGGCCGCATGGGCCACAAGGTGGGTAGCAAGGACCGCACGGGCCGCAAGGACCACACGGCCCGCATGGTCCGCACGGTCCACAAGGCCCACACGGTCCACACGGTCCACAGGGGCCACAAGGCCCGCACGGTGGTCCACAAGGTCCGCAGGGTCCACACGGTCCACAAGGCCCACAAGGCCCGCAAGGCCCACAAGGACCGCACGGCCCGCAGGGACCGCAAGGCGGGCAAGGACACGGCGACGGGCACCTGCATGTCGGAGTATCTTTCTCGGCATCGTCTTTCTTCTCACTGAAGCGTCGAGCAAACCGAAACCGATCGCCGCAGTCAAAGCTTTGCAGGTTCGCGAGGGCCCACGCGTTTTCCTTCGCCGCTGTAAAGGACATCCAAGGCTATAATACTCGGTTACCGAGCTGGTGACCATGCTATTAAGAAGAACGTGCGCCCTTGAGCTCGAGTATTATAGGTGGGGGGTCCTTTAGAGCGGCGACCACCGTTCTCAGAAATAACAAACTCACCAGCGGTTTTGACGACTTAAGAAGCGAAATACGAGATATGTAGCCGCTATTACACAGTAAACAAAACTACTTACACAAAGCTGCTGGGCGCTTGTTTGCGGTCACAAAATGCCTGCCCTTCATGCATTTCAGTATAGATAAGTTCTTATTGATGCCAACTTTTCTTAGAACGAGAGCCATTTCGACTTTTCTTATAGGTTTCTTCTATTGGTAATGGAACTAGGAATTTTATGGTGCTATTACTATTTTACTTGAAATTTTAGGCCATGATAGAACTATGGAGGAATCGGTTTGTGATGTTGTTCGGTTGACGAGAACAAAAGTTGTGATTAATGTCTTCCGAGTTCAAAAATACATTTTCTTTTCAATTTCTCGATTCAAAAAAGAATTTTAAATCTGAAAGAAGGTCGGATTTCTTTTTTAACCGCGAAGGTTTTAACATGAAATTTTAAACATTTTCTATATTTGCTTTTTGTCGCCTTCCTTGAATTAATGAATCTAAAATTACTGTCATAATTAATTTATTTAATTTCGACATTTTCTGTTAAAATATAAATGGCTCCTAACCTACTTGTGCAACTCTTCTATTTAATTTTTTGGACTTAGATTAAGCTCAAAGTGGGGTCTTCCTTCATTAATAGAGGCTGTAGAATAAACGAAAGTTCCAACATACACTATTCTACACTATACTTACAGCCTGTCATTGCACAGCTGATTATTCGATCAATGGACAACACTGTTGATCCTGGTGAACAGGAGTTGCTGTGGTGGGACAGAGTGGCGGGTGTGCTGCGAATAACCTACTTACAACTTATTACTTTTTTGGTCTTAGATAAAGCTCAAAGATTAGGGTCTTCCTTCGATATGCGAAAACTTCCAAATCATAACAAATAATAAATAACATACACTATCCCCTACACGGGCAACGCATTGGCGGCAGTGGCGGTACTGTCATAGAAGCCCAAAAGCCCGGCTTGCCCTGTCAAACTAAAATAAGTTCGCGCTCTTATTCATTCATTAACAAATCAAACGACTTTTTTAAAGCCACCGAAATTGTGGTTTTGCTGACATGTTCGCAAACTTCTGAGTGTTTCGCTGAGCTCGTCAACGCTAGCAAGTCCACAACGGAAGTACGAAGTATATCTCTCGGCTTGCCCTGTACTAAAACTCTAGGCACGCCGCTGATTGGCGTGCATTACACGACATCAAGGGGATCGTAGTGTATCACTTTTCATCAGTCCCCTCTGCTTGTTTGCTCATAAAGGTAAATAAAAGGCTAACCTAGTGCTGATAAGTTGAGCCAGTAAACGATTACCTCAAGCAAAATATAAATAAAACAACAAATACTCCTCTCTTAATTATATATTTGAAATATAAACATAACATACATTTAACATAAACTCACGCATAAATATAATGATTTCGACTGATAAATTACATGGGTTATTAGAATTTGGCTCGCAGGTAGAAATGCTTACGGTTTGTGGAACGACATATGAGGTTTGTAATAACCACATCACGACGCACATGACTCAGCCCTGCACTAAGTTAATCTGGTACCGCAGGCGCTAAACAACAATATGGCATAAACTACATAGATAAGAATACGACACCCAAGACCGGTAAGCGGAACAATGCGTCTTAAAAGTCAACGCTCGCTGCTGCACTATAATTATCTGTATATCCTTCTTTGGCATTGCAAAACCTAAACGGATGGACTGATTTTGATGTGGTTTACGTTTCAGGTACCACCACAAGATGAACCTACATATCCACACCAGTTCCCTCCGGAATCACCGACATCGGCTAAATTAAAGAAAATTCAAGCAAACGTTCGCTTCCAAAATGAACCGGAAAATGTGAGCTACACAAGATATTCAAACACAGTTCTCGACAAGTTATAAAACACACATAAACTCACGCCGTATTCCCTCGAGAAGGGTTGGCAGAGGAGCTCGACACCGCATTTCGCAAGTTTATGTAGCATCCCAGTGTGACAGGTTGCGAATCTGTCGCCACTATCCGGGCACAACGAGGAACATGGCAGCTACAACTTACAAGCCAAGACTTGAACCCACGACCTGTCGGGTCGGGTCGGTCGATTAACTAAGGCACGTAAAACTGAGCCACCACGTCCTTAAAAATAAATATTAAAAAAACAAAATTCATTATAAAGTCTATTAATAAATAATCAGCACAATGAACTAACAGCTTAAGCTATAGCTAAATGTTTCTTTCTATTTACATTGGCAGTTAAAAGGCTTGGAGAATTTAATTATCGAATCAATTCCTTCATCTTTTTAGAGACCATTACTAGATTTAGCAGTTCGAGTGTCTCCTTGCAATAAATACAATACGTTTCTCATCAGATAAAACAGAGCAATCCCAACATTTTTCCATCAGCACTGCTCGTACTGCTCATCACGATATATTCCTGGTGAAGTTGGACTCTGCTCTGGTGCTGGGCTCAGTCCTGGTGCCGGGCTCTGTCCTGGTGCCTCTCCTCCTGGCGGCGGTCCGAACCCTCCACCTTCCTCATGCCCTCCCATGTCGCCCATCATGGCGAGCAAGGCAGGACATAGAGAGCATAGGAGCGTAAAGCAGGACATGCAACTGGCACAGCTTGCTAGGGCCCCTGTTAAGTATTTCAAAATCAAAATCATATAATTTTCAAATTGACTTAAAATAAGTAATTTTAAATCGTCAAAATTCTTTTTTAACTACCATAGGTTCGGAATGCCTGTCTACGGGGAGGAATCCGGCGAGAAACCTCCGTAGTTGCTCTTTTCAATATCATAATACAATCTTTCATTACAATCTTAGTTATAGTATAAAATGTTAGTTTTATTTTATATTATCTACAGATGTCAATAAAACATTTTATACGGACGAAATATAACAATAAACAAGTACCTACTTAATTAGTCATATTGAATTAAAATATAGTTGAGTTATTACATGAACTACTACACCAATTATATAAATAAATTCCGTGAAAAATGAAGCCGTATTTATATAAGGAAAATAACTATTTGATCAGCAATATTTTATAATTGATCAGCAAAGATAGTACATATTAGTAATTGAAGAAGTCTTTAAAAATGACTGGGTTTGGTTAGGTATTGTGTCCACGTAAAATAGACTTTACGGAATAGATTTACGCACACAATTTGATTAGTTTCCTACCCTCCTACCAAATTTGATTAGTGCTTATTCAAATCTTATTCAACGTGAGTCTCTCATTGCTGCTTATATAATTAATAAGCTGTATTTATAAAGAATAATAAAAAATTCCGATTGATTTAATAATGTTTGGTGGTCATGCTCTGCTGACCAATTATAAATTTCTGCTGATCGATTTCATTTCTCAGCTCACAAAAACAATAATATTATGCTAATCCTTGTAATAAAACTTTACCTGTTCCTGATGAAGATCCCTGTTGATTTCCTTGTTGATCTTGAGGGCCATAATACTGGCCTTGTCCTGGCGGGCCATAAGGGCCTTGTCCTGGTGGACCATACGGCCCTTGCGGCGGATATGGGCCTTGCGCTCCATACTGCCCTTGTGGCATATAAGGGCCTTGCGGTCCGTACTGCCCTTGTGGCGGATAGTGTCCTTGTGGCCCATATTGTCCTGGAGGGCCATACGGTCCCTGTGGCCCATATGGTCCTTGGGGTCCATACGGGTATTGTGGGCTGTACTGCGGTGGTCCATAAGGGCTTCCAGGTGGATATCCTGGCTGGAAAAAAATGTTTTATCAAACAATTTCGTTGGCCTTTTTAGCGAGGCTGTCAAACATAGCAACTGTGTCCTGTGGCGGCAACTGTACTCAAGTCACCGGTCAAACTTGCCAGACTAACCAAATTGGCTGGGCGTCTACTCCAAAACTACGAAACCGATTCGGCCGAATGTTCGTGTGTTTCCTACTACGAAAGTGTTTTGGTCGGGTCAGTCTGGCTCGCAGATACATTCATTGCGATCGAACTTTGTTTGACATGTATTGCATCAAACACCTCACTCCGAAGACACCGACTCAATGATGTCGAAAGCAGTGGTATCGTTGATTTTATGTTCGGTCGGTTTATCGGTCGGGACGATGTTTCGGTGGCGGCATTTCTGAGTAGGGCCTCGCTAGCTGACACAACACACACGATTGCGGAGCGCCAATAACATACATACCGCTTACAATAGAGAATATGCATGAAATTTAATTTGATTATTCAATCAATTTAACGCAAGGTATTTGGAAATAGCATATTAACTATGAAATTTATAAACAGAATTTGAATTGTACGATAAACCAGGGAGATATAACCATTAAAAGTAAATATATCTATCTCGCTCATCAGAACAAACTTTTCTATCGAAGTTGTATGGCGCTCGTGTACTTTGACGTCATTGTACGTATCGGATCTCTCTGTCTAACCAACGACTTTGAAGCTTTATAAATTAGTTAATAAGTCAGATTTTTGAGAAAATGTGGTATCGAATTATTATTATTTTATTTTTTATTCAAGACCAGGCAGGCATTTGACCCTAAGCCCGCCTCATGTTAAGCAGCGATGAGGTCTAAGGTGGATCATGCCTGCCTAGGAGAAACCTATTCACTCTAGCCTTAAAGAGTCCCAAGTTATATTGGTCAGGGAACACATCGGCAGGCAAAGAATTCCATACCCTTGCAGTACGCATTATGAAGGAGCTATCGAAGCGTTTAGTCCGGATGGTCGGAATATCTACCACAAAAGGATGCAACTTCAGCCTACGTCTAGTATTGCGATTATAAAAGGGGGCCGGTAGAATTAAATTGTGCAATTCCTGCGTACACTCTCCGAAATGTATCCTATAAAATACCGATAGACACGCAGCTTCACGGCGGTGGCTGAGGTCATGAAAGTTAGCAATATCATCGTCAATCCCGATGATTCTTCGGGCTCGCTTTTCAACAGAGTCTAAAGCTGCTAGCTTGGCTTGGCTGAACCATCCCAAAGGTGACAGCAATATTCCAAACAAGGCCGAATTAGCGCCTAAATAAATAAAAAAAGTCCCTATTGGTATATAAACAAATTAACTCACACCAGACATAAGTTTTTTTTCTTTTTCACATTAAATAAACCAGTAAAATATTTATAATATAATTAAGTTCTCATGTATAACTTTTAAATGTAATAAACATTGAAAATTAAGTGATATTTATCAATAAATATTTGACGTAATCCTTCATTCCAGAATCAACCATGAAGAAAAAAGAAATTAGCATAGATATATAGAAGAATATCTATTAATCTGTAAAAGTAACTTAATTGTAAAAAACTGCCAATCTGTTTGTATAATTAGAAGTTTTTATACCACTAATGTATCTTACCATTTTTTTATTTTATTCAACATCACGGGCAAACAAGCTGATGGTTCTCCTGAATGGAGTATGATACCGCCTATTGATACGATGATGCCCTTGACATCTGGAACGCAAAGAGCACCGTCTTTGCATTGCCCATGTAGCGGCAAAGATGTTATACCTCTCGTGTCGGTAATTACACTCACCAATCCTTCAAATACACAGCACACTGTTTCACGCCAGAAATAGAAAGGAGGTACCAAACCAGACGATCTCGCACTTAGATCTACCACCTGTTAACACTACAGCAAAATTCCTCGGGCCCCAGCTGTAAGGCGCCCCCAGTCCGAGGGCGACGCGAGCAATTCCGTTTTAACCATAACCCCCTATTAGATTAATTAGCCCGGACCCCGAAAGGTCCAGCTACGCCATTGTAAACAAGCGTACGTCCCGCCTGATGGTAAGCAGCCACCGTAGCCTATGGACGTTTGCAATACCAGGGGTATCACGCACTGCATGTACCTTTTGACACCCTTTTTCAAGTACCCCATGCTGTAGTCACTTGGGAGAACCATGCCGGAGTTTGTTCCAGAAAAAGCGTTCGGGACAAAAGTTGAAAGAAATTACTCATGCAATTTTTAATTTTATTTCACCTCTTCGAATGGATTTGTAATGTTCCTCAATGTGATGACGGATAATGGCGACAGATTCGCAACCTGACATACTGGGACTCAACATAAACATGCCAAATGCGGTGCTTACACCTCTGCCTACCCCTCTCAAGGTATTAATTACAATGTGAGTTTGTATTTATGTTATGCATTTTATGTACTTACGGCTTTAGAAATTTGAATTTTACCCTTTCAAAAGATATTTCTTAATGTATTAAATTTCGGATTAGTTGCGCTATTTATAATTTGTTGTATTTGTCTAAACTCTAATAAAAGATCGGAAAAATCGGATCGGATCTGGGCGGACAAAGACGCGGGGCAACAGCTAGTTGTTAATAAAACCATGAAGATTAAAGAATGATGTATGGAGTTGCTTGGCGAGAACGGAAAGTGTCAGACATTTTTTATTTTGTCTTTTCTTGTTTATCAGCAGAAATTAATGTGTAAAATGCTAGTGTTTTAACCAGTGAACATCTGTAGTGCTGTACAAGTGTGGAGAAAGTGAAATACGACGATTTGGCCGCTCTTTTCGTCATCTCCCAAGTAACTCAATAAAGCCTACAGTAACAGTACTAGCATGTTACCGTAGGCGGATTCATCATTCCATCTATCATTTTTCATCTCTTTATCAGTTTATTCCTCATGTAAATTTGATAATAAATATAACATTAAATAAATACTTCACGTTATTGCCATGATGATAACGCAACGCCATGAAAAGAAAAAAATATATATACAAAATGACATAAAAAGTCTTTCAAAAATTATCCTTTAGGAAATTGTTGATTTACAACTTTATTCTTTTAATTTTTATTTTGTTACCATAATTTTTTTCAGAATGATAAGTAAAAAAAATAATAACAATAATCACTTTACTATTTGAATAATAAATATAATGATTTCGACTGATAAATTACATGGGTTTTTAGAATTTGGCTCGCAGGTAGAAATGCTTACGGTTTGTGGAACGACATATGAGGTTTGTAATAACCACATCACGACGCACATGACTCAGCCCTGCACTAAGTTAATCTCGTACCGCAGGCGCTAAGCAACAATACGGTATAAACTACATAGATAAGAATGCGACACCCAAGACCGGTAAGCGGAACAATGCGTCTTAAAAGTCAACGCTCGCTGCTGCACTATAATTATCTGTATATCCTTCTGTGGCATTGCAAAACCTAAACGGATGGACTGATTTTGATGTGGTTTACGTTTCAGGTACCACCACAAGATGAACCTACATATCCACACCAGTTCCCTCCGGAATCACCGACATCGGCTAAATTAAAGAAAAATCAAGCAAACGTTCGCTTCCAAAATGAACCGGAAAATGTGAGCTACACAAGATATTCAAACACAGTTCTCGACGCCAACCGAATTATTTAAAATACGATAGAAAATTTTTAATTTATAAAACACACATAAACTCACGCCGTATTCCCTCGAGAGGTGTTAAACACTGCGATCCGCATGTTTATGTCGAGTCCCAGTGTGACAGGTTGCGAAGCTATCGCCACTATCCGGGCAAAATGAAGAACATGGCAGTTACAATGTATGGGAACCCGAGATTCGAGCCCTCGACCTGTCTGTTAATTTATAAATCTAGATAATTATGGCAGACATTTTGTAATGAAAGTATAATATTGGTCGCAGCGGCAGGTTCGGGACACACCACCATAAAGAGAAATTCGTCAACGCCTCGCGACCCCCTTTATATTTTTGGAACCTAACCTAACCTTATTTGTACATCGTTTAACCGCCAACTAAAATTTCACGACGATCCGAGCAACGAATAACCACCGCAATCAAAAGCGGTATTGTGTATAAATAATTTCCTTGTGTATCTCCCTGTCCTTAAAATAATAACATTTAGTAAATAAGACATAGACACAAGACATATGTGTAGACAGGAGACCCCACCCGTAAAAGAAAGAAAGATGCGTCAAAGAAGGACAAAGTATGAAGAATGACAAAGAGGCTCAGAATGAAAGTGAGAACTGGAATGAAAAGAAACAGAATAACATAGGTTCCGACCATGTTGGAGGTAAAAAACATTAATACGTACTATTAGGATGGTCTAGGCGTTTTGATGGAAAAAAAACCATTTTAATCGAACATAAACTCACGCCGTAATCACTCGAAAGGGGTTGGCAGAGGTGTCACACACCGCATTTCGCAATTCTAACTTGAGTCCCAGTGTGAAAGGTTGCGAATCTGTGGCGGCAGACAACATAATCTCACGCCATAATTAATTAATCGAGAGGGGTAGGTAGAGGCTTTAAATACGGCATTTCGCATGTTTATGTTGAGTCCCAGTGCGGCAGGTTGCGTATCTGTCGCCACTATCGGGGCACAATGAGGAACATGTCAGCTACAATGAACGGCAACGAGACACGAACCCTCGACCTATCGGGTCGAATTGATCGGATAACCTTGGTTCCCGAATTCAACAAACTGAGCTACCACGTCCTCACAATTGAACGCACTTTTAAATTGAAATTAGAATTATTCATTTGGACATTTTGTTTCTGATTAAACTAAAAATTGTGCAGTTTTACATTTGATTGAAAACTACTGGGACGGCATTAAATATATATATTTTAATTTCTTGTAAAAAATAATTGATCCTTAACTCCATAGGAAGAAGGGTTATAACAGTACAAAGTCAGATTGCTAAGGCAAATTTATATCTTTATTATAAAAATTATTGATCCTTAATTCCATAGAAATAAGAGCCCTCGCCCACCTGAACACGATACAGTCGCGATACAAACGCGTTACTGTCGCGATGCTAACGCGCGGTAGAAAAATGCTTGCGATCGTCATTACACTGATATTCGGTTCTCCACTCCCGTGCCACCCTCCCTCCACTCTCACCCCGATGTCTTCCGAAACGGCCGCACTTTTGCATGGATGCAGTCGCGATTCTGTAGCGCGTTAGCATCGCTACAAAAAGTCGCAGTAAGCGAGGGCTCTAAGGGTTATAACAGTACAAAGTTGAAGGGATTCGATTAGTTCACTCGCTTCGATCTCTCCTTTTAAAAATACAATACGCAAGATCTCATAGACTAATCTTATTATCATTTCTAGTTACCACCACACACCACATCACGACACACGTACTAATTAATTAATAATAATTACTAATTTTGTCGACCTCGGTGGCGCAGTGGTGTAAACAGCCGACTGCTACGCTGGAGGTTCCGGGTTCGAATCCCGGCGGGGGCGGGACTTTGTGTTATTTGCAAGACGCATCGTTTCGCTTACCGGTCTTGGATGTTGTATTGTTTTCTATGTAGTATATACCATATCGTTGCTTAGCGCCTGCGACACAAGTTCTTACGATACTTACTGGAGGGCTGAGTCAATGTGTGTGTCGTGATGTGGTTACTATTATTATTATATCCTATTTGATTTTTCTTGCAGATAGACAAGGTGACGGAAAACAGGAATGCAACGACGGATCCGTCCGACGACTACCGTGGTAAGATATTTGTACAAAACCTAATGTTTTGTAAAATAATCATATTTGCATGTTAGCCCAATATTTAGCTATTATCTAGAGTGATGTGATTTCGCTCTTTGCCTACTAGTCAGTAAGTATTTGTTAATTTTATACTCAGGCTAAAACAAACTAAACAATAAATTAGTTTAAAACAAGATCCGAACAGTCGGCGGTGCATGCATGCTGCTCATATAATTACATGTTCTATGCGAGTAGCGTGTATGTTACGGGCTGGTATGGTGCATGTTTGTTATGTCACTACAACACGTAATTTGTAAATAATTTCATTTTAATTCGTATATTGTGACATGAGCTTTATCGCAGTCTGTCACACTACACTGTATAATGTATTAGTGGCTAAGTATATAACATGTTCATATAACAAATTACAGAATCTGGGGTTTCTTGCCGGTGTAAATGCACGACATAAATTTTCCGAACCGGTGGTCGAGTCATTTTTAAGAAAAAATTTAATTTAAATACTTATTTCTATGTTTATGGAATTAAGTTATTCCGTTTTTGATCTCATGTTAATATTAAAATACTTTCATTGGTCTCTAATAGGTAATAATTAAGTATACTTACATGTGTTGTGATAATTTGGATTATTTCCTAGTTTTTTTTTCTTAACTCACTGCACTTGAACGTAATACCAAACATCTTATCTTATCTTCAAACATTTCACTTTTAGGGTTCCGTACCTAACGGCTGTGAAACGGGACCACATTACTGAGCCTCCGCTTTCCGTCCGTCCGTCTGACAGCTTGTTTAAGTAAAAAAAATACTTTAAGATCATAAAAAATATTTTCAGACAACCATTTAAACAATTTTTTAATAAATATCTTAATTCTTATCGAGCAATTTCAAATCCTCAGGTAAGTTATTGATCGTCAAACAGCTTTTTCCCTATTTTGACGAATCGGGGGCTTCCACATGTACCAACTGACTTGGGTGCCGTTTATTTCTTGTATTTAAGTTTGATGCTTTGGTAAACAGGTTTTCTTGGTTTTTTACAAATTTTCAGACCTCATACATACAGTGAGAGTAACGATAGCAATTAAATTATTAAATTTCCCCATTTTCTTATCCAGGTATCAACTTGTTCGCGAGCTGTGTGTATTGCCTGTCGTGCTGCACATTTCTCTGCTCTTTGTGCTTGCCGTGCAGTGTCGAGTAACTGCGTTACAGTGTCGAGGAATGAGCAGAGAACGGGCGAAGCACAGATTGCTCAATGAAGGACAAACTATAATGGAGTTGGCGACTGAGTTACTTGAAGAATAAAGAAGGTTATTTTATTAATGTGATTGGATATATTTTTGTCTATAACAGGCAAGCATCACACAACCAACATCTACGATGAGTTCGTATAGTTTTCCTACACGTCAGGTAACTTAGAATACTTGAGTGATTTTGCATGAGCAATCTTAATTCCTCATCAATCCGTTAGAGGCGCTTTACAAAGATTCAAACAAATTTGTAACTGCAGTCGCAAGCGGACGTGGTAGCTCAGTTTGCTACGTGCCTTGGATAACCTACCGACCCGAGCCGACAGGTCGAGGGTTCGAGTCTCGGGTTGCCGTAAGGTGTAGCTGCCATGTCTCTCAATGTGTCCGGATAGTGGCGACAGATTCGCAACCTGTCACACTGGGACTCGACATAAACGTGCGGAATGCGGTGTGTGACACCTCCGCCTACACCTCTCGAGGGATTACGGCGTGAGTTTATGTCATGTTATGTATGTAGAATTTTCAAAATCATTAAACTTCTCCACAATTTTTTATAAAGATTCGGCAATTTTTTTTATAAAGATACTATGTTTTGTATAAAGCAGAATGTTTAACAATAAAACCTTTATTAACGAATTAAATTAATACTTGTCAAAAACATAACAGTTTTTCTTAATTAATATCTCCAATCCTCCAGTTCCCAGTTGCAGTTTTTAGTATTCTTCGTGGAATGGGTAGTCTTTGTGATCATGACTGGAACAATGAAAGGAAAATTATTAATAAGTCAGTAAAAAACCACTAATTAAAAAGTACTTAATAATAATAATAACCACATCACGACATACACATTGACTCAGCCCTGCACTAAGATATAATCTTGTATCGCAGGCGCTAAGCAACGATACGGTATATACTACATAGATAAGAATACAACATCCAAGACCGGTGAGCGAAACAATGCGTCTTGCAAACAACACAAAGTTCCGCCAATGGCGGGATTTTAACCCGGAACCTCTAGCGTAGCAGTCGGCTGTTTACACCACTTTTTTATTTTATTATCATCTCCATTATTACACTACTAGCTTTTGCCAGCGACTTCATCCGCGTACAAGTAGAAAATGGTCCTATTAAGATTTTTAATTACTCGACATTTATCTCTTTATTTTTGGAGAATTCACACGATATCTTTTAAATTACAGCCTATGCGTTATACTGATTTATAAGCTATGTTATTGTGGAGTTTCGTTAAAATTCGTTCAGTAGTTTTTGCGTTATAGAGTAACAAACATATATACATCCTGATCTATAACCTACATTTTTGTACAGTTTCATTAAAATCCATTCAGTAGTTTTTGCGTGAAAGAGTAACAAACATACATACGTGCTTACAAACTATTATTGAGGATTTAAAAGTGAATGTCATATTTGACTTACTCTCCCAGCATGCAGCACCTGCCGTTGCACTCCAGGCTCGCGATCAACTTCATGTCATCCGACGTCAGTTTGAAGTCGAAGACATTGAAGTTCTCGTAGATTCGACTCTTCGTGACGGATTTCGGGATGAGGATAATGTTGCGCTCGATCGCGTACCTGGGTATCGTAAATGTTTCAATTAGTGTCGAAGATTTGCAAAAACCGGGTCCGGGAGGCCCCCAGACATTTGTCGCCGCTGATGAATGTAGACAATGATAATTACAACCTCACGACACACACATTGATACTCAGAATCATTTGTAGCAGATGTTAAGCAACGATACGATATAAAGAGTGAGATCCGATATGTACAATGACGTCATAGTACACGTTCCTTACAAATTCCACAGAAAAGGTTGTTCTGATGAGCGAGATAGATCTATTTACTTTTAATGGTTACATCTCCCTGGTTTATCGTACAATTCTTATTCTGTTTTCACTGTAAACATACTATTTCCACCATACTTTACGATAAACTGATTAAATGATCAAATTAAATTTCATGCTTATTCCCTATTACCCGGCACTTAGTAAAAATGTTAAACAGCATCACCTGATGCAAATCTGCGCCGGAGTCTTGTTGTATTTTTCACCGAGCCTCTTCAGCTTCTCCTCCTTGAGCAGGTTTGTGAGTTTTGTCTCAGGTGGCCTGTACGGAGCGCAGAGCGGGCTGAACGCCATCATGGCGATGCCCACTGACTTGCAGTAGTCGTACATCTTCTGCTGGTTCAGGTAGGGGTGGATTTCCACCTGGGGATGAAGATTCTCATTACAAAACAGCCCTGCACTAAGATTGAATGGCACAGGTACTGAGCATCGATATGGTGTATACTACATACAAGACCACTAAACGAAATAATGCGTCTTGTAAAACACGGAGTTCCCTACCGGGATTCGGACTTCGAAGCTGGTGTGTAGCAGCTAGCTGTCACACCGTTGTGTCACAGATGCCGTCAACAAATATTAATATTCAAATTAAGCACACACATGTCTGGGCACAGCCACTCTGTCCCACCACTGCAGCTTCTGTTAGCCAGTATCAACAGTGGCGTGCTTTGTAACGTATAATGCAGCTGTACAATGAAGCACAGGCTACGTGCACGGACATACTGACTCCTGTTAGCCAGTATCAACAGTGGCGTGCTTTGTAACGTATAATGCAGCTGTACAATGAAGCACAGGCTACGTGCACGGACATACTGACTCCTGTTAGCCAGTATCAACAGTGGCGTGCTTTGTAACGTATAATGCAACTGTACAATGAAGCACAGGCTACGTGCCCAGTAACAGCCCCCTAAATTTGTGATCCCTTAAAAGAGGTACATAGTTTGTTTATACAGGCTTTTTAAAATTACCCATCGATAACGTTATCCATGCACTATTATTTAGTCTCGTAGTTCAGATTCTACGCTACGATTCCTCGTCACATCATTCCAGCCTGTTAAACAAAGGCGAAGTCATTTCATCCAAAGCCTTCCTGGTTCGATTGCGTCCAGAATTTTAATGAAACATCATCGTCCGAAGACGTCTACATCTGGACAAAGGCTACCCCCAAGGTCCTCCACATTGATCGGTCCTGTACTGCTCGGCAGTGGCTCCCACGACTCTTACCAGATCGTCGGTCCACCTTGCGGGAGGCCCGTAACGTCTTCTGGTACCTCTCCGCTCAAGATCAATAATCAAATAGCGAAAGCCTATGAAACGGCGGAACAATCACTGATCTAATCAGAAAGACATTCACCTGGTTAACCACAGGCTTGATGGTGGCTACTTCCAGCACCCTCTCGATCTGTTTCCTGTTGAAGTTGGAGATGCCGATGCTCTTGGTGAGGCCCTTCCTCACCATCTCCTCCATCGCCTTCCACGTGTCCACGTAGTCAACATCGGAGTATATCACCTTATCTTCACTGTCTCTCGGGAACAAATCACCACCCTCCTACAAGGAAAATTTGAGGTTATGGTTTGAGGAGAACAAGCGGCTGTGTGTGATTTAAATTATTGATAGCTACATGTATCGTTGTGTTGTCACAAGTTATGTTATCAAAGCCAAATAAATAAGTTTAAAAACTAAAACCCTACTACTGAAAACAGCGCTCTAAAATGAAACAAGAAAATATTCTCATCTGAAATTGTGCAGTTCAGTATTCAATTTAGCCGTGATTACACGAAAAAATAGTTTCGTTCACGACTTTATGTCGTATAGAGGGCGCCCTACTCAATTTAATGTGACGTCATATAGCCTATCACCAGCGAACGGTCATTTCACATCTATCGATACCTCAATTGTCAATTTATGATAAGTAGTTTGGAAGTTATGTGGGAACAGATGAACATACATACACCCATACCGGTCAAAATCATAACCTCCTTTTCGCTTCGCCGTAGTCTTGTAAAAAAGATTCAATATCATAATTATTGCTAGGCCAAAGTTGTTTTCTTGTATTTAATTTGTTATTTTGTTCAAATTTGACAAGTAATAAATATGATTGAATACAAAAACGCAGAAAGCTATTCGTCGAATGCACGTGCGTTAAGACTTTACAAGGAGCCAAACCGAATAAAAGTTTTGAATATAAAGTCCAGTTTCGATGTCGTAGGTATATATCTCATTACACTAACGGATCCAGG
Organism: Choreutis nemorana; assembly: GCA_949316135.1. Lineage (NCBI taxonomy): Eukaryota > Metazoa > Arthropoda > Insecta > Lepidoptera > Choreutidae > Choreutis > Choreutis nemorana. Next base: position 736,761 of record OX438622.1, read on the forward strand.
AGGACCAAAAGGCCTCTTATTGCACTTTGTTAAAACCGTAACCATCTGCTGCCGTGTTCCTCATTGTGCCCAGATAGTGGCGATGGATTCGCAACCTGTCACACTGGGACTCAACATAAACATGCGGAATGTAAAACCTCTGCTAACCCCTCTCAAGGGATTACGGCGTGAGTTCGTTATGTAATTTGTTAAGGTCAAACCCCACCTTAAAGCGTTTTTCAATACTTTTAGGGTTGCTTTTATAACCACATCACGACACACATTGACTCAGCCCTGCACTAAGATATAATCTTGTATCGCAGGTGCTAAGCAACGATACGGTATATACTACATAGATAAGACTACAACATCAAAGTCCGGTAAGCGAAACAATGCGTCCTGCAAATAACACAAAGTTCCGCTCCAACAGAGACTCGAACCTGGAACCTCAAACATAGCAGCAGACTGATAATAACACTGCGACTCAGAGGTCGTTAACAGGTTTATGACTTCATCATCAACTCTCAACCTCAGAATCCTCCAAAAAAAAAGGTAAACATTACCTTGAACGCTTGAGGCCAGTGGATGAGGTACATGTCCAGATATTCCAGTCCAAGCTCAGAGAGGCATTGCCTGAGGGCCACCTCCACCAGGTCTGGTCGGTGGAAAGAATTCCACAGCTTGGAGGTGATGAAGATGTCCTCCCTGGAAGAAAGCGCATGAGAATTTAGCAAGTGATTTGAAATGTACATAAATAAGGTACGCAAAACAATCGATCGTTAATAATAATAATAACCACATCACGACACACACATTGACTCAGCCCTGCAGATATAATCTTGTATCGCAGGCGCTAAGCAACGATATGTTATAAACTACATAGATAAGAATGCGTTTTGCGAATAACACAAAGTTGCGGCCCCTCCGGGATACGATAACACCGCTTTAGACATCAACTTGTCGGGGTCTTCGTCTTCGGTGTATCGTAAGAACTTGTGTCACAGGAACTGACTAACTAAGCAACGTTATATGTCTCATAAAAATAAAATATCGACTTAAAAACATTGACTAAAACAAGACAAGTAACATAAACGAACGATTTTTTGATATAATTTGTAAATAAGTAAAATGTAAATGTAACTGCTACGCAACAAGTTCCCGTTTCAAATCCCGGTGGGGGAGGAACTTTGTGTTATTTGCAAGACGCATTGTTTCGCTCACCGGTCTTGAATGATATATTCTTGTCTATGTAGTCTATACCGTATCGTTGCTTAGCGCCTGCGATACAAGATTATATCTTAGTGCAGGGCTGAGTCAATGTGTGTGTCGTGATGTGGTTATTATTATTATTATTTCATTGTTTTTAGTGAAATTAATAAATAAGGGTTTTCATATAGACTAATAGTGTTAAAGATTCAATGAATTTTAAGTATTTCGTTGTGAGATTAACGTAAGGATAACAGATGTTAAACAGTTTTCTTAATTAATTAAACTAGTTAATTTGATTTGTCTAACACCATTTTTGGTACAAATTTTGAATTTGTTGTAATACAAAATTGAGATTTACATTGAGAAAGTCAAAGTCAAAATGTTTTATTAAAAAAGACTTAAATTAAGCAATTTCAAATCGTAATTATTTTACTAACATCGGTTCGGAATGCTATTTACACGGGGAAGAATGAATACTACCCAAATGTCCAAATTGAATTCTTTAATAAGGTCGATGACCTCCGTGGCGTGGTTAAGCCGAGTGAGGCGTGGCCTTGAGATCGAATCAACTGGCATTTGTGCAATCAACGCGTATGTATCGTTTGATTTATTTAATAGGATTCCCAACAGGACATACAATATTTAATTTAAGACAGTATTTCCATTATAATACAATATAATTGTTCTCCCAATTACAGCGGAACACGACATTATCACAGTGACATTGCTCGAATTATTACGCGGTGAAAACTAAAGACATTAAATTTAAATAATTAATTTCAAAACAATAATACAATCCATAATCATAAATCATTAATCCATAAATAAAACACAACAAAAATTACAATTTAAAAAATTGAAATTATGTTTTATTCGCTATGGAGTCATGGACGGTTTCTTTTATTTTAAATACAAATTTACGTAGTACATATTTGTTAGTATCCATACTCGTAGTGGTTAGTTGTTGTTTAGTAATTAATTACCTCGGTTTTATTACGCTAGAGATTCAGGTTTCGAATCCCGGCGGACTGCGGGACTTTGTGTTATTTGCAAGAGGCATTGTTTCGCTCACCGGTCTTGGATGTTGTATTCTTATCTATGTAGTTTATACCGTATCGTTGCTTAGTGCCTGCGATACCAGAATATCTTAGTGCAGGGCTGAGTCAATGTGTGTTTTTTCGGGGCACACCCGCCACTCTGTCCCACCACTGCAACTCCTGTTTATCAGGATCAACAGTGGCGTCCTTTGATCGAATAATCAACGAATAATGCAGCTGTGCAGTGATGCACAGGCTGTGCCCGGACACCCTACCGGCTGTTTTGGGACCCGCAACGAACTTAATCAGAAGAAATAGGAGGTAGTAAGAAAGCGGTTTCAGACTTCCCTCCCAGCAAAGCGGAGACAGCAATTGAAATGGCCCAGAGGCCCAAAAATCTAAAGGGGAGACAGTCAGGAGACGCCTGACCGTCTAAACACCACGGTATGCCACTAACTAACAGGGGATAAATTAGATACTAACCTAAATCTTACACCAGTAATATGAGTCAATGTGTGTGTCGTGATGTGGTTATTATTATTATAGTACAGCCTGTATATATATCGTTTGGGACGACAATATCTGTATATTATTTATTGATCTTTCCAATATGAACACGGCAATACTTCTTTTAACTATGACCCAATGGCGTTTAGCTCGCTACCATAAAAGATTTACAACGAAAAATGTACAAGTCATTGTGATTGGCGTTTTTTAGCGACACGTAATCCATGGTAGGTGAGATAAAAAAATAAATGTTTACTAAAAAAAGATAACAGACCATTGGTTTTAATTTTAGTATAAAAGCAAATCTATTCAGCGTCGGACGTTTCGCTCTGACCTTGTCCACGCTTCTGCGAATAACAACATTAAATAATGTCTAATGTTCCGGTAGTGAAGTTCAATAACGGGCTGAGCTGCCCTATCCTTGGATTGGGGACGTTCCTGGTGAGTTCGATGGGTTTTAGTCTGATCGTCGTTTGTTTTTCCTCGGCACTTCCACGTGGATATTCATCTCGACAGACGTTCTATGGTTGTGGTTTGAATTGTACAAGCACATCGTTCTCGAGTGTGTAACCTATACTCGTGTGCTAGATGAGCAAAGAAATGGAACAGAGAAAAACCTCCTTGGAAGGAACGTTAGATTTTTTTTTTGCGTCGGCAAAGGCGGACGTTACGAAAACAATAAAAACTTTTTTATTTACATTTAAATTTATAACAACACTAGCGACCCTAGCTTCACACGGATTTACGCATGTATTAGATACATATACGTTTGAATAAAAATATTTTGAAGCTCACTCTTATGTATTAAAAAACCGCATCAAAATCCGTTGCGTAGTTTTAAAGATCTAGGCATACATAGTGACAGACAGCGGGAAGCGTTTGTTTTATACTGTGTAGTGATTCGCTTTATCTAATCACATGAGTAAATAACTACTACTGACCCGAATCAAGGTTAAACACATAAGCAATGTACCTACACGCCTGACAAACAAACACAACCTTGCTGTAATGTTTTTCGTTAGATTGAATAACAACACAATCCTATCGAGATTCTGAATTAAAAAGCAACATGCAATCGAATTGAGTACCTCCTTTTTGTAGTCTGTTAATGATAAACCCGGCACGGATAGTCAAAGTCAAAATGTTTTTACTCGAATAGGATACAGTGGTGACAGATTCGCAACCTGTCACACTGGGACTCAAGAGCCTTCCGCCTACCGCTCTCGAGGGATTACGGCGTGAGTTTATGAAAGTTGTAACTATTGTTTCAGTCTCAACCAAATGAGGTAGGTCAAGCTGTTAGGGACGCCATTGACGCCGGCTACAGGCACATAGACTGCGCTCGCTCTTATAAAAACGAGGAAGAGATCGGTGCAGCCCTGAAAGAGAAGTTCGATGCAGGAGTCATCAAGAGGTGAGCATGGAGCCTTCAAGGCTGGAAGGAATCCATTAGAAGCGATAAAACTTTTCAGACTCGATTACGTTTTAATATTTTACAGATGTAAAATCACACAATCGAATGACAGAAAATGTCCTCACCAAATGTCAACGCAAAACCCAAAAGAAAATTCAGTTAACCTTTTGTATAGAATGATAAGTTGCATTTGTCGGTAATTTTATTTGTTTTTTTAGTAAGATAGGCTGATACAACTAACTGGCCTGTTATTAAGGTCGAATTAGCTTTAACGCGTTTTTTTTTTTTCTAATAGAACAGTATATCTTTCTGTCTCTATCCACTATCGATACCTCTGTTTCAGTTAAATTTAATATGAGATTGTGTATCTATGTAGTTTATTACGATATGAGTCACAGTTTAATGTTTGCGATAACTTCGTCACACCGTTCAATGACATATCTTTTATGCCACGAAAATTGTATGCTTTTTTTTTTAACGGCATTGGTTTTAGTACCATACTGCCAAATTATCAGTTAAAATAATTTCTTCATTTTTGAAGATAAATGAAATATGAAAATGATGAAGCCGCCTACAGTAACATGCTAGTGCGGTTACTGTTGGCTCTAACGAGTTACTTGGGAGATGACGAAAAGAGCAGCCAAATCGTCGTATTTCACTTTCTCCACACTTGTACAGCACTGCAGATATTCACATTAGCATTTTACACATTAAATTCTGCTGATATACTCCTACAAGAAAAGACAATGAAATTTTAATTTCCCGCCAAATAACTATTTTAAAGCGTTTAGTGACATAAACGTGGTGGGTTTTTACTATGATAACAATATCTGACAGTTTGCATTTCTTGACGTATGTCAGTAATAGGTTCTACTAGCGCCCTCTGCTCTGAGTTTTGCGAAAAACGCACTGGACAAACGTTGAGTTTTAAATTCGCATACGAGAAATATAATCATCGATTGTTTTATGTAAATTTCACATCACCAGGGAGGACATCTTCATCACCTCCAAGCTGTGGAACACGTTCCACCGGCCAGACCTGGTGGAGGAGACCCTCAGGGACTCCCTCACTGATCTCGGACTGGAATATCTGGACATGTACCTCATCCACTGGCCTGAAGGGTTCAAGGTAAAGTTGACCTTCTTTCAGGAGGAATGAACCACGGATTCTGAGGTTGATGATGAAGTCATAAACCTCTTAACAACCTCAGTGGCGCAGTGATGTAATCAGCCGGCAAGAGCGGAACTTTGTGTTATTTGGAAGACGTATTGTTCAGCAAATATAAATTCAACGCAACATAACAGCTTTGGCCTATTAAAAAATATATTTAAACAACGTCACATGTAACTAGGGCTGCCATCCGTCCGGGTTCCCCGGATTTGTCCTAGTTTGGAAGGCGTCTGGGGAACGTCCGAGCAGGGCTTCAATTGTAGTCCGGGTTTTCATTTTACTACGCAAGCGGGGATTGGGGCGCGTTCGACCGATGAAAAAAGCACTCATTGAAATGTCCGGGGTGAAAGTAGAGATGGCAGTACTATATGTAGGTATTAATAACACACAGCCGCTTGTTCTCTTCAAAACAAAACCTCTAATTTTCCTTATAGGAGGGTGGCGATTTCTTTCCGAGAGACAGTGACGAAAAGATGATATACTCCGACGTTGACTACGTGGACACGTGGAAGGCGATGGAGGAGATGGTGAGAAAAGGCCTCACCAAGAGTATCGGCATCTCCAACTTCAACAGGAAACAGATCGAGAGGTTGCTGGAGGTAGCCACCATCAAGCCCGTTGTCAATCAGGTATAAAATTTAAAGTTAGATGATCTAATATTTTTTGGCATAAATGGAATTATAGTCAACTGTTAAAAAAAATGTGTTTAAAAAGGTTTCAATCGAATTTTAACCGATTTCTTAAGAATAATATTTAGTATTTGAATATTTAAACATGAAATGCTGTTCGCAAGTCGCGCCAAACCCCTGCCTGGATAAACGATTTGAATTTGAATTTGATCTATTCGAATTCCCAAGAGGGCGGGGATGCAGAATGTGACTGAACAAACTTTGCAATTTTTACAAACCCCTACTGGGAAATTTTCTATTTTTTATATTCCGTGCAAATGAGTATATTCTTGGTAATTCAAAGTTAATGTTAAGAGGTTTTCGAAATCCGGGACAATCTTTACTGACAACTGATTACTGGACACGGGACGAGACGAAAAATTTCTGACACAATCCCGAACTTCACGACCATCAGACAAACCTAAAAGGCTGGCATCAGAGCAATTGTTTAACAGGTGAAGAAAACGTGCTACAAATTTTGGTTTATTCCAATCTTTCACCTGTTCTATCCCCCTAGGGTGTCAAAGAGGGAAAAAAGTTTGATCAGTCACTCTGGCAGCGACGAGGGGACAGTTCCAACTGTTTTCCCTCAGAACGGTTTCTTCCGTCCCCTAATTACCAGCAGGTGGACAGATCGAACCTTTTTTTTCCTCACTATCCGTCCCTAAATGATTATTTGCGAAGTCAACTAGTGACATGATGAATATTGAAAACTATCGACAATTTTGTCAAGAAGGTAATTTTACTACAAAGACTTCTACAAGGCTAAACGGACCTCGTCCTTCTCCGTTTTTACAACGAACTTCTGTATCCTCCAGGTGGAAGTCCACCCCTACCTGAACCAGGAGAAGCTGTTCAACTACTGCAAGTCAGTCGGTATCGCCATCACGGCGTACTCTCCGCTCGGTTCCCCTGACAGACCCTGGGCTAAACCTGATGACCCTCAGCTCCTGCAAGATGAGCGGCTCAAGACCATCGCTGGAAGATACGGGAAGAGCACCGCACAAATCCTCATCAGGTGAGATTAAGCAGGGTCCAAATTCATAGATTCCTTTATACAAATTACAGTAGCAATTCTTGCCGGCAACTTAAATTTTCGGAATTGGCTGAGTAATCATTGAAAAAAATGCACAACATAAACTCACGCCGTAATTAATCCCTCGAAAGATTTATGTTGAGTCCCAGTGTGACAGGTTACGAATCTGTCGCCACTAACCGGGCACAATGAGGAACATGGCAGCTACAACGTCCGGCAACCCGAGACTCGAACTCTCGACCTGTCGGGTCGGTTAACCGAGGCACGTAACAAACTGAGCTACCATGTCTTTTTGTCGTCGTCGTATGAAATAACAAATTTTTATTTCAGATATGCCATCGACCGCGGCATCATAGTGATCCCCAAGTCTGTGAAGAAGGAACGGATCGCGCATAACTTCAACGTTTTCGACTTCAAACTGACTCCTGAAGAACTGCAACGGATTTCCAGCTTCGAATGCAACGGCAGAATATGCAGTTTGGGAGAGTGAGTTCTATATACATATCCAAATAGCTCAACACAGCTAAAATAAAGTTTTTAAAACAACACATTCAAACAAGCAGACGTTTCACTGGAAAATAACCTAAAAAACTGTCACCAGTTTCCGTGTGTATTTATCATTAGATTCGTTTCATTGAGGGAGGGCCTCGCAAAGTTCATACCGATAAACAAAATGACAAACCTGGACTCGCCACTGTTTGTCGAGCTGTTCTCAAGCGACACGCCTTAGTAATAGATTGGAGTAATCATTTCTGAAATGTTTATTTATGAAAAAGAATTGGCAGGAAAAATGGAAAATTAAAGAACGTTGTTGGATCGAGAACTCTGTCCTTGTGTCTCACAAATTAAACTGAGAGGTAAATTGCATTCTTAATGGAAAAACGAGAAGCATTGATCTCCAAATAAATAGTTATAATGGTGGAAGGAAATGTAATCTTTTAATCGCCATCGTTCACACCACGTTGAAAACACCGGTTCTCGTCCGATCACCGAAGTTAAGCAACGTCGAGCGTGGTCAGTACTTGGATGGGTGACCGCCTAGGAACACCTGGCTTTTTGCATTTTTTACCATTTTAATTGTGGATAATAAAAAATACGATTAAAATTACTTTTTTTTAAACTAATGGATACAATATTTATTTGTTTCAGCGTCGACCACAAATATTACCCATTCCACGATGAATACTAGATGAAGAACGTGTGAAGTGTAATTTTAATTAATTTGTTAAACTTTTAAATGTTCAAATTATTATTTAAAGATAATACTTTACTGGGATAAGTACTCACAGAGACCAAAAAAGGAATCACCGATGAAGAAAATGAATTAAAATATTTAACTACCTAAATGTTTTTTAATTTATAAATCACAGCAACACTCGTTTAAACGGTAACGAACTTTCGAATTCCCGTTAAAGTTCGATTCAGAGAGTTCGAAAAAATGCACAGGTTTATAATATTGCAATGATGATCCGCAGTTAACGTGAACTTAAAACCGTGTTTATGTGATCTTGCTTTTAACATGTCTGTGCTAACGGTAGCCTTTGGGTGCCTGGTCGTTCACTACGCTCTAATGGTGGTAGATCTACGTGCGAGATCGTCTGGATTGGTACCACCCTCGCTATCTCTGCCGTGAAGCAGCTCGCTGTGTTTCGGTTCGAAGGATTGGAGAGCCGGTGTAATTACCGACACGAGAGCTATAGCATATTTTCCCTCTACATGGGCGAAGCATTGACGTTGCCCTTGGGGTTCTAAGACATCAAGGGCATCGTCGAGTCAATAGGTGGCGGTATCACTTTCCATTAGGTGAATCTTCTGATTGTCTGCCCGTGAAGTTGAATAAAAAAAAATGGTTGAGGAGGGCAATGGCTGAAACCCACGTTATACTCCTGACCGGGTGCTGTTTGTGTGGACTGGCTCACTTGGTTACATTATTTCTATCAGTGAATCCTTTTCGATCGCATTTCCCTTAAATTACGTTATTCATTGCATCCTTTGCATTACATAACAACTTTAAAGCGATTGAATATTTTTTTTAAAACATTGTTTTAAATTCAATATTAAGAAAAATAGAATTATTATGTTTTAAAAATTGTAAGTAAGCAATAGAAAATTATTGTATTTTGAATATTGTTAAAAGCAACTACGGAGGTTTCTCGTCGGATTCTTCCCCGTAGAGATAGCGTTTCGAACCGGTGGTAGTGAAAATATGACGATCTGAAAGTGCTTGATTTAAGTCTATTCGAATAAAACATTCTGAATAACTTTATTAAATAGTTGAAACTTTATTGATTTACGTGTTAATTACAGTAGTGTTTGTATTAAAAATTGTATGTTTTCCCCAATATATGTAAAATTAAAACATAAAAATCTCACCTCTTGATGACTCCTGCATCGAACTTCTCTTTCAGGGCTGCCCCGATCTCTTTCTCATTTTTATAAGAGCGAGCGCAGTCTATGTGCCTGTAGCCGGCGTCAATGGCGTTCTTCACAGCTTCACCTACTTCATTTGGTTGAGACTGAAGCAATAGATATTTATTATTGTAACCGACTTGAGATAAGGAGGTGCCCAATAAGGTTATATGTTACTTTTTTATTTTCATGGTGTTACATAAAGGGTTAGCATAATATTCTGTTTGTAAGCTAAGAATAAGAATAATTTACAAGAAAACATTATTTAATCAATCGGCAATTTTTGTCAATCTGGACGGCTGATTTTTTAAAATATAGCACATCAATTACATAAGATGCCAAGAGTGACTCGCATTTAATGGAATTTTGATAAGCACTCGGAAGGTAAGCAACAAATTTAATTTTGTACTTAAATTTATTTCAAGTTGTCGATTTTGGCGTGGACACAACACCTAACCTAATCTAACCATTTGTAATTGTCAAACTAATGATTAATACAACTACCAATATGGTTTACCTTTGCTGACCAATTATGAAATCTTGCTGATCTTGATGATTTTGCGGAATTACTGATTATTATCAATTAATTTGCGAAACAAGCATGACTGGATGTTTATTTTTATTACAAAAAAATCATTTGTTTGCTAACCGAATGATTTAAATGCTTTTTACATCAAATTTTAGCAATCATTTTATTAGTTCTATTATTTTTATTTAGAATCTCGCCAGGTACTATCAAGTAAGGTTCTGTTAGTTAGAAAAATACATATATAGTTTCCACGTGTTTCACCTTGAGTAAGGTCAGTTTAGAGACGTTTTTTACTCATGTGATGAGACAAACAGAGAGATTACAGGTTTATCTGATAGACAGTTGAAATTCTAAAGTCGCAACGAAAATCCGCGGTAAAAATGAACTTACTGTTTACACTATTTCTATTAGTAAAGCTTTTTCAATCGCATATTTCACAAGTGACATTCATGTGTCCTTTGTAATTCATGTAAGTTTTATTTTAGAATATATACTTGGTCATCGAATTATTATTAAGATTGGTTTATATAACTAAAAACTTATAGAAAAATTAGGTTTACAATTAGAGAACTGTATTTTATTTACAAATTGTTGTAATTATTTTGTAAAAAGCAACTACGGAGGTCTCTCGTCGGATTCTTCCCCGTAGAGATAGCGTTTCGAACCGGCGGCAGTATAAAAGTGACGATTTAAAAGTACTTATTTTAAGTCTATTTGAATCAAAAAGATTTTTGATTTCGAATATTAAGATGAAGATTAATTAAGGAGGATTATTTGTTGAGGGCAAACAGTCGTTGTAAAAATGTATTTTATGTTCCACCCACACATACAAAATATGCTGAAAACGCTTTCCTCTTTCAATGCTCTAACAATTTTAATAAGAAATTTACCAGAGATAATATTGAAATGTTTATCTTTGTGTATTATGAGATTTCAATGTATTCTATTTATTGTTCACCATATGTCCATTTATTTATTTTGCTTAATTTTAACCATGCTACGTTAATTGTTTGTTATTATTCAATTTGTGATTTTAATGTTTATTTGTGATTTAATTTTTCTGCTTCGATTGTGTATAACAACCTGTGGAGACTTCATTGGTGATTGTATTATAATTTGTTTATCTAAATTATAATATAAAAATGTTGGTTTCCGAAATAAATGCAAAAGAAATACATTGGTAATAGAGTTTTTTTTTCTCGTTGCAACCTCCCGTACCAAACCTAAGTTTTTAAGGCTCCTCAGAAGCTTTGTTTCTGTCCTGTATATCTTTACTCATGTAGACTATGAGTAAAGAGGTTTCAAACTAGAATGATGTGAATGTACACGAGCAAACCACAACCATAGCCGAAAGATTTGAAAAAGAACCAAAAAGTTTAAAAGATACAGCAGACCAAAACCAATTGAACTCACCAAATATGTCCCCAATCCTAGGATAGGGCAGCTCAACCCGTTATTAAATTTCACTACCGGCACTTTAGACATGATTTCAAGTTGTTATTCAAACAAATAGCAAATATAATGCAGACGCGAAGACACGGTCAGAACAATATGGCCGATACAAATAGATTTGCTTTTATACTCGAATTAAAATCAATGATCACGCTAAATATAATGTTTGAATCGTTATCATTCATTTTTTAGTTAATATTTATCTTTTTATCACGAAACATCGCACCTACCAGGCATTACGATGCGGAAAAAAATGAAAATCACAATGACTCGCAGATTTTTTCGGTGTAAAATTTTAGGTAGTGTAGAGATGTCAACCTTTTTCGAAGATATGAGGTAAAAATATGGGTTTTAAATTGAGAATGTTCTAAAACTAGAAATATATCATGTCCCGGCATCCCTGGTTGAGCTATCCTCAAAAAAATTGTTGCCATAAGAAAATAAAAAAACAATGCATCCTTAGTCGTTATTGTACTTTTTTTAATATTTCGGGTTTTTCTTAATACACAAATCAAAAACAGCCGCACATCACTAGTACATAATTTTGGGAAGTAGGTATATTAAATTTTAATTGTTTATATCAAAAGGTTTTTGTAGGTACATAAGGTCTTAATCTAATTAGATAATAGTTCCAAAAAACCTGCCACTGAGGGCATACAAAATTATATATTTAATTAAATCTGTATTTTAATGTCAATAAAAATAAAAAAACAATACTTTACACCTTAATACTAAATCGACCTCGGTAGCGCAGTGGTGTAAACAGCCGACTGCTACGCTAGATGTTCCCGGTGGGGTCTTTCGTTTATTTGCAAGACGCATTGTTTCGCTCACCGGTCTCGGATGTTGTATTCTTATCTATGTAGCATATACGATATCGTTTCTTAGCGCCTGCGTCAACGTGTGTGTCGTGATTATTATTATTTCTATAGAAGCCTTTCTGTTGAAGCCAGTTGTGCAGTCTGGACTTAAACAGAGGCATGTTTAGGTCCTTGAGATCAATTGGTAATTAAATATTGTAATGCACATACAATCCCAATTGTCTTTGTACAGAGCATTACATTTTGGCATCCATAACAGTTACGTCTCGTTTGTCTTTGATTTCAGCTCTTTTACACACTACCGTGTTCACAGTAGAGAGGTCAATAAATTATACGGAGGTTTCTTGCCGGATACTTCCCCGTAGAAATAGCGTTTCGAACCGGTGGTAGTATAAAAAGATGACGATTTAAAAGTACTTATTTTAAATCTATTTGAATAAAAAATATTTTGACTTTGACTTCGAATATATATTTACGCTTTCTCACTACCTCCTATTTGTTCTGATTAAGTTCGTTGTGTGTCCCGCTGTCGCCGGTAGTGTCCGGGCACAGCCTGTGCGTCATTGCACAGCTGCATTATTCGTTGATAATTCGATCAAAGGACGCCACTGTTGATCCTGTTGAACAGGATTTGCAAAATTATATCTCAAGACAATTTACAAAGACTGTCTTAGTCCCAAACTAAGCCACAGGTTTATTTTATAGGTACTAGACGAAAATATACGTAAATTTAAGGATAAATATGTATTTAAATTGATAGAAAACGTCCATGACACCATAGAAAACAAAACATTCGCGTTCAGAGAACAAATAACAGAGGATTCGAACCCAAGGCCACGCCTCACAAATGACGGTTTAGACCAGGTCATCGACATTATTAAAGAATTCAATTTGAAGGCTAGAGGACGTGGTAGCTCAGTTTGTTACGTGCCTTGGATAACCGACGTACCCGACCCGACAGGTCGAGTGTTGGCGTAAGTTGTAGCTGCCATGTTTCTCCATGTGCCGGATATAGCCGACAGATTCGCAGCCTGTCGCACTGGGACTCAACATAAACATGCGAAAAGTGGTGTGTAGCAAGCACCTCTGCCAACCCCTCTCTCGCCGTAGTCCCGGCGTGAGATTATGTATTTACGAGTATGTACTTTTAACACCATTAGAAAATCTAAAGAGGCACTGTTTTATTAATCACCTTTATTTAATTAAGTTCACAAAAAAAAAATTGTCATCGTAACTTACGTTTAGCATATTTTATTATTTTATTACGCAATTTACAAATAATATTTACGAAAATTCAAATTGCTTTCGTTTCTTTTTGGCTGAATGAGCGTTGTGCCTGTGCTTCGATAGGTGGCGGTTGGATTTAAAAAGCTGCGGGCATTGGTCGCACTGAAACAAAAAAATTGGCGATTTACTTGGCGGGAATGAAAATGGCAGTTTTTTTATTATTATTTTATTTTATTACCGTTTCTCGTTCATAAGCAGGATTTAATGTGTAAAAATTAATGTGTTTTATCCAGTGAATATCTGTAGTGCTGTACAAGTGTGGAGAAAGTGAAATACGACGATTTGACTGCTCTCTTCGTCATGTCCCAAGTAACTCAATAAAGCTTACAGTAACAGTATTAGCAAATACCTACTGTAGGCGGATTCATCATTCCATCAATCATTTCCAACCTTTCATTATTCATCCCATCATCATTCCAACTCATCCGTTATTGCCATGATGATGACAATAAACAATAAATAAAAAAATAAATTGTTCTTCAAAAAAGTTTTTACAGCTTCGACAACACGTGCATCCCGCCACCATATACCACTTCGTCAGCAAACAACCGTACGTCCCGCCTGATGGTAAGCAGTACCCGTAGCCTATGGACGTTTGCAATACCAGCTCCCTTAAACAAATCCCATTATTCCGAAAGCGTTAACGCTAACAGAAATTAAAAAAAATTTGAAATGACATGTCCTCGCGCTCGAGATATGTCGTTGTTATGTCATTACAACACTTTTTCAATTTCTGCTGGCGTTAACGCCGAATAATGGCATTTGTGTAAGAGGCTGGTGTTGCTAACGTCCATAGGCTACGGTGACCGCTTACCATCAGGCGGGACGTGCGCTCGTTTGCTGACGCAGTGATACAAACTGTTTTCTTATTCATGCGATTGTGTCTAAGTTAAGGTCAACTGTTTTCCAGTCATTTCATATCACCGGTTTATCTTACAATGATGATCTACTGGGAAGAATATGTAAGAAACCTTCGTAGTCGCTCTTTCCAACGCTCCCTTAATCCCTCGAGAGGGGTAGGAAAAGGCATTAAACTGCTACGCTAGAGGTTCCGGGTTCGAATCACGGCGGGGGCGGGACTTTGTGGTATCTGCAAGACGCATTGTTTCGCTTACCGGTCTTGGATGTTGGATTTTTATTTATTTAGTATATACCATATCGTTGCTTAGCACCAGCGATACAAGTTCTTACGATACTTAGTGCAGGGCTGAGTCAATGAGTGTTTCGTGATGTGGTTATTATTATTAAACTCTGCATTTCGCATGTTTATGTTGAGTCCCAGTGTGATAGGTTGCGAAGCTATCGCCACTATCCGGGCACAATGCGGATAAAGGCGGCACTCACGGGGACAGATTTACGTCCACTGACCTAATAAGAAAGTGCTGTGATTTCGCTCTTTACCTACAAGCCAGGCACTTTTTATTGTTTTGTATACTCAGACTAAAACATAATAAACAATAAATTAGTTTAAAACAAGATCCGAGTCATATTTTCTACAAACTTTTTTTTAATTTTAGTAAACTTATTTTTAATTTGACCTACCTGCACAGTACTGGTAGTCCGGTGCGTCTCCAGATGCTGCAGCAGGCACTTCCTGTTGAAGTATGACGCCGAGCAGGTGTCACAGATGAAGGGACGCTCGCCAGTGTGCATGCGGCGGTCGTGGACCTGTGTTCATAATTTTAAAAACGAACAAAATAATGGTGCACCCCCGCCACTCTGTCCCACCACTGCAACCCCTGTTTATCAGGATCAACAGTGGCGTCCTTTGATCGAATAATCAACGAATAATGCAGCTATGCAATGACGCACAGGCTGTGCCCGGACACCCTACCAGCTGTTTTGGGACCCGCAACGAAATTAATCAGAAGAAATAGGGGGTAGTAAGAAAGCGGTTTCAGACTTCCCTCCAAGCAAAGCGATGACAGCAATCGAAACGGCCCAAGGGCCACTAACTAACAGGGGATAAATTAGATACTAACCTAAATCTTACACCAGTAATATCGGTGACAAAACTTTTTAAAGGAACAAATAAATAAACGCGAAGATTTGAGTCAAAGCCTTTTTTATTTTCTGTTGGCGTTAACGGTTGCGGAATAATGGCATTTGTCTAAGGAGCCGGAAATGACATTGCAATGACGTAACTGGACCGCGAGGAAATGTTATCTCAATACATTTTGGTTTTCTATCGGCGTTAACGGTTGCGGAATAATGACATTTGTCTAAGGGGGAGGGTTATTTATTTATCGCATTTATTATATTAGTATGAAAGAGCATAACGATACTGTACTACGTCATCCTTTAGTGAACGCTGAATAAAATTTTATAAAAGTGGTGTAATTAGCCTGCTATTAGCGGAACTTTGTGTTATTTTCGTTATTTGCGAGACGCATTGTTTCACTTACGGGTCTTGGATGTTGTATTCTTATCTATGTAGTTTATACCATATCGTTGCTTAGCGCCTGCGATACAAGATTATCTTAGTGCAGGGCTGAGTCAATGTGTGTGTCGTGATGTGGTTATTACTTATTATAAAGTCACACGAGACCCGGTCCCAAAGCCTTGATTGAAAACCTGTCGTCAATGTTGATTTTCATGTTTGAAATTATCACAAATAAAAATCGGTCAAGTGTGAGTCGGACTGGCATAAGGGTCCGTACCGTCGTACACAATGTACCACCACCGCCGAGATTCGAACCTAGAACCTCTAGCGTAGCAGTCACTTTATAGTAAATATCAGTTCTCACCGTCATCTGTGCCATGTCCAGCGCCATGTAGTCGCAGTGCCGGCACTGTAGCTCGCGCTGGAGCCCGTGGAATGACCTCCCATGCCTCTTCAGCTGGAAGGATGATATGAAACTCTTCCCGCAGTACTATCAAATTCAAATTGTTCATTGATTGTCACATTACGAGTACATTAGGTACGAGAGATGCAAGATAAATAAGGTATATAATAAGATACCATGTAAGGGCATAGCAAAAATATAAACTAAATGTTTCAATAAAACTATATTGTTGTTATATACCTAGTCAGGTCATAAATTCTGTCACATGTTTAATATTAAATAATTGAAACAAGTTTATTCATTATGTAACCATTTATATACCAAAATGAACTTAACAAAACATAGATTCTTATGACACTAAAGTTTATTCAAAATGACCTCCGTGATTTTGAATACAGGCCTTCAATCTGCGCGGCCAGTCGTCTATCGCAGCACGAACGAGGTCCATGTCAATATCGGCGGCTGCCTTAATCAAGGATGTCTTGAGTGACTCCAAATTGGGATGAGGCTTTGAGTCCCCTTTTTCCTCCAAGTGTTGCCATATCTTGTAATCTAACGGATTCAAATCTGGACTGGAGGAGGGCCAGTCTTCGTGCCGGATGAAGTCGATTTCACGCGCCGCCAGCCAGTCTTGTGTGCTCTTCGCTCTATGAGCTGGCGCCGAATCTTGTTGGAATACCCAGTGCCTGTTATTGAACATGGAATGAGAAACAGGTTCCACAAGGTTCGTCAGGACTGTATTTTGATACACAACTGCATTCGTTTTTACACCTTTCTCACAGAAATGTACCTCTGTTAAGCCCCAATAAGAAACTCCCAACCATACCATAAGCGAGGATGGAAAATGACCTCGATGGACACGCGGAATACGGTTGCTCGCTTCTTCACTTCTGTGTGCGTACACCTTATCATTTTGTTTGTTGTAGCTCTCTTCTACGGTAAAAAAGAATTTTCCGATATTTTTTTCCCGCGTACCGCTTCAACAAAGCGCGGCATCTCTTCAGTCTCAGGTACATTAGAAGAGCATTCAAACGATGCCCTGTTTTTCTTTGATATGCCCGAAGCTCTAAGTCTTCATTTAACACCCTTTTCACCGTGGTTCTGCTTAACCCCATCTGAAGGGCCAACAGTTTCTGCTTTCGTTTGGGATTTCTTTGAATTCGCGCCTTCACAGCTTTTATCACTGCTGGAGTCCAGACAGACCGAGGGCGACCACTTCTTGACCTGTCATCTACACTAGAGTCTTCATTGTATCGTTTGATGGTACGATAAACGAATCTTTTGGTTATATTAAAAATTTTCAGTATGTCAAAAATGTGAATTGGCGCGTAACCGCAACGATGCAACGCAATAACTGTAACACGGTCTTCTTTAAGCGTCCACTCCATATTTAAAAATCTAAAAAGTGTACATTTTTATTTTCATGAACAATTCGAAATACGAATTCAATAAACTTTTTTGCGGCCAGCATTCTAAAAGAAAAGTCTTTACTGTGTGACAATACTTATGACCTGACTGTGTATATACAATTTTAAAGATTGTACATTAAAATGAGACACTACGGAAAAAATATTGAAACCTATACTTGAAGTATTTTATTTATTTATTAGTATTATCATTAATAGTAATAACTGAATGGTGGCTACGGGACTGCAAAAGAAAAAGAGGTAGGCAGACGAAAGAATGGGAAGATGACCTTAGTAAAATAGCGGGTCCTGGGTGGAGTCGCATAGCAAAAGACAGGACGAAATGGAAATCTTTAGAGGAGGCCTATGTCGGGAGACAAGCTGTGACGTAGAAGCTGCCGTTTGCCGATAACTAAATGTTATTAAACACTACAATACAACATAAACTCAGGCATATCTCATAAATAATATTTATGTAAACCCAAAAACAGCAATAAAGGCTTCTTATTTTATATTATCATTAACATCTTACAAACTATAATAGCATTTATTACTTAAGAATGCCTTCAATCTTTTTTTAATTCAATTCAATTCTTATTTTATGGTGACTATCTTATTGGACGAGAAACTAAATTTTTGGTTAAATTGCAAAAGAGTTTCTGAGTTTTTGGTTAAATTGCGAAAGAGTTTCTGAGTTTTTGGTTAAATTGCAAAAGAGTTTCTGAGTTTTTGGTTAAATTGCGAAAGAGTTTCTGAGTTTTTGGACAAGACAGATTAACTATGACTATTTTTTTAGTAAAGTTTAAGGAAAGAGATACACACAGCCAAATCAACCTAACCTATTTTGACTTTGTACAGTTAAGTTGTACAGCTTAAGAATTGATATTGCTATGTGTGGCGGTCTACTTCTGGCTTGGTTCAGGACTGAAGCACCCTTGGGTGACTTATAATTTGTGTCTCCTTGCTTTCATAAGGGTTGGAACGTCTGTCCGTCGATAGTCTGTTTCCCGACTCAGTTTGTACTAGGTCAGGCTCGATGGGGAGGTAGACAGGTATGACAGTCATGCCTATGCTTTGCGTCTTGTTGTGTTGTCTTTATAGACGGTACAGCCTGATCGATTGCATAGGGAACGATAGCCACGGTAAAACTGTTAGAGCCTGCTAAGGCTTTTGAGGAAAATAAAAGGGACTGAGGCCTTGATAGTACTTATGAATTATTATTACCTCGCAAACAAACTTGAAGCCCAAGTGTAGTTTGGCATGGTTGACGAAACATGCCCACTTGCTCAACGTTTTCTTGCAAACTTTACATTTCATGGGACCTTTCGGGTCGAGAGTCCCTTCAACTAGACTCAACAGCTCTTTCCTTCTTTCTTTTTTTAGATTTTTACTTGTTTTTTCTTTTGTAACAAAAACACTAGTTTCGCTGTCAAGTTCTGCGTGAATTTTTTCTGAAGTAGGTGTCATATCTGGCTGTATAGAATGATTCCGTTGCCCGTCATTCGATTCGTCGCCATTTTGTATTCTAGCGAATTCTACGTCTATCGTTAGTTCAGGTTTCAATCCAATGATATCTGAGGAGTCATTACCTATTTCGATTTCATTATCCTTCGAACTTGTTCCACTGACTTCTGTTTTTATTTTATTGTCAATATTTTCTTTGTGGGATCTTTTAAAACCTAGATTTATCAACTTGAGTTCAGTGTTGTGACATTGGTTTCGGAATTTGAGGGATTGGTTGATGGAATTTGTGCATTCTATGCAAACAAGCTGCGGCAAGCCGTCGTTATGTTCGATCTAAAATGTAAAACATATTTAAGTAGGAATGTTTTGACAGGCGCTGCGTAAACATGTGTCTTGTGTAGGACACTAACCGCAACCAAAGTCGCCGCGTTCTACTGCCGTCACTAGACACCGCAACTGCACTTTTCAATATTGGGTGAGCGGTGTCGGCAACAAAAAGTAGCTGGCGTCGGATACAAGATACACGTTTGCGCAGGAATTCGAAAATAAAAATAAAAAAGTAGTTTTTAGAATGCTGAAAACTATTAATGGAATCTATTTGATGTAATTTAGATCTTGTTCCTCGTCATTGCAATATATATATACTAGCCAACCCCGCAAACGTTGTTTTGCCATATAAATAATTTTAAAATGGCTGTTAAAAAATAGGGGTTGGTGATAAAGGGTAAACATTTAGGGTTGTATGTAATTTTTATGCGACATAATAAAAAATTAAGAATAAAAATTGATTCTAAAAATTAAAGAAAAATTTTAAGGGTTGACCACTCTTATCACTAAGGGGTATGAAACATAGATGTTGGCCGATTCTCAGACCTACTCAATATGCTCACAAAATTTCATGAGAATCGGTCAAGCCGTTTCGGAGTACGGGAACGAACATTGTGACACGAGAATTTTATAAGATAAGATTTTATTAAATATTAAATTATTGTTTGCATTTAATCTCTGATAGAATATTAATTTGGTTGAGTCAGGAATCGTGTAAAGAAAAACTAGTAAGATCGTTAAAAGAATGTCAATGCTAGAATTCTTAGCCAAGGAACTACACGAACCATCTCTGACAACATTTAAAACGTGCCTACATTCGTGGCTGATTGACAGAGGTTTTTCTAGCGTAAAGGAATAATTAAAGTCAAAATTTTATGTTAATATTCACATTGTGTTTATGTGTAAATAATTAGTGTAAATGCTAAATTTTTGTCTTGATTTACACTTTATTTGACTTTTTTTTTTTTTTGATATCAAAAAAAAAATGTGACATATCTATACAATATTTTTGGAACGAGTATAATAATAATGGTTGAATCGTCGATCATTGTACCGATAGTTGTTTCCGCGTACGGTCTCATAGCGAAGAGTCTCGACCAACACCTGAAGAGACTCTCGCTAGATAGCTGGATCAAGTTTCAGATACAGAAGGCAGTACTCCTAGACACGGCGCGCATTGTCAGGAGGTTCCTCTCTCTGCAGCCCTAACCACCGGTAGCTTGAGCATTGCCCCACTGCCGGTGGCACTCTAGGTTAGGTTTTACAGTGTTTTATATTTTGTATGTGTGTTTTATTTTACTTTTATATAAATATTGTAAAAAGATAAACTATGAATTGAAATAAATAATAATTATTATTTCAGTAAAAATACAGTTTTTTCCATTTTCAGTTAATGGACGCCTTCTTTTAAGTATAAAATACCTGTTCCAGAAGTATAATAATGTAAATAACAATATTTGTAAGTCCAAAGGGCAGATTTTTAGGAACTAAAATGGTTAAACCACCTATTTCAATAATAAATTATTTTGATTTTGAAAACATTGTTTGCTATAAACGCTGTTTACATATTTTTTTTCTAGAGAGGTATACAAGTAAACAAACGCAAACACATACTGTATGCACATATACAATAACCTTTAACTACCTACTTTTCTTAAAATGCGCCTTTAACTTTTCAAAAGCAATTCTCTCTAAACAGATTTTAATATTGAACAAATTATAAGGTAATTTAGTTGTTTCTTTGTCATTTTGCAAACTTTTTTGATTTACTTTAAAACAATAAAAGTATATAATAAATAAAGTTTGTAATAAACATTCTAATTACAGCCAAAAATAAACTCTTAGCAAGTTTTTAACAATACAGTAACCTAATACAGCAAAAAAACATGAATAACTTACTTTCAAACCAGTCGTAAGAGACAGCATCATTATGTATCTCTCTCTTTCCTCCAGTTCCACAAAAATTGGTCTCAATTGTTCACTTTTCATACAAAATCTACACATTTCTGAAGACATTTTCTATATAAAATCAAAAATAACACTAAAAAACGCGCACAGCACTCAGCTGTCATGGCAACACGCTCTTTCTAGTGTTGTGAAAAGGTCAATCGATTGTTTCTGTCGATACTTTTAAAATACTCGGTAATTAGTAAAATTATTTAACTTATTCACGATTAATATGTATCATTTTTGTAAATGTCTTTATGATGAATGATATTTTGTTTTCATTTTATCAAACACTTAATATTTTAAAGGTAACACTGTAAGACATGAATTGTATGATTAAATACTTACCTACATATTTTGAAACCATTAGGAAAACTGTAGACCCGCGTGCAATAGTGGATCCAGGGTGCCCTAGAAGGCACAAGATCCCCAAAAGCACACACACATGACACATAAACTCATGTCGTAATTAATACCATATGAGGTGTTAAACATCGCAATTCACAACAATGAGGCATATGGAAGCTAGAGCATACAGCAACCTGAGACTCGAACCCAGGCATGTCGGGTCGGGTCGGTCGGTTAACCAAGGCACGATGCAAACTGTTCTTCCACGTCCTCACCAAGTCCCCAAAAGCATCTTCGGACTTTTAGCTTTTACTTAGCTAATAACCCAAAGTTCCGCGATCTCAAGCCCCCCAAAAGTTTTGTAAGAGGATGCACCCGTTTAGCTTCCCATAAATTTTTTTCCAGGACTCTTCTCTGCCCACGTGAAATGCGTTTTACTCGCCATTTCTTTTACTCACTTGTTTCCATGACACAATTTCTATGACGTCATTACAAAATTACTGATTTTTTAGCAAAAACTATGTTTCCTGCCGGATTTTTTGCATTGATCGGCGTCCTGAAATATCGATGGTAAATTATACCGTTACAAAAAGTTAGTAACAACACAATATTAGAATACATTTGACTTGATGATGTAATTGTTTAATACAATAACGTCGATATAACTGTCAGTACCTTTTCCAACACTATTTCTTGTCAACGCCATAGTTGGTTAAAGTGCCTGCTATAATATCTAGACTAGAGATATTTTCATTCATGCATCTCAGTTTTTCATCTTTTCAATTTTAAAGTATAGTTCATACTAACATATTAATAAATTATTCATGAACAATGTACTCACTCACTACTTAAATCCTAGAAATAATTCATGAATATCCTTTCCTACCCTACGCGTATTTTTTTTACAGTACATCGTTTTTCATTACAAAATGGAACATTAAAAATTAATATGTCCAATTAAAATCTGACTTATATTAAATAATCTCTATTTGAAAATGTTCAGTTTATTTAACTTGGATAAGTATTAATTTAGAGTAAAGATTAAAATGTAAGTGCAAAGAAATGACTAATTCATACTTGGCTAGGGCTTAGAAAAAAAAATCTGACATATAGTACTTGGCGGGAACGAGAACTGTCAGTCATCACGTGACATTGGCATTATAGTCGTCTCACACGATTGTTGCCATAAAACGAAAATTGAGTTAAGAACTGTCAGTAAAAGTTTTCTTATTGTATTCTTTTTTTGTATCTCAACTGAATTTAATATGTAAAATGCTATTGTTTTAACCAGTAAATATCTGAATTGCTGTACAAGTGTGGAGAAATTGAAATACTTATACTCCCAAGTAACTTAATAAAGCTTACAGTAACAGTACTAGCATGTTACTGTAGGAAGATTCATCATTTCATCCTTTCATAATTCATCTCTTCGTCATTTAATTCCTCATCAAAACTTAATCATTAATATTACTCAAAGTTATTGCAAACAAAAGATGTATAAAAGGTTTTTGAACTTTTTAAATCGAACATTAGCGGGAATTCGAAAATTCCTTGATTAAGGGAGTTATAAGGTAAAAATTAAAAAACATTTTGGTAGTCAAATATATTAATTCATTTTCTTCTTCGGTGATTCGTTTTGTGCTTTCTGTGGGTTCTTAACTGCGATGTAACATATAATATCTTCCATAAATAATAATTTGAACATTTAAAAGTTTAACAAATTAATAAAAATTACACTTCACACGTTCTTCATCTAGTATTCATCGTGGAATGGATAATATTTGTGGTCGACGCTGAAACAAAGAAATATTATATAAATTATCAATAAATAAATAAAAAATAGTTAAAAAATCCTTCTACGGATAGGTAATAATATTTAAATTTGTATTTTTTTGTTATTTAAGTTTATAATCCACAAAATAATTGTTAAATGCTTCGTTACAGGCTGGTGTTTCAATATCAAAATGGTAAAAAAAGCAAAAAGCCAACGTCACGTGGTGTTCCCAGGCGGTCACCCATCCAAGTACTGACCACGCCCGACGTTGCTTAACTTCGGTGATCGGACGAGAACCGGTGTTTTCAACGTGGTGTGGACGTTGGCGACTCTAAAACTAAATTTTCAAAACACCTTCCACCATGGAAATAAAAATCAATTTTAGCTTGTGACATCGCCAGCTTAGATTTTTTTAAACGAAACACTTGTGTATAGACGCATAGTTAAGAGTTCTCGACCCAACAATGACCTTTTATCCTCAATTTTGTGAACTGTCCAAAATAAAACAATAAATGTCATTAAAAATCCCATTAGAACCATTTTCGGATGAAGTCGCGGGCAAAAGCTAATATGTATATATAACTCACTCTCCCATACTGCAGACTCTGCCGTTGCATTCGAAGCTGGAAATTTGCTGCAGGTCTTCAGGAGTCAGTTTGAAGTCAAAAACGTTGAAGTTCTGTGCGATCCGTTCCTTGTTCACTGACTTGGGGATCACTATCATGCCGCGGTCCATGGCATATCTGAAATAAAATTAAGTTATTCAATACGACGAAGATGGGAGGACGTGGTAGCTCCGACCGACCCAGACAGTGCGAGGGTTGGCATAAGTTGTAGCTGCCATGTTCCACATTGTGCCCGGATAGTGTCGACAGATTCGCAACCTGTCACACTGGGACTCAATATAAACATGCGGAATGCGGTGTGCGACACTGCTGCCTAAGCCTCTCGAGGAATTAATTACGGCGTGAGTTTATGTTGTGCAATTAAAATTAAAAAAAATGAATGAAAATTTAATTTGGTGAAGATACCGGCAAGAATTGCTTTTGTATTTTGTATAAAGGAATCTGTGAATTTGGAGCTTATTTACCTGATGAGGATCTGTGCGGTGCTCTTCCCGTATCTTCCAGCGATGGTCTTGAGCCGCTCATCTTGCAGGAGCTGAGGGTCATCAGGTTTAGCCCAGGGTCTGTCAGGGGAACCAAGCGGAGAGTACGCCGTGATGGCGATACCGACTGACTTGCAGTAGTCGAACAGCTTCTCCTGGTTCAGGTAGGGGTGAACTTCCACCTGGAGGATACATAAGTCCATTGTAAAGATGGAGAGGTCGGTCGGATGGTCGGGAAGTCCGGGATTATGTCGGGAGTTTTTCGTCTCGTCCCTTATCCAGGAACTGGACTTGATCAACATTGGTAACATTAATTTTATGTACATTTAACCATGTATTTATTTTCTGAATTTCGTAATTATCAAATCTTAAAGAAATAGTCCTACTGGAACCCGTCGAAACAGTCCCGCCACCTTCTACCTTCAAGTGTATAAATTAATACATGTTATTACAGCCCCATTGTACGTATGTGCCGTACTTACAATGATTTCTCCAAGACAAATAGAGATTAGGACATATTTGATAAAATGGCTAAATATAAATAAATACCTAATTACTTTTCGCTTACGTAAATAAATAAATTCGCACGTATTCCATTATTTACATTACGTAGCGTATACAAGTAAGCGGGATACAATGTAGTCTTAATTAAAGATGGTATAAACCATATTATGTATGCTGTTTTTGTATACTAAATAAAATAGCCCCCCCCCACCCCGGATTGTCCCGGAGTTAAATAGAGTTTAGTACAGCGAAAAACATTATAATGAATTCAATTAGGTCCAGGCGTTTTTTTACATCTTAAAATACTTTGAATAGATATTAAGTGATTTGTTAAGCAAAGTACATTTTTACATTTAAAGTATTATTCCGTACCTATAATTCAATAAATCAAATCAATATAGGGAAAATACATGACTTATATTATATATATTTGTATATTTTCCACACATACACAAAAATCCGATAGACTTTCTCAAATATCGTGACTTATTAACTAAGTTATAAAGCTTCAAACTCGTTGGTCAGACAGAGAGTTCCGATATGTACTATGACGTCAAAGTACACGGGCGCCATACATAGAAAAGGTTGTTCCAATGAGCGAGATAGATATATTTACTTTTAATGGTTACATCTCCCTGGTTTATCGTACAATTCTAATTCTGTTTTCACTGTAAATATACTATTTCAACATGCTTTACGATAAACTAATTGAATAATCAGATTAAATTTCATGCATATTCTCTATTAAGTCAAACCCAATCTTTCATACCTGGTTAACCACGGGTTTGATGGTGGCTACTTCCAGCACCCTCTCGATCTGTTTCCTGTTGAAGTTGGAGATGCCGATGCTCTTGGTGAGGCCCTTCTTCACCATCTCCTCCATCGCCTTCCACGTGTCCACGTAGTCAACATCGGAGTACAAGGTCTTCAGACCGTCTTTCGGGAACAGGTCACCACCTTCCTGTGATTTACATAAGAATTTTTAACCATAGAAACAATAAAAATTACCACATCACGACACACACATTGACTCAGCCCTGCACTAAGATATAATCTTGTATCGCAGGCGCTAAGCAACGATATGGTATAAACTACATAGATAAGAATACTACATCTAAGACCGTTAAGCAATCTTGGGGCGGAACTTTGTGTTATTTATAAAAGTTCCACCCCCGCCGGGATTCGAACCCGGAACCTCTAGCGTAAGGGCTAATCAAATACACGTGAACAAAAGATCCACTCGAAAGAATTTACAAAGTTCGATTGGAAAAGTTCGTCTTGATAATCACCTGATACCCTTGAGGCCAGTGGATGAGGTACAGGTCCAGATATTCGATCCCAAGATCGGACAGTGTTGTCTTCAAGGCCTGTTCAACCAGGTCCGGTCGGTGGAACGTACACCAGAGCTTGGAGGTGATGAAGATGTCTTCCCTAAAATATAGGAAGGAATCTTTATGTTTTTTGCAGGCTTATTTATTATTTCCACGTTTTTAGACTAGACTATTATTGTATTATTTAAATATTATCAAATCTATCATGCGGTAATACTACTACGTGCGACATCGTCCGCGTCGGTACCGCCCTCCTTTATATTTACAACGTGAGGCAGTCCGCTGTGTTTGCGTTCGAAGAATCGGAGAGCCAGTGTGATTACCGACACGAGAGTAACATCTTTGTCAATAGGCAGCGGTATACCATAGAACCGTCAGCCTGTTTGCTCATGATGTATAAAACGGAGGTTTCTTGCTTATAAGAATTACAAACCCGTATGAATTTCGAAAGAAAATAAATTTTTAAAGAACTTTCTTGCCGGATTCATCCCCGTCCAAGTGTAACTCCGAACCAGTGGTAGTTACAAGGTAGTTGAGTTTGACTTAATCAAACCGGTTTCTTCAAGTACGAGACATCACACAATCTCGAGAGGGGTAGGCAGAGGTGTCAAACACCACATTTCACAAGTTTATGTTGAGTCCCAGTGTGACAGGTCGCGAATCTTTCGCCACTATCCGGGCACAATGAGGAACATGGCAGCTACAAGACTCGAACCCTCGACTGGTCGTATCGGGTCGGTCGGTACAAGTAAAATTTGATTGTTAATAATAATAATGGCAAAAATGATTTCGTTAATGTTATCATCAATTAAGTAGTTGGTAAGCAAAATTTTATTACCAAAATACAGGTTTAATGTATTTGAACGATAATTGAAAAAGCAAAAATAAAATTGTTTAATACAAGTTTATTTTGATAATGTTTAGGCTAGGTTTATTGTTTGATTTAAAAATGAAATGTGTAGGTTCATACATTCGGAACACACCCGCCGCTCTGTCCCACCACTGCAACTCCTGTTCACCAGGATCAACAGTGGCGTCCTTTGATCGAATAATCAACTAATAATGCAGCTGTGCAATGACGCACAGGCTGTGCCCGGACACACTACCGGCGACAGCGGGACACGACACGAACTTAATCAGAACAAATAGGAGGTAGTAAGGACCCGATTTCAGACTTCCCTCCCAGCAAAGCGGAGACAGCAATTGAGATGGCTCAGAAGCCAAAAAACTAAAGGGGAGACAGTCAGGAGACGCCTGACCGTCTAAACACCACGGTATGCCATTAACTAACAGGAGACTAATTAGTATTACTAATTAGATTTGTACTTTTTTTTTTCATTTGTTTTGTATTTTGTTTCACGGGCAAACAAGCAGACTGTTCACCTGATGGAAAGTGACACCGCCGACTATTGACAAGACGATGCCGTTGTATTTTTAATGGTAGAAAAGTTGTGAATATCTCTTTCTTAAAATTAAAGATACATGATTTTTTGGCACTTCTTACTTGATAGTGTTCAAACCTGTAAGATGGTACGAAACAGTGCTTCTACGAGCCCGACTCACGCTTGGCCGTTTTTTTTACACGCCTATTCTATGACATAGATTATTATTTCTCTCCAATTACTAGAATATGTACGGTATACAATGACATGAACTCAAAGGTGGAAGACCTTGATATCTTTTTTTTTCCGTTGGCAAGTTTCAGACGCAAAATTTTTCAAAATTTTATAAGTCGAATGAAATAGTTCTCATAAGGTTCAGGATCTTTAGATTTCAATTCCTATATATATATTTTTTTTCTTTTTTAATTTCTTTTGTGTAATGGATTAATCTAAACCAATGTTATTTTTCTTTGTGACCTGTTTTATTTTAGTATAATGTGTGTGTAACCTTTGTAAATGTTGTGTTCGTCTGTTATAGGCATGTACATCAGTTTCTGTTTATAATATGTGATTTTTATATGTTTGTGTAATGTACTTGCTGTAGACGTCCCTAAATAAATAAAATAAATAAATAAACATTTTTGTAACAAATTTCTTCGGCTGTATTTACGCGGTACCAGAAACAATGGACCATCAAAAGGTATTAGTGTTTAAAAAATCAAAAAATGTTTGACGTAAGATGGACGTAAATGACATGACAAGCTCTCTGAATAAATATTTATATCTATATAATCTCCGAGAGTTGTATTATGCCATTGAAAAGAGCAACTACGGAGGTTTCTCGCCGGATTCCTCCCCGTAGACAGGCATTCCGAACCGGTGGTAGTTTGAAAAGAATTTTGAAGATTTAAAAGTACTTATTTAAAAAATGGTCTTGATTTTTTAGAGTAATATTCATCTTTTGAAGAAAGTTAGTTTACATACTAGCCATTAGTCTAAAGAAAGAGCTAAAAGAGGGGCCACACAAAACGTGGGGGCGTATATTATTTAAGAGATTATTAATGGGATATATTTACATGACGTGTATAGATCGTGGGTGTAACTTGCAAAGATACGCTCCCACGTTTTGAGTGCCCCTCTTTCAGCCCCGTAGGCTTATTTTCTTATTTTTAGGACACTTAAAAACGTGGGTTTTTAGATTTTTTAAATCTATTTTTTTTTTCTGCCTCAAAAGTCACTCCATACAATTTTATCGAAATCGGTCCAGCCGTTTTTTAGTTGTAAATTGCATTGTCATCGGGTTTAAAGCTATCCTGAAAATTTCAGCCTGCTAGCTTATCGGGAAGTGCCTCAAAACTGAGTTGCAAAAATCCAACCGGAAAGACAAACAAATAAACAAGAAAGTGAGTGTATAAAAACGTCTTTTAATAGCTGACTGGTACGCAACGGGTCCCGGGCTCAAATCCCAGCGAGGGCGGAACTTACAGGTGGTAGATCTACGTGCGAGATCGTCTGCGTCGGTACCATCCTCCTTTGTATTTACAACGTGAACCAGTTCACTGTGTTTGCGTTCGAAGAATTTGAGAGCCAGTGCATTTACCATCACGAGAGGTATAACATCTTTACCTCTACATGGGCACTCTCGGTATCACTCTCCATCAGTTGAGCCGACCGCTTGCTAGCCCGTGATGTTAAATAAAAACAAATTTTAAAAACTGTGTTATTTGCAAGACGCATTGTTTCGCTTACCGGTCTCGGATGTTGTATTCTTATCTATGTAGTTTATACCGTATCGTTGCTTAGCGCCTGCGATACAAGATAATATCTTAGTGCAGGGCTGAGTCAATGTGTGTGTCGTTACGTGGTTATTATTATTTTTCAAAATCTTACAACAACACGAACTTTACCTGTTTAGTTAGAAAAGATATCACCGGATTATATCACAGCATTATCAACTGTTTATTTGCTTAACCCATAAATAAAGTGATAGAAAAATATATAGCTTATGTAATTAATTAAAATCTATTATCGACTATTTATTTGAAATTTATCTATAATTCTTATTAACGTTCGTAACACTTTTATTCTACGTTCATCTATGTAACAATCTTTAAATTTATTATCGTTAATTGGTTTTTAAAGAGAAGACGTGGTAGCTCAGTTTGTTACGTAACCTGGTTAGCCAAATACGACCCGACAGGTCGAGGGTTCGAATCTCGGATTGCTGTAAATGCCATGTTCCTCATTGTTGCCGTCCGGGCCTTGGTTAACCGACCGAAAAGGTCGAGGGTGTCGAGTCTCAGGTTGTCGTTCGCTGTAGCTGTCATGTCCCTCATAGTGCCCGGATAGCGGCGACAGATTCGCAACCTGTCACACTGGGATGAGTTTAGTTGAGACATGAACATGAGAAATGCGGTGCGAAACACCCCTACCAACTCTTCTTATATTATTGTCAGTTAGGAGTGGAGCTAGAATTGTCATGTTTTAAAATTGTAATTTGTAGTAGAAAATATTGTATTTGAATACTGAAAAAAGCAACTACGGAGATTTCTCGTCGAATTCTTCACCATAGAATAACATTCCGATCCGGTGGCAGTAAAAAAATGACGATTTGAAAGTGCTTATTTAATTCTATTCGAATAAAAAACATTTTGACTTTGTAGTTAAAAGTTGCCATCGAGCCCCGCCTGATCCAATGGTCAACAGTATACTGGCAGCACTACCACTTTGAATAGTAATGGAGACATGCTGAACCAACCAGAATCCCGGGACATCGTTGGTTATAAAACAGATCAATATTAGGAGGACACACACTGACACAATACAGCTAGTTTAATTAAATTATTATAAACATTACAATCGTTAGTAATCAATGTAAGGCCGGTCGCCTGCGTTACAGGTTAGTCCTAGCGCGGGGGCTCATGGAAATGTATTTTTAACATATTGTGTAAGTGTAATCTTCTTGCGCATAACTCAACAACGCCTGGACCAATTTGCCCAATTCTTTCTTTAAATATTCGTTGAAGTTCAAGGATGGTTTTTACGGCGACAAAAATTCGAATAATTGCCGGAAAAACTATGAAAACATCCCTTTTCTCTTTCCCATACAAAAGGTTTTGTTCAGGTGAATTTTTAGCCACGCCCACGACTATACTATACGTAGGAACAAAAACTGCCACATTACAAATCTATGCCAGGACGAAGTCTGTCGGCTCCGCTAGTTAATCAATAAAATAAATAAATATTGGCCCGGTCCAAGAATATTCGGTCGTGATCAGGGAGCTTAACTCTCTTTCTTACCTCTTGATGACTCCCTCTTCAAACTTCTCCTTCAACGCCTGTCCCACTTCTTTCTCGTTCTGGTAGATGTGTGCGCAGTCTATGTGTCTATAGCCGATGTCTATGGCATCTTTGACAGCTTGCGTCACTTCACCGGGCTTCGACTGGAAGGGGAGATGTTTTTAAATACAGCCCGTAAAGTATAAGCCCAGTCAGATGGTAATACGCCTGGCGGCCATTTTGATGAATTCAAAATGACGTCACACCATTATTGAACTACAATACATAACACAATACAACATTAGTTTTTAGTCTCTGATGACGTCATTTTGACGTTTTTAGCTTTTGCTTGTAAGAAATCTATTGTGATTATCAAAAATAGTAAATATAGTTGTAAATGGGCTACATTCCGATTAGTACTTTGACGTCCTATGATGCGCAGTGGTGTAAACTGCCGACTGCTACGCTAGAGGTTCTGGTTCTGGTACCCCGGCGGGGGCGGGACTTTGTGTCATTTGCGAGACGCATTGTTTCGCTCACCGGTCTCGGATGTTGTATTCTTATCTATGTAGTATATACCGTATCGTTGCTTAGTCCCTGTGACACAAGTTCTTACGATACTCACTGCAGGGCTGAGTCAATGTGTGTGTTCAAGTGTTTTGTGACATTGTTTATTAATTTATACAAAGTGACAATATTATAACAGAAAAACTCAACAATATTGTGCTTACATAAGAATACATTTAAATAACATTAATGTATGGAATCAATATTCATTAAAAATTGTATATTTAAACTGTAATGCAATAAGTATATATATAAAAGAATACAAATCAGATAATATTACGTGTCTGCTTACTATCTTTCAACGATTTTGTTTCGCTGAACGCATTTTAATACAATTTGGCAAGGAAATTAAAATGTATAGGTACTGGACATCCAGGATACAATTTGATATAATATATATATAGCTACTTGCACACTCGCCACTTTGTCCCACCACTGCAACTCTTTGTTTATCAGGATCAACAGTAGCGTCCTTTGATCGAATAATGTAGCTGTGCCCGGACACCCTAACGGCTGTCTTGGGAACCGCAACGAACTTAATCAGAAGAAATAGGAGGTAGTAAGAAAGCGGTTTCAGACTTCCCTCCCAGCAAAGCGGAGACAGCAATTGAAAAGGCCCAGAGGCCCAAAAATCATAAGCTGCTTATTGTATTTGAAAATCAAAAGTTGTATGGTCGGATTTATACCATCAGCAAGTGAGAGCGAAACAGTGGCGCGAGATAGCAACCATCTCTTTCTTTTTGTCATTGTTATGACAGGGAGAGAAGATCTTGTCGCGCGGGATATGTCGCATCTTTTAGCGTGCTAGGGATGCAAGGGCGAGGTCTTTCACGCCTTTATAAAAATTTCAACTGAAAGCATCAACTGAAGCGGGAAGGAAGTTAAAAAAAAAACGACATATAAGCAAGGGAGTAAAATTAATAAAGTGAGGTGATTTTCGAGATTTTTATTTCCCCCCCCCCCCGAGATATCGTGAGATCTGCCTCAACCCCCCCCCCCCTAATCTCACGTGAGATTTTTCAAATGCGTAATTTTAGTGTAAATCTGCATAATTCTTCATTACCATTCATTATCCAGTTAGGATACTAACATCTATAAAATAATAAATTATCTCTCCCCCACGTGAGATTTGGTGAGATTCGGCTTGACCCCCAGCCCCGCCCGAATTAAATGGACCCCCCCAAGCAAAATCTAGCTGATAATAAAAAGGTGGGTAGACAGATACAATCGATATATACTAACATAGATAGGAATCTAATCTACTGCGTTAAAGGAGGCGATCACAACAATATTCCAATACCTGCACTAATCTCGTTATACTTATCATATTGCAAACATTAATACTAACAAATAATTTATTATAACTTTTTTTTTAAATAATAAGTTTTAAGACTTTTACCTTACGGTGAAGTTAATAAAATAAGAATGGATTAATCATGGGCGCCGGGAGGGGACGTGAGGACGTGGTAGCTCAGTTTTTTACGTGCCTTGGTTAACCGACCAACCCGACCCGACAGGTCGAGTATTCGAGTCTCGGGGTACCGTACATTGTAGCTGCCATTCCTCATTGTGCCCGGATAGTGGTGACAACTTCGCCAACTGTCACACTGGGACTCAAAATTACATGCGGAATGCGGTGTGTTACGCCTCTGCCAACCCCTCTCGAGGGATTACGGCCTGAGTTTATGTTTTATGTATGTTGTGTGCTGGGAGTGAGGGTGCAAGGGGAGCTCTTGCACTTCCCTGTCAGAAAATAACGTACCTACACAGAAAAATGACTTTACGTGTCGGCGACGAGGAGGGTAATGTAGTTTTATATTGGTTAGTAATATGTGTAAATGCAAATGCACCTCCCTGAAAATAATTATGGCGACGACCGTGGTTAAGGTCATGGTTCAATCATGGATAGATCTACAGGTGATCATTGTTTCCATTATTAGGGTATCACAATGGCTGTAGTGATTTCCACAGGCTGTACAGATTTCGTAAAAATGAGTTAATACATATTTGTGGAACTTGAAAAAACTTTACATTAAATAGTAATGGCGGGATTAATTTTCTTAATGTTTATAACCAAATGCAAAATAATGTGTATTCTATTTCAAATAGATAAAATAGAAATGATAAAAAATACTAATATCTTTATCAAAATTCATTAGAATTTTTATCAAAAATCGATTAAAATTATTAAACAATAATTCTATTAATTAAAAAATTAATTAATAATGTAATTGATTAAACAGCTTTAACATTAATAGGCGCATTTGCGCCGGCCGTTAAAAAAAAACAATGTCACTTACCTTCCACGTTCCTAGTCCGAAAACCGGGCAAGTCTTCCCGTTGCTAAACGTCAAAACCGGCACGTTTCCCGCCATTTCTTTTAAAACTTTTTTTTTTAATTTAAAAACGAGCACGCGTCCTGCCCACAGTCAAGACCTAATGGAACTAAGAAATGGAGCTGAGCTGAGAGTAGCTGTTATTACGTAACCAATATTTTCAGTACGCATTCTGTTTCACTTACACTTATTGTCTAGTGCTAAGACGTGACAAGGACACAAGATATTCCGTGATTCGCACGAAACGTAGAATAGATGGTTCGGATTTGTCATAAATATTTAAGCGTGGGTATCGCACATGCAAATGACGGAAATAGGTCATTTGAAGCTATCAATGTAAGTTTCATTTTATTTATTCATTAAATAATGAGGCGTTTTGCATATCAGTTGCTATCAAATGATATTTTGAATTCAGTCAATAAAATGCGATCAATCAAAATAAGTATATGGTGAATAATGTATCACAAAAAAATTATGGAAGTAACTAAGTGATAGAAAATGTATTCGTTTTGAAATGATGATTTCTTTATTGACGTTTTCATTTTAGACAATAATGTTTAAGATCAGTTTCGGAACGGTCAATGAATTTAATGACTAGCTGTTTGTTTTACGGCTGAATATAATATGAGAAGTTAATTTCAAAACGTTGTAAACACGCTAAGCTGTTTATTGAGTAGGTAACTAAATTAGTTTTTATAGTACAAATAGGGACAATATTTTCTCAAATTGTTCTATTACGTCATGTTCCATAGAACAAATGGGACACATCGCAAGAAATTATTCGTGGTATCGAAACCAAATCTTAAAGTATAAACCTAGCCAAATGGAATGCTCCCATGAGTCAGAACTAAAGCAAACATAATAACTACGCGTATCATAATCATTTTAATCTCGACTTTATCCCATGGAAATAAGGCATAATTCAGTCTAGTATCTTTCGTAGGGTGGACTTCCATGTTTTTTCGGTGGAAAAATTTAACAATTTACAAAACATGCGTTGCGTGCGAGACAATGATGTAAGTTGTGGCCATTTGTGAAGAATTTGAAGGTCGTTAAATTCGCATTAATTAGATATTCCTAATTTGCAGTATGCTAAGCAGTAGCATACTAAATAAACGCACTAGATTGTTGTCCCTCTGGTAAAGGAAAGAGAAAGCTAATGTACAGCTATCCCAGTCGCTCTTTAATGTGCCTGCAGGGGGCTTGCTTTAATAATAACTACATCACGACACACAGATTCAGTCCTGCACTAAGATCATTTTGTATCGCAGGCGCTAAGCAATGATCTGGTATAAACTACATAGATAAGAATACTACATCCAAGACCGGTAAGCGAAACAATGCGTCTTGCAAATAGCACAAACCACTGTAACATAAAAACAAAAACCCACGCCGTAATCCCTCGAGGGGGGTAGGCGGAGGTGTTACACACCGCATTCTGCATGTTATGTTGAGTCCCAGTGTGACAGGTTGCGAACAGTGGCGTGCCTAGAGTTTTAGAACAGGGCAAGCCAAGAGATGCGTTATTGTAGTTTTTAAAACCAATTTAGATAAATGTCCTTATTGCCTCATTTCTCTTCAATCTACATTTCATTCTTCCGTTGTGGACTTGCTGGCGTGGACGAGCTCAACGAAGCACACGGAAGTTTGCGAACATGTCAGCAAATCCACACTTTCGGTGGCTTTAAATAAAATGACTTAATAAAATATATAAGATGCATATTGAAGTTTGATTTGAAAAGTAATGAATGAAAGACAGCGCGATCTTATATTAGTTTGATGACCTATCAAAGCCGGGCTTTCGGGCTTCTATGACAATACCGCCTCTGGTTGCGAATATGTCGCCACTATCCGGGCACAATGAGGAATGGCAGCTATAATGTACGGCAAACCGAGACTCGAATTCGCGACCTGTCGGGTCGGGTCGGTCGGTTAACCAAGGCACGTAACAAACTGAGCTACCGCGTCCTCATATATATGTAACACCTCTGCCAACCCCTCTCGACGAATAACAGCGTGTTGTATATTGCTCTCAATAAATTAAGGGTAACACAGATTTTGTTTACGACTTACCAACTTTCTGGCCCTTTTTCACCCCCATAGAAGGATCGATCTTTTTGTATTTCTCTTCTACGTCTTCAAAACATCAGTGGCGATACTGTCGTAGAAGCCCGAAAGCCCGGCTTGCCCTATCAAACTAAAATAAGTTCGCGCTCTTATTCATTCATTAACAAGTTTTTTACACAAACGACTTTTTTAAAGCCATCGAAATTGTGGTTTTGCTGACATGTTCGCAAACTTCTGAGTGTTTCGCTGAGCTCGTCCACGCTAGCAAGTCCACAACGGAAGTACGAAGTATATCTCTTGGCTTGCCCTGTACTAAAACTCTAGGCACGCCACTGCAAAACATCTGTTACACAAAATTTAAGCTGAGCGTTGAAAAGTTTTTTTAAAGACTAATATCTTAAATTTTTAAAGATAGAAGATTAATTTTTTAATTTATATAATTGTAAATAAAATCAGGATAGTTTCTGTCCATTTTATAAAATAATAAAAAAAGGATTTTTTTTCTTCTTTTTTTCTAACTGACCAGCACCGTGATGGCTGCCAGTACCATGCTGCGACAACAAAACAAAACCCAGCTAAGTCATAATTAACTTTACCTAATTATTAAACTAAAGGGCTGGGCAAAGCACTATTTAGAAACTCAGTTATATAGATAAAATTTAATTATACTGCTATGGAAAAATTATGACAAAATATTTCTTTGTAGGAAAGTAATTTTCTTTAATAAATTCGTTTGTTTTTTATTAAATAATATTTAGCTATATTCATTTTGATACTCTTAGCAACATCCGATCGTAGACGACCTCGGTGGTGTAAACAGCCGACTGCTACGCTACAGGTTCCGGGCTTGAATCCCCGCGGAGGCGGGACGCGTTGTTTCGCTTACCGGTCTCGGATGTTGTATTCTTATCTATGTAGTATATACCGTATCGTTGCTTAGCGCCTGCGATACTAGATTATATCTTAGTGCAGGGCTGTGTCAATGTGTGTGTTAATATGATACTACTGAAAGTACTAATTAAAGGGAACAAGCAACGAATAAAACTTCAATATTTATCATCCACAAAATGTAATTAATATCGCCAGTCCATAGTAAATACAGTTTAACAATAATTAAAATAAAAACAGCAACCGACGTAGGGTAAGGAAGAACGTTACAATACTGCATAGATAGCACTACCGGCATAAAACGCCATCTCATTACAAAACTAACGTTAAAAAATAAATCAAGTGAGCTAAATTACACTCTAACATCAGAGTAACTATGTAACAAATGTACAAAATGTCCGAAATATAACAAACTATAAGATCAATGTCTTAAATGTACAAAAAGTTTACCTGTCAATAGTAAAAAGGCTCTTGTAGTGTGCTTTGGTATTGCAAACGTCCATAGGATACGGTGACTGCTTACCACCAAGCAGGCTTGCCACCGCAGTGGTAAAAAAAACATTATTCTTATGTTCTATTATAACCAAAAGACATTTCGCCCATAGATACCTCTGATATTAAAGTTAAATACAATTAAAAGCTAATCACTCCCCAAAGCATCTCCATTCAAAATCGCATTACTTCCTACAGTACTGCCACAAACCATTGACACAATATTAAAGTTAATATCTATTCCTATTATTTTGGTATTAGGTGCATAAGACCTCGCTCCATTTGCTTATTCCGTTGTATTCATGACTCTCGTAATTTTTATATTCAAATAAAACCAAACGGGAAATAATTTTGTAAATTCTGTAAAGCATATTTAACCTTAAAATTTATCTATGCCATCTTTACACATCTTATCACAAGACGTTCTGAAAATCAGAACGCATTTTGTAAATTCAACTTTTTTATGACATTTTTAAAACCAAATCTCTAATTATAAAATTACTTTCCAGGCATGTCGCTGTCAATATTTTGCGTTTCTCTTACGTCAGTTTTTTTTTTTAAGAATTCAAAGTCATGTTTCTCGTTATGCACGTCATCACTTGCTGAGTGATCATCTAGAATATTCCATGTGAAGATCTTTCTATCCTTCTAACCTTCCGACCATCCGTATATAGCTAAACTAATGTTTAATTAAAAAAAAACACATAATAAGGTAACGAATTCGCATTTAAAACTATCCAACCTATTTTTTGTGTTGTCATATTCGAGCCTTTTCAACAAGGTTTTTTTTTTAATCAGAAGAATTTAAAAAAAATTGGAAAGAGTTCCTTTTTTCTATCAAAATTGTTATTTAATTTCTTACTATCAATAAGTATTGTAAATTAATAATAAAGTTTACAAGACACGTTAAACTATCTGATTAATAGATAAACTCGAACGAAAAAAAAAAAAAAAAATGTCGCTTACGACGTTCTTCCTGAAGAAGCTTGAATATGATGACGTGACTCCCTTAAGATGTCATTGGCCAATCAAATAGCGAATCTTTCAAACTAAAACTACAACATTTTAAACTAACTAATAATAATTACTCAAATAAACCGATAGATGGCACTCCATTCTCCGCTACCTTCCCCTCCCGGGAGGGGTCAGTAACGCCGTTTTGTAATATTCCACATATCTGAATCAAAATAATTATGCATATGTCAAACCGTGAAACGTCAGTAACCCACAACAAAGGGCGGCCATCTTGCAAAAACAAATAAAAACTTTAACACAAACAATTCTTTACATTTAACCTTGTATTTATTGACGGAAGTGGTGAAAAAAAAATGATATGCACGGATAAGGCGGCATTATCTTGTCAAAGCTATCTCTTTCAGACGATATTTTTAGTTTAATAGATGGAAGCAGTCCAGGTGTCGAGGATAATTGACAACACGACAAATCTTCATGGCCCGTTATTATATTTCAGCCTGTTTAGACAAAAAAAAAAAAACAAATCCTAAAATGACCTTGCTCAATGTCATGTCATTTTTATTTTGTATTTCCAGATGTTTACAGAGAAAAAAAAAAACATAATCCCCATTCCTTTACAGAACCGTAAACGAATTAAACAACCAATCATATGCTTAAATTTCAAATCCATCCGTCATTGTATCATCTCACGCAGTAACAGCGATCGAAACACTCATATTAAACAACCGACAATGAAATACAGGTGTCAGTGAAACGTACAGCGACTCCGTGTTCTGTCAGCTGAGGTAATTTTCCATAAAGTCTCCTATTAACTCGTATTAAGACGTCATTAAATAAATACGATAATTGATGTATCGGATCGCAGCGTTCGGTTATGTTCGGAAAAAGTCGCTATACCTCCCACTGTACATGGACATATATATAAAAGGAAAGTCATACATAATAAACGATAGCGTCCACATAAAAAGGAGAATACCTTTTTTTTATTAAATATTACAATATATTTTCAAAAGCGAATTTTAGACACTTAACTAACAAACATTTTTCGTTAGAAATTACAAAAAAAAAAAATATATATATACTCCCTAACACTACACCTTCACAATAAATATATATTCATTAATCAAATATATATTTTTTCTTTACACTCTACGCGAAAACCAAGCTACATCATTAATTGCACAGCATTTATAACTATAATTTGATCCTCGTTGATGTACAAAAAAAAAAAAGAAAAGAAAAAAAAAACAACAACAGAATTACCGCCTACCCTGTTATGATTTAGAAAAAACCTTCCATTTATTTAAATCCGCACGGAAACAATACATAATGTATAACAAATAAATGATAATTATATATATTTTTTTTTTTAATTCGGGCAACAGATTAACATTTCACTTAAAGATCACTTAAAGATCCTCAGGCTGGTGTTGATAAACTCAAGCTTTGACTGTCAAATTCATTTTTTCGACAGACAAAATAAAATAAATCTATTAACACGGACCGGAGTGAACGTGACATCTGATACCGATCCGAAAAAAAAAAAAATCAATAAAGAGAGAAAAAAAAAACAAACTGGCCCAAACTTAAACATCTAAACTCAACTTAAATAACAACGACCATTTGACAAACAAACAAACGAAAAAAAAAAAAAACAGATTTTCCACGTTGTCAAATTTGCCGGTTTTTTTATATATATATGCTACAATCAATAACTAATACCTAAATATTTTATAATACAGGCTTAGAAAAACTGAGAGGCTACGCAAGACACCTACCTAGGTAGTATACATTTTTTAATTAAATATAAACTAATTTACAATCAATACGTTTTACATTAGAGTTCACATTGGAAACGGCGAACGTTCTTGGGGGGAATCGGTAACTCGGTGAAAATTATACATTTTTTTTTTAAATATATTTATATAGATTATATAAAACTATAGTTCGCATGTGGGCGTGTCATTTGACACTTGCAATTTGAAATTTCAAACTGACACGCTACCGCAGCGTCAAATGTGTTCGCCGCTCTGTCAGGAGTGACATTTCACGCGTTTGCGTTTGAAAGATTTCTACGGACATTCTAAACGTAAATGACAAATCGCGATTTGACAGTTACATCAATTAAATTCTTATCTTTTAGCGAAAATAGTATTCGACGACTACGAAGCCAATGTCTCGTGATGACAGAATTGACAGCTCGGACGCTCAACACGTAAAAAGTGGCAGTGACACGCCCACATCGAAACCTAACGACCTAGAACGTAGCGTTGGACAATTTTTGACACATTGAGCTGAGAGTTACATGTGTGTGTGTGTGTGTATGTCAGTGTGTGTGTGTGAATTTTCGTGTAAAAATTGTGCCCTATATAGCTATATACGAGACCGTGTGATTTTTTTTTAGTTACGATCTACAAATATTATTGCATTATTACATTTCGTTAATAGAAATGTATAACATTTATTGCTCGGGGGACCAAGCGGCGTTATTTTTTTTTAAATTTTACTTTACAACAAACATTCCTACATTTATTCATAACGTCAATACGCTTGAGGCGGGAGGGCGACGAATCCGATACGGTTTACGAGTTGTAAAGTACAAACTCTTTTCATTTGTAGACGGTTCTAATGGCGAGTGATACCGCCGTCTTCTGGCATGACGCCATCAATGTCTTACAACGCTAAAAACACGCATGTAGAGGTAATGTCTACCTCTCGTGTCGGTAATCACACTGGCTTTCCGATCCTTCGAACGGAAACACAGCGGACTGCTGCACGTTGTAAATATAAAGGAGGGCGATACCGACGCGGACGATCTCGCACGTAGATCCACCAGCTGTGACGTCTGTTCCTGACAACTCTTAAACGCGTGACCGGCTTCGATCAGACTTGCTAAATATTGCTCTGAAAGATAATTTAATGGAGACAGAAATGACGTTTAAATGGAACTGACTCACGACGCGACGCGACCTCCGCCGGGGAACACACGATCAAAGGTATGGCATTTCAATGACAGATAAGTTTCAACTTCAGCGTTTAAACTGACATCCGTTTGACACTATACCATCGGTTTTCTAAATTCTTTTTGCAACGGAACGTAAATAAATTCACGGAGAACTAATTTCAGATCATGATCACAAGTTCTGAGTTCTGGTATTCCTTCACGTTGTCCACACGGACCTGGTGACGGAATATAAATATGGTGTATATGATATTCATGTATAAATAGGTAGGTAGGCATCACATTGTCTACGCCAGTGGTACTCAAACTTTTTTTTGTAACGGAACCCTTTCGAAACAAACAAATTTTCGGAACCCGAATTTCAACTTGACGTTGTTTTGACGTTTGAGTTATGAGACGTCAGTTTAAGAGATAGTTAAAAACAAATCGCATATTAATTGTTCAGTATAAAATAAAACGTATGCTTGTGCTAACTATAACCTCTTCAAGCCAGACAGAAATTGAAACGGTAGGCTTTATCGCACTGTGAGCGTTAACAAGCCAGGCTTGCCAGTTTTACGTTGACGCCAAATAACCATTCACCGAAGAATCTCTGTATAGCTTTGTCTCGCTCTTCCATTCACCTCGTTTTAGGCGCTCGTAGTACGCTTTTAAGCTATTCAGAGACGGCCGCCTTGAAAACTGACTGGGAATTGGATGGTTTTTAGGGTTCCGTACCGTTCCGTTAAAAAAACGGCACTGCATTTCTACATCTCCGCTGTCCATAATTTTCTTGTTTCTTTTAACAGATTATCATGATGTTTAATCATACAATATGGTATGGAACCCATCATGTACGAGTCCGACTCACGCTTGACAGGTTTTTTAAAAGGTCACAGTTAGCCGCCGCCGCCTCGTCTAATGGAAAATTCAACTTAACGAACAATACATTTTTGTATGCTATAATTTCTTTGTTCATTACATCGTCGTTGAAGTGTCAATACCTCCTAATACCTCCTAACTAACAATACCTCCTAACTAACATTTTTTAAGAAATCGACATTTTTTAATGCAATAGATTTAAAGTTCAATTTTGCATAGACTGTTTTTTTTTCTATCTGATATTTCGTTTTTAAATAGCAATTAAAAGTCTGTAGAAATAGCTCCTACATTAAAAGTAATATGAAAATACTGTAATCAAAACTTAAAAAGTTAATCGTTTTTTCCTTCTCCTGTAAAATAAGCATACCTACAGTTAGGAGGTATTGTCACTTCAACGACGACATACTTAAATGTAATTCGTAAATATCAATGATGTTGTGTTGTCACATTCTAATGTTATCAATCATCAAACGTCATGACATTCGTATATTCATTTTTATATATATATATAGTTCCCTAATGTCACT
The DNA here is from genome assembly GCA_949316135.1 of Choreutis nemorana. Classification (NCBI taxonomy): domain Eukaryota; kingdom Metazoa; phylum Arthropoda; class Insecta; order Lepidoptera; family Choreutidae; genus Choreutis; species Choreutis nemorana. Next base: position 779,611 of record OX438622.1, read on the forward strand.
GTGCCCGGGTAGTACTTACATATATATAGTTAAAAACGACCGAGACCTAAGAGCTAACGTTCGTGTTCGTCACACAAATATCCGCCAGAGCCGGGACTCGAACCCGAGACCACGCGTGTCACAGCCAACGGTTAAGACACTGCGCCACGGCGGCTGTCATGTTTATATTTCACCCAATATATATAATTGGAAATTAATTTTGTTACTTCAATTTTTTATTGACGTCCTCTGTCGCTCAGTGGTATATCAGCTGGCTGCTACGCAACAGATTCCGGGTTCGAATCCTGGCGGAGGCGGAACTTTGTGTTCTTGCAAGACACATTGTTTCGCTTACCGGATTTGGATGTAGTATTCTAACCTTTTTTTTTTTAAATACATCACGTGCGGATGGTTCCCCTGATGGAAAGTGAAACCACCGCCTACTGACACGACGACGACTTTGATGTCTGGAACGTCAAGAGCATCGCTAATGCGTTGCTCACTTAGAAGTAAAGATATACCTCTCGTGGTGTTATCTATTGAGTACATAGTATAGCATATAGTTGCTTAGCACCTGCGATACAGGATTATATGTAAATACATTCAGTGCTGCGTCAGTGTGTGTAACAATGTTACTATTATTATTATTATTAATAATTTTCTTCACTCGTTTCCTAGTTGTCATATCTGACAACTCACTCTGATGTAAGAAAGACATTCGCTGCTTTGTTCGAATGTCAAGTAAATATCTCATGCATGACGTTTGACAGTTGATACAATACACAAGACGAATTGCTTGCGCGATGACATGAGAGAGAGAGTCGCTCGATAGCTGTCACTTTTGACATTTTCCGATTCACAGTAAACAAAGATTACAAATGTTTACAGGAGCAGTGCTCGCAGCACGAACCCCGCCCTGCAGTCATGTCAGCGTTCAAATTTGTTTGACATTTTGTTTAGTTCCTTGAAACTCCGTCGCGGCGCTAGCTGTCGAAATGTCAACCGAAATTTGTGCGCTGACATAACTGCAATGTCAGTGTATTAGTTAGTGTAATTTCAAGACATTTTTAATGTACGTACTGCATAGGCGATGCCTTTTTTATTATTAAATGAAATAAAAGTTGATATTAATTCTGACAAATTAACCACCATTATCCTACACTCCATTTCAAGTTGCATAAACATTAAAGATCGTAAATTGATTGATAATTAAATGTGAAAGTTCCGAAGCGTTCCGACGTGGCTCGTGTGTGTGCTGCGTGACGTGTCGCCGTCTCCCTCTGTCGCGTGCGGTTCGGTCGACGTTAGAGCGGGACGGTGGCGTCCTTGGTGTTGCGCTCAGGTCACTCGGAGTTGTTGAAGTAATCTGACGCGTTGCCTCGGCATATGGGGCAGGTGCGGTTAGACTGGAAATGTACACGAACACGTTCATATCAAACGCTTAAAAAAAAACGAAATAAGATTACGTTTCTACGAAAGACTAGGCCGTATGGTCGAAAGACTGCGCCTTGAGCGAAAAAAAAGGCTACGTTTAACTGTCAGAGATGAAACTGACGTTTTAATTCGGATATTAAAAACAATGTTAGTTCCATGAGAATAACTTGATTTTTTGAAGCTGAACAAATGTCGTGTCGACTTTTGTTCAAAGATTAACAAAAAAATGCATAAAGACATGCAACAAGAAAAAGGCCCGTACATCCGGTATCCGGTCAAACGACAGTCCGTTTCATGACCGGTGTTGTTTCTACCATGAGTTTGCATAGTTTCAGACAACATAGATTACTGCAGTGATTTCGTATGAGCAATCATAATTCCTCATCGATCCGTTGGAGGCGCTTTACATTATGATTTAAAACACTGCAGTCGCGAGCAGTCAGCCACATCATGGCAGGAACCCGCGCTACAGGTGGTAGCTATAGATGGTTGCTACAGTTGGTAGCTACTGGTGGTAGCTACAGGTGGTAGCAACAGGAGGTAGCTACAGGAGGTAGTTACAGGAGGTCGCAACAGGAGGTCGCTACAGGAGGACGCTGCAGGTGATGCTTTGGTGACGCTTTGGTGGTTGGCACTCACCCGGAGCCACTTGTCGACGCACTTGGCGTGGAAGGCGTGCGCGCAGGGCAGCACGCGCAGCGTCTGCTTGTGCTTTGGTGGTTGGCACTCACCCGGAGCCACTTGTCGACGCACTTGGCGTGGAAGGCGTGCGCGCAGGGCAGCACGCGCAGCGTCTGCTTGTGCTTTGGTGGTTGGCACTCACCCGGAGCCACTTGTCGACGCACTTGGCGTGGAAGGCGTGCGCGCAGGGCAGCACGCGCAGCGTCTGCTTGTGCTTTGGTGGTTGGCACTCACCCGGAGCCACTTGTCGACGCACTTGGCGTGGAAGGCGTGCGCGCAGGGCAGCACGCGCAGCGTCTGCTTGTGCTTTGGTGGTTGGCACTCACCCGGAGCCACTTGTCGACGCACTTGGCGTGGAAGGCGTGCGCGCAGGGCAGCACGCGCAGCGTCTGCTTGTGCTTTGGTGGTTGGCACTCACCCGGAGCCACTTGTCGACGCACTTGGCGTGGAAGGCGTGCGCGCAGGGCAGCACGCGCAGCGTCTGCTTGTGCTTTGGTGGTTGGCACTCACCCGGAGCCACTTGTCGACGCACTTGGCGTGGAAGGCGTGCGCGCAGGGCAGCACGCGCAGCGTCTGCTTGTGCTTTGGTGGTTGGCACTCACCCGGAGCCACTTGTCGACGCACTTGGCGTGGAAGGCGTGCGCGCAGGGCAGCACGCGCAGCGTCTGCTTGTGCTTTGGTGGTTGGCACTCACCCGGAGCCACTTGTCGACGCACTTGGCGTGGAAGGCGTGCGCGCAGGGCAGCACGCGCAGCGTCTGCTTGTGCTTTGGTGGTTGGCACTCACCCGGAGCCACTTGTCGACGCACTTGGCGTGGAAGGCGTGCGCGCAGGGCAGCACGCGCAGCGTCTGCTTGTGCTCGAACTCACACATGCACACCACGCACGACGACTGCTCGCCCGGGCCCACGGACCCGCGCCACTTGTACGACGGCAGCTGCTCGATCTCGTGTCTAAGACAAATTTAAAAAAACCGATCAAGTCCAAGTCAAAGTCAAAATGTTTTTCATTCGAACGGACTTAACATAAGCACTTTCAAGTCTTCCTTTTTTTACTGTCAAAGATGCCATAGACATCGTCTATAGACACGTAGACTGCCAGACATCTACCAGAACGAGAAAGAAGTGGGACAGGCAATGAAGGAGAAGTTTGAAGAGGGAGTCATCAAGAGTTAAGAAAGAGAGAGTTAAGCTCCCTGATCTCGACCGAATACTCACTTTTTTTTTTGCTTCCACCGGTTCGAAATGCTATCTCTGCGGGGAGGAAAGCGGCGAGAAACCTCCGTAGTATTTCTTTTTTCAATATTCAAATACAATATTTTCTAGTACAACTTACAATTTGTAAAACATAATAATTCTAGCTACACTCCCAACTGTCAATAAGTCAATAAACCTGTACAGCTAATTATATTACTTCCATATATCCTCCTAGCTGGTGTGGCTCCTTGGGCCACTTCTATACTTAGATAATGTAAATGACTTTCAAAAGGTGTTCCTCAAGGGTCAACACTTAGCCCGCTTCTTTGGTGTCCGTCAAGAGTCAACACTGCACCCGCTACTATTCCTATTCTACATAAACGACATTGCTTGCTCGCTTATCTCTTACCTGACAAGTCTCAGTTTCACCCAGCCACTTAGCAAGCGACAGTAGCGCCTATCAGCCAGTGTATTTTTGAGCTATAAGACAATCAGTACAAGCGTCCCTAAAAATCAATCCTTGGGCCAATAATTTTCTTATAAAATAACTTCAACAAGGTGTTCCTCAAGGATCAATACTCGGGCCACTACTTTTCCTAATATGTATACATAAACGACAAACCAATGTTGTTTCTTACCTGGTAAGTCCCCTAGGCTTGGCCTCGCCCAGCCTCTCGGCGAGCGACAGCAGCGCCTCGTAGTTCTCGGGCTCGGGGCTGTCCGCGCTGTCGTCCGCTGCTCCGGTGCGGGCCTCCGCGTACGGGGAAAGCGGGAACATGGCCAGGAGGTTTAGGAACACCTGCGAGGAAATGTAGATTTTTATCACTATGGTAAAACCACCATCGATCAATTATTCTGTATCCTATTAAAACTTTACTTCATATTTTTTAAAGATATAGATGATTCTACTTCCGATTGAAGCTAATTCAACCCGAACAGTACAAAAAAGGTGTATCAACCGATCTTACACAAAAAAACTAATTTAATTTTCTGAAAAATGTCGCTTGTTATACCACAAAAAGTCTACTCAAATATTCAATTGGGTCAACATTTTATAAGGAGGTTATCTTTCACTTGATTGTGCATCGTTAAAATATTAGATTAATGGGTGAAAAATTTACGGTGAGGTTAGAAATATACTAGGCAAGCATTTGACCCTAATCCCGCCTGATATGAAGTGGCAATGTAGTCTAAGGTGGAACATGCCTAAACAGGAGAAGCCTGTTCAGATCAGGGAATAATTCAACAGGCAAAGAATTCCACTCATTAGCAGTAACGCTTGGAAAACTGGGAAGCTATAACGTCCCAAGTACAGGTGTCCCCCAAGGCTTAACATTTCACCCGCTACTAGTCCTAGTATACACAAACAACAAACAGCATTTCACTGACCTGGTACGTAGGCGGCGGTGGCGGTAGAGACAGCGGCGGCGCCACGTGTAGAGACGCTTGCACTCCCAACCCAGCGCCTAGAATGCCGCCGCCTCCCTGTGTGAGAGAACATATTTAATAAAATCTAATAATAACACATATAAACGCAACAGCTTCGCCTTTATAATTTAAATAAAAAGAATCACCAATAAAGGGAGACAAGCCATTAAATTAAGACCAGGACAAAAATAAACATAGAAGGCTTTAAAGGTGTTTAAAGGAAAAAGAAAAACTAAAAGCAAAATTTATGAAAAAAATAAAACATTTTATTTTAATCAATACCTTTCAATAATTAAACTTTGTTTGACCTACCATGAGTTTTACCCACGATAGCCGCCTGCGACTGCAGTTACAAATTTGCATGAATCTTTGTAAAGCGCCTATAACGTATTGATGAGGAATCAAGATTGCTCATACAAAATCACTGCAGTAATCTATGTTGTCTGACGTGTAGGAAAACTATGCGAACTCGTTGTAGACACACTGACCTAATGAAAGGAAACTGCGCATAAACCGCCCAAATATGAATTAATTGATGAACTATACAAGCAAGCATACCTGCGTGTGAATGTGTATGGGATGGTGGGCGTATCGGTGGCGCACGTACTGGCGGTGCCGCGGTGACGTCACGCCGAGCCCCACGCCCGGGGGCGGGCCCACGCCCACGCCGCCGGCGCGACGCTGCACGACAAGCGGACAACACGTTTTTTTTAACAGAAGTATGAGAAATGTAAGATTCGCAGTTGAAGTTCGAGTCTTTCTTGATGGTTTGGTATGTGCACAATTATATGTCAAATTCAAGTTATAGAGGCACAGTCTACAATTCACTGTACCGTTTTTAATCTCTTAAAGAGAGGCAGCTTTGCACCGCTGGCGACGCCTCAATCGCTGTTTAGTATTGTATTGTTTTTGGATTTAATTGAAATCCAAATAATAAATATATTCCCTGTCCTGATCATGTTCATTTTTTTCATTCAAACATCACACTTGACAACTCTTTTCACAAACAATTCAAACTTCCTTCACGACAAGGAGATTCTAATATCTATTACACTGTATTAAAACAAATACTTGTTTAAACCATTGTTGCATATTTCATCATCGACTCACATGATGGTGATGTGATAGAGCATGCCTGGCGTGGTGAGGGGCCATCAGCTCCAATGGTGTGCCGCGAGCCTGTAATACAAATAATCACAAATATACATACACTATTTTAATATAAAATTCCACGCTCTATATATTGTTATGATAACCGACAGGTCGAGGGTTCGAGTCTAGGGTTGCCGTAAAATGTACCTGCCATGTTCCTCATTGTGTCCGGATAGTGGCGACAGATTCGCAACCTGTCACACTGGGACTCGACATAAACATGCGGAATGCGGTGTGTAACACCTGTGCCAACCCCTTTCGAGTTGATACGACGTGAGTTTGTTATGTTACAGGTATGTGTGTTTTTGACAGCGTTCCCTTCAACTCGCCCAATTTGATACTGTCAAGTTTTGTTTAGTTATCCATTAAATCAAAGTTTCGTTAAAGGAAAACTTATGATCATTCTTCAGTCATCTAAAGCTTTGAAAATATCCGAACTATCGCAATTTATAACACAACAGAGGCTTAGGGAACTGTATAGCTTTAAAGAAAGAAGAATAACAACCACATCACGACAAACACATTGACTCAGCCCTGCACTGACATATAATCTTGTATCGCAGGCGCTAAGCAACGATACGGTATAAACTACATAGATAAGAATACAACATCCAAGACCGGTAAGCGAAACAATGCGTCTTCTTGCAAACAACACAACGTTACGCCGCCACCGGTATTCTAACCCGGAACTTCTTACGTAGCTTCGCACAGGTGATTATGTGTAGGCATTTAACATTTTTTTATATATTCTATCGCCTATGTTCAACAGGGATGACGTAGGATTCCAACGGTGAAAGAATTCTTCAAATCCGTCCAGTAGTTTCGAAGTATATTCAATGCAAACAGACGATCAAATATTTCCTCTTCATAATATTAGTGTAGATGACCAAGAACAGCGTAGCTAGATCTGAGATGAAGTCCATAAAGATAGTGATACTTACGTTGACTTCAGTCGCCAGCAGCAACGGTGCGTGGTGGACATCCTGTTGGAGCGGAGACAGCGCGCCTTCCAGCTCCACGCGTCCCGCCTCCCCGCGCTTTACCAAAACACGTGTAATCCATTAATGTACACAACATAAAACATAAACTCTCTTTGGACAAGGGTAAACGAAATGAAAACCGCATCAAAATCGGTCCAGCAAACGTGAGATAATCGCGGACGAACATACGTACAAACATAACACGTGACAAACAATAAACTCACGTCGTAATTGATTCCCTCGAGAGGGGTTAGCGGAGGTGTTACACACCGCATTCCGCATGTTTATGTCGAGTCCCAGTGTGTCAGGTTGCGAATCTGTCGCCACTGTCCGGTATTAATTTTTTTTTTTCAATTACCGTATTATTATATTAATGACCGTACTAAGTATATTAATTACTGTATATAACTTTAATATTAATTACCGTATGTCGCAACCTGTCACACTGGGACTCAACATAAACATGCGAAATGCTGTGGTGTAACACCTCCGCTAACCCCTCTCGAGGGAATCAATTACGACGTGAGTTTATTATTTGAGACATCAGAGCTCATCCCTGTTTACATTCAACACTTACAAACTGCTATATTTAATTAATTTCTTATTGCTGTTTCAACATTAACTAAAAATTATATACATATAAAATAAAAAGGATAATACTGTAATATAACTTTTTAGAAATAAATATAAATAGACCTATTATTAGACCCGTTTTTTTTTACTGGATTATTTATACGGTACCTGCGAAGAAGCGATGTAGTGCTGAGGCGATGCGAAGGGCGGTCTCGGCGGCGGCGGCGGGTACGCGCCCGCCGGGTGGTACTGCAGCCCCGCGTACACGCCGCCCATCTACGCACGCCACCATACGAACATGTACGCTTACTGTTTATTACGTTGTACGGGCTATAGCACGAGGCGTTGGGTTTGAAATCTTAAAAAAAAATCCTTTACGACGTTCACTTTGCTTTTAAAAGTTATGAAAATTGCTACAGACGATATATAAGAAATAGGCGAATGAACGATAAGACACATTCAACATCTTTTTCCAATTGTTTGTTTATAGAGGACACCACAAAACAGAATGGCAGGTGTGGCTCAAAAATATTTTTGACATGATTTTTTTAAACATCTCGCTAGTTCCAATAAGTAAAATCATCACGATCAAAGGCCTCAGTAAAGTCCATAAAGGAATGTTTCATGATACGACTTCAAAGCATAATAACGCCTCGTGCTATGGCCATTGTAACCGACTCAACGACACTGCTATCGCATAGTAGCCTGTACCTATAACATTAGCCAGGGGATATGTATTGGTGTACACAAGAAAATAAAACTTAGTATGGTATAGTGTCATATGGTACATATTAAACGAATGGAAGGTTTTTTTTTTCGTTTGGTACTCTGAAAAATAGGTTCCTAGACACCTCTAAGAAAGCCTCTCCAAGCATGAGTTCTGTAAGAAGAAGTCTGAAAACTGTAAGAAGGAGGACCTTCCCGTTACAATTAAGAACTGATGCTTGGAGAGGTTTTCTTAGAGGTGTCTAGGAACCTATTTTTCAGAGTACCAAACGAAAAAAAAAACTTTTTTTTAATCACCCTAAGGTGTGTGATTATTCTATAGATTCTTAACGGATAGAGAAAGATAAAAAGTTAGTTAATGCGTTTATGTGACTGTACATATTTAAAGTTATGGAAAAAAGAAGTGATTTCCAGTATTAGACCTTTTCATAGAGTGAGTGACTATATTATGGGTCTTTACCGAATGGATAAGAGCAATGACAAGGTTACTTCTGTTGATGTGACTTTGTTGACTCTGAATGTATATTTTTGATACTAAGAAAGGGGTTTCATTTCTTTGTGTGGAAGCGAAGAGTGTAATTTTGTTAATATTTCTTTTATTTATATCTGTATCCCCCTCGACCGCTTTAGGAACAGGCTACATCCACTGACCGCTCGATATTCGACCTTATGTTGATCGTTTTAAAAACCTTTATTACGTTGTCGAATATCTATCTCTTCGAACCTTGAGATTGAAAAGCGAAATTCGTTTTTATTTTATTTCGATTCTGGGTGACATTTTTTAAAATTGCATTTAAAAAAGTCACTTTAATTGGATTACAATAAAATCAAAGTTAAAATATTTTTCATTCAAATGAACGAAAGCACTTTTAAATCGTTAAATTTTATACTACCACCGGATCAGGTAGCTATTTCTACGGGGAAGAACACTCAAGAAACCTCCGTAGTTTTATTTTTGTATGTATATAGAATACTTTCGTTTCATATACTGTTAAAAGAAATGGTACTTCGTGTACAGCATATTGTCTCAATCTTTTCAAGTGTACTGTCGACTGACACAGTGCTAAGTTGCATACCCTCTCATGGTTGTTGCATAGTATCTTATATTATAACCATTTCAATATATACCTTTCTGTAAGATTTTTTTTTTTTTATGAATAAAGATCTTACTTACTGTAGGGTTCTTAAAACAAGTGAACAAATTTTAATTGGAAAAAACGACAAACAATGATTATATCGTATCGATGAATAATAATCCTTTAGCCAAACGCAATAGAGTCGTATTTCGATCGAGTAACGAGCGGTTAGCAGAAAAAACTTACAAGAATATATTTGCGGTATAGCTGAATGACATGAATTAAAATTTGTTGATCATTTTTTAAGTCTTTAATGCAACGTCACGGGCATACAAGAATACGGTACTGATGGAAAGTGATACCGCCGCCTATTGATACGACGATGCCCTTCATGTCCTACAAAGACGATGCCTGCCCGTGCAGGCAGAAGTAAAAAATCTAACGCATGTTCGTACAGTTCACTCAACTATACAACAAATTTCAAATGTATATAACATCAGATAAAAACAAATCAAATACCTTTACTACTAGTCACCATTTTATTTTTTTGGAATTTGAGTTATTTTTACCTTATCGAAAACCAAAAAATAAAAAATAAATTTTTAACATATAAACCATTTACCAAAACATAAAAAACAGCGGTTAAACGGCGCTTGTGGATATAAAATAAATAGCAATGAAGATTCTCTTCTCGTTCGTAAAATAAAAACCAAAATTAAATCAAGAAAATAAATATTCAACGAGCATTTTTCAACATTATTCACTACGTTTGTTCACAAATACAATATATTTAAGAAATACTTAATATACATATATATATATATATATAAAACAGACGATGCATCAATAGAAAAATCAACATAAACGTTTAAATAAACATCGACATTTAAAATTAAAAAATACATATAAAGGAACGAGAGCAAAACCTGATTGCTTTGAATTTATTTAATAAACAAAAAAAAAAAAAAAAAATTGCGCCCAATGTTAATTACCGAAACCTTTTTAAACGGACACGAAAAATAATAAAGACAAAAATGAAATAAAAATACAATAACACATGTTATAAATCTTGACAATAAGAGCGTCATTTATGAAACAGCCAATTTCTAAAAAAAATGAAGCGACCAGCCAAATATTTTAATTTGTAATTCATCAAAAAATTTACAAATAAATAATAATTTTTAATTACTACTTATTATTTAAAAAAAATATATAGATATATATATAGATACCAAAGCTTGAGTTGCTAGCGGCAAAAATTGTAAATAAACAGTGTCACTAAAGCCATTTCAGAGGGTTGGGTTGTGTTGCCATTGTCACCGAATCGGAGCGTGTACATGTTATACATATATATATATATCAATAACATGCACATGAAAACAGAAAGTAGTCTGCATATAGACTATCACAAAAAAAAAATTGTTGTCTACTGCGATTTAATAAACTTTTTTTGTATAATTTTTCGTACTCGCCATAATAAAAAAATGATGGTGACCATAACGATTCAAACTAAATTAAAACTTTCAATTTGTTCTGTAAATTCTCTGCGAGTATCCTTGAAAGCTATTTGCTTGACATAAAATAAAAGCTAAATTATAAGAAAACACTCCAATCCGTATTCACGAAGATCAACAGATGCTGCTGATGAATATACAGCTCTGAACAATGACGTATATATAATTCGAAATACCTTAAATTAAAGATACCAAAAAATTACTTATTTAAAATGTAAGCAGCATTGAATTTATTAAAATGAATAGCTGAGATGATGATCGGGTGTATTGTTAAGAATAATAAAACCAAACGAAAAACAGTAACAATCGAACCTCACGTTGATGGCAACACATCGCAACCCTAGACCCTAATGGCTAAAGGCGTCATCGAATCGAAACACGGTACACATTCACAGGAAAACGAGAGACGTGATAGAACGGCGCATGCTAAACACGGAGAAGTCTTTAAAAAAAAACGTTACCGTGGAAGGGGGTTAGTGCAAAGAAAAATATTTGGAAGGACGCTACCGGCTTCATCGGTTTCTAAATACTCGGCCTGAAGTGGACAAACGGCCGAGTGTGTGAGAAAGCCGCGGGTAAGATAAATCTAGACGTCACTTGTGTCATCGCACTATACCGAATTATGTACATACATCCGAGCGTTGCATGCTTTTTAGCCCGCCCCAATCCCAACGCCTAGTGTGACAGAAATGATGGGCTGTGTGTCTCGCCGGGTAGTTTATACGCGGCAACGTCGGAAAGGTCTTACGACGTCACAAACGCCTAAAACGAAGCCTTTGCGGCTGCCATACAAAAGCAAAATGAAAAGTCTATAAATTAAAGACTAAATTCCAAGACGTTGCCGCGTCAAAACATTCGCCAGCTCCCGACATGGGGCATCGAGGTCAAAAACAAAATGGCGTTAGTATCAGCGCAGTCAATCACAAGTACATAGTGTATTTGTAAATAAATGAAATTGATAATCAAAATCCAGATGTGTAAGATGAATATAAACATCGATAGCTGAATGGTATAAATCGCAAGTTGTAAGCGCGAGTAACGTCACACGTCACGGTGATCGACCAATCAGAGCGTCTGGTTTAAAAATCCGCCGTTTTGATTGGACGAACACTCACCGAGAAAATCCGCTAGCTTCAAAGCATACCAACAAACATGGACGATCGATTACGTGGAACCTTCAAGGCAAACTTAAAAGATACAATGACACAAAAAAAAACAATGTCGATTCCGTGTAAAGCATCATCCATGTATGAAAGTCAACGTGCTTAGTAAACAGCGGCACCTCTGACGAATAAACGATAAATCTGTCAAACTACGCTTACAGCCATCGATATAATGTAAAAACCTAATGTGAACAAGCAACTGTGCAGACTGAGTCTATTGTTTTACATATAATTATGTATAATATAAATATAAAGTAATATTAATTATGTGATGCACACATCTTCTATGCAGCCTACCGCCACCTCTATATAAATTCACACTGCGTTCTAGGAGCCGATTATCACAAGTGGCTTTAAGTAAAACCTTTACCTCAACTTGACAAAAACTAAACTGAGCTGTATTATCTTTGAAATTAAGATCGTTTTCGTTTGTGTCATGTTGATGGCGACGCGAAGGGCACAATCACAGGAGCCAAGCTATCAAGTAACTAACAGAACATGACAAGTGCTTAAAATGTAGCGGATGTGTTCGACTGGATAGATATCGAGGAAACTTATCATCAGGTACCAATGTGCCATCCTTTGTATGACACAAAAACTCCCCGAACTACGCTTTTAGAAACTATCCGTCGATACCATTGCTGATTTTGATCACTAACAAAAATTTACAATCGCATTTAAGCAAGCAATGTATTTTTAAGTTAATGGATCTCAAAGGATAGCTTCCAAATCAGATTAAGGTACTAAGCGGAAACATTTGTAAAATTTTTGCGTTGTTTAATTAAAAGGGAAAACAATATAAAGAATACTGACGTATCTACACCAGCAGTATCATACTAAATTAGTAGGAAAACATTGCCAGCTTTGACAACTCCTTCGATTCGATTTAACAACCAGCAAAAATAAATAGTAATATTCCAAGAACAAGATATATATGGACGATGTCATTATTCCCAGAAACGAGTCAAGTGAGGACAGTGGACGTGTCCTCTGATGATGATAAAAATGCCATTTAGTTTACAACAGGTTTAGATACGCCAACATTAATAAGAATACCTAATACATAACTTAAAGGACAGTATGTTAATATAACATTAAATCTAGTATTAAATAACCATCTCCCTTGTTTAATAGACATAGCATTTGTTGTTATCGGACATAGGATGTAGCAAGGATATATGACAATACGAAAACTATTTATACCTCACGGGCAAACAAGCAGACGGTTCACCTAATGGTTAGTGATACCGCCGCCTATTGACAAGACAATGCCCTAGATGTCTTAAAATGCCAAGAGCACCGCTAACACTTCAACCTTGTAGAATTATAATCAACACAAGTATTGTTAAATCTATTTTTTAAAATTCAATTTCAATGTGTCAATAGCTGAAAGATTTTTTGATTTCAAGTTGTTTAGTACCTAAGACCTAGGAGAAAGTCAAATTGGGGCTTGTCTTTGAATTGAGAATTCCAAGTGACGAATTAGCAAAAGAAGATTTATAAATAGAAAGGTAGTGTGTGTGTGTATTTTTCCGTTTTTAAAAATCCTTTACAAAAACAGCTTAAACGGATCGAGCGTGGCTTACTGTTCGAGATGTACTTTTATATAAGTTATTAAATAAAAAATTACAACGAATTGACTGCAAAATCGTTCTTGTCAGTGTCATTTTAGTAAGATCCTTCGTTATACTTTCAAATTTCTTATTTATTTATTTTTGTTATTACACGGAAGATAAAAAAAAAGATAAGGATTCAATTAGACAATATTCGATCAAATCTCTATAAATAGTTAAAATTAATAAGAATTAATAACAATTAAATAATTCTTATGCATAAGACTATCAATTATATGATAATTATATGATAATAATCCTGAAAATTTATAAGTTTCTCTGTTCAGAAACCAAGCCATAGTGTTATTCAAGACTTAATAATTTAAAAAAAAAAATCAGCTTGGATCGAAGAAAAAAATTCTCTACAATTTTTATTAACACCTTTTTTTAAAAAAAAAAATAAAAAAAAAAAACAAACAACGTTTGCAGCCAATGCGTTATGTAAATGGCGAGAATTCGGGCACAATCTCACCAGTAAGGTAAGTGACGATGCCTGCCTACAATCTTAACGTTTAAAAGAGTATAACATCGAACGCGCATTCTTTGTACCGCAAGCCTACATAGCACAAGCAAACATCTGCATTGAGGTCAGAGATTTCTGTGTCGTTAATATTGTTCACTGGTTTTTTTTTCTCTCTTTTTAAATTAATCTGGGCATGCATACTGGCGCTGCATTTAAAAGTAGAGATGGGCACAATAGGACGGAATGAATCCCATTCCTTTTATTATCCGTGGCTGAGTACAAAGCATTAGTAGAAAATTATTCGTTTTAGACATGTTTTTCATCACTTTTTAGACATTAAAGTATCTAAACTAGAAATCTAATTTTATCTAATCAAGAAATAAGAGTTTGCATTATCATATAAAAACAATTCATTCTCATTTTTCATTCATACAAAGTTAATTTCACTAAACTATAAAAAAATGTTACGAATTTATCAATATTTTTTTTTTAGTTCTTTTTTCTATCGAAAAAATTATAAACGAGTATAAATTTAAAAAAAGTCGCATTGATACCGATATCTTGCCCATCTCTACTCACAACTATAACTCCATTTAAAGTGTATGAACCAAACTAAAAGACATTTATATCCAGTTCACGATTTCAAGCTTCAGTTAGAGGTCGTTACGTATATGACAGATAGATTAATTTTAGTAAAACGCATAAGTACACAAACGACACTTGTATGAATGTTGAGTGAATGTTTGAACTTTCCGAACTGTCAAAATAGACCTGCGGCGTTATTTGGAAACTTTGTCATTGTCAAACAGGTGAATAAAATAAGACATCAGAAACATTTGATATACAGTGAAACCTGGTTAATTGGAACCTGGATAAGTGAGAAACCTCTAGTATTGAGAACTACAATGAGGTCCCGGCACTTTTTCATCGAATTACCTCTGTTCATGGGACTTTTCGAACCTAATTAAATGAGATTTGATTTCTAGGATTTTTTCCATATTTACCTCTATAATTGGGACCCTGAAGCTCAGTTCCCTTTATAACTGAGATAATGTATCAGGTTGGGACAGGTTTTGACACGAATGTTTACAAACATTCGAATTTCTTTCGCACGTGTTTTGTTTACGGCCTCTGTAAATGAGACAACAAATTTTTAAACCTGTCTAAATGGAAAACTGGATAAATGAAAACCTCTGGTGATGCAAAATCCTTGGTCCCTTGAGATCCCAATTAACTAGGTTTCACTGTATTTCTGTTGTGATGTCAATAGAACATTACCTTATTTTTATGAAAACTGTTAATTTGATTTCGGAATACATTCGCCGCTGTCTCCCAAACCTAAGACTCCTGTTAACCAGGATAAACAGTGTCAATTGAAACGAATAATGCACCTTAGCTATGAGGAAATAAACGTGCTCGGACATACTACCGGCTGCCTTGAGAGCGACAACATATTTTATCAGAAGAAATAGTAAAAAGTAAGTTACAAATTCTGTACATGAAATGACGCTTGTGTATTCGTGCGTTAAGTGTTGTAGCTACAGATCAAAAATCAAAGGTACAAAATGACAACAATCACAATAAGGAAACCAGCTGACATCCTCAATCATATGTCTAATGTGTCAAAAGTGTAATACAAAAATGTGTATACTTAAAAGTAAGGTACATTACAAACAAAGTCATAATTAAAGCTCATAACAGCGCACGTTGTCATTAATATTCTTAGCTACAACATACGAGGGAAGGTAGGAGTCGTTATTAAAAAACGTCAGTCAATAACAATACAACAACAGCATTATAAAGCGTTAATTCTATAAACATTCCTGGAAACAATGATAAAGATTGCGAGACTGACGGTTTTAAAATAATCTTGGGTGATAAGAAAACACTACGAGAAGATATAACGACTGCAGATGTTCCAAACTCCAACAATGCTAAAATGTTAAGTAAACCAACTCACGGACCGCTGACCGAAAGCTGTAACAACTAAGACCAAACCACAGAACAGGAGCACCAAAAGTGAAAGTATTATCATCAAGCTGTTATTAATTAAAAACTAAGAAAAAATTATACAATTTACAGATACAATAACCACAGGTAAAGCGTTAATCAGAGACGATTCTAGAAGCAGCTCGTTCGTGATGCAACAAAATTTTTGGTGACAAAGATACCGTTACTCGCAAACTGCTTTGAAAATTGACTCCCAATATTTAGGACGTTTTAGTAAATAAATAAAAGTGAACTCTCGAATGAAGAGTTTCATTACAAATGGACATCAACCCAGTGTACTATCAGATACTATTAGACCAAGCAACCAGAACAGCCATCACAAAACTGATTATATTAACGTTAACAAGGCTGTAGTAGGAGTAAGTGGAATACAAACATTACTTAATATTACATGGAACGCAAATAGGAAAGCATAGCCGACCACTCGCTTGCATTTGTCTATGTAGACGATATAATATGTGCTCGTAAGGTCATGCTCGCGCCGAACATCAAATCTGGGTAAAACAACGCTCTGCGTACATCTGTTTAAATGTCATGCTTCTTTACATGCGCATAATTTTAGTGGAGTTATAAAAGCATGAGAACTACCTGCCCCATAGTTCCACGGACTGTTGACAAGCATCATGAACAATTCGTGATCACCTACTAGCGAGATTCACTATATAATTCAAATCACTATTGGCCTTCCGATTTTGCGAGAAACTTTTAACATTATACAAATATTTACATCAAATTTATGACTCATTTATTAAAATTAAAAGATTTAAGAGCTATTTTACACATAACAGCAATTTCGCTAGACGTTTTCAGTTCGATAAAGATTCATCGAGTGAGAAGTAGCTATTGAAAAATTTCGTAGATAACAATTTTTTTTTTTTTTTTACAGAAACCATCCTAAAATAGTCTCTTAAGCAATTTTTTTTATTCTTCAATAGATTTTTTTTCTTAAACACTCCAACTAGATAAATCTATTGTAGCTGAATCATTGCAAAATAGCTTTTAAACAGGAGACGTCAAAACACGAATTCGAATAGTACGATTTATAATGAAGACGATACTAAATAAACAGCTAGTGATGTTATTAAGAGTCATGAAAATCGGAAGGCTGGCCCGCAACCTACAATCCCTGGACGTAGTGTTGTACCTGGTATCTTAGCGGCAACTGTAGATGTGGAAGTACCGCCGGCCACAGCTCGCCCGCGCCGCCGGGTGGGACCTAACAGAACCCACACCCACTTGACAACACTACTCGTGGCGCTTGCACTTGTTGAAAATGTTATAACCCCACTAAGTATAAACGTAGACCGGAATTTTTTGGTAGAAAAACCATTTAAAGTATGTATAAAATGTATATTTTTCTTTAAATCGGTGACAGTGACAAAATGTCACAAGGTGAACTAATCTTAGTTACATATCACATATTGGGTGACATATAAAAAAAAAGTCACTACACCAATTGATGACCAAATTGAACGTATTGTTCTTATTAAAAACTTTAATTCCGATCTGCGACCATAACTTTCCTTTGTTATTTTCATTAATATTGAAATAAACTTGGAAATTTATAATGACAGCTAGGTTGTAACGTTTTCACAAGTCACGGGGCATATTTTTATTCGTCGATTACTGTAATGCCGTTTTTCTTAAAGTAGTAGTCGTTTGTGCTTTGCCGATATACACATGAAGATGACATTTGATAATGGTCGATTTGAGCGAATTCATATTGTTGAACCACTCAAAGGCGTTTCATTTTTATAATTTATAAAAACAATACCTAATGTATTAACTTTTGAAATAGATTAACTAGTCAATTATAGATGTACAACTTAACCCTTATTGAAATTAAAAAAACACTTATCAAATTTCGAAAAATCGTTTTTCTGATTCAATAAAGAAAAAATATTAATCTCAAATATCACAAGTTATAGGCAAAGACAAAGTAGACTGATTCAGCATTCTAAAGCGAACGTTATGTAATCGTAACAAATTTTATATCAGAGAAAAAACTGGTTGATCTCAGTAAAGCGTATCACCATACATAGTTAAAACTGGTTGATCTCAGTAAAGCGTATCACCATACATAGTTAAAACTGGTTGATCTCAGTAAAGCGTATCACCATACATACTTAAAACTGGTTGATCTCAGTAAAGCGTATCACCATACATACTTAAAACTGGTTGATCTCAGTAAAGCGTATCACTATACATAGTTAAATACAACAAGTTTCAAATATATCGTTAAAACTTGTTAAAGTGTATCTTTCTTTATTATAGAACTTAAAAATTTCTATTGTAATTCATCTTATGCTATGTGTGACGAATTAAAACAAAATAAAATACAATTTGAAAAAAAAAATGTTTTACATCGACGACATTATTTCAATAAAAACCCTACAAACATTATGTCCTTTTTCGATTAAAAATTCTACAACAGACAGATATTTGGCAGTAAGTTTATATGCTATACCAAGATCGTTTAGCGCTGAACGAATCTTGAAATCCTGTTCTGCTTTCCTGGTGGAAACTTTTAAGATTGGTCAAAATTTATTGCATATACAAAACTATTAGAAGAAAAAAAAAAAACGGTTTAAAGATAATAAAACGTTATCATATCTGTATCAAATTATTTGAATATTAATCTATATACAATAAGATTTTCATCAATCTTCACAAATAACATATTCACCTTAAAAACTATGAAATAAAATTATACACGCCATGAATGAAATGGCTAATTTATAATATGAAATCCAAATTTATGTATGTTCCGAATCGTGTCTGTGATTTTATTTGTTGACCTATGCGAATAAATTAAATACATATTAGAACCTTGTTTTCCTTTTAAAATATTTTAAGATTAAATAATAAATAAACAAGCAAAAAAAACAAGATTCTAACTAACGTTTTAAATTTCATCAACAGCCATAATGTTTTCTTTGATATATCGACATGATTCTTGTGTCCCTTTTGATTTTCGTTTTTTTTCTTTTTCTTTTCTTTTTTATACATATCAAATATAAACCTAAAACATTGCATGTTGTCACTGTCATTAATTTAACCTACGGAAAGTGTCACTCTAACTGAAATAAGTTAATCCTGTTTGAGATGTATGTTCTGAAACGCGTGAATTTTTTCAATATCACTCCCATCGGTGGCAACAAAGACGTAACTTTATATATTTAGACATCTAAACGTCAATGACATACTCTGTGGAATTGAAGTATGTTCGTATGTATACCTACTGACTCAAAACGATGAAAACTAACTTATAAACCATTCGTATTAAAGTCGCTTTCAGCTTGTTACAATATAACGTCGTTACGACCTTTTACTACCCCTAAAAATAAAGAAAAGATTCTAAAATAACAATCTTAAAGATACCGTCAGCAAAACAAAGGTTGAAAAAATATTATAAAATTTTTGAACACCGTACTTTTAAAGTGACGTCATAGCCGCCATTTTAGGATCCACTCTTTATTTTTTCTTATATAAGCCGTACCTTATATAAAACGTAACGAGATCGCGGATTTGTATATATCATACCGTCTCATACATACCTGCGTGCGTTGCGGATGCGAATGTACGTGTGGGTGTTCCCTGTGCTGGGCCGGGTGGGCCGGATGAGCCGGGTGGGCCGGATGGGCTGGATGGGCCGGGTGAGCCGGGTGGGCGGGATGGGCTGGATGCCAGCCCACACCGCCGGCGAGAGCTCCTAACCTAGCGCCACGATACGACATCTGGAACGGACACTACATTTTTATACGTTTTATGTCAATATTATGAATCTTTGTTTTTAGAATCTCGGGATTGTCAAAATCAACATTCTATAATCTGGATATTCCATGGATATTTTATTATTGGTTGTTGAAATAAAATTGAATTTTGTGTATGTGTGTGTGTTAAGATACCTATTTTGTGTGTGTTTGGGAAGATACCTATTGTGTGAGTGTGTGTGAATAGACAAAACAATTCCTGGTTAGAAGTGAGTCAGTTAGCAATGATTGTCAGTAGTATGTCGGTTTCCGTGCACGTGTACGCACCTGGTTGATGTCCAGCAGCAGCGGCGCGTGGTGCGGGCGCTCGTGCCACGCCGCGCCCGTCGCGCTCACGTAGCGCACGCGCCGCCTGCAGCGCACAATCATTATTATTATTATAATAACCACATCACGACGCACACATTGTCTCAGCCCTGCAGTAAGTACACCCTCCTACAAAACTGACGATCTTTTACCTGGGGTATTGATAAGCAAGAGGAAAAATAACTCTGATGCCTTTCGGGGGGGGGGGGGGGGGGGGGGCGAGATCCACTCCCTGGATATGCTATATGCTAGTGCTGTATACAGTTTAGTTTTCTTTATAATTGAACTAACTTTTGCCCGCGACTTATACTCTTATATGGTATTTTTATTACATGACATTTATCACTATATCTTAGACAATTCAAACGATATCTTAATAAATTACAGCCCATGTGTTATTCTAATGTATAAACTGTATTATTGTAAAGTTTCATTGAAATCCATTCAGTAGTTTTCGCGTGAAACAGTAACAAACATCCATACATCCTTACAGACTCTCGCGTTTATTATATATTATATTAATAAGAGAATTTCTAGAGACAGCTCAAAAACATTTGGACAAATATAAAAATTAACAACTTACGGCGGTTGATAATTATGCCTCGGTGTTCTCCGTTCGACGACAGGTGGCGCCACGGAGACGTTGCTTTCACCTGAAGAAGAAAAAAAATGCAACACATAAACTCACGCCGTAATCCCTCGAGAGGGGTTGGCAGAGGTGCTTGCTGCACACCGCATTAGGCATTTTTATGTCGAGTCCCGGAGTGACAGGTTGCGAATCTGTCGCCACTATCCGGGCACATTGAGAAACGGGGCAGCTAAACAACGTACGGCAACTGGAGACTCGAACCCTCGACCCTGTCGGGTCAGGTCTGTCGGTTATCCAAGGCACGTAACAAACTGAGCTGCCACGTCCTCCAAAACGTCAAAAAAAATACTACCCATATTAATAAATAAATAAAATACCTAGATTCTGGCTCTAGCGGCTCCGGCTTTGCCAGAGGGTTAGAGGGTCGGGTTCCCATACATAGTAGCTGCCATGTCCCTCATTTTACCCGGATAGTGGCGACAGTTTTGCGACCTGTCACACTGGGACTCAACATAAACATGCGGAATGCAGTGTGTAACACCTCTGCCGAACCCTCTCGCTTGAAGGATTAATTACGGCGTAAGTTTACGTATGTATGTATGTGTGTAAAAATTCGTACCTGATGACAGATGCCTGCTGATCCTCCTCCTCTTCCTGGTGGGGCTGTCCCCCGCCTTGCTGCTCAGCTCTCCGTCCGACGAGCCGGCGGCGCTCACGACGCTCGACTCCACGGGACCCTCCAGCGGGTTCGTATCCTGGAAGCAACCAAACAACGGTCACCTAGTGAGCAGTAATTCTTTTCACTACCACCGGTTCGGGATGCTATCTGTACGGGGAAGAATCCGGCGAGAAAACTCCGTAGTTGCTTTTTTCGATATTCAAAAATACATTAATTTTCTATTACAACTTGCGATTTGTAAAACATACCAATTCTTCTTTTCTAACATCATCTATATTTGGAATTTATTTTTAATTTTATTTTGATGTTTGAAATAATTAAGTTCTTGTGGTTTCGACTGCTACGACATTCTGGGATCGAATCCCCAGTTTCGCTTACCGGTCTTGGATGTAGTATTCATATCTAAGCAGTACATACCATATCTTTGCTTAGTTCCTGCGATACAATTCTGTAAGATATCGTCCTACTGAAAAAAGACTTTCAGAATCGCTTTAGTTCGGCCTTTTCTCCTAAACGACGAGTGCTGCGTCCCGGAGGCCTCAGCAGCTTTACCGTGACTTTACTTCACCGTGGCTATCGCTCCCTATACAATCGATCAGGCTGTACCGTCTTTATAAAGACAACACGACAAGACGCAAAGCATAGGCACGAGCGCCATACCTGTCCGCCTCACCATCGAGGCTGACCTAGAACAGACCCGGTCGGGACCAGGACTATTGAGGGAAATTTGGAAACAGTAGCTTGGTTGTCATGAGTATAAGCAATAGGGGTTTCCACGCAGAAGGCGTTCCAACCCTTATCTGTGCAGTCAGCAAGCAATGTTTCTACTACGTACCATATGATGATGTGTAGGATGGTGCATGTGCGGGGGCTCCGCCGACGGCCCCGCGCCTGCTCCCGGACTGACTCGAAGCTCTGGAACCACAAAGGGACATAGGTACAGTTTTTATATATAGGTATATTACGTAAGAATAGTAGAACATTTGTGTTTAGTTACGGCAATATGTACTTGAATTTTGCGTTGTTGGCAACATTGTAGTTTAAAAAAAGAAGATGGACCCTGTTAAGATGATAAGGCCCCCCTTTAAAATTAGAATCTCTTTTTCATTTTACCTGACTACGGCGAAAAGGTCCTTAATAAAGTTTTTTGTCGTCAAAATATTCCTTAAAGCTGTAAACAACAACTTTCACTTAGTAGCCAAAATTTTTAAGCGTGCCAGGCCAACAGTTGTACTGTTAATGTGTATGTCATGGGTGTGTGTTGGTCGGCTCAAGGCTCTGCGGGTTCAATACCTGGTCTGAAGCGTTCGGAAGGGCCGGCGGCGCGTCGCTCAGCGCGGCGCGACCCGCCCGCTCCTCCGCCTGGGCAATACAATCTCATTTTTACTCTGGCAACACACATTACTTAACTTTTGGCCCCCCGTGTTTAATCACCAACCTCAACAACATAAAGGTCACAAATACTTCTAGCCGGAGCAATCCCAGGACGAGAAACCTTAGCCCCTTAATATTTAATCATCAATAGAATCAACCTTTTGCTTCTGGTTAAGACTTGTGATCGACGAGCTGACACAGATTGGCCCCTGATTAAAATCCAACACATTTCAAGACAAAAATCCCCCATTTACTTCCTGATCGTCAAGCATTTAAGTTTCACTTCAGCCTAACCATAAATCCTATTCATAAGAACATGTTTTCTTTAAGAAGTGCAAAGTATGATGATCAAAATTGCAAGCAGTAGCTCGAAGTCTCGTTGCGTTTGCCTCCAAAAGGGTCGAGGGCCATACCTCAAGGATCCCGTTGAAATTTCCTAGTCATTTTCTTCATGAGACACCATTGCACTTATTCCTACATCACCTATTGTCATTAGAATTAACAGTGCCGGCACACTTCCGATTTCCAATCGTCCAATTATAGGCAAAATAGTTAATATGGGAGCTTTAGTTTTTTTAGTGGGCAGTGACTTCCCTCTTAGCCTTGGAAAGGGGAACCGAATACGTCACACATACCCCCTTAACCTTGGAAAAGGTACCAGAATAAGCCCCACATACCCACTTAACCTTGGAAAGGGAACCCGGACGAATGCCACATACCTCCTTTCGAATAGGAAAAGGTATCCAAATGGGTTCCAAATACCTCAAATGGTATCACTATCCGATGGGGGGATGCATCAAGCATTTTCAATCTGACCAAAAACAGCAAAAGATCTGAGAGCGTACCCGCCGAGCAATCGACCGGTCGGTGTCCAAAGCTTTACCTGAATAATTAAGTTGAGGATGGAATTTTATTTATTCGACAGATCGTATACTGAAAACCCCTTAACCCTTAGTCATCGAAGAGACCATTCATAACGAGGGGCTGACATGCCCTTATAGGACAGAGGCCCCAAAACGAAAACAGATTTTAAAAAAAGCCCGTCCATACCTATGCTCATGCGCCTCGGGTCGTGGTGATGAGGATGTGGTGGATGGGGGTGCCTGACGTCACGCTTCGCGGCAACGGGAGGCGGGGACTGCGCCGCACACGCCTCCTTAGGGCTCCCAGCACTGCTTCCATCACTGGAACAGAAAGAAAATATACATCAACAACATGTCTCTACACATAAAAAACCAGAAGATCAAACGTAATGAAAACTGCATCACAATCGGTTCAGCCAACGCGAGATGATTATCTCGCGTTTCGTATTTGTACGAGATTTGTTTAGTTTAGTTTTTAAGAATTGTTTCGTATATTAACTGTTGTCATTTATCTAAATAAATAAATTCAACGTAACGTAACGGTCTGACTCAAAATTTTGAAAAATTTGTTAAGTGAAATATGCCTAACTAGCTACATTTTTTTTTTTATCTCCTATTGGTAATAATTAATAAATAAAATAATTCGTTCAAT
This sequence comes from Choreutis nemorana, assembly GCA_949316135.1. Classification (NCBI taxonomy): domain Eukaryota; kingdom Metazoa; phylum Arthropoda; class Insecta; order Lepidoptera; family Choreutidae; genus Choreutis; species Choreutis nemorana. The sequence continues at coordinate 803,834 of OX438622.1, forward strand.
TCAATTATTCAAACACAAAATGTTTTTTTATTCAAATAGACTTATAACAAGTGCTTTCAAATCGTCATTTTTATCTACCACCGACCGGTTCGGAATGCTATCTACGGGGAAGAAGCCGGCGAGAAACCTCCGTAGTAGTATTCGGGTATATTATTTCTTTCTTTTTCAATTGTACACAAATCAAAGTCACACGTGGAGTTTCTTACAAAATAATATTTTTTTCCCCCATTGATGTCACCGCTTTGCTGGGAGGGAAGTCTGAGCCGCTTTCTTACTATCCCCTATTTGTTCTGTTTAAGTTCGTTGCGGGTCCCGCGACAGCGGGTAGGGCATCCAAGCACAGCCTGTGCGTCATTGCACAGCTACGTTATTCGATCAAAGGACGCCACTGTTGATCCTGGTGAACAGGAGTTGCAGTGGTGGGACGGAGTGGCGGGTGTGCCCCAATTATCACCGACTCCTCCTAAACTCCTGGACCTATTTGGATGAAATTTTGTGCGTATACTCCAAAAGGTTCCTAAATAGTTTGTAAACACAATCCAAGGAGGTACGAAGCTATATATATCAAATTAAACCACATGCTTTTACTGTGGGTTCTAAAACAATCTAGCAAAAGCCTTCGACCACTCATCCCTGATCAGGAAAAGTAAGGCGGTGAGCCGTCATATCGAAACGCCAACTTAAAAGCGCAGAGAGAAAGCGACGACAGCCACAACTCGACGCACGACCATCCGACCACGCCGCCGGGGGGAAACGCGATTTATGCAAATTCTCGCCTGATTCACCATCCGCTCCGAAAAAAAAAAAGAAAGTCCGAGACGAATTTTAGCCAAACTTAAAAAGGAACTTTAGTCATACTTTTAAATAACTATAAGTATTAATAATAATAATGATCACATCACGGCACACACATTGACTCAGCCCTGCACTGAAATATAATCTTGTATCGCAGGCGCTTAGCAATGATAGTATAAACTACATAACAGTACAACATCTAAGACCGGTGAGCGAAACAAAGCGTCTTGCAAATAACACAAAGTTTCACCCCCGCCGGGATTCGAACCAGGAACCTCTAGCGCAGCAGTCAGCTGACTACACCACTGCGCCACCGAGGTATGAAAAGAAAACTCAAAAAGAAAGAATTATCTAGAACAAACTTCACGTATTTAGGTGATTTTTTTTTTTTTTTTTTTACTTGAATGTATAACCAATCCACCAACAACTAAACCAACGACATGTATCAAACAAAGAAACTATTATTATTATTATTATTATTAACGCCAGTCTCCGTAAAATCCGTTGCGCCATTTTAATAGTTCAAATGACGTCACGCCATTTTTATATTTAAAACGACGTCACAAACTACTTCAACGATAACCAATGGCCCGGTTTGTCAGGTTTATTTCGATACAAATCACTCAATCAATTAACTTTATTCACAGTTTTCGTATACTACATGCGTTTGAGTTTTCCCACCGATATTACTGGTGTAAGATTTAGGTTAGTATTTAATTTATCCCCTGTTAGTTAATGGCATACCGTGGTGTTTTGACGGTCAGGCGTCTCCTGACTGTCTCCCCTTTAGTTCTTTTGGCTTCTGGGCCATTTTAATTTCTGTCTCCGCTTTGGTGAGAAGTCTGAAACCGCTCTCTTACTACCTCCTATTTGTTCTGATAAAGTTCGTGTCGTGTCCCGCTGTCGCCGGTAGTGTGTCCGGCACAGCCTGTGCGTCATTGCACAGCTGCATTATTCGTTGATTATTCGATCAAAGGACGCCACTGTTGATCCTGATGGACAGGAGTTGCAGTGGTGGGACAGAGTGGCGGGTGTGCCGCGACAAAATACTACATGCGTGAACAATAAAAAAGTAAATGCACTTTGTTTTTCAGACACCATCCTGCTAGAGATTCTCAGATTGGAGATTTTCATATAGATCAACAAATGGCGGTACTGTCATACAAGCCAAAAAGCCCGGCTTGCCCTATCGAACCAAGGTAAGTTCGCGCTCTCGTTCATTCATTACTTTTCAAATCAAATAACAACATGCTTTGCATAGCATGGTTCAAAATTCGCGCTAATTCGAACGCGTTAGCATGAAGTGTAGATTTAATAGTAAGGCAATAAGACATTTATCGAAATTAATTATAAAAACTACAATAACGTATCTCTCGGCTTGCCCTATTCTAAAACTCTAGGCACGCCATTGTCCACCCACCTCGAAAATATTTTTTATTATTATATATTTTATTTTCCTCCTTAAAAAAATATTAAAACGCACATTTTAAAGTTTAAAAAAACCGGTCAAGTGCGAGTCGGACTAGCTTACGAAAAGTGATTAAGTAATAATAATTATAATAAAGCTTTATTAAATTCCATGCATTATATATTCATATTCTTAATAATTATTAATAAAATTAGCAATTTTTTACTATCAATTTTTAAAGAAACTTTTGAATGATTTGATGATAATAACTTAAAAAAAATGTTTTTTTTTTTTATATTAAGTACATAATTAAATTTCTTCTTTCTACAAACAAATACATTCTATTTTTTTTTATTAATCCTGCCAAATTTCACCAGACAAAGGGGTAGAAGTTTAACCATGAAACTCTGTGGAGAGCGGTGACGCAAGCAGGTGACGTCACCGAATCTCTATGGCGTCAACGATGCTTTGTATGGTCGGGATCGAAAAACCGATAGTGCAACAAAGAAATCATACAAAATCATCCGAAAACATACATAAATAAGTTGTAGTAAAAAGTTCGAATTTGACTTTAAATAAAAACACCTGCTGTCTCGTATAATTAATTTCTCTATCTTTTTATTTTATTTTTTTGTCACAGCGGCAATAGACGTATAGTCCGGTCAAATTAGACCAAAAAATAAGAGTAAAGATACATAAATTTACAACAAGCTGAAAATCAGAAAAATTGTTTGTAAATATAATAAAAAAGAAAATTTGAAAGTTCCCCACCAATCCGGTTTGTGGAAAAATTTTAACTCAAGGTCAAAGGTCAAAAAAATGAGCTTTTCGCGATTTTCAGCAAAACGGTAAGTTTTATCATAAAAATACTTCAGACAAAAATTGTAGATCATAAAATTATCTACAAAAAAGGTATCAATACTTTTTTTCCTACGAGCTACCGTTTCTGAGTTATTACGATCCAAAAAGTTGTAATGGTCATAATATGCATGAGTACGCCACGTACATACATCTCTAGAGTTTGAATATATGTTATATTATTTATGTATCGGTCATTGTAACTTAAATTTAAAATATAAAATATAAATAAGTTATAACTATAAGAATATCAGGTAAAATGAAACCCAGTCCCTTTATTCATACACCAGTGTAACCTCGAGACAACATCTGTCCCCTCTTCAATTGTGTGCGTGGCTAGGGTCTTATACCTGCTATATTATATGAAATACCGTTAGTCTTGAGCTCTACTCTGTAGTAAAAACACGTGTTTATTCTAACCTATATTCTAACCTATATCGTGCTGTTTTGAGTTTTAATAACAAAAATGTCAGAGTATTGTTTTATTTGTGCTAAACTTTTAACTGAAAGTGAGGTTGTTACTGTTGAACGTGGTATGAAGACATTAATTAATGCAAGTATCGAAAGAGCAGATGAGTTTTCGGAATATCTTAAAAATCAGAAATCTGTGACAATTCATGAGAATTGTCGTAAAAATTATACTAGAAAGTCTTCTATTGCTGCAGCTAATAAAAGACAACGTGAAGAACAAGAAGCCAGTACATCCACATCAAGTCCTCCTCGTACTAGATCACGTAATAGTGAATCAGCTTTTTGTTTTAAAAAACTATGCTTCTTTTGTGGCCAGGAATTGAATGAAGAGTATGAGAGAAGAAGATCTTTAAATTCTCGCCGTCGAATTAGCCAAGTAAGTACACTTCAATTTAAAGATTCAATTCTGAAAACAGCTCGGACTCGTGACGATGCTACAGCAAAAGCCGTTATTGCTAGAATCGAATTTGAATATGATTTAGTTGCTGCTGAAGCTAAGTATCACCATGATTGCTATCTTTCTTTCTTGAAACCTACCACTGGAGCTAAAATAGGTCGTCCTAAAGAAGAAGCTACGAATCAGGCAATGGAGGAAATATTTACTTATATTGAAAATAGCGATGATTGTCAGTTCACTTTAAATGAATTAAGAAATGTTTGCGAAACTACGACTTTAGATTATAGAACGATTAAGGTACGACTAAAATTGAAGTATGGTGATAGACTTATTGTCACTGAGAAATCGGGAGCATCAACATTCATATGCTTAGTAGATAATCATCATGATATTTTGAATCAAGCCTGGTACGAAAAAAAGAAAATGAATAAAAAAGAAGAACGGTTCAGAGTCCTAGACGCAGCTGCAGCTATCATTCGCGAAGATATTCAAACCGCAGTGTTTGATAACTCTTACTACCCGCCACCAAGTCGCATGTTTGAAGATTTAAATAATGAAATCCCAGAATCGTTGACATATTTTGTAGACCGAGTGATTTTAAAGAATAAACGATCAAATTTAGATCATTTAAAATTAATATGCACAAATATTTGCCATAGTATCATGGCTGCTGTTCGACCAAGGTCTTTTAAGTCTAAATTACAATTAGGCCTCGCAGTTTTTTTTCATCGTAGGTTTGGGTCTAAACGTCTTATACAAATCTTTTCGTCTTTTGGTTTATGTGCATCTTATAATGATACACTAATGTACGAGGCAGCAGCAGTTTTTCATCGCCCTCCTCATGTCTTACCACCAGAAAGTGGCACACTTATTCAATACGTTGCAGACAATGCTGATATCAATGTAAATACGCTAGACGGTAATAACACGCTCCACATAATGGGTATTATTCAAATTGTTACACCAAAACATTCTGTTTTGCTAGAAGAACCTATGTTGCGAATAAAAGAAGCTCTTCCAGCAAAAGATTTCAAGGCAAAAGCTCATGTACCGATACAGATCTATCATAATGATGGTGTAGTAGGTTACAGTAAAATTAATGTTAAAGATTTTGTTTATGGAACTGAAACGGTATCTTTTCTCAAAAAATCTGATGTTGTATGGTTTTATGGGAAATGGAAAAATACGTCTTTACCTGGGTGGAATGGTTTTATTGAACGTTTAACAAGTAATCACATGAATTATTCTAAATCTCAAATTTCATTCTTACCGTTTATTCAGCAACCAGCCAGTAACTATAATACTATTTATACGACTTTACTTTGTGCATTAGAGAATGCAAAACGGTATGGACACACTGTATGCATCGTGACGTTCGACCAACCCCTGTATGCTAAAGCTCGAGAAATTGTAGCAGCCGCACCTGAGGGCTCTGAAATATCTAAAATCATCATTAGACTCGGAGGATTTCATCTATTAATGTCCTTTCTAGGAGCAATAGGTCATATTATGCAAGGAAGCGGCATAAAAGAAGTACTCGCAGAAATTTATGCGGTAAAATCATTAGAAAAAATGCTCAATGGTCATGCTTACGCACGAGCTGTTCGAGCTCACACACTACTTCAGCTTGCTTTAGCAATTATAATATTAAAAGAAGTTGAAATTAATGACATCATGGATGCAGATCTTATCATAAATATCGACCATATATTAGATAACACTCTTTCATACAATGACATTGAAAATGATAATGAAGTCTCTGGAGCTTTACTTAGTAAATGTATTGAAAAACTGAAAGAATATGAGGAACGAGGACCAACTGCAAAACTTTGGGCTCAGTATTTTCATATGGTTTCTATTGCTAAAGAGTTTCTAAGAGCTGAGCGTATGGGAGATTGGAAAGCTCAATTAAACTGTATCAAAGAAATGATTCCTTATTTTCACGCGTCTGGACATTTCCCTTATGCCAAGTCTGCACATCTTTACTTGCAGGATATGCAAGAATTACATAATAGAATGGATCCAGAAGTTTACGAAAGATTTTCAGAAGGATTTTTCACAGTCAGACGTTCAGACAAATTAAGTTGTGGAACTTCAACGGACATGGTAATCGAGCAGTCTATGATGAAAGCTATGAAGACAGATGGAGGTATTGCTCGAGGGAGAAGTACAAAAGAGAGCGTCATAAGTAAATGGGTTTATAGTATGCATGCTATGAATACAGTTTGTGAAAAATTAGAAGATTTTGCTAATGTTAGGATGGATACAACCGAGCAGCATGTTGATGCAAGTGATTCACGAGTAAAAAAAGATGCTAAAGACTTACGAAAACTTTTAGAGTGGTTCTCAACGCATGATCCTTTTCCGGAGGTTAACAAAATTATTTCTATTGCGAGCGGTGTTGTCGGTGATGATAAAATTAATTGTTACAGAGCTCGTGAAGTTGGACTTGCTTCTATAGCAAAAATGACAGGACTGACATTCAATAATATTAAATTAAAACGCGCTGACAAAGTTGTTCCTCTTTTAGCTATGACAAGTACCTTAAAAGTTCACGAAGAGAAAATAACTGTTGACCCTGTATTACTTTTCCAACGTATGAGTATTACTGCAGCATTTCAAGATGAAATAGAAACATATTTTGAATATGAATTAGCTCCCTACCCTTTAACGTTGTTTGATGAAATCGGAATGCGTAAAACACAGAAGTCTGCCATTTACGATTGTTTTGAAAAGGTAAATATAGATATTAACAACACTAATGCGACATACATCATTGACGGAGGATATTTACTACATCGCGTTATCTGGGATAGCGAAGAAACATTCAGCGTAATTTTAGATAAATACGTTCAGTATGTACGCCGACATTTTGGTTCCAGAGTTACTGTCGTATTTGATGGCTACAATGATTACACTAAAAATATTAAAGCTGCAGAACAACGTCGTCGAACTTTAGCAACATCTACATCTTCTGATATTTTATTTGATGAATTCATGATAGTACCAACCAGTCAACAGAAATTTCTTACAAATACTCATAACAAGTCTCGGTTCATTTCAATGTTGAAAGAAAAGTTTACTGCTGAAAACATATTGGTAAAACAAGCTAATAATGATGCTGATGTGCTGATTATTGAAACAGCAATAGAGCAATTCAATGTGACAAATATAACTGTTGTTGTTGGTGAAGATGTAGACTTACTCGTATTACTCACTGCTCGAACTCCAACCCTAAAAACTATTTTCTTCTTAAAACCAGGAAAAGCTCAAAATCAATCGGAAATATATTCTTCAAAAAGTTTATCTGCTTTTGGAAAAAGTCAAAATCATGTACTATTTTTACACGCAATAACTGGTTGTGATACGACATCTGCATTTTATAGGAGAGGTAAAACAACAGTTTTCAAAATGTTTGAAAAACAAGATTTAGCTCCCTGTGCTCAAGTTTTTAAGAACAGTAATTCAACTCAGCAAGAAATCATCACCAACGGCATTCGCTTTCTTCTTTCTATGTATGGAGCTCCTAAAAAAACTACCTGCTTAGATAAGTATCGATATGCATGTTTTGTCAAAAATACTAAAAATAAAAAACAAGTTCAATTAGCTTGTCTTCCTCCAACCTCAGATGCTGCTCATCAACATCTTTTTCGGGTATATTATCAAGTTCAAGTGTGGCAGGGTAATCAGCTAGACCCTACAAACTGGGGTTGGAAGTTGGTTAACAATACATTAGAACCAGTTCAAACTTTACTTCCACCTGCGCCGGAGAAACTGCTGAACACAATATTTTGCAACTGCAAAAAAGGATGCAGTGCTAGATGTGGTTGCAAAAAAGTTGGACTATTTTGTTCTCTAGCATGTACAAATTGTCAAGGCCGGTCGTGTTCTAATGTTGAATCACCAACAGTGGAAGATTCGTTTGATTCTAACGAAATGACATGCGATACGTCGCTCTTTACGCAATTTACTTGTTCTCAAAATGAAGATGAAGAAGAGGAGGAAGAAGAAGAAGAACAAGAAGAAGAACAAGAACCACAAGAAGAACAAGAAGAAGAATTTGAATCAGACGGATAAGCTTCATTACTTTTTTTTAATTGACATCGCTTTTATCTATTACAATCTTTGCTAATTTCCGTTATTTTGCTAATTTCCGTTATTTTGCAATAGTTACAAATTAAACAGGATCATAATTGACTCGTGGAATAGGCCTACTGGGGAAACCACGTTAAAAAAAACGCGCTAAGTACACTACCTCATAGGTGGCGTGGAAACGTGTGCATATTATGACCATTACAACTTTTTGGATCGTAATAACTCAGAAACGGTAGCTCGTAGGAAAAAAAGTATTGATACCTTTTTTGTAGATAATTTTATGATCTACAATTTTTGTCTGAAGTATTTTTATGATAAAACTTACCGTTTTGCTGAAAATCGCGAAAAACTCATTTTTTTGACCTTTGACCTTGAGTTAAAATTTTTCCACAAACCGGATTGGTGGGGAACTTTCAAATTTTCTTTTTTATTATATTTACAAACAATTTTTCTGATTTTCAGCTTGTTGTAAATTTATGTATCACCAAATGTCTAGATTGACCGGACTAGTAGTAGACATTTTTCGAAAATTTCACGATTCCTAGCCAGCTAGCGTGAGATGCAGCCCGCTGACAGACGGACGGACAGCAGAGGCTTAGTAATAATAATAATAATAATAACCACATCACGATACACACGTTGACTCAGCCCTGCAGTAAGTATCGTAAAAACTCGTGTCACAGCAACGATACGGTATATACTACATAGATAAGAATACAACATCCATGACCGGTAAGCGAAACAATGCGTCTTGCGAATAACACAAAGTCCCACCCCCGCCGGGATTCGAACCCGGAACCTGTAGCGTAGCAGTCAGCTGTTTACACCACTGCGCAACCGAGGTCAACGAATAGGGTCCCGTTTTGATACCCTTTGGATACGGAACCTTTAAAACAAAGGCTTACTATGCTTCACTGTGATTGACAATATGCCCTCAACTATCAGCGGCGTGCCTAGAGTTTTAGTACAGGGCAAGCCGAGAGATACACTTCATACTTCCGTTGTGGACTTGCTGGCGTGGACGAGCTCAGCGAAACACTCAGAGGTTCGCGAACATGTCAGCAAAACCACAACTTCAGTGGCTTTAAAAAAGTCGTTTGATTTGTTAATGAATGAATGAGAGCGCGAACTTATTTTAGTTTGATAGGGCAAGCCGGGCTTTTGGGCTTCTACGACAGTACCGCTACTGGATATATCACTACACAGCATAGAACAAAGTCGCTTTCTCTGTCCCTATATCCCTATGTATGCTTAAATCTTTAAAACTACGCAACGGATTTTGATGCGGTTTTTTTAAATATATAGAGTGATTGAAGATGAAGGTTTATGTGTATTAATAACATCCATTAAATAATGGAGAAATACTGTTATTATTACTATATATTATATATACCCGTGCGAAACCGGAGCGGGCCGCTATGTTTTATATATAAAACGTTCACAGTTTTTCTGTAATGTATTTAGTGTCAGCATTGCACCCGTGCGAAGCCGGTGCGGGTCGCTAGTGATTAATAAAAACAATGAATTATTTCATTAGTCGTCTTGGATAAAGATATATCAGACATTTACATCCTTCTTCGATATAATTTTATTGAACGATCACATGAGGTATCGAATATACAGGAACATACACTATGAAAACTTTTGCATAGCTGTAAATACAGCAGATATGTGCATATACCTGGAAGATACACTACGAGCCTGAAACCGCTTTCTTACTACCTCCTAATTCATCTTAGTTCGTTGCGTGTCCCGCTGTCGCCGGTAGTGTGTCCGGGCACAGCCTGTGCGTCATTGCACAGCTGCATTATTCGTTGATTATTCGATCAAAGGACGCCACTGTTGATCCTGGTGGACCGGAGTTGCAGTGGTGGGACAGAGTGGCGGGAGCGACCATGACCTACACTATAAATATTGTAGCATTCATACTTTCAAAAATGTCGTCACGATAATAATAATAATAATAATAGCGTGAATATATAAGTAATTTTAATTAATCACTGTTTTTATTATTTTTACAATTCTTTAATTAATCACTGCAAGCATTTGTTAACAATGATTTTGATTTTAATTTGTTAATTTAATTTTAATCTATGCTATGTTTTGTCTTAATTCAATTACGGAATCACATATAGAGATATAATATTTTATAAAGAAATTTAATTACAACAATTTCTACAAATATTCATGGTTGTATCATGTTTCGAGTGCAAAACAAAATCCAGTCCACAACATCCAGTCTAAGGATACTGGATGAGAGAATTAACATTTAGGTGGTTTTTGGTTCTGTGTTTAAATGACCTCTCTCAGATCAGTATACCTGTGGGCAAAGGCCACCTCCAATAGCTTTCATTGTCCTGGACAGCTCTTCTCCATTTCGGTCTGACTATTTTGGACTATCATATCTAATTGTAATCATACAATTCTTGCATGACTTAAAGACGAAATATTATTGATACCATATTTTAACGTACATCAAATGTACATATATATATATAAAAAAAGAATTTAAAATTTGAATTTTGGGACTCGACATAAACATGCGAAATGCGGTGTTAAACAGCTCTGCCGACCCATTTCATGGGATTAATAACGGCGTGTGATTTATGTAAAGTAAAAAATAATCATCATCATACCTTCCAGTGTCTCCACAATCAAGCACTAGACTCCATGGCATCAAGCAATACCCCCCATAATTATATATTACCTAACAATTGCCAAAGCACCATACCGCCTTCGTATTCCCAACGTTCACACGCCTTGCGCAACGCACGGCCTACTGACTCTCTGAAGGCGTAGCTTTCTAATTGAGACCTTGAGCGGTGGATGTAGAGTCCATTGTTGTTAAACTGTTGGCAAGGTCGAGGGGACCGTGGCCCAGTCATATCGCAGGAGGTCAGTTTTTAGGTCTACGATTGTCCCAGAAGTGAATTTGAGGGTTTTTTTTTGTATTGGTATCACCTCAATCCGTTCAGATTTTTTTATTTTTTTTTAAAGTGGCAGCATATAACAATAGCAGTCCCCTATTGTGTCACATCAGAATATCACATACCATATCGTGGGCCCCGTGTCGTGATTTTTTTTTCTTTACCTTAGAAACCAAAAGAGAACAATTCCTTAAAAGAAAAATGTCTCATAAATTCGGTGTTTTCCAACAATAGGTTTCTATGTTGCACAATAGCAAATATTACTGAAACGAAGAATAATAATTAAAAGTGAAAACTAATCCCTCGACATTTTTAGTTCATGTTGGGTCCAAGTGAGACAGGTTGCGAATCTGTCGCCACTATCCGGACACATTTAGGGTTTTTACATGGCAGCTACAACGTACGGCAACCCTCGACCTGTCGGGTCGGATCGGTCGGTTAACCAAGGCACGTAACAAACTGAGCTACCACGACCTGATACTTAAAAGTGGTACCAAGTTAAACCACTATAAAAATATGAACTACACGTATTCTTATTTATTTATTATATACCATATCGTTGCTTAGCACCTGCGATACAAGTTCTTACGATACTTACTGCATGGCTGAGTCAACGTGTGTCGTGATGTGGTTATTATTATTAACTTTCAAATGAATCGGTAAAGAAGATATTTTTTTTGTATTAGGAGACGATACGAGAAGCTGCAGAAACCGGCAGAAGATAGAAAGAAGATTACAGAAGGAGGGAACATGTTTAAACAGGTGACATACGCTCGTATATTTTAGTTACCACTTATGTATTAGTTATGAAAATGAAAGTAATATTTTTAGATTTAATTAAACATGTATTAAACCCGTTTGATGTAAAAAAAAATATCTTGTTTATATATCAAATTTAACTCAATATTTTGTATGACAATGTTTTTTGATTAAATAAATTATTATATTACTATAGTTATTGTTATCTATGTAAATATCATAAAGCAATATACATTTTTTTTTTTGATAAAAACGTATTTTTTTTAAATGAAAATGTAATACATATTGTAGGCGGAAGTCAGATGATAGATTCATATGTCGAGCATTCATTTATCGCCTTTATTTCATACGGTCCGTCCCGGTTTCGCACGGGCATTAAACATTACATTTAGTTTTGTTAAATTTAACACATTCAAAGGTATTGAAGCAGTCTTAAATAATAAATCATTTATTTTGATAAGGTACAAATAAAGAGCTTTTTGTAGCGGTGGTATTTTAATTTCTCTTTTTAAATAAAAACGCTTATTGTGACATGACAATAATAGTTAGAGACATGCTGCCGCTGATTTTTTTGTATATAATGGTGTGTTGTAAAAAAAATGTAATATAACATTTTGTTCTATCATCAATAGTTTTCGCAGCATTTTTTTTACACTTTATCGTAATTTAAGTAAGGATCCCCATTTTTTTTGAAAATGAAATAGCCTATGTCACTCAGAAAATGTAGCTTTCCAACAGTGAAAGAATTATTAAAATCTGTTCGGTAGTTTCGGAGCCTATTCAATTCAAACAAACAAACAAAAAATCAAACCTTTCCTCTTTATAACAAGTGATTTTTTAGCTACTTGGTTTTTGACGTTTATATTTTTGACAGTTCACGCGTAATTGTTGACATGTGTCAAAGCAAAATATGTTCAGTTTGGTTTGCTATTTCATAATGAATAGACTTACGCCTGAACAACGTTTACAAATTATTGAAATTTATTATCAAAATTCATGCTCTGTGAAAAATATGTTTCGCAAGCTACGTCCATTTTATGGTCGTCATAATCGACCCACCGAGCAGGCTATTCAGCTCATTGTGACCAAACTTCGCACCAGTTTCACTTTATTGGACATCAATCCACCAAATCGTGTCCATAACGTGCGTACCGAAGAGAATTTGCTGCTGTATCCGTCAGTGTTGTTGAATATCGCGATATTTTCATCCGGCGCCGATCGCATCAATTGGGTTTGTATTATTCGACCACCTGGAAGATTTTACGCAAAGATCTCGGCCATACAAAATACAGCTGGTGCAAGAACTGAAGCCAGGCGACCTACCACAACGTCGAATTTTCGGTGAATGGGCCTTAGAAAAGCTGGATGAGGATCCGCTTTTTTATCGCAAAATTGTCTTCAGCGACGAGGCTCATTTTTGGCTCAATGGATACGTGAATAAGCAGAATTGCCGTATTTGGAGTGAAGAGCAGCCAGAGGCAATTCAGCAGCTACCAATGCATCCTGAAAAATGCACTGCTTGGTGCGGTTTATGGGCAGGCGGCATCATTGGGCCGTACTTTTTCAAAGACGATGAAGGCCGCAACATTATGGTCAATGGACAAAGGTACCGTTCGATGATGACAGACTTCTTTTTGCCACAAATGCAAGAATTGGACTTGGTCGACATGTGGTTCCAACAGGACGGTGCCACATGCCACACTGCACGCGAAAGCATGCATCAATTGAGAGGCGAATTTGGTGAGCAGTTAATCTCACGTTTTGGTCCAGTAAATTGGCCACCAAGATCGTGTGATTTGACCCCATTTGATTATTTTTTGTGGGGCTGTGTTAAGTCTCTTGTCTATAAGGATAAGCCGAACACGATTGCTGCTTTGGAAGCCAACATTGAACGCGTCATTGGTGAGATTCCTGTCGAAATGTGTGAAAAAGTGTGCCAAAATTGGACCGCCAGAATGGACCACTTAAAGCGTAGTCGCGGGCAACATTTAAATGAAATTATCTTTAAAAAGTAAATGGTAGGAATGGATTTATCGATTCAAATAAAAATTTCATTCACTTTTATAAAATTTCTGTGTTTTTTTTTAATTTTCAAAAACCAAGCTCTTAAAAAATCACCCTTTAATACTGGTATAGATTTCATTTGGGCCAATCAAACTAATTCTAATACAGACTTCAAATATTTCATGGGCTGACTTTGTATTGATCCACCAAAGTTTCAAAGCTTGGAGGGTCGCCGTTTGGAGAGAGATTGCTCGTTTTTGCACAAAATTGTTAAACAATCAAATTGATTCATCTTTCCTTTCGAGTAATATCTATTTCAGATGTCCAAGGGCAAACAGTCGTTGTAAAAATTTATTTTACGTTCCACCCACAAATACAAAATATGCTGAGAACAATTTCCTCTTTTTATGCCCTAATAATTTTAATAAGAAAGTTACAAGTGAAAATATTGACATGTTTACATCCTTTAATAAATTTAAAAGATCTTTGATAAAAGATTTTTCATTTAATTCTTAATTTCCAGCTTAGTTTATTATGAGATTTCCATGTATTCTTATTTATTTTTCATCATATGCCCATTAATTTATTTTGCTTGTTACGTTAATTATTTAATTTGTGATGTTAATGTTAATTAGTAATTTAATTTTTCTGCTTCGATTGTGAATATCAATCAGTGGAAACTTCATTGGTAAATTCATTATTATTTGTTACTCTAAATTGAAATATAAAACTGTTGGTTTCCCAAATAAATAAAATAAAAATACAGGATACCTCCGAGGTAAGCTAATAATATAATAACCACATCACGACACACACATTGACTCAGCCCTGTAGTAAGTATCGTAAGAACTTGTGTCACAGGAACTAAGCAACGATATGGTATATACTAAATAGATAAGAATACAACATCCAAGACCGGTAAGCGAAACAATGCGTCTTGCAAATAACACAAAGTCCCGCCCCCGCCCACCGAATCCGAACCCGGAACCTCTAGCGTAGCAGTCGGCTGTTTACACCACTGCGCCACCGAGGTCGGCAGCTACGCCACTGTATAAATCCATAATTAATTATACTGATATATTAAATGCAAAAGTAACAGTGAACCAGTTAACTTTTCACTCCTAAACCTCTGGACATGTTTCTATAGGGTTAAAAGATAATTAGCATACCTTGGGAGGGCATTCAGTGGTAAATGACACATAAACTCACGCCGTAATTAATCCCTCGAGAGGTGTAGGCGGAGGTGTCACACACCGCATTCCGCATGTTTATGTTGAATCCCAGTGTGAAAGGTTGCGAATCTGTCGCCACTGTCCGGACACAATGAGGAACATGGCGGCTATGACTTACGGCCTCGACCTGACGTGTCGGGTCGGTCGGTTAACCAAGGTACGTAACAATCTGAGTGTTCGAAGGATCGGAGAGCTAGTGTAATTACCGGCACGAGAGGCATAACATCTTTACCTGTACACGGGCAACGCATTGGCGGCGTTGTCGCTTTAAAACATCAAGGGAATCGTCGTGTCAATAGGCGGCGGTATCACTTTCCATTAGGTGACCCGTCTGCTTGTTTACCCGGGAATACAACATCCCTTCGAGTATAAAAGAGAGGAAAATATAGAAAAAGCAATAACTCTGCCATAATGCCAGTCACCTGATGGCTAGTGACGATGCGGGCGAAGGATGAAAAAGAAACGTCTTAACATTTATACATTCAAAACAAACCATAAACAGTAGGTACAGTTCATGAATAAAATATTATAGACATATTATCAGAATCTATGAATAACGTGGTAAATAAATTACGTAACATGTTACCGATATTTGTATGTCTGTGAACAAGCGAAAACTTTCCCGTTTTCCCGATTTGTGTCGGTGCGATATAACATGCCCAGCGATTTAGTAAAACAACCGGCGGCCATGTTGGTGACGTCATATTCGGATGACATCGGAAACTGAGAAGTACAGGTAACTTCCTAGTGAACGAGGGATTATGGTACAAGCCCCGCGAAATAGTAAAATGTCTGGAGGCAATGTTGGAGAAGCTTAGATGACTATAATGTCTGGATTTTGAAGAATCTGTAAGCTATAAGACTGATATTTAATAGAAATACCAACAGTGGCCATTTTTTGTGATAGTTGATAAACGGAAGTCTGGTATGAACCCAGCGATTTAGTAAAACACCCGGCGGCCATGTTGGTGACGTCATATTCGGATGACTACGGAAACTAAGATGTACAAATAACAAAAAAAAAAAGGATAACCTCTTATTAGTCATTTTATACGACGACCTCCGTGTCGCAGTGTTGTAACAGCCGACTGCTACGCTAGAGGTTCCGGGATCGAATCCCGGCGGGGGTGGAACTTTGTGTTATTTGCAAGACGCATTGTTTCGCTTACCGGGGTATATTGTATTCTCATTTATTTAGTACATACCGTATCGTTGCTAAGCGCCTGCGACACAAGTTCTTACGATACTTACTGCAGGGCTGAGTCAATGTGGGTGTCGTGATGTGGTTTATTATTATTATTATGAGTCAAGTATAATCTGTTTATATATTTTGTATCGCTGATGGCTGTCTAAATAAATATAAAAAGCGTTCCTGATTAGGTACGTATCAGAATCAGGAACGCTTCATAGAAACATTTTGAATATACATAGAAACCATTTTGTAAAATCTTTTGATTTATTGAAACCTTCAAAAAAAAATCCATGAAATTTGAATAATTACAATATTTATACGACGGCAACGGTCTGACGCGTTGATAATAAACTAAATATGCTAATATTTTATACATACATGTTAAACAAATACCTACATTATTATTATTCTTAAAAATGTTAACTTTTTTTTTTTTTGTTATCTACACTTCTTAAGTTTCATATATCGTCCGAATGTGACGTCACCAACATGGCCGCCGGGTGTTTTACTATCACGCGGGGTTCATACCACTTAACACCTCTCACAAAAAATTGCCACCGTTGGTATTTCTATTACTTGGGCATCTTTAAGGCAAGAGTGAATAGGTTTATCTCCTAGGCAGGCATGATCCACCTTAGACCTTCATCGCCGCTTAACATCAGGCGGGTTAAATATCAGTCCAGTAGCGTACGTATTGCCTGATTTGTAAATATAGATATATATTTTAAGTCAGCTAAGCGAGGACATGAAGTACATGCGTCGACTTCGGCTTATCCACATTACTTATTCACTTATTCCGTGACCAGCTATCATGCGCCTTTACAGAACCAAGACTATATTAAATCTACCGAGAATTTTGTTCGACCTTATCAAAACGTTTAAAGGAATCCGATCCTTATCGCTTACGCTTTAAGGGTGTGTCAAGTTTCGGAGTTGCTGTTCCCTATGTTGTACCCTGACATGGTATGGGAGTAGCTTGTTTGCTGGTCGGATGTCAACGAAATTTGCCTTCGTCCCTAAACCGGTAATTAAGTCATGTTGGTAACAAAAGATAGAAAACAAAGTCAAAATCAGTTAACTTAAAATAAAAACCGCTCAAGTGAGCATCGGATTCACTAATTATGGGAAAAAATCTTTATAATTTTTAGATAATTACGTAAGTAATAATAATAACCACATCACGACACACACATTGACTCAGCACTGCAGTAAGTATCGTAAGAACTTGTGTCGCAGGAACTAAGCAACGATACGGTATAAACTACATAGATAAGAATACAACATCCAAGACCGGTAAGCGAAACAATGCGTCTTGCTAATAATACAAACTCCCGCCCCCGCCGGGACTCGAACCCGGAACCTCAAGCGAAGCAGTCGGCTGATTACACCACTGCGCCACCGAGGTCGAGGTCGAGGTAGGTTTAAGTAATAAAAGTATCGTGTGCATCGTCAGAAATATAAACGATAAATATCAAATAATTAAAAATCCTATAAGAACCATTTTCGAATTCTACTCGAACGAAGTCCCCGGCGAAAGCTAGTATCTTATTAAAAATTCGGAACTGTTCTCAACTTCCCAGCTCTCGCGTGTAACGGTATACACGACATCTCTTTTAGGGTTCCGTAGACGAAAAGGTATAAAATACTTTAAAATTTCTCAAACATTCAGATTGGATAAAGGGGACTACCAGACATAAACACTTGTTAACCCTTCCAAAAGCGAATATGCTTTTAAAAAATAATGTTTATGGAATGTGTGTCAGAATTTTTAATGCGTTAAGAGATATCCCATTGAACCGATTAAAAATAAAACTTAATAAACGGCTACTACAGCAATGTTTTGATTAAAAAAAAAAGAATGAATTGTATTTAGTTTTTTTTAAGTTTGACATCATTATTTAATTGTAGTTTTTTTTTAAATTGTATTTGTATTATTAATTGACATTCTAATATTTTTACGCCAGAAGGGCAGATTTTTGTTGAGACAATATTTAAATTATAAATAACACCTGTATCAAACACAAAAATCTAACAATTAAACGATTATTAAACATAAAGAGGTTACTCTTAATATAAAATAAAAATATGTAGAGGATGAAGATATATGGACGAAATTTAATTAGCTGTACAGGTTTATTTTATTGACAGTTGGGAATGTAGCTAGAATTATTATGTTGCAAATTTTTAAATTTGTAGTAGAAAATATTGTATTTGAATATTGAAAAAAGCAACTACGGAGGTTTCTCGCCGGATTCTTCCCCGTAGAGATAGCATTCCGAACCGGAGGTAATTAAAAAAATTACGATTTGAAAGTTTTTATTTTAAGTACATTCGAATAAATAAAATTTTGACTTTGATTAATAATCAAACTGTACTCCCGTACGAAAAAGCAATGTTTAATTTCCCAGTTCTCGTTTCTTTAACGAAATTACGTAAAAAGTTAACAATTTTTGATCTTATAAAACGGTACCTACGGAACCCATCACGTGCTAGTCCGAGTCACACTCGAACGGGTTTCTTTTATTCTCATTTCGCATTTGGACCGGTTCGGGAACTCGCTTGTGATACCCCCTCCCCCTCCTCCCTGTTACCAACTTAACAGCACCCTCAGGTTTCCCGCGTCTTATTCGGGTAACACTGAACAATAATTCACACTTCAGTTTTTCAGGACGTTTTCATAATTCATCAGTTCCATGCACGTTGCCGACGGCTATTTTACAATGTCACTGTTAGATTGTAAAACTAAGCTATTTTATTAAATTCTTTAACGAAGAAATAGTAATAATAATAACCACATCACGACACACACATTGACTCAGCCCTGCAGTAAGTATCGTAAGAACTTGTATCGCAGGCGCTAAGCAACGATACGGTGTATACTACATAGATAAGAATACTACATCCAAGACCGGTAAGCGAAACAATGCGTCTAAGTAATGTTTCTTTTCTTTGTTATTTCCTTTTTTTCTTTCATGTGTGTGTGTGCTATATATGTGACTAATGTCGTCCCACGTGCCTTTAAAAAGTTTTGTCACCAATATTACTGGTGTAAGATTCAGGTTAGTATTTAATTTATCCCCTGTTAGTTAGTGGCATACCGTGGTGTTTTGACGCCCCTGACCGTCCTGACCGTAGATCTTAGCTTTTCGCTTACCGGTCTTGGATGTTGTATTCTTACCTATGTAGTTTATACCATATCGTTGCTTAGCTTCTGCGACACAAGTTCTTACGATACTTAGTGCAGGGTTGAGTCAATGTGATGCGTGTGTCGTTATGTTGCTTATTTAATTATTTATGTAATGTACATTGTTAACTGGGACCCGCCCGCATCCTACTGATAAATAAATAAAAAATCGACCGGATGCTGTGACATATATTTATCAATGAGTAACTCATTCGCGTTATGAGAACACCCTTTTTATTGGAAATGCTTTATGCACCCCCCCACTCTGCTAGGGGTGGGGCGGATGTTCCTTAGTCAAAGTCAAAATGTTTTTCCCCTGCACTAAGATAATCTTGTATCGCAGGCGCTTAACAACGATACGGTATAAACTACACAGATAAGAATACTACATCCGAGACCGGTAAGCGAAGCAATGTGTCTCAACAATGCAAATAACACAAAGTTCCGTCCCGGCCGGGATTCGAACCCGGAACCTCTAGCGTAGCAGTCGGCTGTTCACTACCAATGCACCATCGAATCTTCGCCAAATTATTCATTCGTCATTATCATTGTGTTGGTTGATACAGTCACAACGCTTTGCGACGTATGTCTCGCTTTTGTACAGATGCTATGTACTTTGTTATTTATTTATGTATGTATATATATATATACAGTGAAACCTAGTTAATTGGGATCTCAAGGGACCAAGGATTTTGTACCATTTAAAGAGGTTTTCATTTATCCAGTTTACCATTTAGACAGGTTTAAAAATTTGTTGTCTCATTTACAGAGGCCGTAAACAAAACACGTGCAAAAGAAATTCGAATGTTTGTAAACAATCGTGTCGAAACCTGTCCCAACCTGATACATTATCTCACTTATAAAGGGAACTGAGCTCCAATTATAGAGGTAAACATGAAAAAAATCCTAGAAATCAAATCTCATTTAATCAGGTTCGAAAAGTCCCATTAACAGAGGTAATTCGATGAAAAAGTGCCGGGACCTCATTGTAGTTCTCAATACTAGAGGTTTCTCACTTATGCAGGTTCCACTTAACCAGGTTTCACTGTATATATATATATATTTTTATTACAATAATATCACAGTTTAACAGATAATAAACCTTAAAACACTATGATAGTTCTATCGGTATTTTATAGGATACATTTCGGAGAGTGTGCGCAGGAATTGTACACTTCAATCCCACCGGCCCCCTTTTATAATCGGAATACAAGACGTAGGCTGAAGTTGCATCCTTTTGTGGTAGATATTCCGACCATCCGGACTAAACGCTTCGATAGCTCCTTCATAATGCGTACTGCAAGGGTGTGGAGTTCTTTGCCTGCCGATGTGTTCCCTGACCAATATAACTTGGGCCTCTTTAAGGCAAGAGTGAATAGGTTTCTCCTTGGCAGGCATGATCCACCTTAGAACTCATCGCCGCTTAACATCAAGCGGGTTTGGGGTCAAATGGCGTGCCTGGTCTACAATAATCGAGGTTTAGCTATGGACTTATTCAAAGTTACACCTTCTGCCGAACTACGATTCCCTTTCATATAAAACTTGTCTGTCCCTTTACTTGGCAGTTCCATATGTGAAACTTTAACAGTTTTCAAACGTGATATTATAAAAGAAAAAATACACCTCCCTTTCCACGTACAAAAACCGATCGACTTTATTCCCAAGGGAAAAGAATTCAAATTCTCTTAACAAAATCACAAAGAACGTGACACTGAATACACTTCCCGTAATATTACCATTTTTCTCATTAAAATTTTCAACTCTATTCCCAAAACAATAGAGTTCAACTTGTGTACAATCATTTTCTAGAACGTGATTCAACGCTGTTCGTTCCTCATTTAAAAAATCAACTCTATGTCCATAACGATAAGGTTCATTTCACATTGTATTATGAGGTTTGTTGTTATCACTGGATGCACGTGTGGCGTCGCGGGCACGTGTGTGTGCGTGCACGAGATCGACCGCGCCTGCGCGGTAGACTATGACGTCACTGCTTGTTTGTAAACCGCCCGCCTATATATCGACAACATATCTACAATAATATATACTGATCTGATAGTATAGTATTACTTAGTTGTAAGAGAGTATTTCGTTGATCGTGTGACATAAGAATAAGAATAATTTATTTGCACGAAATACGACCATACAGGAGGTGTTAAGTTTTATAAATAGGTAGTCATACATATTTCACTTGTTTCAAGAGTGCAAAAAAGAGAAAGAAAAGTCAAAACATTTGTATTAAAAAGAAAGTAAGATCCTTATTTGAGGTTGTTGTTTTATGGAATTTTATAATGTGAGCTTACTGCGACGTTTTTCTTTCTAGACTGTTCTGATGTTTTTTTTTTTTTTAAGTGATTTAACATAAACTCATATGTAATCCTTCGAGAGGGTTTGGCAGAGGCGTAACACAAGGCATTTCGAATGTTTACGTCGAGTCCCGCAGTGTGACAGGTTGCGAGTATGTCGCCACTATCCGGGCATAATGAGAAACTTACGGCAACCCCAGACTCGAACCCTCGACCTGTCTGGTCGATCGGTTCACCAAGACACGTAACAAACTGTGCTACCACAAACATGCGAAATGCGGTGTTTTGACACCTCTGCCAACCCCTCAATTACGGAGTGACTTTATGTTTATATGTTTTTTGTATTGTCACCTGACCTAAGGTAAGTGACCATGCGGCCAAAGCAGCACACTAGCGTAGACAATCACTATTCAGTGTCGACTTGAAGATCGTCAAATTGTTAGAACTGCCTCAGCTAGTATTTTATCCCCTAATATGCCGCTTAAAATAATAAATAAATAACCACAACACGACACACACATTGACTCAGCCCTGCACTAAGTATCGTAAGAACTTGTATCGCAGGTGCTAAGCAACGATATGGTATATACTGAATAAATAAGAATACAACATCCAAGACCGGTGAGCGAAACGATGCGTCTTGCAAATAACACAAAGTCCCGCCCCCACCGGGACCTTTAGCGTAGCAGTCGGCTCTTTACACCACTGCGCTACCGAGGTCGTCAAAACATTCGAGGAGGTCGAGGTCGCTTATGGGTTGAAATCCTTCCATAGCTGCTTACTGCTAAATAAGTTTCTTTTTTATACCACTGCAAACACTTAATTATGTTAATTGATTTTGAATTTATCATTTATGTGATTATAATACGCTAGCTATTGCCCGCGACCTCGTCCGCGTAGAAGTCGAAAATGGTTCTAATAGGATTTTTAATTACTCGACATTTATCGTTATATTTCGGACAATTCACACGATATCTTTATAAATTATGGCCTATGCGTTATACTGATGTATAAGCTATGTTATTGTGGAGTTTCATTAAAATCCATTCAGTAGTTTTTGCGTGAAAGAATAACAAACATTTATACGTACATACATCCTTACAAACTTAAAAATCCATTCATAATTTTAAACATTCGCGTTTACAATATTAGTAAGAATATCGTGTGTTATTAATTTAAAATTTAAAAAAATAATTAATAAATTTGATGTTATTGTTTATATTTTTAATGATTATGTTATTGGATTTCCGTTTTTAATTATTAATAAATTAATTAAAATATATATCAATCATCTAGATCTTAGTTCTTTAAATTTATCGAACTTTTAACAACATTTTTAACTGTATTATTATTTGACCGTGAATTCGAACCACCTTCAGGGTTGTACGATCTTATTAGAAATGGATTCTACAAAGCGTGCCCCATCTGTGCAGTGCCGTCTCGTTCGGTCGCTAGGACTCCGGTACAAGTCCGAGAGAGATGAATAGATCGTTTCAGTTCAACGCCTTTTTCCGTCACGAATGAGACGAAGTAGAAACCTTCGTAGGTATGGTTTCTTTTTGTCCATTTTTTTTTTGTTAGTTAGGGTTCAGTGATGAAATCGCGACAGAGGAAAACCATAAATAATTTTAGGAAACTGTTTTTACGTTGTACATAAAAGCACAACCAAATCCTCACTAGCAGGGCTGTTCACAATCGTCTCGTAACAAGGAATCGACTCGGATTCGACAACTTCTCGAAGAGAACGCTACACACGTTCGGATAAAAATCTGACATCTGTTTTCGGAAATGTGACAGTTCGCATCGGAAACATTCCCAGAGTTATGAGGATGGCTAAAACTTGAAAAGTGATGATTATAGGAGATAAGTAAGCTTGTATATGTTATATGGCATAAGCCTACTATGATTATGTGGAAAACAAACTTGGTAGTTATACAGTGAGTGCGACCACGACTCTACCTTGACCATTTTTGTACCTTTGCATTTTTCTCTAAATTATTATCTTCTTTACGACTGACTGCTACGCTAGAGGTTCTGGCTTCGAATCCCGGTGGGGGCGGAAATTTGTGTAATTTGCAAGACGCATTGTTTCGCTTACCGGTCTTGGATGTTGTATTCTTATCTACGTAGTTTATACCGTATAGTTGCTTAGCGCCTGCGATACAAGTTCTTACAATACTTACTGCAGGGCTGAGTCAATGTTGTTTATTATTATAATTATTTTTTTCGTCCTTTTTTTTGTCGAGTTTTAGTTTTAAAAAAAAGCTAATTTTTCGTGAATATTTGTAAGAAGGGTGCGATACTTTCCGAGTCGAATCCTAAACGAGAGGAGATGTGAATTCAGTCTGTAACATTCGTATCGAATACTTGACGATCGAACCCGGCCCGCTTTGGGAAGAAATCTTTCTGAGGCATTGTGAATGCCTCGAAGCTGGACGTCCACTCGACGAAAAGCTAAGTATCGTATCGGTTGTAAAATTTAAATATTATATTAGTTATACCTGCTATTTTAAGCCCGGCAACCCGCGATACAGGGCGTCTACTCCGAAACGAAGTAACTGCCGAATGTTCGCGTGTTTCCTACTACGAAAGTCTTTCGGTCGGGTCAGTCTGGCTCGCAGATACATTCATTGCGATCGAACTTTGTTTGACATGTATTGCATCAAACTCCTCACTCCGAAGACACCGACTCAATGATGTCGAAAGCAGTGCTATCGTTGATTTTATGTTCGGTCGGTTTATCGGTCGGCACGAAGTTTCGGTGGAGGCCTTTCACAGTAGGGCCCATGGCTAATCCTAGTGCGTAATAAATAAGCGGTACCAAAAGCTACCTTAAAACCTATAGGCTCAGCGTCGATATTTCCTTGTTTAAGCGTTCCTGATACGTGCTGTACGGTATCTATACCGAACATACCGAACCAAATCGAGAACTCAAGAAATCTTGATCCATATTATAATTAAAGAAATAAAATCATAAATTTTCCATTCATATTTAACGCACGGAACCCTCAACGCTGGACAGACTCGCACTTAATAAGGTTTCGAACCTTTTATTGTACGCAGAGGGGGGCAGAAAGGAACCGGGGGGAGGGCGGTTATTTGATTGTTAAAACGAAGTTATACCACTGGAATAATTTTTTTTACGTCCGAAAGAAAGATTCGAAGCTGTTGAACGCCTGTAATACTACAGAATTCAAATAATAACCACATCACGACACACACATTGACTCAGCCCTGCGGTAAGTATCGTAACAACTGCTATCGAAGGCGCTAAGCAACGATGTGGTATATACTAAATAAATAAGAATACAACATCCAAGACCGGTAAGCTAAACACACAAATGCAAATAACACAAAATTCCGGCCCCACCGAGATACGAACCCGAAACCACTAACGTAGCAGTCGGCTGTTTACAAAACTGCACCACAAACCTTTGACACAAGTTCTTACGATACTTACTGCTGTGCTGAGTCAATGTGTGTGTCGTGATGTGGTTTATTATTATTATAGTGTATGTTTTTAATTTGATTCAACATTGAATATAACTACTGAATCGTGAGCTACGTTTGAACCTGACTCAGGTTCTCTCCAATCCATTGCAGCTGCCTTTCTTCAAACCAAATCATTGTTTCATTCCTACCCGAGCCTGAGCCACCATGATAAGTGCCTCTTTGAAGCCCCAAACGTTGATAGGGGCAGGGTTCGTTCAACCCTTAGAGATTACCGGTTCCCGAGCTAGAGTTATGAACGAAAATGTACCTTATGTTTTCAATGTTAGACTCTTTATTTAATTGAGGATATATCATTTGGGATTGTTATTTGAAGATATATAAATATATGATGTATTTAAAATGAGATATATATATATATATATATTTAAGAACTTATTTGGAATTTTTTAAGTTTAAAAGTAAAAGTTTTAAATGCCAATTGTTAACGTTTTTACCTGAATAAAATTTTATTATTATTATTATTAATATTTAAAAAAAAAGTAAATGTTTGTTGAAAATGTACAAACATCGCATCTACAGTTCCCATTTCTATCCTGTGACATTTATAAAAAAAATTAAAAATAAAACTGGTCAAGTGCTAATCAGACTCGTACATGATATGGGTGTTTCATACCATCTTATAACATTACATTATTAGATAATTTCACAAAAGAAACAAGTCAAAACAACAAAAAAAAAACAAAAAGTTTTCTATATGGAAGCCCCCTTTAATAAAATAAATAACCACATCACGACACACACATTGACTCAGCCCTGCATCAAGTATCGTAAGAACTTTTATCGCAGGCGCTAAGCAACGATGTGGTATATACTAAATAAATAAGAATACAACATCCAAGACCGGTGTGCGACACAATGCGTCTTGCAAATAAAACAAAGTCCCGCGTCCGCCGGGATTCGAACCCGGAGGAGCCTCTAGCGTCGCAGTCGCCTGTTTACACCGAGGTCGAGGTTTAATATATAATTAATTAATACTTTAAGTATTTGTTGTTCTATAGCGGCAACAGAAATATACATTCTGTGAAAATTTCACGAGTCCAGCTATTATGGTTCATGAGATACGACCCGATGACAATACAGACGGACGGACGGACAGCGGATGAATAGCGACAGGGTTTTACACCTTTTGGATAGGTACGGAACGATAAAAACTTACGACATAATAATGATGACATGTCAAAGACAAAATACGCATCTGATGCTTTAGTTCCACGAATGCATAGAACATACAACAACTTATCTTCAAAAATCGACATATTCTAAAAGTCTAATCAAAAAAGATCTTACGGATGCTTTACAGTATTAATATTATTGTTAACTTTATGTCCACTATTCAGTATTTTAATACACTCGTCACTCCTGAACACAAGCCTACCTAACCTTTTGCTCTCGCGTACATTCCACGCAACACGCACACACGTGCACGGTCACACGCACACACACGCACTTTTGTATTTATTTTTAAATTACTCATTTATACGTAGAATAAGTTGTACCTTGTCTTTATAAAATGATTGACCGTTTACTGAAATGTTTCATTAAAAAAAAAATGAAACCGTAACCGGCCAATTGTTAAAAGTTTACTTTAAATGGTTTTGTAGTGCTGTTTTTTTATGTAAATAAAGAGAAAAAAGAAAAGAAAAAAAAATCTATGCGAAAAAACTTGAGGAAAATTTAAGCCGTTTCTCTTTTAGGATACTTTCACTCGTCTTTTTCGTAGTATATATATGTATATTATTCAATATATTAGAAAGTCAGCATTACCATGATAAAGGAAACGTTTCAACGGATCACCGTCACATGTTACACATGATTTACGAATAGCACATACAATAGGTAACTTAAAGATGGACGGACAGGCAGAACCATGGAAGTTAGAGAGAACAATCGCTGTAGAAAATAATGTCCCAGCAATACGGACAAAATAAGTGAGACGCTGCGATCGCTAATTTGTCTCAATATTAGCATTCCGAACCGGTGCTAGTAAAAAATAAAATGACAATTTGAAAGTGCTTATTTTAAGTCTATTGGAATAAAAACATTTTGACTTTGACTTTGAATAAAATTGGACCGTTTAAAATTTGTACATTATCCAACTAGCTTCATCTACTTGTAGTCTTAAACAGCAAACTTCGCAGATACCACTCACCGACGGCACACAGTGCTAAATAATGGAAACAATTCCAGCCGCGCGTCATTTTATGAGGTAGGGTCATAATTTTTTATTAATCTCTATAAAATGTCATATATTTTAAGCTACAGGTGCGGAAATTATGAAATTTATCACTGTTTCAGGAAAAATAAGTCTAAGCTAATTTACAACCCTCGACCCACCTAACCATGGGTACAGCGAGCTAGCTCGGTATTTTTCTTCAAATAATTAAATTTACTACATGTAGGCTAAAGCAGCCAACCACCAACCCCCTTACCCACTTAACCCCTAAAAGTCACCCCTACCAAACCAAAAGAAGTATGATGCTTTTCTGGATTACTAAAAAAACAGTGATAAATTTCATAATTTCCGCACCTGTAGCTTAAAATATATGACATTTTATAGAGATTAATAAAAAATTATGACCCTACCTCATAAAATGACGCGCGGCTGGAATTGTTTCCATTATTTAGCACTGTGTGCCGTCGGTGAGTGGTATCTGCGAAGTTTGCTGTTTAAGACTACAAGTAGATGAAGCTAGTTGAATAATGTACAAATTTTAAACGGTCCAATTTTATTCAAAGTCAAAATGTTTTTTATTCGAATATACTTAAAATAAGCACTATCAAATCGTCATTTTTTTTTACTACCACCGGTTCGGAATGCTATATATTGAGACAAATTAGCGATCGTAGCGCCTCACTTATTTTGTCCGTATTATTTTATCCGAATTGTTTACATTATTTCCCACTGTGCGGCAGCGCTGCTGGTGGCTGAAAATGACCTATAAATTCTAAAAAATTTCAGGGACAGGCGGGCTAATGCTTTAGCTCGGAGCGATCGTTCTCCTCTCCAACCTCCATGGGCAGAACGAAGCTATGTTTTTTTTTTTTGCATCCATCTCACAAACAAGTCACGGTTGGCATGTCTGTCAATTGACGCGCATTCTCTCACCCTCGACTGTAAGATGTATTAGTGGCAAAATAAAAAAAAAAACATGTTGAAATACTAAATAACTGAATTTGGGGTTTCTCGACGGTAACTTCCCCAACATAAATTTCCGAAATGTTTTTAATAAAAATTAAATTCATTTAACGATTCTAAAAATATTTTTTTTAAATTTTTCTATTTAAACACACACATTGTTCTAGTGTGCTTAATCTCTACACTGAGCAAACTCGAGGTTAGGCATGCTGAAACAATATGCATTTTCAAACCGAACGACACTAACCAACAACTACGGAGTATTCCCGCCGGATCCTTCCCCGTAGAGATAGCATTCCGAACCGGTGGTAGTAAAAAAACCTTACTCTATCCTACATTGTGTGATGGAAAAACTTTATTGATACAAACGCTAAAGTAACCTCTTATACTTCTAATTAAAGGACCAGCATTCTGGCATTGGAACCAATAATAATAACCACATCATGACACACACATTGACTCAGCCCTGCACTGAGATATAATCATGTATCGTATGCAATAAACAACGATACGGTATAAACTACATAGATAAGAATACAACATCCAAGACCGGTATGCTAAACAATGCGTCTTGCTTCCGCTGGGATTCGAACACGGAACCTCCAGCGTAGCAGTCGGCTGATTACGCCACTGCTCCACCGAGGTCGTCTTATTTCGCATTGTGAATTGACCACAGAATGTTTTCAGCAGTTATTTCACTCAATGACCAAGGCATTTGTTTAATTGTAGCCAAATTTGAGGGGGGAAAAAATGAGAAAATGTATGAAAGGTCACGAATCTCGCCAACGACGTGCCCACCTCGAGATTTGCGTACCCATTTTTTTTATATATATTAATACACGCGTAACATATTTACATACATACATATACATAGACAACATAAAAATCAAACTGACGACGTAATTTATCCCTCGAGATGTGTAGGCAACAACGAATTCCGCATGTTCATGTCGAGTCCCAGTGTGACAGGTTGCGAATCTGTCGCCACTATCCGGGCACAATGAGAAATATGGCAGCTACAACGTAGAGACTCGAACACTCGTCCTGTCGGGTCGGGTCGGTTAACCGAGACACGTAATAAACTGAGCTACCGCGTCCTTTAAATACCTATAAATTAATAGATTCAGTACAAGAAACAGTGTCAAGAACGAGTCTACATCTGCAAGTAAACATGGGCCTTAGAAACCGACCAGCGCACGTGTCCAACGTTGATAAGGTACGAAATAGAATGCATTACCTACCAATACATGACATATTGAACCTTATTGACACGCGTCTCTTCTTAGCAAAGCCAGTTTGGAGGTCGATTTTCTGTAAGTACTAGATATTTAAGTAGTCCATGTTCTTATTAAAAAGTTACTAGCCACCCGCCCCGGCTTCGCACGGGTATTATGCATGTATTATATATATTCATGAACCTTCCTCTTGAATCACTGTCTATTAAAACAAAACCGCATCAAAATCGGTTGCGTAGTTTTAAAGATCTAAGCATACATAGGGACAGACAGCGGGAAGCGACTTTGTTTTATACTATGCATCTACATAGGGATTAAGAAAGAGTTTAAACGATTCGAGAATTCTCTTATTTTGCTTACTGCAAAGGATAAATATAACCTCTTTAAGGCAACAGTGAATGTGCTTCTCCTGGGTAGGCATGTTGCACCTTAGACCAGTGGCGTGCCTAGAGTTTTAGTACAAGGCAAGCCGAGAGATATACTTCATACTTCCGTTGTGGACTTGCTGGCGTGGACGAGCTCAGCGAAACACTCAGAAGTTTGCGAACATGTCAGCAAAACCACAATTTCGGTGGCTTTAAAAAGCCGTTTGATTTGTTAATGAATGAATAAGAGCGCAAACTTATTTTAGTTTGATATTGCCCTATGCCGGGCCTTTGGGCTTCTATGACAGTACCGCCACTGCCTTAGACTGCATCGCCAGTTAACATCAGGCGGGATTTGGGTCAAATGTTTGACCACTGTCTTGGGATCAACAACAAACTTTATCAACTAGCAAGTAGTTAGCGACTACAGCATGGAGTCCTTCAAAGGATTTTATCTCCAGGCGGGCCGGTACAGCAAACGTCCATAGGCTACGGTGACCGTTTACCATCCCCCAAGTAAAAGCGGTGACATCAGAACAGCCTGGATTGTCATTTCGAGAGGGCTGACTCCCTCAAAAGTTCAAACTAAAATAAATTGCGAATAGCGAATTGGATGTTTTATTTATTGTAATTGGCACATCAACAGCGTGTAAATAAATCTATACAATATTTTATTATAAGGGTGCATAGTCTAGTGTACGCGCCACATGCACACACCATTAATGGTGCAGGCGTAACAAGACAATATAATAAATACATTTACAAATTACTAATTTATATGAAATAAAAATGAACTATTAAACTTAAAATAAAAACAAAAATATAATCTTAAAAAAATAAAGGGAAATAACAATTAAAATATGCAGGATTAAAACAATTGTGTTAAGTGCTATCAGAGTCGGGATTTTTAATTAAAGGCCGCCTCATCTGATGTTTTAAAAGAATCACTTGCTTCTTTTTTTTTAATATGATAAAACGTATATTAGTACGGGTTAGAAGAGCACAGTATTGCTAATTGTGTTATCAGGTTTTAGTTAAGCTTCCATTGTTGTTTTTTTTTTTTTTGTATTTTTTCTTCTCTCTCCTAAAATAGTCACACTACCACTAGTACCAATTAACGTTTATAGGTTTCATTAAATAGTGAAAACTTTATTGATCTATGTATTAATTATAATAATGTTATTTGTGAGAATTAGAAAATTTTATTTTCCCCGAAATATTTGTAAGAAAAAAAAAACCATTAAATGCGATGTGTCAAGCAGACCTCACTGACTTTATGGTTCTTCTTTAGTGGTTTGTTGATTCATAATGGTTTGACAAGATAAGGGCTACATAATCTGAAGAACTCAAAAGATTTTGTTGCGGAGGGGGACCCTCTAACCCTCAAAAAATCGCCTACGTCCTGCATTTGTGTGTGTTAGTGACAGCTATTCAAACGACTCACACACCAAAACTGAATTCGCTACAGTCACTAAAACAATACAAAAGACCCTGGTTCAAGAGAGAGACAATCGGCACGCACACACGCATACTAATGACCTTGTAACCGATTCTTTGGTTTCCGTCTACTAGCATATATATAAACATAGATGTATAATTGTCAACATAGCTCGGATATGATAACAATAGGATAATTCTAGCTGATATAGAATTGCAAACGTCCATGGGCTACGGTGATTGCTTACCATCAGGCGGGACGTACGCTTGTTTGAAAGAACCATGTCAGATCGTCCGCGTCGGTACCGCCCTCCTTTATATTTACAACGTGAAGCAGTCCGCTCTGTTTGCATTCGAAGGATCGGAGAGCCAGTGTTATTGTAATTACAGACATCTTTTTTTTGACCTCTGTGGCGCAGTCGTGTAAACGGCCGACTGCTACGCTAGAGGTTCCGGGTTCGAATCCCGGCGGGGAAGGGACTTTGTGTTATTTGCATGACGCCTTTTTTCGCTCTTGGATATTGTATTATGATCTATGTAGCAGTGGCGTGCCTAGAGTTTTAGAATAGGGCAAGCCGAGAGAAACGTTATCGTAGTTTTTATAATTAATTTCGATAAATGTCTTATTGCCTCATTACTATTAAATCTACACTTCATACTTTTGAACCATGCTATGCAAAGCGTATTGTTATTTGATTTGAACAGTAATGAATGAACGAGAGCGCGAACTTACCTTGGTTCGATAGGGCAAGCCGGGCTTTTGGGCTTGTATGACAGTACCGCCACTGCTATGTAGTATATACCGTATCGTTGCTTAGCGCCTGCGATACAAGTTCTTACGATACTTACTGCAGGGCTGAGTAAATGTGCGTGTCGTGATGTGGTTGTTACCTGTACACGGGCGATGCATTGTCGGCGTTGTCGTTTTACAACGACTTCAAGGACGTCGGACATCAATAGGCGGCGGTATCACTTATCTTACTATCGGGCAGAAGCGTCTTTCCTCTTGTTAACCAAATAATAAAATCTGCAGATATTCATCAGATACGAATCGACGCCTCGATACAACCTCTATAACTTATCAACGAGGAAGCTACAGTCGTTTTCCACAGTAACAATCATCATTTTGACCTCGTATCGTTTCCTTTACGCTATCGTACATGAATAGAATATCATACGTAAATTAATTTAACATATACAATACCCTAATTAATTATGAGATCCGAAGAAGAACCGAGGTCGACGATGTAGCTCTACTACATAGATAAGAATACAACATCCAAGACAGGTAAGCGAAACAATGCGTCTTGCAAATAACACAAAGTCCCGCCCCCGCCGGGATTTGAACCCAAAACCTTTAGCGTAGCAGTCGGCTGTTTACGCCACTGTGCCACAGAGGTCGTCAAAATGTGTTATAATGTCTAATTGTGATCGTAACATTTTTGCATGCCTTACAAACGAAATATTGTTGGATGCTATATTTTTTTTTTAACCAAACATCGAACGAACACACATTTGCAAATAAAATATTTTGAATTTGAATTTGAAAAATCTTTGCCCATGTGTTAGAAGTATAAGCTACATCATTGTCAAGTTTCATTAAAATTCATTCAGTAGTTTTCGTTTGAAAGAGTAACAAACATCCGTACATCCTTACAAATATTCGCGTTTAATTATATTAGTAAGGATCATTAAGTAATTCAAACAGTATTTTTTATCGTTTCCGCACAATCGACTCAACATTAACTTAATAAAAACGTGTCAATAGAGCTGCTACAACAGTTCACGATGACCTTTAGTATAAAATGAATACGAGAATCACTAACGGGTAATATTTATTATGCAATTACCGTCTACACGCGACGTTCTTAAGCGATATAAATTAAAACTGTGACTAGTTACATGACCTTGCTTCACTTGGATTTTATCGCCTTTTTTTTTTGTTAAAGCTTATATAGCTACAGCTAATGCAACAATAAAAAAAAAACATGTCTAATCTTAAAGTACAGGAATTTTAATATTTGTATTATCGTAGCTTACGGGCTATGTGACGTGATGAGGACGTGGTAGCTCAGTTTGTTACGTGCCTTGGTTGACCGACCGACCTGACCCGACAGGTCGAGGGTTGCCGTGCATTGCAGCTGCCATGTTCCTCAAACTCACGCCGTAATCCCTCGTGAGGGGTTCGCAGAAGTGTTACACACCGCATTTCGCATGTCTATGTTGAGTCCCAGCGTGACAGGTTGCGAATCTTTCGCCACTATCCGGGCACATTGAGAAACATGGCAGCTACAACGTACGGCAACCCGAGGTTCGAACCCACGACCTATCGGGTCGGACCGGTCGATTAACCGAGGCACGTAACAAACTGAGCTACCACATCCACCAGAATACTTTTACCACAAAATACGATGGATTTTTTAAAATAATCACTTCTTTTAAAAATATGATAAGACATACTGACAAGGGTAAGAAAAACACAGTACTACAAAGTATAAAACAAAGTCGCTTCCCGCTGTCTGTCCCTGTGTACCTATGAATATAGATCTTTGAAACTACTCAACGGATATTGATGCGTTTTTTTTAATACATAGAGTGATTCAAGAGGAAGGTTCATGTGTATATAATACATGCATAATATCCGTGCGAAGCAGAGGAGGGTCGCTAGTTGCATATAATTGTTTTTTGCATAATTTTTTAGTCCAGTGCTACATTTTAAGTCCAGTGTTACATTTTAAGTCCAGTGTTACATTTTAAGTCAAGTGTTACATTTTAAGTCCAGTGTTACATTTTAAGTCCAGTGTTACATTTTAAGTCCAGTGTTACATTTTAAGTCCAGTGTTACATTTTCATTACCAAGTAACGTTTATCAGTTTAAATTAATTTTCGAAACTTTATTGAAGTCATTTACGTGTTAATTAAAGAAATGTTATTTTGTAATTATTAATGTTATGTTTCCTAAATATATTCAATATGTACCTAGTCAGGTCATAAATTCTGTCACATGTTTAATATAAAATAATTGAAACAAGTTTATTCATTATGTAACCATTTATATACCATAATGAACTTAACAAAACATAGATTCTTATGACACTTAAGTTTATTCAAAATGACCTCCGTGATTTTGAATACAGGCCTTCAATCTGCGCGACCTGTCGTCTATCGCAGCACGAACGAGGTCCATGTCAATATCGGCGGCTACCTCAATCAAGGATGTCTTGAGTGACTCCAAATTGGGATGAGGCTTTGAGCACCCCTTTTCCTCCAAGTGTTGCCATATCTTGTAATCTAACGGATTCAAATCTGGACTGGAGGAGGGCCAGTCTTCGTGCCGGATGAAGTCGATTTCACGCGCCGCCAGCCAGTCTTGTGTGCTCTTCGCTCTGAGCTGGCGCCGAATCTTGTTGGAATACCCAGTGCCTGTTATTGAACATGGTATGAGAAACAGGTTCCACAAGGTTCGTCAGGGCTGTATTTTGATACACAACTGCATTAGTTTTTACACCTTTCTCACAAAAATGTACCTCTGTTAAGCCCCAATAAGAAACTCCCAATCATACCATGAGCGAGGACGGAAAATTACCTCGTTGGACACGCGGAATACGGTTGCTCGCTTCTCCACTACTGTGTGCGCACACCTTATCATTTTGTTTGTTGTAGCTCTCTTCTTCGGTAAAAAAATTTTCATTCGAAAAAAGAATTTCCCGATATTTGTTTCCCGCGTACCGCTTCAACAAAGTCAGTCTCAGGTCCATTAGAAGAGCATTCAAACGATGTCCTGTTTTTCTTCGATATGCCCGAAGCCCTAAGTCTTCATTTAGCACCCTTTGCACCGTGGTTCTGCTTAATCCCATCTGAAGGGCCAACAGTTTCAAAAATCAGTATGTCAAAAATGTGAATTGGCGCGTAACCGCAACGATGCAACGCAATAACTGCAACACGGTCTTCTTTAAGCGTAAAACTCCATATTAAAAAATGAGTAAAATTCTAAAAAGTATACATTTTTATTTTCATGAACAATTCGAAATTCGAATTCAATAGACTTTTTTGTGGCCAGCATTCTAAAAGAAAAGTTTTTATTGTGTGACAATACCTATGACCTGACTGTGTAGTTTATACCATATCGTTGCTTAGCACCTCTGACAAAAGTTATTGCGATACTTATTGCATGACAATGTGTGTGTGTCGTGATGTGGTTCATTTATTTTATTGTATAAGATAAATGAAATCTTTTTAAAAATTGTTATTATTCAATTTGTGATTTTAATGTTAATTTGTGATATAATTTTTCTGCTTCGATTGTGAATGTCAATCGGTGGAGACTTCATTGGTATTATTAAATGTTAATCTGAATAAAAAATATAAAACTGTTGGTTTCTCAAATACATAAATAAAATAAATGTTACGTTCAGACGGCCACACGTTAAGCTTCACACAACAAGTGCAATATCAATCCTTATGCTGTACAACTTAAGAACGGTACAAACTACAAACAGATTAGTTTGATGTATGGCCGTGTATACTAATAACTATATAAACAGTGAAATACGAAATGTTTTTTTTATTTAAATAGACTTAAAATAATAGCTTTCATATCGCCACATTTTTTTTATCTAAAACCGACCGGTTCGGAATGCTATCCACGGGTAAGAAGCCGACGAGAAACCTCCGTAGTTGCTTTTATCAAACATTTACAATAGCTTTTCATTAAATGTCGGAACATTTAAGTTTTTTAATTATGATAAGTCAAATTTGATATATAATTATTTTTGTAATACCTCTTATAACGACCTGCCTTTACACGACGTGAATTGACAAGTTTTGTTAGGTTACATAAAATCCTATAAAACAAATTTCCGATATAAATACATAAGCATTGCTGATTGGAAATTATGTATGTACAGTCGAGGTCCGCCACGGAGTATCATTTGCCATCGAAATTCCTCTGTACGCGATAATACTACGTTTCAGGGGTTGGATCGCAAGCGCCATCCTAATTGGCCGTAGTAAATCTCTATTACCAATGACGGTAAAGGAAGCAAATCGTTCATTGAAATCATGATGTTGTTTTAAAAGTATGATAATCTCATCCATTCACAAATGTAGTATGAAAGCCCGCAGCCGCAAAACCTGCAAGCAAAATTCGACCTTAAGGCGGTAGCGCGTGCGCACCCGTGATTGTATATTATATAGTTACAAAACATATATACGGAAGCAGAAATACCTAATGCGTACATACTAAATACAAGGCCTTATGCGATAATAAAAGATTTCCATATATTGTACACACAGATTTAACCACGAAAATAAACCTTATTCCGAAAGAGATAAAATCTACAACGCATGACATGATAACATAGCGAAATATTAACAAGTATATAATGGATGTAATATTAAAGTTGACTTAAAAAAAAAATTACCACAAGTAACCCTCGATAGTCTGGTTTCCGACCTGATCTGTACTAGGTCAGGCTCGATGGTGAGGCGGACAGGTGTGGCGGTCGTGCCTATGCTTTGCGTCTTGTCGTGTTGTCTTTATAAAGACGGTACAGCCTGAACGATTGTATAGGGAACGATAGCCACGGTAAAGTGTAGTCACGGTAAACCTGCTAAGGCATCCGAGCCGCAGCATTCGTCGTTAAGGAATATATATATTTTTTTTCATTATGTACAAATAAAACAAATTCGGATCAGTCACAGCATTAGAACATCTAGAACGACCGAACAGATTTCTGACTTCCATGATTTATTTGGATTCGTCTTCGTCTCGAATATCAGAACTATAAAAAAAACGACGCGTACAAAGTAATGTACCTTGCAATATTTATACACACTGACTCAGCCCTGCAGCATTAAACGATATGGTATGTACTAAACTATATATCATATCATAGTATATATATACTCTGTACATAGGCAACAACAATGCAACAGAGACCATTTTGCGAAATAATGCATATCTTACAAATTAATTATACTATGAGTAATTCCAAGTCAATCATTCATTTGCTCAAAGACATGGTATGTACAGTTCTTTACAAATATAAATACATAAGGGCTCATGTTTATGTTATTGTACTTGGAATGATCTGTTCAAATTCAAAGTCAAAGCCAAAATGTTTTTTATTCGAATAGACGTAAAATAACCACTTTCAAATCGTCATATTTTTTTCTACCACCGGTTCGGAATGCTATCTCTACGGGGAATAATCCGGCGAGAAACCTCCGTAGTTGCTTATTAAGAGTAATATACATAAAACATAATTCATTAGACCTCGGTGGCGCAGTGGTGTAAACAGGCGACTGCGACGCTAGAGGTTCCGGGTTCGAATCCCGGCGGACGCGGGACTTTGTGTTATTTGCAAGACGCATTGTTTCGCACACCGGTCTTGGATGTTGTATTCTTATTTATTTAGTATATACCGTATCGTTGCTTAGCGCCTGCGATACAAGTTCTTACGATACTTACTGCAGGGTTGGATCAATGTGTGTGTCGTGATGTGGTTGTTATTATAAAACTAGCGACCCGCCTCAGCTTCGCACGGATATAATACATGTACTATAAACATTGATACCTTCCTCTTGAATCACACTATCTAATTAAAAAACGCTACAAAATTAAAAAACGTCGCGTAGTTTTAAAGATCTAATCAAAAATGGGGAGGGATAGCGGGTAGCGACTTTGTTTTATGCTATGTAGTGATGATATATATCTGTCACAGGCGTATAGCCAAACATTATATTACGTATAATTAACATTAAATATGGATAACACCTATTTGGTAGTGACAGCAAGGTTACAAGCTGATCGGATAGAGGTCGAAACAGAAAAACAATACAGACGGTAACAAACAAAAGAACAAACCGTTACATTTCTAATGGCCGAAAATAATTTTAATGTTTTATCTCTTTTTAGAAGATTTTAATTTTAAAAGAATATTCATTATTTTTGTGTGGAGGACGTGGTAGCTCGAGGTCGAGGAGTCGAGTCTCGTAGCTGCCATGTTCCTTATTGTTTTTTTTTATTTATTCATGACCAGGCAGGCATTTGACCCCAAGCCCGCCTGATGTTAAGCGGCGATGAGGTCTAAGGTGGATCATGCCTGCCTAGGAGAAACCTATTCACTCTTGCCTTAAAGAGGCACAAGTTATATTGGTCAGGGAACACATCGGCAGGCAAAGAACTCCACACCCTTGCAGTACGCATTATGAAGGAGCTATCGAAGCGTTTAGTCCGGATGGTCGGAATATATACCACAAAAGGATGCAACTTTAGCCTACGTCTTGTATTCCGATTATAAAAGGGGGCCGGTGGAATTAAATTGTGCAATTCCTGCGCACACTCTCCCAAATGTATCCTATAAAATACCGATAGACACGCAACTTCACCCCGGCGGATTGTGCCCGGATAGCGGCGACAAGTTCGCAACCAACACTGGGCCTCAACATAAACATGCGGAATGCGGTGTGTAACACCTCTGCCAAACCCTCTCGAGGGTTCACGCCGTGAGTTTATGTTATTTGTATGAGATCCTATCTTTCGTCGTATATTTTATCTAACTATTATCTTGCTTATCATGCAGAGAAAACTCTTAAAGACATCCGAGATGTTATCATAGCGATAGTGTTTCATACCTAGTTCAAACCTAAACATCACAACAAGCGACATCAGTGTAATAATAATAATAATAACCACATCACGACACACACATTGACTCAGCCCTGCAGTAAGTATCGTAAGAACTTGTGTCCCAGGAACTAAGCAACGATATGGTATAAACTACATAGATAAGAATACAACATCCAAGACCGGTGAGCGAAACAATGCGTCTTGCTAAAAACACAAACTCCCGCCTCCGCCGGGATTCGAACCCGGAACCTCTAGCGTAGCAGTCGGCTGTTTACACCAACTGCGCCACCGAGGTCATCAAAAAATGTGTGTGTCGTGATATGGTTATTATTATTATCATTTTCACCAACCACATAATAATGCGACACATTTTCGATTCCGTAGTCAGACAAAATTGTACACAAAACAAAAGAAGCGTTTCTCCGCTTCACCGAAACGCAGTAAGATTGGAGTGGGGCCAAATTGTTTTTTGTCCTTTCGCTCCAGGTAGTGCTTCGGGTATACCTTTTTTAACCCACGGAGACCGACAAGAACGAAGTAAACAAACGTCGAGGGTTCCTCCAGTATAAAACTTGTCATTTTTTTTATTTATTTCTTTCCCAGAGACATTGCTAGTAGGAATAGGAAAAGGAAAAGCTAATACATATATCTTTTACTCGTAACAGCATTCTGTAAAAAGTTGCTTAGACTAAAACAATTCTTATTAATTAATGAGCCTACTTAAAAATGCATAAATTTATTTAATTGATTGAACTCGTTGTCGAATTTACAAAGAATCCAAAAAAAACGTTTCAACTGATGGAATGTGACACCGCCGCCTGTTCATACCTCTCGTGCCGGTTAAAAACACTGGCTCTCATATCCTTCGAACGGAAACACAGCGAACTGTAATCATAAAGGATGGCGGTACCGACGCTGGCGTAAAGTCCACCAGCTGTACCACGTGCAGTACGAAAGGAAACCTCGTATTATTTGTAAGGGCACGTTGCCATTGCGTCAGTTACAAATACCAAAGGCCTTTTCCTCCTTCCTCATTCGAAGATCGTGAAGCAAACGGTCGATAGATAAATAAATAAACAACATTACGTCACACTCATCGACCCAGCCCTGCACTAAGTATCGTAAGAACTTGTATCACAGGCGCTTAGTAACGATATGGTATGAACTACATAGATAAGAATACTACATCCAAGACCGGTAAGCGAAACAATGCGTCTTGCGAATAACACAAAGTTCTGTACCAGCCGGTGTTTGGACCCGGAATCTCTAGCGTAGCAGTCTGCTGTTTACTGCGCCACCGAGGTCGCTATATATTCCGTCACCAGGTCCGAGTGGTCAATAGTACCAATGGTCAAGAATACCAGAAGTTTGTCGACGCTGAATGGCAGATCTTGTACGGGATGCTGCCATTTGGTGACGTGGCTACCAAGTACTTTGCTTATTAAACTCTCGGTAGAGTGGTGTAAACAGCAACACTCTACAGAGTGCTTCAATTAAATGTCCATCTTTCGATGTTGGCTATCCTTTACCTGACTTAAAAAAGAAGTTAAGATGCTCCCGCACCAGCAGGGCTATTCACAATCGAATCGTATCGGAATTCCGAGAGCTCTGAAACCGGCGAGATCTTGAAAAATGATAATTATACGAGAAAAATTTAAGTCTCGAGGGATTAATTTGTGTGTGTGTGATTATGCTTTATTTATAAAAACTCTCCATGGATCTCCATATTGATCCTTCGGTTTTTGTACGATCGAATTCTACGAGTCCATCATGGCATTCATTTATAGACTTTATTATCAAAGGCATAGATCACTATTTCATATTAATACAGTGTTAAAGCTCCCTCTGGTGAGGGATCCTAGTAAACTATTGAGGATTCCGTTTTTTATATCGATTTTCTAGAACTTTCTGAGACTCTAGACTTCACAACAATACATAAGAATAACACATTTGTAAAGATTTATATATTATTGTATTTTTATACATACACACATGCAATATAAACACTAACTAAGTCGAAAATGGTTCTAATAGGATTTTTAATTACTTGACTTTTATATATATGGATATATTTGTGTGTGCGTTGGCAAACAAGCCGACTGTACTTATGGTATTATTATTTATGACACCGCCTCCTATTGATACGACGAGACGCCCTTTACGTCTTACAATGACAACAGCACGCCTTAACGTATTCATTTACATGAAACTAATGTTACTACTACTCGTATCGTGTCTTCTGTTCAGTTTAGCCGACTAAACAGATGAACCGATTTAATTGAAATTTGCACGGAGATTAACAGCATTTTGTGGAGGGGAAAAATAAAAAAAATATATGTATATTTAATCCACAACATAATAATAATAATAACCACATCACGACACACACATTGACTCAGCCCTGCAGTAAGAACTTGTATCGCGGGTGCTAAGCAACGATATGGTATATACAAATAAATAAGAATACAACATATCCAAGACCGGTAAGCGAAACAATGCGTCTTGCAAATAACACAAAGTCCCGCCCCCGCCGGGATTCGAACACGGAACCTCTAGTATATAGTAGCAGTCGGCTGTCTACACCACTGCGCCACCGAGGTCGTCAAAATATAAACACACACACATAAACTTGACTTTGTAACTCACACCGCAGTCCCTCGAGAGGGGTTGGCAGAGGTGCTTGCTACACATCGCTTTTCGCATGTTTATGTTCAGTCCCAGTGTGACAGGTTGCGAATGTGTCGCCACTATCCGAGCACGTTGAGAAACATGGCAGCTATAAATTACAGCAACCCGAGACTCGAACACTCGACCTGTCGAGTCGGCTCGGTCGGTTATCAAAGGCACGTAACAAACTGAGCTACCACGTCCTCTAAATCTCTTTAAAAATCCATTCCAAGAAATACTGAGAAATTCACCCGTGCAAAACTAGGGAGGATCTCTAGATAACAGTTAATTGTAATTTAATAAATATTTATAGGTATGCAAGTGCGTGACACCCCTGGTATTGCAAACGTCCATAGGCTGCGGTGACTGCTTACCATCAGGCGGAACGTACGCTTGTATGCCGACGCATTGATATGAAAAAGATAGTACAGGGTTCCATGTTATGTAACCACTCATTGTGGTCACCACAACCGGTACCAACCACCTGCCACAGCGAAGATTGCTTTCCACCACCTGGTCACCACATCTGGTGCTTCGAGCCTGTTCACTCATTTACATACAAAATATATGTAAATAATTAAGAGGTAGGGGTCAATAATTTATTTATTATGGCGGACGAAAATATGAAATTCTATTCGATGCATAAGCAAGATTGTTTTTTGCGGCCAATGTGGCGCAGTGGTGTAACAGCTGCATACTAAACAAGAGGTTCCGGGTTCGTATCCCGGCGGGTGCTTGACATTGTGTTATTTGCAAGAAGCATTGTTTCGCTTACCGGTCTTGAATGTTGTATTTTATCTATGTAGTTTATACCATATCATTGCTTAGCGGCTGCGACACGAAATTCTTTAATCTCGCCGTGGGGCTGAGTCATATATGTGTGTGTCGTATTGTCGTTATTAATATTAAAGCCAAATAAGATATTTATTCATTAAACTAAACTTAAAAGTCAAGTATACAAACAGATACAGCCTTTTTAATACCTGTAATTGTTGGTTGTACCTTTAAAAAGATTTAATCGAAGCGATCTCTTCTTGATCCCAAAACTTAATTACCTGGCATGGCTTTCCTTAGAGAATATGTTGAGTTTCTTTCAGATGGGTTATAAATATCCTTACAGGGTGACACCCCTAGTATTTATTGCAAACGTCCATAGGCTACGGTGACTGCTTACCATCAGGCGGGACGTACGCTTGTTTGCCGACGCAGTGATACACATAAAATTTTTCTACCATTCCCTATACCTACCACCTTGCCGTTCAACTCTACCATTTAGTTCGTACAAAATCCCCTACAAAAAAATCATCGACACATCACACGCACACCCGAACCCAACCACCAACACCTACATAAGTTCCAATACATACGCACACACGCTTACGAGTCTACCATTAATACATCCGCATGTTTATTTAGGGCGGGGGCCGTTGAACCCGAAGGTCGCTACCTGCCAGCTCCGGCGCAGAAAATGCGGGGACACTACAAACACGATATAGCTACATTGTGTTTATGCCTGCCTGTTACATACTTTCAAACAAAACTTGATATAACAACTGTCTTTACCAGGAAAATACCAAAAATACTGTACCGTTACCTGTTCTTGGTTCTTGGTTTGGTCACGCGGTACCAAAAGCCTAAATTTTCTTGCAGAATTCATTAACTGTGCGGTACCGAATCTGTTCCACGCTTACTTGGCTTTGAGCCCAATAACATGACTTAAACATGTAGTGGGGGACGTGGAAGCTCAGTTTGTTAACCGACCCAAACCGACAGGTCGAGGGTTCGCTACTCGGGTTGCCGTACGTTGTAGCTGCCACGTTTATCATTGCGCCCGAAAAGTGGCGACAGATTCGCAACCTGTCACGCTGGGATTCAACATAGACTTGCGAAATGCGCCTACCCCTCTCGAGGGATTAATTATGGCGTGAGTTTCATGTCTACGTTATGTGCTCAAAACAAAAAGAACAAAGAAGTTTCTTAAAAGCATCAATGAGGCTAATGATGTAATATCCAAGACCTTTTTTATATTTTATGACAAAATTCAGAATTTTAAAGACATATTTGATTTATGAACGTATTCGTTGATTTCTCTCATGGAAAATCTGTGAAATTTTAACAAAATAAAATTACAATGGCCAAGAAGTTAAGGCAAATTTATATATATATATATATTTCAAGGTCAGAAAACAGATCGCAAACACATTAAATATTAAAATAAGTCAGACTATAGACAAATACCCTCACAGAAAAACATGTTTGTAAATCTGAGATATATATACTCATTTGAATAATTAATGCAAACAAACATAATATCCCTCCTGACAAGTAGCAACCATAGCTTATGTATTATTTTATTTATTGACAGCAGGCCAACAGTACGTCTTAACAACATATGATAGTTCTGTATGTGCGTTTGTCACCTAACTCTTCCTAAACGGCTGAACCGATTTGGATGGTATTTGGTATGTATATTTTAATAGATTCCTGAATCGTTTAAAAACACAATCTAAAGCGGCAGCTAGTGCATTATAAATGATATATGATATATATATAATGATATATATGTTATCATAAAGAGGCTTGCAACATAAAACC
Source organism: Choreutis nemorana (assembly GCA_949316135.1). Classification (NCBI taxonomy): domain Eukaryota; kingdom Metazoa; phylum Arthropoda; class Insecta; order Lepidoptera; family Choreutidae; genus Choreutis; species Choreutis nemorana. Next base: position 848,043 of record OX438622.1, read on the forward strand.
TACATTCATCATATTATTGTGAAATTACTGTCCCATACAATATATTTAAAAAAACCTAGACAACCATAGCATTAGGGCAAGAAGTTGTATTTTTTTAAAGAATGGATTTAAAAAAATCTATAATAATTTAATTTTGTTCACCACAAAGGAAAAACATGACTGAACCATTTAATTTATCTACCCAGATAACTTGTATGCATTGTATTTCAAATAATGTTTTACCAATAAATACCTACTTTTAATAATATCTTACAAACAATACATATGTACTAAGAAAAACTATAAAGTAGAATTTAGTACAACCTACTTTTATTGAAGTCGGTTAATTAGAAGACAACAAAAATTAAATCAACAATGTGCATTTTAGTTAGTTAGTTAAGTTGTTAGACAAATTCTTCCACTTAAATATCCAAAAGACAAGTTTCCAGGCCTCAAAAAAAAACACTGATCAAGGTTATTTTAAAAAGCCTCAATTTAAGTCAATGTTTTTTTTAATGGAGCTCAGGTGATGTAAACTACATTTATTATGCCCTTGACTCGTTTTCTAGGTAAAGAAACTAATCTTCAGGTAGAAGTTTCTTACATGCCAAGGGCAATTTTTTGAGGTCTTTTAAGTAGTGAGGTAGCAGTTTTTTTTATTACAATCATGATGCAAGCAAGGTCATACAGCCACAATAGTTTTAAAGTTTGTTTTTATGATTTAGGGTGAAGAAAGTAAGCATAAGCTTTGTTTGCCATACACACATTAATAAAAAAATCAAATTGTTTATTTCCTAACATTATTAAAAATCATAAAAATATCAGTACCTACTTAGAGCAAATATTTTTGTCAAAATATATATTTTAAATTTTAGGGTTATCTTTTTTTTTATAATCACATTTTTATATCATCCAAATAAGTAGTTATTTTATAAAGTTTTTTGCTTTAGTTTTTTTTTAAATTCACCAGATTGCTAAGCAAAATGCAAATTCAGTTTTAAAAATGTATTTCTGCTTCTAAAATAATGGTTAATCTGTAGCTACTTTGTTAAAGTAGACCAAAGAGACATTACGAAAGTGGTTCAAGCTTCATGGCATAAACTCAGTGACATAATCTGAAAGTGAAATCTACAGACTTCGAAATCGTCTTTCCTAGCTTCTCAGCCTAGCTTATCTCGAGTTTTCACCTCGACCTGATTATATTACTATTTCAACTCCTTCTCAAGTACAAATACGAGAAGCTTAGCAAGATTCCATACGCGTATACTGAAAAAAAAAACACCCAACTTCTGTTGAGCAGCGAAAGTGGTTGTGCGCAACATGCTGACTTGTTATAGTGTGGAGGAAAATTGACAAACCTATAGTTCTGCTCGTAGTCCCAGTACTCCTTATAGCGGGGATGCCAACGAGGGCCCCCGCGGGAGTAAGGCCTTCTTGAACCGCCCTGGCTCATGTCTGCGCCATTCCTTACTCGATTATTGATCCGTGCAGCTACAACGGGCCGCAGCACTCGACCCCAGGCAATCCTCACACACCACAGTAACACAAAAACACTCGGTCGCGACACGTTTATGATACTTGATATGCACAAAATTAAAAAATTTTGGACCCCGCGAGAGCCCCACGCAATGTTTTGGAACCCACTGCAACGGTGTGAAGTTGCACCTAATTGATTGCAAGCAGGCTTGACAACGTTACGGCACGTTGCGTTGCGATCGGTGCGCCCTTGCGGAGGTTTGCGGAAACTTCATTCAAAAAAATGCGGGAACAGTTCGTGTTCGGCGCTTTTTTTAATTTTTTAATTTATTCACTTGATCAATTCCAAATTTAAATTTAGACTATTTCATTTGAACTCCTAGCACAACTTCGGAAATACAGTAATCAAAGTCTCGTATAAGATTTTCTCACGATTAAATTAAAGATATTGATTTTATGATATCACTTCTCAAATAACACCACAACTTAGCTTGAACTCAAAACTGCTCAAGTAAACTGAGAACCAGTCAGGGCGTGTTATCGCGCACTTAAAATGGATATCGTCACCGTTCACATAATGTGATTCAAAGGGTAATCTAGCTATCTCCGTCACGCACCAAAGAACAGTTTATGATGAGAATTCAGAGCTCAACGTAGCAATTTTAAGTTCTCACTAAGAAAAATCTCGTTTGAGTCCGCCGAACTACGAAATCTGCAGCGGAATCACAATTTTCTGCATCACGTCAATACACTCGGTCCGGACGGGCGATGCGATATGGCAGCTAGCTAAATACCTACCTACTACCTACCTACGTAAGCTACTAAAAAAGTTAGTACAAGTCGTCCCTCTTAAAACACTCAGCGCATTTTTGCTGCGCTGTTTTCATAGCAACCGCTTGAGATTCTTGCGTAGTTATACGGTGGTTCTCATACAAAATACGACTTACAATTCTGAGAGCCTGAAGCGATTCAAGCGCTGCCCAATTTCAAGCCCCGCCCATGCCTTCTATTGTTATTTTAATGCAGCCAACTTTACGCACGCATTGCAATGTGAAGGCAGCTACAAAACAGCGACATTGATCTCATTCTAACTTGAGTAAATAATAGAGAAGGCGATATATGAAGTGTTTATTATTTTGTTTGTACGGACAAAGCATCTATACAATCTATAGTACGGGAAGGAAGAATGGAAGACGAGCCATGCTGCCATTTCGTCTCAAAGGATGACACAACACAACTACGAGATACTTTCACTTAATTCGATCTTTGAATCATTTCGCAGTAATGATAACATTTCCAGTTTTTTAGGGCGCACTTGAAAGCGACGTGTAGGCAGGCAATTACGTAGATATGTTTTTACGACATTACGACACAAAAACGCCACATTTGCGCGACACACTTAGATATGAGTTTGTAAAAAGCAAATGGAACTCGTATCATTCGTGGATTGTTTCCGACAAAGCCATTTTCCACACCTACGCTCGCGCTGGCGAGTGAATTGATGTGATGATATCATTCAGGTAAATGTATTCAATTTAAAATGTTCAGAGACATAGTCTATCCATCCCTAAAAGGATATGAATAATATATTAACTGCGTGATTTCTTTTGAGTTCATAAACGAATATTTTGAACAAATATAATAAGAGAAGCCTTAATTCCCTGCGGGTGACCCCGGTTTGTATCTTGACATGCAACCCTGTCTGAGGTAGATTGATTTTTTTTTTTGTAAATCTCCGTTTATATAGACATTTTTTCCTCTCAAGACAATATATAACAACAGTCAACGCTCGAGCGGGGTTGACAGAGGTGATACACACCACATTCCGCAAGTTTATGTTTAGTCCCAGTGTGACAGGTTGCGAATCTTCCACAAATATTCGGGCACAATGAGGAATTTGGAACATACGGGGTGCAACGGATGACCAGCGTCAGTCCTCCTTACAGGTACTAACATAATGCTGAGCTGCATACCTTTTCATGGATGTAGCTTAATATATTAGAGTCTTAAATTAATACCTGATGTTTTATTTATGTAATTATTTAAGGAATATTATGTTACATTTCTAATGAATAAAGTTTTACTACTTACGTTTACTATAGCAATCTAAGACAACCCGAGACTTCGCGGTCTTTTTTTCTATAACCATTTAATTTTATAAGTTACTTAGTGCATTTTTAAAACTTAAATTGAACGTTGTGATCAACCGCGTAAAATAATTCGATATTAAGTATGTACCTAGTATTGAAAGATCCAGGGGGGATGCTAGGGTGGCTCAAGCCCTAGATTGACCAAGGGTCGTGCGTATTAATTAAGGTTCCGACCGTATCGTAATAAAAAATGCCAATAGAATAGGACATTATAGCTTCACCCAGGTGGTGACGGGGCGGGGGCTTAGACAGCTTACCCTCTAACAAAACTGAAATTTTTAAGGATCGACAAACGAGTACAAAAAAAGCTTACAAATTAATTTTACATTTATAGTAAAAACGTATCTGCAACCAACAACGTCAACCACAGATTTTTGGATTTTAGAAAAGGTTTTGGGGTTCTTGACCTCTCTAACTTTGGTCTTTTCTAAATTTCCGAACAACTCAGATGTTCTTAGAAGGGGCTTGAGTGAAATGATGCGACTGTTTTAAAATAAGTATTTGACGGGATTTAGTATTGATATAATAATAGTTTGATGATCGGGGGATGTTCATCGGGGGGATCGGATGATCTGTAGTTTTTGCTGAATTAACGTAAACCCAAAGTTTTATGTGCGATAATTGCAATGCGTGCGATGTTGTGTTCCTCTGTAATTGGGAGAGCAATTATCTTGTATTATAATGGAAATACTGTAATAAATTAAATATTGTACCTTCTTTTAAGTAAATAAATAAAATATAAAAAATACTTGATACGCATGATAGAAATAATGCGAATCGAACAATGTGCACGCTTCTCAAGTTTCTTAACCAAACAAAAAAATGTTTTTTTTCTTCAATATTGCATACTATAATGTCTTTTATATAGAGGTAGTCATAATATCTTTAAATTGTAAACAATAATTAGAAAACTTTCCAACATTTTATGAAAAACGATTGCAAATTTTGGTTAAAAGCAACTACGGAGGTTTCTCGCCGTAGATAGCATTCCGAACCGTTCGGTGGTAGATAAAAATGACGATTTGAAAGCACTTGTTATAAGTCTATTTGAATAACCTTACCTACCTACCTTTTTAGTTGGAATTTAAATACTTGCTTCAATATTTCTTTCTCTATACATATTAGGAATAATACGTTACTTTTTGCCAAATCACAGCATTTGTTTGTTACACTTTTACAATTCACTTAGACAGCTTCTGTTGCGTACTGATGTCAATTGATCACCAGCCAGCGAAGGGGCCTCGATTCAGCCCTTGCCTTGGGGCCCCTAAGACGGCCCTGGCTGCTAGGCTAGACGAGTTTTTCGAGTTCAGATCCCGGCATGGGGAAACTTTGTGTCATTTCATATCGCATTGTTTCAAATCAATCAAGTCAAAATGTTTCGATTAGAATTAAAATAAGCACTTTCGAACTGTCATATTTCTTTACCACCACCGGTCCGGAATGCTATTTTTACGGCGAAGAATCCGGTTAGAAACCTCCGTAGTTGCTTTTTTGAATATCCATAATACAATAATTTTCAAATAGCAAATTACAACTTGTAAAACATAATGTTCCACCTGTTCTTGGATTATACGCCACTGTTGATACTGGTGAACAGGAGTTGCAGTGGGTCAGTCAATATAAAATATATTGTAATACCGCTGCGTCGGCAAACAAGCGTACGTCCCGCCTGATGGTAAGCAGTCACCGTAGCCTATGGACGTATACAATACCAGGGGTGTCACTTTTAGCACCCCTTTTGAAGTACCCCATGCTGTATTCACTTGTTTGTCTCAAATAAAACACATCTTGCCAGTACATAGACTTTATTAACAAATAAATAGCAAAATTTCAAAGTCTTCAGGCCTTTTCCATTAATTTATATACTAATACTATAAAGAGTAAGTATATATATGTAGGTATATGATAGAAAACATTAATCTGAAAAAAATTGCCGGTCAAGTATGAGTCGGACCCGCACATGACGGGTTCCGTACCATCTTACAAAATTAAATAAGATTTACTTTAATAAACCTTTATATTTTTAGTATTTGATATAGCAGCAAAAGAAATAGACGTTCACTGAAAATTTCATGAGTCTAGTTATACTGGTTCATGTGATACAGACCGCTGACAGACGGGCGGATGGTATTTTCGGGGCACACCCGCCACTCTGTCCCACCATTCCAAGTTCCTGTTCACCAGGATCAAAAGTGGCGTCCTTTGATCAAATAATCAACTAATAATGCAGCTGTGCAATGACACACAAGCTGTGCCCGGACACACTACCGACTGTCTTGGGACCCGCAACGAACTTAATCAGAATAAATAGGAAGTAGTAAGAAAGCGGTTTCAGACTTCCCTCCCAGCAAGGCGGTGAAAGCAATGGAAACGGCCCAGACGCCAAAAGCTAAAAGGATCTACGGTCAGGAGACGCCTGACAGTTAGTGAACAGGTGATAAATTAAATACTAACCTAAATCTTACACCAGTAATATTGGTGACAAAACTTTTTAAAGGCACGGACTGACGGTAGTCGAGGCATAGTAATAGCTTGACCCTTTTACTATGGCTCCACTGTTCCGTCTTTTAACCTTTGGGTAAGGAACCCTAAAAACGCCAATTTAGAAAAGCCTTTCAGAGTGGACATTGCCGATACCTGGGAACACGTTTTCTACAATTTCTCTCTTTTCACTCTACAAAGTGTGGGCAAAGGGCGCAGAGGATTACTGGTTGAGCGGCAAAATAGCTGTTTTACTGTATAATAAGAAAGTTTGCTACAGGACCGGATTTAGAGGTCCGGAGGCCTCGGAGCAACTAAACAGCGGAGGCACCCTTGTCCCGATTTACTTCCCAAATAAAGTGATAATTTTTTGGAATGGACAAATTTAGATCAATGATTTCTGCTAATAATATAATCAAATAATCATGAATGTACAAAGTACTGTAGGTAAAGCTAAAAGACTCAAAAAAATAATATCAAAGGAAAAGATGTTTACTAGTGTTTACTAGTTGGAATATGTTTTTTTTAATCTTTATTGTGGGGGCTCCCTTTTTGTGGAGGCACAGGGGCTTTCGCCCTGGTTACCCTCCCCTAAATCCGGCCCTGGTTTGCTACTCTTGGAACGTGCAATAACAAGAGAGAAAATTCACTGGCAAAATTTTGATTACTTTTTCTTTTTTTAATAAAGAGGTAAAAAAAAACGGTCCCCAAATTTACCGCCCTAAGCTCGAGCCCACTAGTAAATCCGCCACTGCTGTATACAAGCGTCAAATCTGCTATATTTTAAATGTACTATTTCACAATAAATGAGTTTTAAAATTGTTTAATTGCTTGACATTTGCTCATCGACATTCGGTAAATAGTATATTTGATCATTTAGGGATAAAAATATTATATTTTTCCCCCTATTGGTCATAAGGGGACAGAGCAAACCGTGAGAGTGAAAACTGATCAAACTGTCCCCTCGTCGCTTACAGGGTGACGGATCGACATTTTTTTTCCTCTTTGTCACCCTAGGAGGACGGAGCAGGGTGAACTCACGCCGTAATTAATCCCTCAACAAGGGTTGTCAGAGGTGTTACACACCGTATTTCGCATGTTTATGTCGAGTCCCAGTGTGACAGGTTGCGAAACTGTCGCCACTATCCGGGCACAATGAGGAACATGGCAGCTACAATGTACGGCAACCCGAGACTCGAACCCTCGACCTGTCGGTTCGGATTGGTCAGTTAACCAAGGCACGTAACAAACTGAACTACCACGTAATCTCACGTCACGGAATAGGATGACAGATTGGAATAAACCAATTTTCACCACGACCACCATTTAAACTTTTTCTTTTATACAACGTCCAAACGGCAAACAAGCTGACAGTCCTGATGGAAAGTGATACTGACACGACGATGCCCTTGATGTTCCGCCAATGCGTTGCCCTTGTAGAGGTTTCGCCTCTCCTGCCGGTAATGTTACTAAAATATCGTATTTTTTCTCTCTATAATACAAGCGTGTGAAATTCTTTGCTGAAGTGTACCCTGATAAATATAACCTGGGGCTCTTTAACAGGCTTCACCTGGGTAGGCATGTAGCACCTTACACTGCATCGACGGTTAACATCAGGCGGGATTGGGGTCAAATGATTGCTTAGTTTTAAATTTAAAAAAATGGCTATAGGTCCAGAAAGTTTTTTTTTGCCTCCTAAAATCTGCCGCCATGAGCTTAAGCCTACTCAGCTTACTGGTAAATTTAAATATATATTTTTTCATACAAAATTTATCCATGTTAAACCTTATCTCAAGCTAACCTCTTTGATTTATAAGAAATGCAATTAATTACTAAAAAATACTTAGTTTTTTTAACGGCCGTTGTTTTTCATGGTTAAACTATTATTACCTACCTAATTACAAACTAGCTCATTACAACAGTTGAACAATATCTTTTTATTCGTTTATTAGTTATTTACAACTGGTAGTCATTCGGATCGTACAGTTCTGATAGGAGTCGATATACATAGGAAGGGGAGCTGCCGCCGCTGTAACAAAACAAAACTTTAATCAGAATACCTAATTAACCGTCTGTAATGTCAACCGTTGGCTTGTTTGTCCATGACATTTAAAAAAAAAAAAGTTTTTAGTATATCATAATAACCGAAGCTCGAATCAGAACGAAAGAAACCCCGACATGCAGGATTAAATGTTATTTGCACACTAGAGCTGATCTATGACGCCAGAACATTAATTATTAATACCTATTGGCACTTAAACCAATAAAATAAATAACCACATCACGACACACACATCGACTCAGCCTCACTAAGATATAATCTTGTATCGCAGGCGCTAAGCAACGATACGGTATAAACTACATAGATAAGAATACAACATCCGAGACCGGTGAGCGAAACGATGCGTCTTGCAAATAACACAACGTCCCGCCCACGCCGGGATTCGAACCCGGAACCTCTAGCGTAGCAGTCGGCTGTTTACATCACTGCGCCACGACGTCGAGCTCCATGGGAGTCTTGCGAATAACACAAAGTTCCAAAATATATATTTTTTTCGTACAATTTATTGGAACATTGATTTAAATAATAACATTACTGTTGTAATATTGACTGAACTTAATTTTATTGTATCGATTTAAATAATTTCTACCATTTTTTTATTATTACCGCTATCCTTCCACTTAGCCTTCCGTAGTAATAATAATAATCATAATAAAAATCTTATTGATATCAAATGTAATGTGTTCTTTAATTATTCTCTTTTGCATATGTCCCGGGCAAACCTCCTAGATTTTCACACTAATTAATTTCCAGAATGTTTATAATTAATAATGAAATTGTGAAAAGTTATAATATGTAAATGAAATAGATGACAGACCGCGTTAAGTCGAATAAAAGATAAACATTAAAAATGTGTACCTGCGAGACAGGCTTTGCCTAGTGCAGGACTCATAGCAACTCAGCGAGTAGTCTTTGCAACAATATTCTTTTTCTATAATTTGTGTAATCTCTTCAATAATTGAAAATTTATGTCGTTGTAAACTAGCTGACGGTTCACCTTATGGAGAGTGACACCGCCGCCTATTGACACGACGATGCCCTAGATGTCTGACAAAGACAATACCACCAGTAGAAACTAAAAACAAATCTTAAGGTATACTTACAGGTTGGTGACGAATAGTGAGATATGGTCCGGTGGTACCAGGTCATGCTTAGGAGACAGGACTGAGCAGGTGGCGCTCTCAGATGACCTGGAATATATATTTTTAAAGTAAACATATATTCGACTATATATGTAGATAAGAATACTACATCCGAGACATGAGAGAGAAATAATAGCGTCTTAAATGTTGTAATATTCCGCCCCAGCTTGGATTCGAACCCGGTACCTCTAGCGAAGCAGTCGGCTGTTTACACCACTACGCCACAGGGGTTGTCAATTATTTATTTTAATATTTTTAAAATGTTTTTAATGACTCACTCGTAAGGCAGAGCATGATGTGGCGCAGTAAGGCAGTCCAGTTGTGTCTGTTGGCTTGCATATAGAGGGCATAGCTTATACAAAGGGCATAGGGCTATCACCTGCGAAATAATTAAATATAATTAAAGAGAATTTTTTTTAATTATGGTAGTTACGATTACAAAAAAAAAAGACCTAGTTTTTTTTTATCTTAATTTGAAATGACGATCTTCTTCATCAAGCATAATGACTTACGGGCACTCTGTAATGTTGAGCCGCAGTCGTTACAGTATGGAGCCCAGCAGCGCCGAGCACGGCGCCTCCGCCGAGGCCACAGCCCACGCTAGCTATCACCTGGAACGGACACCGAAAAAAAAATGACAAACTATTAAACTACTCACATGAAGACAAATAAAATGGACGAACAGACAAAAAATCATAGAATTATTATTAAAAAAAAAAAAAAACAAGTTTTTTTATCTGTTGCTTATTTGGATTACACAAAGAATAATACACATGCATGCAGCGCAACTTAGATACTAATAACATTCTATTATTATTAATTATTAATTTATTGTTATTATTATTAAACGGGAGATCCCAATTGCAGTAATAATAAGAATTAAATTACACAATATTCAATAAAATGAATTAATTGAAAAGTATTTTAGTTGAGTTTGACGAGCTCGGTGGCGCAGTGGTGTAAACAGCCGACTGCTGCGCTAGAGGTTCCGGGTTCGAATCCCGGCGGGGGCGGGACTTTGTGTTATGTGCAAGACGCATTGTCTCGCTTACCGGTCTTGGATGTTGTATTCTTATCTATTTAGTATATACCATATCGTTGATTAGCGCCTGCGACACAAGTTCTTACGATACTTAGTGCAGGGCTGAGTCAATGTGTGTGTCGTGATGTGGTTATTATTATATTATTATTATTAATTAATAAAAATTAAATACCTACTGTAAGAGATCTATACCATACCATAATAATATAAATTAATTCAATAATTAGATAATAAAAAATAAATAAAAGATTAAACAGGATAGCGAGAAGTATTTGAATCATCAAAAGTGAGCAGATCAGTATAGGTGTTCACAGAATATTTGGCAATAATGATACATAATATAGAGGTTGTCGGCAAATAATAAGCGAAACCGGTAAGCGAAACAATGCGTCTTGCAAATAACACAAAGTCCCGCCCCCGCCGGGATTCGAACCCGGAACCTCTAGCGCAGCAGTCGGCTGTTTACACCACTGCGCCACCGAGGTCGTCAAAGTAAGCAAAGTAGTAGCATCGTGGATAGCATTGAAGGAGTGCATTGAGCGCTGCTCGCATGCTGCACATCGGATAACCCAATATTTATCCAATTACATGTAACCGCAGCTTACATAAAAATATAATTAAAGAAAAAAAAACACAATTTCTAATTTTCATAATTAGCACACTATTCAAGCAAAATTAAACTGAATAATTTTACAATTTAATTTATTTGTATATATATTGAATAACTAATATCAAGAAACTTATTTAAAAAATCATTTGATTTTTTTTTTCCCTTCATTTCTTATAAACCACTTTACATCAGCGCAATAAAGACAAACATGACTGACATACATACATACATACATACACTCACTTTCTTGATTGATCTCTCTAGATAAATGTTGGTAGTATAAAAAGATGACGATTTAAAAGTACTTACTTTAAATTCTATTTGAATGAAGAAAAAAAAAAAACTTTGAATTATAAATTATCTACTAACTACACCCTCTGACTATATAAAATGTCATCGAAACGTCACCTTGTTGACACGTGACATGACACCGAAGACAGCCGCGCTGGTGATGACAGTGACAGGGACTCCGGCCGCCGTCAGACGGGCCGCCATTGCGTGGCTCTGAAACAAACCAACAATAATAATTAATTGTTTTTTTTTTAATTTTTAATATAATGGTGAAGACGTGGTAGCTCGGTTTGTTACGTGCTTTCATTAACCAACCGACCGAGTCTCGGGTTGCCGTACATTGTAGATGCCATGTTCCTCATTGTGCCCGGATAGCGTTCAACCTGTCACACTATGAAGGAATGCCGTGTGTAACACCCCTCTAGAGGGATTAATTACGGCGTGACATTATGTTGTTTTATGGTCATGTCAAGTCAAAATATTTTAATTCAAATAAACTTAAATTAAATGGTTTTAAAATGTCACCTTCATATACTGTCACCGGTTCGAAGCAGGGACTCTACGGGGATGAACCCGACACCTCCGTGATTGCTTTATCAAGATAAAAATTTACGCCACCGAGGTCGTCGAATTTTATTTCTGGATTGATAGATAGGTGGTTTTATTAGGAATAAGTGAACATATTAAAGCAGATACATATGAAAATATTAAAAACAACAATACCTGAGCCACTGTAGTCCCCTCAGCCAGCACGAGCCTGTACCCTCGGGAGGCAGCGTGCCTGAGGAACCTCTCCACCAGCTGCGAGGCTCCGTAAGTGAGCACCAGCTCGCCAGGGTGCAGCAGCTCCCGAGCCTGAGAGCTGATGGTGGCCGGGGATGTCTCTAGCTCGGAGCGGAGCTGGTGAAAGAACATTTTCCATATCATAGAGGGCAAACCGGAAGGGGGCTCACCTCACCATGGTAAGTGATACCGACGCCCATGGATATATGACAGCCAGAAATGTCAGCAGATGCGTTGCTGACCTTTTAAAAAGAAGTAATTCCCTTTTAGGGTTAATATTATAAACGGGACCCTATTACTAAGCCTCCTCTGCGCGTTCGTTCGTCTATAAGCAGGCTGTATTTCATAAACCATAAAATTTTCATAACTTGTCTATTTCTGACGTGGGAGGCCGTGGTAGCTCAGTTTGTTACGTGCCTTGGTTAACCGACCGACCCGACCCGACAGGTCGAGGGTTCGTAAGGTGTAGCTGCCATGTTTCTCATTGTGCCCACATAGTGGCGACAGATTCGCAACGTGTCACACTGGGACTCGACATAAACATGAGAAAAGCGGTGTGTAGCAAGCAACTCTGCCAACCCCTAGAGGGACTACGGCGTGAGTTTATATTATGCATACCTCAGCAATATGATCTCTGATGGGTTCCCTGAGGTCCTGAGCGTCAGGTCCGAGGGTCGCACGCCGGGAGGTGGCCAGCACCAGTCTCTGGAGAGACTCACCCGCACCTTCACTGCTCTGAAATGACAACATTCATCAAAACAGTTTAACCATTGAAAATAGAAACATCAACAACAATATACATAATTATTTTGTAAAAAGCAACTACGGAGGTTTCTCGTCGGATTCGTCCCCGTAGAGATAGCGTTTCGAACCGGTGGTAGTATAAAAAGATGACGATTTAAAAGTACACATTTTAAGTCTATTTGAATAAAAATATTTTGATATTGACTTTGAAAGGGGATGCAGTTATATATTAAAGCAATATAATTATTAATTAATTTTAACACATTTTTATGACTACATAATCTTTTGTTTTTATTTTATTTTCTGATCTGATATATGTGTAATTCAATTTGACTAAGCAATGATACAGTATAAACTACATAGATATGAATACTACATCTGAGACTTATAAGTGAAACAAGATAACATTAAGTTTCACCCCCGCTGGGATTCGAACCCAATCATTAACCATTACCAATTGCTGTATCCACATTTTTCATTACACATACCATGTGATTGCTAGTTCGGCATTCATCTCTGATAGCTCGGAGCACTCTACGCACCATGTTGCTGACCACCAGGTGCTCGGGCAGGGCTCCGCTGAGGGTCTTGCCGACTGACCTTATAACTGCACTTAGCTCTCTGCCATAACATTTAAAAATAAAATTGTTCTATATCATTTATTTACTCACAAGTAACATAAATAAAAATATATATATATGTATGTTTATGTCATTTTCAAGTTGTCATTCCTTTTGCATTTATAGTCAATCTTTTAACTGATTTCTTCACTAAAGTCCAAAGGTAAAAGTTTTATACCACTGTACTTGAAGGTAAGCAGTCACCTATGAAGCCATGGTCGCTGCCAGGATTATTCAGGGAAGTGCATTTGCATCTGCACATGTCACTAACCAATATGAAACTACATTACCCTCCTGCTGGTGCTGTCGGGTAAAGAATATGTACTTTTATTTCTGACAGGAGAGTTCTATTGATAACAGGACACACATAACATAAACTCATGCCGTATTCCCTCGAGAGGGGTTGGCAGAGGTGCTTGCTACACACCGCTTTTTGCATGTTGAGGCCTCAGTGTGACAGATTGCGAATCTGTCGCCACTATCTGGGCACAATGAGAAACATGGCAGCTACGACGTACGGCAGTCCGAGACTAGAACCCTCAACCGGTCGGGTCAGGTTGGTTGAGTATCCGAGGCACATAGCAAACTGAGCTAGCATGTCCTAAAACCTATAATTGATAGGATTAAAAACCTCACATTCCAGTAGCATTCTGCGTTTCACTGATGATCTGTTCCAACAGGTTCACCGTCTCCAGCGCCTGTTTGTTTGAACTCTCAATTTTACTGAAAAAAAGTTGACTCTTATAAAGTTCTGAAACTTATTGCCATGAATTTCATAATCTTAATGAGTTGCTACATATATTTTAATGAATAAATAAATAAAACACATCAGGATACACATATTGACTCAGTCCTGCAGTAAGTATTGTAAGAACTTGTATTGCAGGTGCTAAGCAACAATATGGCATGAACTACATAGAAACGAATAATACATCCAAGACCGGTAAGCGAAAGGTGGAGTCTTGCAAACTACACAAAGTTCCACCCCTGCCGGGATTCGAAACTAGAACATCTAGCCTAGCAGTCGGATGTTTACAACACTGCGCCAGAGGTCGGAGGTATTTTAAACGATATAACTTAATAAACGTTTAATACTATGTGCTATTTATTAAGGAATAAAAATAAATTATGTTTCAAAAGGAACAGAAACGCCACGAATTACCCATTTCGAATATCTGCGATGAATTTCACAATTAATTCCATATTTTTCTCATCCAACTCTTTAACAAGTCCCTCTGGAGGCGACATTTTAAAATATTTTTTAATCAAGATTAATTGGAAGGAATTCTTATTTAATTAATATAACTACTCATTTAAATAAAGTATAAATTCAACAATCACATAACCTCAAATTTGAAACTTCAAATGCACTGACAGCAAATTTTACGTTCCAGACAAATCCATCTAGAAAAAAATAATTATTTTGATTTTTAAAATAAGCGTGTGACGTGAAACTAAAATCAATTCACATTCATAACATATTTTATTTTAAAAACTGAATTAAAAATAGCCACTTTAAAATTACCACAAAATTAACGAAAAAAATTAATGCCTTTCTGAACAAAATCTATCCGTCAAAACTGAACAGTGGTCCGCAGAGGAGGTGCGGCATTAATCAGTGAATATTGACTAAAATTTAACTTAAAACGATGTCTTTCAAAACCGATTTGCGGCAGATATTAAAGCCATATTATTGGGTCAATATTTTACTTAGCGTTTCCTACATTACGAGCAAGCGTACTACTTTAATTTGTTCATATTTGTTCCCTAATGCTGACTGTGAATTGGACAGTCGCGAGACGGAAATCCTATTTTTCTTGTTAATAATAGTAATGCTGAGGACAAGGAAGGCTGGGAGCGTCACAATGGTCAATTATCTTTCGTCCTCGTTCATTTATACGAAGATTGCCAACCTAATACTCTGGTTTTATGCTGATATCAGGTAACCATTGTTACGGATTTATTTTTAAACTCCACTTATTATCTGCTCTTATCGTTTCAATATGCATACTAAGACATGTGATAATCTTTACATTAAATTTTAAATAGGTAGGTAAATTTTGTATGAACTGTTTAACTTGATAAATTATCACCTTAATTTATTCTAGTTTGCTTAATCAATTACTTAAACATATAAACCTCAAGTTTTTTCGCTTTAGTTACAATGACCTTACTCCAGCTTCAGTGCCTGTCTTGACCATGACTAGGGCCTAGGGCCTTGTTGAGTTGATACAATTAAACATTTCCAAAGGGCTATTGTTTTAAAAAGAATAGCTTTAAAAGAAGGGGCCTCAGTGGTGGCTGGATTGGGGCCCCTTGCTGGTTGGAAACCTCCAGCTCCAGCCTCCGGCAGTTGGAAATCCAGCTAGCACTGAGGCCCCTTTGCTGGTTGAAGAGTCAGTAGGGCCTAGGCATGGCCTAAGACAGCAAGTCAGTAATGTTGCTAACAATATAAAAACATTTGCTACGAGCTAAATAACAAACATTTCAGATACGGTCTTCCATTTGGAGCTGTTCTGATATTCTGCGCCTTGCTGCTCCCGGAGCCGACCTACTCTGGGCCGGAGTACGTCATCTACTTCAGAGGACTCAACAGCTTGGAGGAGGAGTTGAAGAGAGAAAAAGGTAGATAACAAGCAATTTATACATTCAAAAACAAAGATATAGAATCCTCTGCTGAAACATGTTTATGGTTATAACAGATATATTTATTCTGTATATCATACGGATTTATTACCCATATCCTATCAGAACTTCCAGTAGTAAAATGAGTAATTTTTCTTAACCATGTTGATACTGGATAAATGTTAGGGACATATATATATTTATTTTTGTTATTAGAATTTCCTGCACTATCAATTGGTAAATTCAAATTCAAAATGTTTTTTATTTAAATAGATTTAAATAGACTTAAAATAAGTGCTTTCAAATCATCATTTTTTTATCTACCACCGACCGCGAATGCCATCTACGGGGAAGAAGCCGGCAAGAAACCTCCGTAGTTGCTTTTTTCAAAAATTTACAATAGTTTTTTATTACGATTTGGAACATTTAAGTTTTCTATTTCATACAATTCAAAGCTACTGTGAATACCTTTATATAAAGCAAATTACAATATGTAATATTTTTAATAATGAACAATTTTAAGTCTACTTAGGCTATTATTTAAATACATTTTATTTAATGGTATGTTTTGTTTCAAAAAATTTTAGTTGATTTTTTTTTAAATTAAAACAAAATCACATTTTAACAGGTAACCTAAACACTATGATACGAATCTAATACATTTATAGTAACGAGTATAATTGTAATTAAACACATAGTTGAGCGCCTATCATCAATCACGTCACAATATCTCTTACACTCGACATATACATTCGTCCATCGGCATGCAAACACATCGCACTCCGGTACCGACGTCAGAAACGCATTCAGCAGCATCAGCCCTCGAACCAGAGGTGACTTTCTCCGTGAAATAGTCCGTGACGCAGGGACCGCCATCATTGTTATTGTACAATTGCTGGCAATCATTTGACCGAATATCTTGGTCATTTACCATTAAGTTCTGTTTTTTAATATACTTAAATTCGGAATATTAAATAAATTCATTTACCAATTCTAAGAACTTTTTTCAAGATAATGGAATACATTTATTTTGATTTTAATCCACACGAGCATAAACATAGAATTATGATGGATCTTTTTAAAAACTTGATCTTTTTTCAAATTCAAAATATTCAATTCGCGTATATGTGTACATCAGATGTTTGGTTAAAAAATATATTATCAACAATATTTCGTCTGTAAGGCATGCGATTTGTTTTATTTGAATGCACCATTCTTCGTTATCGCTTTTCTAATCAACTGTCAATGTCAAACAGTCGGTTCAGAGCTGTTGACATCTGATTAACACGGCAATCAACAGGTTTGTGCTAAGCCAGTATATGAATATGACATATGTGCTTATGCCCTACTCCGACAAAAGATTATGAGCTGTGAGTCTTCTTTGACTAGCTGTTGCCTTTAATTTATCCCCTGTTAGGTAGTGGCTTGCCGTGGTGTTTTGACGGTCAGGCGTCTCCTGACTGTAAATCCCTTTAGCTTTTGGCCTCTGGGCCGTTTCCATAGCTGTCTCCGCTTTGCTGGGAGGGAAGTCTGAAACCGCTTTCTTACTACCTCCTATTTCTTCGGATTAAATTCGTTGCGGGTCCCAAGACAGCCGTTAGGGTGTCCGGGCACAGCCTGTGCGTCATTGCACAGCTGCATTATTCGTTGATTATTCGATCAAAGGACGCCACTGTTGATCCTGGTGAAGAGGAGTTGCAGTGGTGGGACAGAGTGGCGGGTGTGCCCCGAAAAAATAAAATAGCTGTTGCCTCGCGGTTATGCCCGCATGGATTGTTTTTAACTATTCCGATGTTTCAATAATTATAACTATAAATATATCAGATTTAAGTGTCATAGTATTTTAGGTTTATTATCTGTTAAATTGTGATAATGTTTTAATAAAAAAAAAAAAAACGGTTATTCTGCTATTCGGGTGAAAGACGTAACCAACATATCAAAGATATTATAAATCTATCGTGTTATAAATGATAGAATAACTGTACCTTGTTTTGATTTAAATTCTAATATGTTATATAAAACGATCTTTTTAATATACATAAGTAAGACAGTAAATTTTCATAGTGTTTCTATTGGCAGAAAAAAAAAATCTATAGGGGCCAGTTAACATAGGAAAAGTACGAATTGTAGTTGAAATATTTGTAGTTTTAAGCCTTTTCTGGGCAATCTAATGACCGAGTCCAAGGTGTTAAGATCCACAAATACTTGTCTGTACCTATTTCAATCTCTAGGAGGAGCAGCTGCCCCTCTGCCCCCTTGTTAATAAAAATAACAAATATTTGTAAACTATACTAAAATTACGACGAGAGGACGTGGTAGCTCAGTTTGTTACGAGTCGAGTCTCGTAGCTGCCATGTTCCTCATCGAGCCCGGATAGCGGCGACAGATTCGCAACCTGTCACACTGGGACTCGACATTAACATGCGAAATGCGGTGTGTAACACCTCCGCCTACCCCTCCCGAGGGATTAATTACGGCGTCAGTTTATGTTTATGTATGCATTAAAATTTCCTCCACCAGGTACGACTTGGTTGGTGTGCTTGTTCGCTGCATGGCATCCAGCCTGCGTAACCTTCTCGACTGTCTACTCTGAACTCTCCGCCAAGTACACGCTTGGCAACTTGAAATTCGCCAAGATTGACATAGCGAGGTAAGTTATAAGTTAATTTATACCAAGATAACTTTAACAGTAACCGAGCAAGACAAACGTCAAATCTCCGGTTAGCTAAAATCCCTTGCTTCATTTTAACAGCTACAACGAAGTCACAAAATAACAATAACGCTAACAGAGAGTTGCAAAGTTACTTTAACGATAACCAATCGATCGATAGTCGATCGAAATCTTATTTTGTACACTTTTCAATTACGTCCTTCTTTAAGTTTCTTGAGCCGGTCAGAATGTTTAAGGACAGAGCCACTCCCGAGCGGGACGTCCACAACATTCAAAACATCCAAGACCGGTTAGCGAAACAATGCGACAGATAAAAATATAAATAAACCACATCACGACACACACATCGACTCAGCCCTGCAGATATAATCTTGTATCGCAGGCGCTAAGCTAACGATACGGTATAAACTACATAGACAAGAATACAACATCCGAGACCGGTAAGCGAAATAATGCGTCTCGTATTTGTTATATACAGATATCCAGATGCGGCTGCAAAATACCACGTGCAGGATGGTCCCACCAGCAGGCAGCTGCCTACAGTGCTGCTATTGGAAGAAGGCAAGGAGAAGGTCAGGAGACCCACCGCTGACCACACCGGGAAACTGCAGAAGTGAGTTCTTATTTAAACAAGGCTACTTAAGTTGCAGCTGCCATGTTCCTCATAGTGCCCGGATAGTGGCGACAGATTCGCAACCTGTCACACTGGGACTCAACATAAACATGCGGAATGCGGTGTGTTCTCTGCTTACCCTTCTTGAGGGATTAAAAGTGAGTTTACCTTATGTTATATGGTCTAATATTTATGTTACATGTTTTATTGTTACATCGTGTGTTTTATAATATTTCCTTGTTTGTAATTATCATTTAATAATTACGTTTTATGTTCGTATTTTTATATACACTTCTGGACACATCTATTGGCCCACCTTAGAGTTCAGGTTTCGATGGCCCCTACCTAAATATGATTGCTAGGTTGAACAAAAACTATTGATGCAGTTTTAGACCTGATACATTTTACCATCTTTTTCGATCGTATTGTTTTAAATTTGAATTCAGAATACCACACGACATGGAGCCACGCCTGACAAGTCGGGTATGCGCCTTGATGAAGGCAGTCGATTTTTGAATAAAAAACATGTTTTATCGAATAAAAGTTTAATTTAATAACGCGTGTTGCCTCATACGATTAGGCATAGAGTTTATCAACCGCTCTATGAAATTTTGAGGGATCATCTCCCATTCCTCTTCTATGGCAGTTTTCAGCTCCTGCATCGTCTGGGCAACTGGCTGACGAGCCCTAACACGTCTTTTTAGCTCGTCCCACATATGCTCAATCGGGTTCATGTCTGGGCTTCTGGCTGGCCAGTCCATAACTGTAATGTTCACATCCCGAAGATATTCCCTGACGATGCCGGCCGTATGGGCTCTTGCATTATCATACATAAAAAGGAAATTTGAGCCCACATAATCGGCTTATGGCATCACGTGAGGTTCTAAGCATTCACGAATGTACCTTTCAGCATTTAATGTGGGCAGCCGTGGGCCCGTAACAACCTCAAGTTGA
Source organism: Choreutis nemorana (assembly GCA_949316135.1). Taxonomy (NCBI): domain Eukaryota; kingdom Metazoa; phylum Arthropoda; class Insecta; order Lepidoptera; family Choreutidae; genus Choreutis; species Choreutis nemorana. The sequence goes on from OX438622.1 coordinate 868,289, forward strand.
GTTTTGCCGCTCGCGGATAAACCGCCCCAGACAGTCCATGAGCCACCGCCATAAGCAACCCTCTCTTCAAAACAGCACCGTGCAAAACTCTCTCGCTTACGTCGGTAGACCTTCTTCCTTCCATCATTGCCATTTAACGCAATGTTAGACTCATCAGAAAAGAGTACACGGCTCCAATGCTGCTGAGTCTAATTTAAATGAGTGCGCGCGAAATGAAGGCGCCCTGTTCGCTGGGCTCGCGTTACTTGTGGGTCATTAGCTGGCTTGTGTGGTACCATATCGCGTTCTTTTTCAGTTCGAGCGCTCACAGAAACTCCGTGGAAGTCGCGAAGTTGGTTTTGTATCTCAATGGAGGTAAGGTGACAATTTCTCAAGCTGGTTGTCACGATGAATCGATCCTGCCTTTCAGTTGTGACCCGAGATCGTGGCCTTCCTTGACGACGAACAAAGCCGTCAGTCATGGCTAGGTACCTCCGATAGACATTTCGGACCGCAGATAGACTTAAATTAAGTTGAGCACTCACATTTCTTTGGCTGTGTCCTGCCTGGATAAGTGCCACAGCTTGGGCGGCGACTTCAGGCGAAGTATCCATAGATTATTGATAGAACCTACTCTTAATGTTAAGAATAAGTAATGTTTGTTGCAAAACCAAAAGAAAAATCACACATTCAAGAATTAAATCCAAGTAATCGAGTTTTCTTAGTATTCGATTGTTTGATATCAACGAACAGGCTCCCAATTGTCTTTTGTTTCCTCGAATTCTGTGTTCGAAATTCAAAAAAAGGCTATTGAATTAAATTATGAATGTGCCAGGTTCAATACTGCATAAAAACTTTTTGCACGACCTAATATAAATTTTTGGCTAGGACCAAACGAAACTGAAAATGCAAGGTGGGCCAATAGATGTGTCCAGAAGTGTAAATACTTGTGCTTCATCAAAATAAATCATCACGTTATTATTATCCAGTGAATCTGGTAGTATTATTTCTCCCCGAGCCACAATATATATAATGCAGCCCACTAGTTTACAGACGGATAAATGTTATCCACATAGTAACAGTCTGCGTAAGTACTGAACCCCTAAAATAAAGAAAACGACTCATAATAATAATCAACTTTGGCTCATTTCTGGCTCCGACAAAATAATATAATAATAACCACATCACGACACACACATTGACTCAGTCCTGCAGTAAGTATCGTAAGAACTTGTATCACAGGAACTAAGCAACGATATGGTATATACTAAATAGATAAGAATACAACATCCAAGACCGGTGAGCGAAACAATGCGTCTTATAACACAAAGCTCCGCCTCGCCGGGTGTCGAACCCGAAGCCTCTACCGTAGCGATCAGCTGTTTACACCACTGCGCCACAGAGGTCATCTTTTTTTTTTTCTTTTCAGATTCTTGTTCTCAAAGGAGAACTTCATAAATGCCTTCAACCTGGACGAACTCCACAAGGAGTGCAAGGTGAAGCTGGCCAATGCGAAGGCCAAAAAGTCCCAGAAAACCGAGAAAACAGAATAGACCTGACGCAGAAGACAGCATGCCTCACCTTCGGCAGACACTTCCATCAGGTGATGATTGAAAGAATAACAGTAAAACAACAAGGGTTACTCCTTTTTAAAAGGTCGGTAACGCATCTGCTGACATGACGCTGGGCATGACGCTTGCCCGTTTGTCCTCTTTTAAGATTAAAAAAATTAGCAATAACAGCAGCAGTAGATTCGAAATTTCGTCAACCGATAATATAATTTTTAGGTACATTAAATTCCTAGGCACTTCATGAAACGCCGCGATTTTGTTGAACGGAATAGGCAGTCGATTCTGTCGTTCGTTACGGTCACAAACCTAACCTAAACAAACCAAAACAGAATGGGCGTGTAAAGTAGGTTTAATGAAAACAAAAATGTCGTTAGGCAAATTAATTTAACGAAACGGCGGGTTCTATCTAGTCAAATCATGGAATAGTGTCGTTTCATGAAAAGCCTAGGAATTAAATGAACCGGCGAATTATACAATCGGAAGACATACACAGCGTCAATGTATAATTATAACAACGTTTGAAGAGTTACATGGCGGGAACGGGAAGTGTCAGTTAGACTTTTATTGTTTTTCTTTATATAACAGCAGAATTTAATGTGTAAAATGCTAGTGTTTTAACCAGTGAACATCTGTAGTGCTGTACAAGTGTGGAGAAAGTGAAATACGACGATTTGGTTGCGCTTTTCGTCATCTCCTAAGTGACTCAATAAAGCCTACAGTAACCGTACTAGCATGTTAATGTAGGCAGATTCATCATTTTCATTGTTCATATTATCATCTTCAAGGTCAATGATAATTTATAACGCTCAAAAGGACTCGTATCCAGAGCCGTAAAAACTTTTGCAAAAAAAAAAACAACGTTTGATATTTAGTTTTAAGATTGTTCAGGATCTGATATGAAGCCATGTTAATTTATTATTAAGATGTATTTATTTAGTTTTTCATTAGTCATTATTTCTATAGAATTAAATAATCTAGAAGCTTTTGTAATTGATTTTTTTATTAAAAATTTTGCACGACAAGGCTTTACCGAACCTCTGCCTCCCCGACGAGCCTGACCTAGTACAGATTCGGTCTTTTATACAAATGACATTATTCCGTAAGTGTTAACGACAACAGAAATTAACTTTGACATATGGCATAACAACGACGTAACTCGAACGTCATTTCATATATGTTTATAATTTGTTAAAAAATGACATTTGTCTGTGGAGGCTGGTCGGGAGCATTTGGGGTTCCAACTCTTTTGAAAGCAAGGAGATAAAAAGGGCTTGTGTGAGGCTAAGGGGCAAGAGGAACCTAACATCAAAAGGTTACCGGAATAGGGGATCCCCGAAAGCATTGGTGGTCAGGCTCGATGGTGAGGCGGACAGGTGTGGCGGTCGTGCCTATGCTTTGCGTCTTGTCGTGTTGTCTTTATAAAGGCGATACAGCCTGATCGATTGCATAGGGAACGATTGTATAGGGAACGATAGCCACGGTAAAGTCACGGTAAAGCTGCTAAGGCCTCCGGGCCGCAGCACTCGTCGTTTAGGTGGAAAAAAGTAGATTTTTCTTTTGCATTAATTTATTTTAAATACATTATTTTAATATCAATAATCAATATGTAATGAAAATGATATACAAAAATAAACTCCCTTTTTACATTAATAATAATGCATTTATAATATTGTGTTCAATTTGTTAAAAATAAGAGTAATTAATTAATACAGATGATCTGATAACATGCATTTTTATACTTAACTATTTCCCGTGACTTCGTCTGCAAAGGATCCGTGATTTTGTTTTAAACAATATATTGTTGGTCCTTTCAGAGAATTATTAGTGTGTTTATGACAAATTCTAATTCTATCGAGATTTGTTAAGCGGTCCAGATGTAGAATAATGTAATTAGATAGAGCTTATATCCTTTGTATTGCTGTGAAGCAGTTCGATTGGAGAGCTAGTGTAATTACTGGCTTGAGAGGTATAACATTTTTCCCTCTACATGGTCAACGCAAGCGGTGCTCTTGGCGTTCCAGACATCTAGGGCATCGTCGTGTCAATAGGCGGCGGTATCACTTTCCACTAGGGTAACCGACTTCTTGTGCATAGGCAAAAAACATGCATATTACGTTATTTTTTCAGTCAAACCGTCTTTGTAAGATAGAATTGGCCTTTGTGTTACGTCTCCAGTTTGTATCTTGCTTTTGTAGTATAATAATAACCACATCACGACACACATTGACCCAGCCCTGCAGTAAGTATCGTAAGAACTTGTGTCACAGGAACTAAGCAACGATATGGTATAAACTACATAGATAAGAATACAACATCCAAGACCGGTAAGCGAAACAATGCGTCTTGCAAATAACACAAAGTCCCGCCCCCGCCGGGATCCGAACCCGGAACCTCTAGCGTAGCGGTCGGCTGTTTACACCACTGCGCCACCGAGGTCGACAAGTAGAAAGCTAATGCCAAAGAAGATTCGAAAAGTAAAAATAAATTACAACATTCAGAACGTTTAATCGTTCTATCACTATATCTGTATTGGTTAAGTTATGTAGCGATTTTGTTAAATAAAAATTTAAAAAAAATATTTTTTCATTTTCTTTTATTGATACTCAACAGGGGATAATTGACAGAATATGTACTATTTTATGCAAATAATTAAATGAGGTAAATGTTTGACTTATAGTTCATTATCTCCTTGCTTTTATAAAACTTGGAACGCCTTCTGCGAGGAAACCCCAAATGTCTCGATAGTCCGGCTCCCTACCTGGTCTGTACCAGGTCAGGCTCGATGGTGAGGCGGACAGGTATGGCGGTTGTGCCTATGCTTTGCGTCTTGTCGCGTTGTCTTTATAAAGACGATACAGCCTGATCGATTGTATAGGGAACGATATCATGAATCTAAGAATATGATATTTATTATATATTTTCCAGAAACTTTTCCAGTTACCTTTCTGAACAAATCTTGTACGGGCTAAGTAAAAGAGGGCGCTGTAATCGACTTTCTGGCAACACTGAGCTTTAATCAGCCAATGACGTTTCTGACTGACAGGAAACATGGCGTTGCCAGGTGAGAAATATGTAAAACCACCTGTCACCATGTCATGCTCTTTTTGCAGTGCTGCAAAATCTTTCAAAATGGTGTCCATTCCAGAATTATCCATGGTAACAGAATTCATATCCCGTCTTACACTTTCACCTTAATTTGAAACTAGCGGCCTGCCGGTAGATAGATAATAAATAAATAAATAAACCACATCACGTCAGCCCTGCAGTAAGTATCTTAAGAACATGTGTCACAGGAACTCAGCAACGCTACGGTATAAACTACATAGATAAGAATACAACATCAAAGACCGGTAAGCGAAACAATGCGTTTAGCAAATAACATGCGAATAGAACAAAGTTCCGCCCCCGCCTAGATTCGAACCCAGAACCTCTAGCGTAGCAGTCGGCTGTTTACACCACTGCGCCACAGAGGTCGTCAAAAAAGAAAAGATAATTGTATTAAATTTTTTTTGAAATTATTCCATCGCCTATGTTCATCAGGGATGTAAGATTCTAATGGTGATAGAATTTTTCAAATCGGTCCAGTAATTCCGGAGCCTATTCAATGCAAACAAACAAATCTTTCCACTTTATAATATTAGTGTAGATGTAAATAGAAAAATTAAACACAGCATTAACAAATAATGGATGGAATTTATTGATGCCCGCTTGTATTAGTTATTATGAAAATATTATTTAATAATTATTGTTTGTTTGAATTTTTGTCTGTGTCGTTTATGATTTGTAATAAATTTATTGATATTTGGAATTTGTATTTAATTTTTATTTTAATGTTTGAAATAATTAATTTATTGGGGTAACCCGTTTAATTATTAATTAAAAAAAGTAAATAAAAAATGTCATTTGTCTCTTGTCACGATGAAGTGCGAGACTAAGCATCAGCAATGGATGAATGGAGAACGAAGAATTTTGGGGGGTACAAATTTTGGGTAATAATTTTATTTAAGCTTTTGAGGGAGTCTTGATCTCACAAACTTTTTTTAACTCAGGGCTACAAGTAAGAAGAACTCATTTGATTTTAAGCGGGGGAGGTTAGGCAAACAGTTAAAGGCAGTTTCATTAATAATAAATTAGAACAACTGCAACAATATATTGGATTCGTAACATTCATAATTAGCATTTTTATTCTCTAGTTTTCCTTCCACACATGTATTTAAAGGCAGTGAGTTCCAAACGTCACTGTCTAACGTCTTTTTTGTCATGAATCCTCACAGCTCCCTTTTGATCTGATCATCTCATTTTCCACATGAATCTCCATCTTTAGTTAAAGCACAAACATTTCGAAGATCATGTCCAAAAAATGAACGAGTTTCAGGTACCTCGGTTTGTTGTCGTCTTCGTTTTTCCTCGGGGATGACTTTTCGCGACCTCTTTTGTCTGTCTCTGCAAAAAAAAAAGTTTCTCTTTATGCTATGTCACGGGCATACAAGCAAACCGCTAATATGTTCTAAAGTACCCTCTTCAAGTCCACATTCACAGAGGGTATGATCCCTCACCCTTATTTTAGCAAGAAAGACCGGGGAACACACATGTCTTAATCCAAGGCGGATTATTGTTGAAATGGAAACATTGTCTCCAGTGCTGCACCTAAAAAACCAAGGTTTATTGGGAGTGAAAGGCTGCAGGCTGCCGTAATGCCTTCCTTTTAGGGTCTTTGACCTCTGCCATAAAACATCCCAGCATCTATCCAACTTTGGTTTAGAAAGCGAACGCAAATCTCTGGTAACATACTTAAAGTGAGTATCAGTGCCTAATTGCACAGCTTGTTTGTCAAACATGTCTGCGGTTTCGTTTCCAGAGATTCCACCGTGACTAGGCATCCAGGCTAATACAACTTCAAGGCCTATGGAATGGCATCTGTGTAAAAGTTCTCTAATTTTCAATGTAAAAAAAAAGCTGTCGCGACATCTAAACGGATATTTTAGCAAGTCTTGCAGGCAAATACTGGCATCTGAAAATATAATGGCTTTATCAATTTTGTGGGACAGAACAAAGGAAACTGCTTCCAGAAGAGCAATAAAATTGGGGGCTCTTATAATTTAAAATTTTGGAATCAGCCGAACCAACGTTACTCTCCTCCGAAACCTTTGAAGCGTCTGTATAGATAGGGAGCCATCCTTCCCACTCTCTCTCAAAAATACTATTGAAGCAGGCATTAGCTTCAACCTGATCCTTAAAAATTCCAAAATTGAGTATGACCTTTGGACAGAAAATTAATGACTCAAAAATAATTTCAAATATGGGATTCTCAGAAAATTATAATGATCATGCTGAAGCCGCTTAAATTCACTAAAACTTTTGACTAGACAGGGGAGTTCCTTATGAGACCAATAGTTTGAGGTTGTTTGGAGTTGAGATATACGTTCTAGAATACCGGTAATTTTGTGATTTGGAAACTGTGCAATTTTGTAAAAGAAACGATCAGCCAAATATTGTCTCCGCAATGATAATGGGGGTCTACACATTCCACCTGCAATGCATTAATAGGGGATGACTTCATAGCACCAATGATGATACGAAGGCATCTCGATTGTCTACGATCGAATTTGCATAATGCTGTTTTGTTGCAGGGTTCTAGTAAAAATGAGCCATAATCGAAATGGCTGCGGATAATAGCATTATACAACAATTTCTGACTATAGGGGTGAGATCCCCACCAGATTCGAAAGAGAGAAAGTAAATTATTCAAATTTTTTTCACATTTCTTAACAATATAACTTAAATGTTCAACCCATTCAACATTTTCTTTTATGCCAATAAATTCATCTTGAATAGCAAGGTTAATCGGAGGAATCGATCTTCTCCTTGTAAAAGTGACTGTGCTACTTTTGGAGCTTGACAAGGAAAGTCCATGATCAACTAACCACATTCAGATAATACAGGGCATTATTCAACCGATCTCTAGCTTCGTCTGGAGACTTTGATGAGTAGTAGAGAACAATGTCATCAGCATATTGGAGGATTTTACAAAAGGAATCGATGGATTTATCCAAATCTGAGGTGTAAAGGCTATAAAGAATTGGACTAAGGACGGAACCGTTCCAGACAAATCTGGGCGGGAGAGAGGAGCCACGGACAGAAACGGACCTCCCAAAAAGAAGGTTGCATACGAAGTTTAAAATTCTAACAGGAATCCTCAGCTGTTGCATCTTCTGCCTGAGAATATGTAAAATTACATTGTCATATGCAGAAGTAACATCTAGGAAAACACCAGTGACATTATTGTTTTGGGATAAAGCTAAGCGGATTTCGGAAATAAATATGCTGAGACTGTCAATAGTACCCATACCCTTTCTAAATCCAAACTTGATTTGAGATAGAATTTCTCTGCTCTCTGCAGTCCACTCTAGGCGGGTTTTAACTAAATGCTCCATAATTTTCGTGAAAACTGAGGAAAAAGCTATAGGACGATAGGAGGAGGATAGTTTAGAATTTTTCCCTGGTTTCAAAATGGGGACAACGATCTGATCACTGCACTATGTTTGCAGATGATATTAGCATCGTAGTAACGGACACTGAATGTGAGAACTACAATGACAAAATCAATAAATCAGTCAATGATAAATTGGCTCGAACAAAACCTTAAAGTGAATATAGGAAAAACTAAATATTTACAATTTTATAATGAGAAAAATAAAAATGACCTTCTAAAAATAACTTATGTTGACCAATTACTCTCAGACGTTAGTGACATCTGTTTCCTAGGAATAACGCTAGATAATCAATGCTCCTGGAAAGGACGCATTGACAAAATTTGCAAAAGGATTAACAGGTTTGCTAATGCTTTATGGAGTCTTACAAAAGTTGCTAGTCAAAAAACGGCGTTACAAGCCTATCATGGTTATGTAGCATCAAATGTACGACACGGCATCGTTATATGGGGAAATTCGGTCGAAATAAATAGGTTATTTATTGCACAAAAGCAATGTGTGCGATCCATCTGCAACGTCCCCCAGATAACTTCATGAAAGCCATTATTTATAAAACTTAATCTTTTAACCGTTCCTTAAATGTATATTTATGAATGCTGTGTCTTTGCAAAATTACATTTAAATCTTTAAAAAAAATAAATCAAAGATACAACTTCATTCAACACACGCTACCCTGAACGTTTAGATGTACCAAATATGCGGTCTCGCTATTTTCATAGAAATAGTTATAAAATGACAGTAAATTATTTAACAAATTGCCAGAAAATATAAAAAAATTACAATGAAACAATTCAAATCTGCATTATTTAATAGGCTGGTCACAATATGCTACTATTCAGTCAAGGAATACTTGGACACAAAAAAATCTGTTATTTGATATGTATGACCTACCTTATTCAATTTATTATTTGACATTAGAATTGCTTATCTGTCCTCCTTCGTTGTTTGACATTTGAACGGCTTATTGTATATAAATCGACATTTGTATTTCATATTATTTGACATTAGAATTGCGTACATTTTATAGTATTTGTCATGTAAATTGTTTTCCTTTTTAAATTATTAGTCCTGATGACCCACTTGGACTTGATCAAAATTTTGCATGCTTTTATAAGCGAAATATGTAAGAACTATTTTAAACGACTGTAAACATTTGTAATGCACCATATTTCTAGCAAATAAATATCATTTCATTTCGATGCTTCCAGGACTCTGGCACTTGACCTGAGATAAGCACCAAATTAAAATTTTTGAGAAGGTACTCTTTGGTAGCAGGGAAAGACCTCACTATAAAAAAAAGGTATTCCATCTGCACCAGGAGAAGAGTCCTGGAGATAATCTAAAACACCTATTAATTCTGCCATAGAGAACTGACTGTCAAATCTGTCTAGTGGGTCAGGTATCTCCACAGGGACAGATAAAGATTCAAAGGGGACATATGGGGGAGCTAACTGGTCAAAAAAGTCATGAATCCATTCAGAAGGGTTATTCGATGAATTATTATGATCTGAACAAGAATTCCGGAACATTTTGACTTTTTCCATACAATACTAGATGGAGATCGGGGAGAAAGTGATTCATAAAAAGTTTTCCATCCAATTTTTTTCTTTTTTGCTAAGTCTTTCAGTCTTAGCTGCCGTATGCTGAAAGATCAAATAATTTTCCAAGCTGAAGTTTGCACGAAAATTTCTTTCAGCAGTTTTACGTTGTTGAATTGCCTCTGTACACTCTGCATCCCACCAAGGAGGTGAAGGAATTTTATTAAGTGCAGTGTTTTTGATTGGGATAGCAATGTCAGCAGACGCAATCATTGCTTCATACAACTACATACATTAAAAAAATAATAACCCATCAACAATAGGCAGAGATGCAACTAATCCGTCCCATGTACTTGAATATTTTTCCCAGTCAGCACCAGATACTCTATACTTTAGCAGAGGAAAAATTTTGGGAACTTTTGGAAGAATCCGGGATAGGGACAATAAAATTGGGAGATGGTCACTACCATATGGATCGGGAAGAACATTCCAGGACATAAGGGAGGCCAGGCTTGGGGAGCAAAAGGATAAATCTACAGCACTAGGATTTTGATGGGGGAAGTTCGTTTTTTTTGGAGATCCGTCATTAATAACACATAGGTCATATTCATCAAGTAGGTCAAGACAGGAAGAAGAAACAGTCACAATAATGTGACCCCCATGGGTCATGGTCATGGTGACATGGTATGGTGACAATTAAAGCCACCAAGGACAACCAGTGGGCTAGGAAGGGATGATAGAATGGGAAGGAGTTCAGAAATAATAGAGGAGTTAGGGTGGGGGAATATAAATGGACACAAAAGAAATGTCCATTATCCTCACAGCAACGATAAAAATCAGAGCTATGAGGGGGAAGGGGAATTTGTGAAAAAATCATTGATTTTTTCACAAGGACAGCACAACCAGCATAACCATCGTCCCTATCATCTCGGAGACATAAATACCCAGGCACCCTAAAACGAGAGCCCGGAATTAACCATGTCTCCGAGACAGCCAAGACAGCAGGTTTGTGCTGGTTGATTAATAGGATTGTCATATTTTTTCTGTCGAATACGCTTACAGTTCCACTGAAGGAGACTGGAGGATCCATTGGAATTGTCATTAATTGTTGTAGCATAGCAACGGTAGTGTTCGGTAAAGAGTCGCTGAATTTTGATATAATGTTTACCAAAGTCGTTATAAGAAGCTCAATTAGATTTTCGTTCGGAGTTACCTTACTAAGAGCTGTACCATTTAGGGATGGAATGGAGGGTGGATTCACAATGTCATTATGGGCAGCCACATCATATGACTTCCCCAATGGCTTGTGGGGACTTCGTTGAATGGTGACAGTTTTTCTGTAGGACTTTGGAATGGAAGGCACCGTGGTAGAACAAGGACATGAACTATCTTGGCATGGTTTTGGTGAACAGGGAGAGATAGAGTTAAGGACCTCACTGTAAGGCTTACGCACTGACGCAAACCTTTGTCATGCCTCGGAGTAGGAAATATTATCCTGGGACATTGAAACTTTAATGGCTTTTTGCCTGGAATGTTCGGGACTCTTTCGGTTTGTTGCAAAGTGGTTAACTGAGCAATGGACACTGGTAGCTAAATCCTCTGTTACATTACAAGGATCCGCTGTATGCGACTTGCTACATTTATAGCACACCGACTTAGACCTACATTGAGCCCTAATATGTCCAAATTTACAACACTGTAAGCATTGGATTGTGGGAAGCTGATATGTATCTACATCCAGAACAGCATTATAGCAATAAATCTTAGACGGTAGGACCTGACCCTTTAAAGTTACAACTACTGTTTGGGTAGGGACTCAAACAGGTGAGCCATCGTTAAATGTCTTCCTATTCATTCTTCTGGCCTGAATAACAGGCCCGCAGTTTGCTGAGAAAGTCATACCAATAACAAACTCCTGCATGGACTCCTGCATGGATCTCTTGGAATATATTTAACCACACCCATGCGTGTAATGTGGTATTGAGGAATTATAGCAGAATATTTGATATCAGTCAGCACGGAGTTCTGCAGGAAGTTGTTTGCAGCCTCATATTTTGAAAATTCCACGGACACCCTATTTCGACCTACAAGCTTAACACCCCCAGACTTTATTCCCACGACCTTATTTATACAAAGAAATTGGGCAAACTTTAAGTGAGGGATTGTAATCCCAGCAGATTTTTCAGGCTCAGTTCGAGCAACGTGAACAATGTATGGTGCACGATCTGACTCCTCGTATCTCAAACTAGGGTTCTCAACAAATTCCGGACTAGTAAATACGTGTTGAATTGATGAAGCCGGGTCAATTACCGTTTTTTTCGGCACATTCGACATGTCCGCGCTAGCAGGACGCTTTCTGTTTACAGACTGAGTCTGAGTTAAAATCGGTGGAGAAGCATCCATCCATCCATCCACGCCATCATCCGGATGGTCCGGGGGATCCGGCGGCCTCCTGATCATCGCGCTTGGTTTTAAGACAAACACTACTTACCCTAGTTATTCGGACCACCACTGCAACTCCTTTTCACCAGGATCACCAGTGGGGTCCTTTGATCGAATAATCAACAAATGTGCAATGACGCACAGGCTGTGCCCGGATACCCTAACGGCTGTCTTGGGACCCGCAACAAACTTAATCAGAAGAAATAGGAGGTAGTAAGAAAGCGTTTTCAGACTTCCCTCCCAGCAAAGAGGAGACAGCATTTGAAATGACCAAGAGACTAAAAAACTAAAGGGGACTGTAGTCGGGCTATGTCGGAATTCATTAGCTTACCTGCCCCCTCACACAAAATTCGTTATTCCGCAAGCGTTAACGCCAACAGAAAATAACAATGCATTTAAATGACGCCAACGCCAGGAAATGTCATTTCCATACATTTTTATTTTCTGTTAACGACGTCAACATTGGTAAAAAGTGTTATTTGTCTCAGAGGATTGGGCTGCCAGACAGACGCGTCGCCAGATTGTGACCTGGGGGGGGAAGTTGACAAACTTTTAACCTAGGGGAGGTAGTAGTCATTGTTGACCTATAGTCAGAGGCAAATGAGGCTCTTCATTTGTAGTTCAAGTCTTGGTTTGGCGATTGTAAAATATAGTTCAATCTAATATCCCGAGTCCTATTGGATAAACCTGTATAATTTTTTAATCTCCCCTCCCACCCTGGACGACGCCAATGCTGCCAGCAAAAGAGCCATACCAGTTTTCTCAGCTTTCCAAGTGTACGGCGCCCTCTCTATAGCCAGGAGCTGTTCCTCACTTAGCACCGCCGTCGCGTCCAGGAACACCTGGATACTGTACTCTGACACCGAGTGGGACCAGTGACCGAACACGCCTATGCCTGGAGATGGAGTATTTTAAAAATAAATACACTCTTGCACATCATGCACGAAATGAAGCGAACGGATTAGAAGAGCATAGTTAAAGCTATGCTATTACAATTACAGTGAAAAAATCACCATACAATATCTGTTCATTAAAGTCTCTGATGACATAATTTGGATGTTAATTTGATAAGGTTCAAGCTCATGACCAGTGACGAGGCTTACAAGCAGATGAACCGGTTTTGAAGTGTTTTTTATGATTCCGGACTTGTAAACAACCGACTGCTACGCTAGAGGTTCTGGGTTCTAATCAAAGCAGGGGTCGGGACTTTGCGTTATTTGTTTCACACATTGTTTCGTTTACCGGTCTTGGTTCTTATCTATGTAGTTTATACCATATCATTGCTTAGCACTTGCGATACAAGATTATATCTTAGTAGGCTCAGTCAATGTGTGTGTCGTGATGTGGTTATTATTATGTTTATCTAATGAGGGAAACGTTAGACTCACCAATAGGTCTAGGGAAGTCAGCTGGTATGAGGACTATGTCGGTGCCACATGTTGCTGAGCTAAAGTTGTTCTTATCAATCTCATAGCTAGGTCTGTAATAGAATAGCATTACATTTTATTTAATCAGACTGTTAGCTTGATACAATACATTCAGATATTACAGTCTTGTTAATGTTGTACATGCCTGTAAAAGGCACACACACAAGTAATGTAACATTATCTACTGTATTTGTTTCGAATGTTTGTATGTGTGCTGTAGGTGTGTCTACTGAGTAAATAAATTAATAAGCTAGTGGTTTGGTCTTAACTATGAACTTGCAACCCAGACTCCAACTCTGGTATTGTCTTGTTTAAAAACTCCCATTTGCTCCAATAGACTCTTGGAGATTATTATTATAAGTTCTCCAAGAGTATATTGTTTTTAAGTTATTGTATTGTGAGTCTTAACTAGCTTCATTTGCTTGTTTAAAAATTTGTAAGATGGCTATGGAACATAGAAAATAGCTATATCTCATGTGGAGATGGCATTGTCACCGCTTGTAAAATGAGTTGTTAAAATGATGTAAATATTTTTGAGTATCCACATATTTGTAATATTGGGTCTTTATAAATTTGTGGTTTGAGTCAACTAAAGTTTTTAAATAGATTTTAATTTTGAAAACAAAGGAGGTTTTATACTGATCTTTTTCTTTAATGGTTAGAAGTAGAGGTAGTTTGAAAACAAGAAAGAAACTCTATTATGACTGTTTTAATATAAAACACTAGAATTCGATTCTGGACTTTGTAAGTTTGAGTGACAAGGAGTTTTTCAAGTTCGAATCTTAAGCAGTTGCTCACTAAATGTCTATTTACTCTTTAAGATGACTAAACTTGCAGTACTCGTGGAACACATTCAACAGAAAAACAATCAAATCAAATGAAAAATACCTGACAGTATCAGACACGTAAAGGTCAGCGTCTCCTTTCAAGGACGTCAATTCCACCAGCAGCGGCCCGGTATGCCCAAGCTGCCAATAAGAAAAGTTTCCAGCCCCAACTGCCCCGGCAACAGTGTCTAGCAACAACTTATCGGCCTCCAACTGGACAAAACCGGATAAAATCGACGACAATGTCGAAATACAGATGATGCCTAACAACACTAAGATGAATTCGCGTCTCATTGCCTTAGTTTGAACGGGAATTTTTCGATTTTATACTGCCTTGCATAAAAGCATTTTTGGTGTTGATGAAATTGATGTCGAAGGTCAACTTGACAGTCTTGACAACAAATTGACAAGGCAAACAGCTGTTGGTTCGTTATGATTGGTAAACAAAACGCAATTAGAAGTTACAACGCGCGCCATCTATATTTTATGACAAATCTAGGCATACATTTAATTAAAAGAAAATTGCAATTTTTCAATTTGATTTATTAATGTACCTACCCTATTATATAAAATGATATTCTCAGATTATAACGTTAAAAGTATTAAAATTTAAGTCTTGTTTTATTCTGAATCGGGTTCGGATCAACGAATTGGATTAAAAAATATTTTTACGATTCACGCAAATCGGAAGACACATTCTAGACTGATGTTTCGTATAACACATGTATTTGATTTATCATATGTTTTAAGGGCCTTATCTGACAAGGACACCTCACTAGTTGAAATGTCTTGTAAATTACATTACATTAATTCGTTCATTTCATAAAGAAATCTTTTACAAATTAAATTTTCCCCACATTTTTATAGTATAGATTTTTATTTCTTCATTATAATTAAAAAATGAAATATTGCATTGAATAAGATTTTTTTCAAGTACATTTAAGTCAAACACTTTTTGAATTCGGACCACTGTGTGTTACCACAGTATCCTAGTTACAGAGCCCATATACATTAAAACCTGAACAAAAAAACAACCAGAAGTGTTTAGTAATATTTATTATTCTAAACTTAGAATCTATCATTTGTGAAAGCGTTAAGGCATTGTTACATAAATTAATTTACAAGAATCAGATACAATAAGAAACAAAACGCAATTCATAAAATAATCCCACATTAAAATAGTGAAATTAAAAACTAGGCTAGCGTTGTATGAGCGGACGCTCTTTGCTTGTCCCGACAAAAGGGGATAATGAAAACAAATTAAAGGGTGCGTGTACCCTTTCTAAATTGTTGGACTTTTAATAATACTTCAATCAAAATGCATTCATTGAACTTGCAGTTCGAAATAACATATCTCACATTTTATAGTTTATTCGTTTTATTCACTCAAAAGTATAGTCTTTATGCTTTGAAACTGCGACGCAAAGGGTTATTTCCAAAGACCATACTTTCGAAGGTTATCGACTGTGCAGTGTGTCTACCATGAGTTCTTTTGATTTTGCTCTTACAAGTACATAAGAAGCTCACGCCGTAATCCCTCGAGGTGGGTTGGCAGAGGTGTTACAGACCGCATTCCGCATGTTTATCTCGAGTCCCAGTGTGACAGGTTGCGAATATTTTTCGTGGCACACCCCCCACTCTGTCCCACCACTGCAACTCCTGTTCACCAGGATCAACAGTGGCGTCCTTTGATCGAATAATGAACTAATAATGCAGCTGTGCAATGACGCACAGGCTGTGCCCGGACACACTACCGACTTTCTTGGGACCCGCGACGAACTTAATCAGAAGAAACGGGATTTAGTAAGAAAGCGGTTTCAGACTTCCCTCCCAGCAAAGCGGAGACAGCAATGGAAATGACCCGGAGGGCAAAAGCTAAAGGGATCTACGGTCAGGAGACGCCTGACCCTCAAAACACCACGACAAGCCACGAACTTAGGTTGCGAATATGTCGCCACTACCCGGGCACAATGACAAACATGGCAGCTACGACTGCAACCCGAGAATCCACCAATCAGGTCGGGCCGGTCGGTTAACCAAGGCACATAACAAACTGAGCTACCAGATCCACATACAGAAATGTACGAAAACATTTTGTATTACATATTTGTTTGTGTGAATCGTTTAAGTGTCCCTACAAGTATACTACAATCCGACTTTAGACTTAACAAAGTAAAGGCTAAAAGTACGAACGAATCAGATTATTTTAGGGGGGCCTGTACTACACGACCCCCTGAATCTGCCATTGCGACTTTTTATCAAACTAACCTGTTTGGACTTTGAACCGTTCTTAAGTTGTACAGCATAAGGATTAATATCGCACTTGTTATGTAAAGCTTATATATATTCTACAGCAGGTAGAGGCTCATCGAATCATGGTAGACATACATGTTATAAGAGAGAATTATCATTATTATTAGCATAGTACAAGTATAGGAGTCTATCCCATCATGGGCCGGCCCATGCCACGTCTCGCTCCCGCCGATGGATCCTCCATCTGGGCTTTGGCGTTCTTTATGGTTTCATCCACTGATATTATCTGAAACGATATAAAAAAAAATATTAAACATTGTAGGATCCACAACATACATATTTTAATATTTATGAATCTTAATTTATTTATTATTAAAGTTGCATAAACCATTTCACATTGAAAAAGGCTGTCATAATCTCATACCAATAGTCAGTTATTGTTCGATAAAAATCAATTACATGTTGGAATCATTGTTTTATTATATTTATTTAAAATCATTAAAGGAGATTTTAATTAGCATTAAATTATGCAAAAACATAAATATATGTAATCCCCCCGCGGCGTGCCTAGAGTTTTAGTACAGAGCAAGCAGAGAGATACACTTCATACTTCCGTTGTGGACTCGCTGGCGTGGACGAGCTCAGCGAAACACTCAGAAGTTTGCGAACATG
This sequence comes from Choreutis nemorana, assembly GCA_949316135.1. Lineage (NCBI taxonomy): Eukaryota > Metazoa > Arthropoda > Insecta > Lepidoptera > Choreutidae > Choreutis > Choreutis nemorana. Next base: position 885,489 of record OX438622.1, read on the forward strand.
TCAGCAAAAACCACAATTTCGGTGGCTTTAAAAAAGTCGTTTGATTTGTAATGAATGAGTAAGAGCGCGAACTTATTTTAGTTTGATAGGGCAAGCCGGGCTTTTGGGCTTCTATGACAGTACCGCCACTAGTAATCCCTCGAGAGGGATCGGCAGAGGTGTTAAATACAGCATTGTTTATGTTGAGTCAAAGTGTGACAGGTTACGAATATGTCGCCACTATCCGGGCACAATGTGGGACATGGTAGCTACAATGTATGGCAACCTAAGACTCGAACCCTCGAGTTAAAGGTTCGGGTTGATCAGTTAACCAAGGCACGTAACAAACTGAGCTACCACGTCCTCTATACAAATACCTTTGTTCAATAAATGTTAATAACCCATGCTAGTTGTTGTTTACAATAATTGGCTATAACCACATCCCGACACACACATTGACTCAGACCTGCACTAAGATATAATCTTGTATCGCAGGCGCTAAGCAACGATACGGTATATACTACATAGATAACAATACTACATCCGAGACCGGTGAGCGAAACGATGCATCTTGCGAATAACACAAAGTTCCGCCCTCGCCTGGATTCGAACCCGGAACTTGTAGCTTAGCAGTCGGCTGTTAACACCACTGCATCATCGCGGTCTTCATTAATTAATTCAACTTACAACAAACCCTCTACAAACTTATCGAAATCCGTTCACCGGCTTGGACATTAAAAGGTAACAAAGACAGACAATTCATGTTACGACTAAATATTCATATAGGCAACTGTTTGTTAGTCTCTCTCTGAACCCTGAAAAACGGCTTAACCGATTTGAATGTTCATTGCCCCTTCATCAAATTGAAAAGTAAGTATGTATTTATTTATATCCGTGTGTTTGTTAATCTGTATGTAGGTATGTCCGTGTGCAGTGGCGGTACTGTCATACAAGCCAAAAAGCCCGGCTTGCCCTATCGAACCAAGGTAAGTTCGCGCTCTCGTTCATTCATTACTTTGCAAATCAAATAACAATACGCTTTGCATAGCGTGGTTTAAAATTCGCGCTAATTCGAACGCGTAAAAATGAAGTGTAGATTTAATAGAAATGAGGCAATAAGACATTTATCGAAATGAATTATACAACTACAATAACGTATCTCTCGGCTTGCCCTATTCTAAAACTCTAGGCACGCCACTGTCCGTGTGTATATTTGTCTATGTGTATGTATGTATGTATGTATCACCTGTGCAGCTGCCTCGCATGCTGCAGTGATCGCGTTGATCTTGACGACGGCCGGCTCCCAGACGCAGTTCACGAAGTTATCAGTTATATCCTCCTTCTGTATGTCGATGCCGTACCAAATCTCACCTGGTGAATAATAATAATAATAAAAAAAAAAAAGTTTATTTCTCCATAAAACATGATAATTATTAGCATTATTATAATTATAATAATAATCAGCTAATCAGTGAAAAAGTTGTAAAGTGAGATACTACAAAAAAAAAAATATCGAAAAATCTAAGAGTTCCCATTATTGGGCAACGAGCGTTTGGCGTTGCGGAAAATGGTCATCCGTCAAAGCCACCTGTTCATACGCCCTTAATTGTACCGGACGATCTCAGAGCTCAAATTATGATGGTTTTCAACAAAAAATATAAGATTACCATTATAGTAAGATCCCAGCGAAAACGTATCCCGTTTCCGTACGTCGTTCAAGTTACGCTGGTCCTTCGTCTATTTTGTAGGTAAATTCCATTATAACTTGACCTGTGAGCATGTGAACAGGGGGTGAGTCACGAGTTCCAACGCTTGCAATACCGAGTGCATGACTCTCATTCTTTGCCACCTGTTCACGCCGAGTCAACACGTCAGGTGAGAAAACACTGGGATCTCACTATAACGGTTAAACGTGTTCCTTCTTAGAAAACCATCATAACATGAGCTTCGAAAGTTTTTGTGTACGGGGGATGGAAATTTCACAGTGATCACAGATCTAAACAGCTAGCTGTGACACGTGAGGTCCCAAATACCAATTCCAGCTTGGGAGCATATTTGCCTGTACCTCTTAACTTTACGAGTATAAAGCGTACGCGCTTCTTGTGTGTGTACAAGAATTTTATAGAAAAACCATCATAACTTGAGCTCCGAAAAAGTGCAGTGAAATGCCGTTTGAACGAAGGGCTTCTTACTTCATCTATAAATCGACCACACCACAAACCTTGATGGTGCTTCTGTCGCAGCTTGTTCAGCAGGTTGGTGGCATCAAGGCCGGCGTTGTCGGCCAGCTGACGGGGTATTGCTTCGAAGGCCCGTGCTGCAGCGGCCAGCAGCAGCTGCTCCTTGCCGGCGACGCCCTTCGAGTACTCGCGGAGGTGGCGGGACAGTTCCATGTCTATCGCACCACCGCCTTAGGGGAAATTAAAAAAAACATATTTATTAATCACTACACAGTATAAAACAAAGTCGCTTCCCGCTGTCTGTCCCTATGTATGCTTAGATTTTTAAAACTACGCAACCGATTTTGATACGGTCTTTTTTAATACTCTTGTACAAAAACAAGAATTATTACTAAAATATTAGAAAATTATTTTCTTTTTATAATTATATTTATAAGATTTCTCGCCGAATTATTTCTGTGAAGATGATAAATAAATAAAAAAAACCGGTCAAGCGTGAGTCGGAATTGCAAATTAATGGTTTCGTACCATCTTAAAACCCTAAAAGTATCTATATTCAAATAAAAAACATTAGATTTTGACATCAATTGTTACTGAATACATTAAAATATATTGCCACAAGAAAAAAAAAAAAATATGTGACAATCAAGAAATTTATAAAGAAAAAAAAATTGCTTCAAACAACCTCATATTAAAAAGTCATCCACAAATACCATTCAGTAATTGGATCCGTGTATTATAATCATCGGTTGTTCATTACGAAAAAAAAAAAACGTTCACTTTATCTTCTAGCCAAATCTCATCCAAAACTGTTCAGTAGTTCTAATATTAAAATGCAACGGACAGACGGATTTACTTCCTCTTTAGTTTATTTTTAACTGACTTTAAAAATATACTTAAAAAGTCGAGAATCTTAATTCGGTGGCTTTTTTTAAATGTTTCATAAATATAATGTTTAAATAAATGTGACGGTTTCGTTTTGTGTGTGTGTGTGTGTTAACATAGACACATCCAGTACAATAATAATAATAATTCATCCAATATAATATTAATAAAAAACTATACCACATACCAGCGACAACGGCATCATTTTTTATGGTCCTCCGCACGATCATGATGGCATCGTGGAGGGACCTCTCCGTCTCCTCGAGGAACTGCTCCGCACCACCCCTCAGGATCAGGGTGCAGGTCTTAGCGGCAGGGCATCCTGGGAAACGAGAGCATATCCATTACACCAGCTGTTCGCTCGGAACTGTGAACCCACGAACCCCCTATATCTCGGTAACCCCTTGACAGATTCAGCTCATTTTCAAACTTAAACATTATTTTAGTATTATTAATCCGCCTACCAAATTCCACGACAATCCGATCAACGATATTTGAGTTATCGTCGGACGAACATTTATACATACGTACATACAAACGACGGATTGCTTCTTTCTGTTATTTGCAAGACGTATTGTTTGGCTCACCGGTCTTGGATGTTGTATTCTTATCTATGTAGTTTATACCGTATCTTAGTTCCTGTGACACAAGTTCTTACGATACATACTGCAGGTCTGAGTCAATGTGTGTGTCGTGATGTGGTTATTATTATCAACACTAGACGACACTACAGTCGATAATTCAAATTATAGCGTATTCCATATAACCTAGCTCTATACTAATAATTTATTTATTTATTTAAAATAATCAAACGAATATATACACAATTACATATTGCACATACTTGTACTATGGATATTAATTGAACGAGCGAGCAAGTCCTCGCAGTCTACTGGAGCTAACCGGCGTTTGTATGTACGTATTATGGAGGGTAGAGGTAAGGAGCGCACACTCATATAGCATTTTGACTTAGAAAGTGTCCACAAAATAGCATTAAATAAAGGGGCCAGAATGGCGCTAGTGTAGTGGAGGGTATGATGTGAATTTAACTGCTTTAGATGGCTTCAAGTTTGCTGATTGAAAATAGTAAAATAATATCAAGAAGTGTACATAAGAATAAAAAGTTTTTAACAATTTTAAATAGTTATTAAAACATTTAATTAATTGCACTTTCATTAATTAAACTATTTTATTTATGAATATTGGCATTCGTCCTTTGGTTACATTTTGCAAATTATTTATTTTTTCGTAATAATTTTGAAATACTCTTATTAATACAGGTCCCCGATAAAAAAAAATTATATAGCATTACTTCTTAAAAAAAATTAAAAAATGAGAAATTTGGTGAACGCCAATTTCCGTTTCAAATATCCCACTTTAAAAGGCGGATGTTTATCTTTCCTTTTTCAATTTGATTGTCAGTCTAAACTACTTTTGGCGCTTTCTTTAAAAAACGGTCCTCTGGAACAGCAACGCCCTCTTAATTTAAGGCGATTCAGGGGACACTTTTGTAACACAGAGTGTGCGCTCCTTACCTCTACCCTCCATAGTACGTATGTATACAAGCCTGAAATCAAGACTTGATCTCGATTGCTTAGCGACGTAAATGATGTACAGCGTTGATGCAAGTTTACAACTGAAAGTTTTATTGAAACACATTAAACTAAATACAATGTGAACATAAAATATAAACTAACTGAACGCAATAAACCATAATAATACCTGAATCAACAATATGTACATGGAATAATTTATAAGCAATGATATATTTAAATTATTATAGTGACAAGACATATCTCTTGTTTGACATTGCAGCTCTGACCAGAGAGCATTAGTTTGGAAGCACAAACTTACCCGTATAAATGTTCGTCCGACGATAACTCGAGTATCGTCGATCGGATCGTCGTGAAATTTGGTAGGCGGATTAATAATACTAAAATAATGTTTAAGTTTGAAAATGAGTCGAATCGTTCCAAGGGTCACCGAGATAGGACCTTAAATATTTTTATTAAATTGACTGTGAACTCAATTTAAATATCCAATTTATTAATTTTATTAAATTGTAAAACGACAATTCATGTATATGGCAATTGTTATATATATGGTGTGCATTGGACACGCATACCTGCGATTGTGTGTGCTACGAATAAAACCAGTTATAATCTAGCAGCCGCGTTTCATTGGCGTCTCCCTTATCTAATTTCCTAGCTAGGTAATTAGCATATCCCTACAATACATAACATTTAACTCACAATATTGTATGCCTCCTGTCAGTATATAGTGTCACACTGCATACATGCGTAACATTTGCAATTTTTTATATTTACTATATATACAACAAATGAATTGAGACTTTGACTTTAAGATATAGGGATGGAAAGAACCACAAATTGTTTATTTAACTACCAAATTTCACGACGATCCGATCAACGACACTCGAGTTATCGTCGGACGAACATTTATACATACGGACACACAAACGCAGGATCGCTGCAGTAGACTGTGAGAACTTTAAAGAAAAACATTTACCTTTAAAGAAATGTGCAAATATTCCTTTACCAATATGGGGTCTACTATAATTCATAATATCTGTTACCTTAATTTTTACTACCTTCACACACTTCACTCTCTTGATCAGTTACATACCTGAACTGAGATTCGAACTTACGTCCCTTACCACTACTCTAGTTACTAACTAACTCTAGTTTTGAGTTATTATTTCAAAAAGGCACATTGTAATATTTTTTAAATTACTACTATCAAAAATAAACTTAATTCTACTTTACATTACAAATACAATATAAAAATTACTGCAAAATGAATATAATTTATTTAATACCGACAGGGGCGTCTTCTTTATTGAAACCTGCGTTGAAACAAAATAAGCCAAATTACAACATATCTACTTGACGATGTGGTAGCTCAGTTTGTTACGTGCCTTGGTTGACCTACCGACCCGACAGGTCGAGGGTTCGAGTCTTGGGTTACCGTTAGTTTTATATATAGCTGCGATGTACTTCATTGTGCCCGGATAATGGCGACCGATTCGCATCCTGTCAGACTGGGACTCGAACATAAATGCGGTGTGTTACAACTCTCGAGGGATTACATAATGATTTTATGTTATGGTTATGCATTGTTTCGCTCACCGGTCTCGGATGTAGTATTGTTATCTATGTAGTATATACCGTATCGTTGCTAAGCGCCTGCGATACGACAGCTGAGTCGATATACATGTGATATTAGATACATACCGGTGAATATGTTGTATCTGTCCCCGCCGACCTGCTTCTCCGTGAAGTTGCTGCAGTGTCCCAATGCTTCAGGAGCCAACTCCCTGACGCTGGTCAGCACGGCACCGCCGCAAGCACGCTGGGTACGGGCAAGGTCTTCATCTGTCACGCGACCAGCGCAGAACATGTCACTGTCAAAAAAAAAACTATATAATAATAGCTTCAATAGGGAATACGCATGAAATTTAATGTGATTATTCAATCAATTTATCGTAAAGTACGTGGAGATAGTATGTTTATAGTGAAAACAGAATTAGATGGAGATATAACCATTAAAATTAAATATATTCATCTCGCTCGTAGAACAAACGTATGGAAGTTGTATGGCGCCCGTGTACTTTGACGTCATTGTACATATCGGATCTCTCTGTCTGACCAACGACTTTGAAGCCTTTATAACTTAGTTAAAAAGTCACGATATTTGAAAGATATAACGGATTTGTGTATATATATATGTGTTTATCGAATTATAATAAATGTAAATAATAAGTCAAACAAATTCCCTATTATTTTAAATGAACTATATTGTTCTAGGAGGCGATAATTTTTTAAATTTAAACTAAAATCGATCCACCTTTTCGGGACTATTTTACGAATACCGTACGCTCATTTGACACCTGTCAATGTCAATTAAGCAAATTGCAAAAATGACATGTAAACGATTCGATATAGGGAGAAAATAAACAGATTAATCTTTCTTAAATTGAATAAATAACCAAAAAAAAAATGTTACTATTACATATCCCAAGGCATTTATTTACGAGCTCTGTGGCGCAGTGGTTTCAACAGCCGACTGCTATGAGGTTCCTGATTCGAATCCCGGCGTAGATGGAACTTTGTGTCATTCGCAATTTTGTAGTATCCTTATCTATGTAGTATATACCGTATCGTTGCTTAGCGCCTGCGATACAAGATTATATCTTACTGCAGGGCTGAGTCAATGTGTGTGTCGTGATGTGGTTTTAATTATATTTTTATCTGACGCATTGTTTCGCTAACCGGTCTTGCATGTTGTGGACGTCCCGCTCGGGACAGGCTCTGTCCTTAAATATCCCGACCGGCTAAAGAAACTTAAAGAAGTACGCAATAGACATGTGGTTTATTAAATGACTCACCGGTCAGCAAAGTACTGGGTGGCCACGTCACCGATGGGCAGCTTGCTCAGCACGACGTTGGCACCTGACTTGTGCAAAGCAGACAGCTTCTCGTACAAGATCTGCCATTCAGCGTCGACAACCTTCTGGTATTCCTTCACGTTGTCCACTCGGACCTGGTGATGGAATATAATATGAAGTTTATACGATATTTATACCGACCTCGACGGTGTAAACAGCTGACTGCTACGCTAGAGGTATCCGGGTTCGAATCCCGGCGGAGGCAGAACTTTGTTATTTGCAAGACGCATTGTTTCTTGGATGTTGTATTCTTATCTATGTAGTTTATACTGTATCGTTGCTTAGCGCGTGCGATACAAGATTCTTCAATCTTAGTGGAGGGCTCAGTCAATGTGTGTGTCGTGATGTGGTTATTATTATTATAGGTAGGTAGGCTTCATCGTCTACGCCAGTGGTACTCAAACTTTTTTTTTTCAACACCAATTTCAACTTCTTTCATTGTTGGATGAAATGAAAGAGGTGATGTTGAATGATATGATATAATGGCTATTGTGATGGAACAAGTGGCCTCTACTGCATCATCAAATATTCAGTTATAATTTAATTTTAGATTAATTTCTTGACGAAGCCCTAGGCAGAGGGCTTTCGGAGCCCCAGGGTTCCGAGGAACACAGTTTGTGCAAGCAGATGGAAAGTGATACCGACCTATTGACACGACGATCCCCTTGATGTCTTAGAATCCCAAGGGCACCGTCAATGCTTTGCCCATGTAGAGGGAAATTATGCTATATCTCTCGTGTCGGTAATCACACTGGCTCTCCGATCCTTCGAACGCAAACACAGCGGACTGCTTCACGTTGTAAATATAAAGGAGGGCGGTACCGACGCGGACGATCTCGCACGTAGATATACCAGCTGTTTAAAAAAAGTACTGAAATTAAATAACAGTGTTTCCATTACCTCAGCATTATCCCTCTCGGCCTTCAACTCCAGCTCTATATTGAGCATGGCGATCTTGCATTCGCTGTAGGTTTTAGGCTGCATTTCAAAGCCGGCGTACGAGAATGTCTTCTTGAACGCCACCCCGGAGACCAGGAACGAGTCCTCCAGGGCACCGCCGGAGACTTTCTTGATGCCTGCATGATAATGAAAAAAAAAAACAATTAGATAAATCTAAAACAAAACCAGCCCCGGATCGAGGGAGGCCTTACTCCGGGCGGCAGGTTCAAGAGGGCATCTATTTCCAATAAAAAAAAAAAAAACAACAAAAAAGCAGCAAAAGGCGCCAGTGCAAATCTTTGGCACTGGCTCCGGGTCTAGGATTTTTTAAACCAAAAACCCGTTTTTTTTTTTACCCGGCTCCCGCGTGTTCCCTTGGACGGATCCGGATGTAGTTTGTCGACAAGCTTGGTATCTTCAAAAAAAATTGGTCAAGCGCGAGTCGGACCCGCACATAAAGGATGCCGAACAATTATTTTTTTAAGTAATTTAAGATAAAATTGCAAAAAAAAATCATTTTTTTTTTATAAATTAAAATAAAATTACATTACCTATCATATCCAAGGGCAGGAGAGGTTGGTCAAGGGACAGCACAGCGTCCACCACCATCTTGGAGAAGTGGTCCTTCTGCTGGTGGATCAGCTTCGAAGACATGGCAGTGCAGGCGCACTTTCGGAGGAGATCCCTGAAAAAAAAAAAACAAAAAAAAAAGACCTTATCAATATGGTGTTAGTGTTTTAAGCAAAGCTCAAGGCAGATCGCTCACCGGCAAGTTTGACGTCGAGAACGTCAATACGCCGTCAATATGGTAACATTGTCAATGTCACTGTTATTCTATTATCACAATTGTTAGCTAAAACGCGACCAATATTAGTTATCATTCTCGATTAACGTACTTATAACAACCACATCACGACACACACATTGACTCAGCCCTGCGCTAAGATATAATCTTGTACCGCAGGCGCTAAGCAACGATATTAATTGAATTGAATTGTTGAAATTCTTTATTATTATTATTTTGATGGACGTAAGACATTTCTATTCAATTTGTGTTTTTGATTTATGGCAACAATCGTGTTAAGACTTAATACATCTCTACTAATTAACGGCCTCTGTGTCAAAGTGGGGTAAACAGCCGACTGCTACGCTGCAGGTTCCAGGATCGATCTCCGGCGGGGGCGGAACTTTGTGTTTGCAAGACGCATCGTTTCGCTCACCGGTCTCGGATGTTGTATTCTTATCTACGTAGTTTGAAAACATGTTCCAACATGTAATGAAAAACAATTGTATTTTTTTTATAAAAGCAACTTTCCCCCGTAGATGGCATTCCGAACCGGTAGGCGGTAGATAAAATTATGAAGATTTGAAAGCATTTATTTTAAGTCTATTCAAATAAAAGACATTTTGAATTTTAAATTTGAAAAACGTATCGTTGCTTAGCGCCTGCGATACATGATTATATCTTAGTGCGGGGCTGAGTCAAATGTATTTTTAATATAAAAAACGCAGCCTCATGTCTACTATCATGTTCCACATAGAAATATTCAGTAATTGGATCCGTTCTGTTTTAATCATCGGCTGCTATTGAATATCATTCTAAACTAATTTTACATTTATTTCAACACCCAATTAAATAATTCTTCAACATTTCGTATGGATTATTATTACAATGACATTTTATATATTTATTAAATACAAACTCTAAATTAACAAAGACAGCATGTACTGTCAATATGTCAAAGTTCAATGCCATTAAAAAACTTTTTTGTTGTCGTTTGATTTTTTTTAAATTTAATTTAAACGATTTAAGATGCTTTTCAGTTACTTTATTTTTTTTTTAAATACAATGTCAATCTTGAAATCTCCCTTACCTCTGTTCCTCGGGTGACTTGTTGTCAATTTTGACAGACAGCTCCTTGACCTTCTCTACGCCGAGCCTGGCCGCCGTCCGGATGGCGCGGACAATGATACGAGGGTGGACACCTGACCGACGGACATACGTACATACATATGATTAGTACACAAAAACATACGAAATCAACATTTGAAATTTTAATATCACTAATTCAGTAGACTGACTTTGTAAATTATTCCAAAAGATGGAAAAATCTCCTACACAATTATTTTTTTTAGAAAATAATGTATTTAAAAACATTATTTTATTCGTTTCTTATTAACAGTGGCGGCTAAGCGTAGGTTAGCATCCGGGGCGGATTTATTTTTATTGGAATATCATCAAATCTGTCACACTTCCGAGATATAAGAGGTCGCCAGCACAAGTTACGTGTCCGTATTGTCGCCCGCCCCTCCACCCCCCCCCCTTACGCCGCTACTGCTTATTATTTTTTTTAAATTATTTATGAATCCAGCCTCATATCTACTATCATGATCCACACATAGCATTCAGTAATTGGATCCGTTTGATTTAATCATTGGCTGAATTGTATCTCAAGTTTTTGGACAAACCGTTAATGATATTTATTTGTCTCATTTTTCATGTAATTCACAATAAAGTTGTTGAAGTTCAGTCAATGCATCATTAGGCAACACTAGTTTTAAGTTGGCAACACTGTCGTAACAATTATTTTTGTAATGGCTGCCTTCTTACTGACTTGTGTATGTGTGTTAAAATAAATAAATCTTATCACAAATCAAGTTATTCCTTTGCTAAAAACCAACAAATGTGTCAGCAAAAATCTACCATGCAGGCGTACAAATGTCATTGGGATGTAATATTATTAATTTAAATTCGTTCGTTCGGTATTCTTTAAATGAAATTCCATACTGAAACGCCTCCTGATCAACATCGTAACGATATCGTATCGCCTCGTCACATGACAGCGAAATAAAAAACATAAATAATAAATTATGACTGCTTAGAAACTGCGCCGTCCCGGCGGCATCACTGATTTGTGTCATTTGACTTAAGGCTTGAGGTAATGGTTGATTAAAACGTACCTTCTTCTACAAATGGCTTCATCCTCTTCAATATCTCACCAGCAATGATCACTACCGATGTGGTACCATCACCAACCTGAAAATATTTACATGACATGTCATTGGCCTGGTTATAATTAATTCTTAAGATTTTAACAAACATATGCCAACAAATAAAATAATAACCACATCACGACACACACATTCACTCAGCCCTGCACTAAGATATAATCTTGTATCGCAGGCGCTAAGCTACGATACGGTATAAACTACATAGATAACAATACAACATCCGAGACCACAATAATCAACACAAACCACCGCCTCCGCCGAGATTCGAACCCGGAACCTCTAGCGTAGCAGTCGGCTGTTAACACTCATTAAAACCAAATAATCTCAAAGCCCAGTAACAATAAACATCTGTCCATTTAATTGTATGAAGCCTCATAAACAGTAAATCCTCATAAAAGTCAGTAATTGGATCCGTTGTTCATAATCATTGGCATTATAAAAACATCAAATATGACTATACTAAAATTCATCTAAGGCCACTATTCCAGAAGCTTGCTCCCCCTTAGGTTAGCTAGGGATCCCCGAAAAATAATTGTTAGGGAGGTGACCATCTATTGCCGACCCCCCCCTGTTCACTAGATAATCAAACCACCAATGAGGGTTTCTCCGTTCTGTCACATACCTCCTATTTCATTTATTCTATTTTGGATCTTATTCGGTAACCCGTTGCCGTTATATTCCTCTTGCCCCTAAGTCATGCAAGCAGAGGTAGACGCCCTTGGGTGACATATAGTTTGTGTCTCACATGGAAACCCTAAACGTCCTGTAGGGGTAATATACACCTACAATATAGCGCTTACGCAGCGCCTTGGAGTTGGTTCGGCGAACGATAGCCAGTCGTTCCCCGCACCCGGTATTTTGTGCACGCGCTAACATATAGAGTAATTGTCAAATTATCATATAAGGAAAATACATGTGCATCTGTGTATTTAGTAAGTCAATACATCCGGACTTTCGTGAACTGCATTTGTCGTTTTACTTGAACACCCTCGTTCTGAGAACATTAAAGCTAGGTGAATAACCGAGCCAAGCAGGCTAGTGATAATAGCGTTAGCGAACAGTTCCTTGACAAGGAAGCAGTTCCCTGTGTTTCTGTTCAAAGATTTGGAGACGAGATGTATAACATCTTTACCTCTACACGGGCAACGCATTGGCGGTGTTGCTGTCCTTCTAAGACATCAGGGACATCGTTGTGTAAATATGCGGTTTCACTTTCCATTAGTTGAACCGTTCTACCATGATTTTCTATATAAAACTCCAGTCTATTGAAATTTGGAAAAACCTTTTACAAATGTGTGTGTAATTACTCACTTCTGCGTCTTGTGATTTCGCTATATCAACCAATGTCTTCGCTGCCGGATGAACAATATCTAACAACTGGAAAAAAAATTGTGCCATGTACTGTTTTGTTTATTTTATCTGTACAAAATTTATTGGTATATGATTTATTTTAATTATTATTGATTTATACTGTTTGTTTCCGTAATATAAGTAAATAAATAAATCGGTGGCGGTGAAATCAAGTTTGTATTTTGGTTACTAAATTAATAATAACGATAACCACATAACGATACACTCATTGACTCAATTTAATCAATTGATTTAATAACACAAGTAAACCATAAACTAAAATAGATAGATGGAGCAGAAATATCACACAATTGTGCACAAAGAACAGTAAGAGAAGACATATGGTGGAGAGATGAAGTAAAGCTGCCAGCAAGACCACACTGGAGAAGGTTTGCCCAAGATCGGCAGCAATGGAAATTGTTAAAGATGCCTACTGCAATCAGGCATGCAGAGCTACAAGATATTTTATAAATGTAGATTTTGAATGTTAAATGTTTATAAAAAGGCTTTATCATTAATATCAAGTTAACAATAATTATGCATTAAATTTAACTAATGACATTTAAGCTGCATTTTATTATTTTCAACTCAAAATAAATTCAATCTGAGAAAATTATTTCTTGTATTATAGAAACATCCTTTCAAATATTGTCCTTTAATGACAGACCTTCAGGATGGTGGCTCCGTCGTTAGATATGACAGCTTTCCCGGAATGATCTACAATCAGCTTGTCCATGCCTCTCGGACCGAGGGTTGTGCGGACCTGAAAATTAAAATTATGAGTGCTTGTTGAAGTTATTGAGTACATAAAATGATGTTTTATTTGATTTTTGTTAGGAGATAAAGGGGGGATGTGCTACCACACTCATATAATTTATTGTGCCTGGATAGTGGCAGCAGATTTATAACCTTTCACACTAGGACTCAACATAAACAAGTGGAATGCGGGTTGTAAAACCTCCGCCATCCCCTCTTGAGGGATTAAGATATGAGTTTATGTTATGTTTTAAATAAAACTTCTTGCATAGAGTTAAATTAATATTTTTTAAACACAATAGAACCTAAATCCTCAGATAGGGAAAGAAATCTCTAGAAAACTCTAGTTCAAAAAAAATAAAAAATATATTGTAATACATACAGCATCAACAACCAGCTGGCAGGCATTGATGTTGGAGATCACCTGCGGCTTCCCTTGGGACTGATCAGTACCCTCACGGAGAAGTAAAATCTGAGGTTGCTGAAATGGAGACATGATGAGTCTCATTACAATTTTTCTTTTCGTAATGTATACCAAAAAGACAAATCAAATGCAGTTTTTTTTTAAATTGTATGACAGTTGAATAGCTATGATATTATAGTGAAATATATATTCAGAATTAGATTTTAATCTAATGACATACATAAGCCTCATAAACGTTAAATCCTCATTGGTATCAGTAATTGGATCCGTTGTTTATAATCATTGGCAAAATACAAACGTTAAACAATTTTATACACAAGTCATCAATAATTACTTATTTGTTAAAGAACAGAAAAGAAAAAATATATATAATAAGATGAATAAATAAAGGATGTTCATAAATTCTCATGAGGTTTCCTTACATTCAGTAAGATTTTGGATTTATTAATAATATAGTATCTGGCTAGGACAACTCAGTAAAAATAACAGGATTCAGAAATTTTAGGTTAGTGTAGTTTATTTTGCTTAAGTATCTAGAATATTTCGAAGATATAACTTGGATTTATTGTCCATTACTCTTATTTTTAATTTAACATGAAAAAACATTTGCGATATTATTTTTCATTTTTTTTTATTACTTTACTGCAAAGGATACGAAATTTTGGAAAAGTTTGTAAAAATAACATGATATTCCTGGAAATACAGAATAAATTCGAAGCAGGTGACTCAAATCATTCATAGACAATATTTTTAAAAATGATTTGTTCTTTCGATATTCTAGAAATATTGAAAATACATAAGACTAATTAAAAATTACGGATTAAAATCTCTTAAATACCCATTTATTATTTAGTAACTTAATGTTTTAATAAAGAAATATTATTTTTAAAGTTTCCTCCGGTATTTAACCCAAAATTCCACTGAAATTGTGGCTAAGTTACATTAAATACACTACGCAACTTAAATTTTAAACACTCGTCAATAATCCTGCATTAAAACATTTTATTTTAAACTAAAGATTCCATAGAAATTTTTAAGTTTAATTACCATTTTGGTTTTGTAGATTCACTATCACAAGCACAACACAAAAATGTCACTTTGACAAGGTATTTTTCTACTTTTTGACATTTCATGCAAAAAAAATATAATGCTTGTTTAGAAATAAATGTAATAAAACACGAGTTATTAAACCGTTATAAAATGGTAAAAGGCGTCATGTCTGTTTAGACAGAAACACAATTGAATTTTCCTTTATTTAATTAAATTGTATTGCTTATTACTTCAAATATTTATTATTCGTTTAGAAAACATCCATTTAAGGATCACCATAACAATTTCTTTATTTTTTTATTTTTGTGTCCATTTCAACTATCACATTGATCATTCGTTAGATATTAAATCTTTATGAAAATAAAAGGTACAAAAGGTTAGTTGGGTTATCAACATTCCTAAAACATAACAGTTTAATTTACAAAATCTTAGCATCATTTGTAAATATCAAGTATTGATAGTTTATACTTTGAGTATTAATAGTGTAAACTTTAAGTATTTTCATTCAATTATTCAATTAATAAATTATCATTTTGCTTTATCTTCATAAGAACAATAATTATTAATAATAATTATTATTAACAATAATACTAAACAATAATAATAATTAAATAATTTTAAAATTATTTTAAAAAACGTTTATTTTAGAAAACGTTCAGAAACAAACAAACTGTTATTGCTTGCCCATACCTACTTATCTTATCAAAATTAAAAAAAAAAGTAGTCGGCTTGAGAAAAGACACGCAGCGTTGGTTATACGAGAAATTATTGAAGAAAACCAAATTCAAGACATTTCGCCTATGAAAACTGAAAGATGGTTCGAGAAGTCGACGTTAAGGCCTTGGTATCGCACATCGTCAAGGGAGATGGTGCAGATAAGTGTCGTATTTGCATGGGGGACACTTCGGATGGGCAGGTGTATCTTCGAGACACTGTAATGATGGATGGAGACAGACCCGTGATCCTGGCTGAGCTGCTGGAAATCATCACAGGAGTCGAGGTAAACATACCGCTTTGTTGACATCGAAACATCAACTTGATATTTGTTAATTTGTTGCAATACTGCGAAAAATGGAACGGCGTCTCCTGCCATGGAAATCAAGATGGCGTCGAAGGATATTTAAATTATTCTAAAATATTTTATAATTTTAGTCAAACTCTATCCGATTGAGGCTAAAAGGAATGCTGTTATTAACAAATTTCATTTTGATGTTATTTTTTGGTTATAATTTTAATTCCGCATCGCGTTTACGAAGAACGATGATAACCTTGACTCAAATGATGCAATGTTAGGAACTATGCACATTAATTTTTAAACTTTTTATTTCTATTAAATATGTTATCATCTACGAAACCACATATTTAATAAACAACCAAATATTTTAGTCATGACTTAAAAAAAACACCAAATTTAAAACTGAAAACGCATTTACGAAGCACAATTTAAAAAAAATTGACAGTAAAAAAGTGTTTTAAAACTATGATATCGTGGCCATTTGACTGTAGCGGTGGTTGCAGGTGCAGTTGGAGGAGGACCTGCCCCTAGGGCTTTGCCCTAATTGCTCTGAATCCGCTATCAATGCAGCAGAATTTCGCACCTTATGCAGACAAGCCACAGAGACCTGGATATCCACCATACAGCTCCTACAATCAATTCCTGAACCGAACATAGATTTAAAACCTGAAAAATCACTATACTTGATATTAGACCATGAGAATAGCCAGTTGAACGTTATCTTAAATGATTCAGAAAGATTTAATGTTGAGAATGAGGAGCCAACTTACAGCAGTAGGAAGTATTGTTTATGTCCGGAATGTGGGAAACGGTTTAAATACAACTATAGATTGTTTGACCATTTAAAAGACTCACTTACTTGTCAAGCTTGTTACATTTGTGCCGAGGTAATGCCAAAGGAGAACTTGGCTGGTCATTTAAAAAATCATGATACTAAACCAATATGTTGTAAAAAGTGTTCTGCTGTGTTCCGGTCTAAACATCAAAGGGTGAAACATGATAATCTGTTTCATGGCCGCAGTGGTTGGACCTGTGGCGATTGTGATCGTAACTTCAGCTCTGTACCAGCTATCAGGGCTCATATAGCAGTTCACAGCCTCCGCACTTGTCCATACTGCGACAAGCAGTTTCGCAACCAACAATGCTACATACACCACATCCAAACATGTTGTACGTTCCAACCAAAAACACAAACCCCTCAGAAAGTTAAAGTCAGGAACCCCAGGAACGTCATTGGTCTCAGAGGGAGTACAAAAACCGAATGCTACTGCGACTACTGCAGCAAAAAGTTCCTGTCGAAGAAGTATCTGTCAGCTCATATACAGATAGTCCATCTAAAGAACACTCACAGTCCTTGCCAGTACTGCGGGAAGTATTTGGCAGCGGCTCACATGACCGAGCATTTGAAGAGGCATGAAAGATCAGAGTCGTTCACTTGCAGCATTTGTGGGATAGTATTAAGAAGCAAGCTCGGTTACAGCCAACATTTGCGCCTGCATACCGGAGAGAAGCCGTACGAGTGTAAAATATGTGGTGAGACGTTCTCCGCTTCTTCTAGAAGGTCCGAGCACGTTCGGAATACGCACAAAAACAAAGCAGAGCTGGTTTTGAAGCATGTTTGTGAATTTTGCCCGGCGCGTTTTAGACTGCCTTATTTACTCAGAAAACACGTCACTTCAGTGCATAAGAACGGGAACTCGAACGACCGGTTATTCGAGTGCCCTGACTGCGAGGAGAAGTTCAGCAGCTGCAGAGGTCTACTGCACCATAGCAGGAAGCACCAGGAAGTCCTGTTCGCGACCAAAAAGCAGATGAAGGAATTGGGCTTCAAAGTCTACAGCAAATCCAAAAATGACTGATGTTACTTGTTTGATGAATAAAATTTTTACGGTACTTGTAGATGTGTTTTACTTAAAATGAACATGGATAGAGAAGGCTAGTTAAAACCAGTTTAATTTTGCTACATCTGGGTTCAAAATACTAAATATTAGGTTTTCATTGGCCTTCCTCCTTGTTCTAGGTGGAGATGTCACCATTGCTGCCTGATACCCTTTGTGACAATTGTTCGGAAAGTCTAGAAGCTACCATCCGGTTTATTGAACTCTGCAAGACTTCTAATTTGAAATGGAGGAGGTTTGTCGATCTGGAAGAATGCATAAACCCGCAGAAACATCACGCGGGCGTTGTTGTCGTATCGCAAGGTGATAATATACAAACAATTAATATGAGAAAGCCTTTAGTCCCAAAGACGAAAGCGAACGCGTTGAAGTTTATTAAGCATTCATGCAGAATTAAAACCAGGCATGACGTTCTGAGGGACAGTAAAAAGAACTACCTCTGCCCGCAGTGTCAAAAGACATTTGATAACTTCGCGAAGTTCAACTTTCACGTTAGAGATCTGAAGATGAGGGTATGCGTGTATTGTAAACAAGTAATGGATCTGAGAGACTTTGAAAGGCATGTCAACGAAGTTCACCTAACTCGATGCTACTCATGCACGAGCTGTTCCGATGTTTTTCTAACGAAAGAAGCACTAAGGACTCACGGGAAGCTGCACATGAAAGGCCGATACTTCTGCTACGACTGCAACAGGACGTTTAAAACGTCTGCGCACCTCTCCATCCACCTGAAAAAGCACATGAGCAGGTCCTGCGACGGCTGTCAAAAGAAGTTCACGAACAACGGCTGTTTTAAATACCACAGCAAACTGTGTGACGGTGCAATCAAACCTCGCGTCTACAAATGCGATTACTGCCTAAAAGAGTTCGCCACCAAAGCGGCTATAAAGATCCATATTAACTTCCACCACTTGTGCGTGGAAGTCTTCCAATGCGAGCACTGCGGCAAACGGTTTCCGAACGCGTTCCGCTTGCGCGATCACGATAACGTCCATAATAAGGTATTAGATCGGTACACTTGTCCTATATGCCAGGCGAACTTCCAAACTGAGAGGGGATACAGGAAACATACAAAAAAACATAAGATGAGGAACGAAACGGAACCGTACATTCCCCGGAAACCGGCCACAACAGGACTAACCAGGCGATGCATTTGCGAATGCATAATCTGTCACAAAACCTTCTTCTACAAGAAAAATCTCAAGATCCACTTGATGAAGCAGCACAGCAGTCTCAACTGGGGGGTCGAATATGACATCAACGATTATCTACCGATAGAAAAAATTATTAAATCCTGTTAATATAATATTAAAAAAACTGTGCCTTAACCGATGAGACTTTTATTTGATTTGTCAATGTAATGGGCGTTTCCGCCGCTGTGTAGACTGGTGTCGAGCTGGAAGAGGAACGGGCTGATGGCTGACGTGGTTTCAGGTGGCGGAGGAGAGTGGACTGCCAGCGGGAACGTGCCGAGCTTGCTACGGAGATGCGATCATCGCTGTCCACTTCAAGCAGCTCTTCGACGATTCGACCCTCCAATGGAAACAGGCCATGAACTCCCTCTCCGCCCTTGAATCGCCAGCGGAAGACGACAAAGCCTTTTACGTCTTCTACAACCCAGGCAACGACACCCTGGTCAGAGACAAGACCGATAGGGTGTCGGATACGAAGGAGGTAGCGCGAAGACTCAACGACTCATTGGTAACGCGAAGCTTCAACGACTTCGTCAATTCCGAAGTGAAGAAGAAGAAGAAACATAAAAAAAGGAAACCTTGTCTACAGTGCGAGTGCACCAGCTGTGGGAAAACCTTCTATAACCCTTACAATTTAAATTTGCATTTGAAGAAAACTATGAATCGTGCTTGCTACCATTGCGGCGTGGTGCTTCAGAGAGATAAATTAGCAAACCACTTAACGACTGTTCACAACGTTTTCTTGTTAGATTGCTACTACTGTAATCAACTTTTCAAAGATGAAGATAAGCTCACTGAGCATTTGCAGACGTACCACACTGATCAGTCGTTCCAGTGTAAGCTATGTGGACTTGGATACGAAAACTTGAGGTCTCTGAGCACGCACCAGTATTCCCATACGCTATTCCACTGCACTGCTTGCGGTAAAGGTTTCGACAATCGCTCGTGCTTCATCCACCACGATCTGACCTGCTCCCAGCATAAAGAAAAGGTTAGGAAGATTCGAAGGAAGATGAGGAAAGAACCCGAGAACTGCTTGTATACTTGCGACCACTGCGGGAATACTTACGACAAGAAACCGTCCTTGAAAATTCACATAATTCAGAAGCATTTAAACGTGTTGCCTTTCGTTTGTAATAAATGCGGGAAGAGAACTTCGACTATCAGCCATTTGAGGTCTCATGAGTCGACACACGCTAAAGAGAGGAAGGTATTTGAATGCGCCTGCGGTGCTAAGCTTCGCACTGAACTGGGTTACCAATTGCACATGAGGATACACACAGGGGAGAAACCTTACGAGTGTCAGGATTGTGGGGAACGGTTCCTTTCGTCTTCTAGGCGATTAGATCATATCAAACGCAGACACAAGAGCTCTGAAGATCTTCCGCACTGCTGCCACAAGTGCCAGGCCCGATTCGTCCGGCCTTTCGAACTGAAAAAGCATTATCTTTCGGTACATTTCGCTAAAGTAAACGTCTTGCCGGTACAAAAGAAATCTAGACGACGCTGCTATTAAAGGTTATACGGTTTTATTTACATATTTATTTCAACTATATATAAATCTACATAGTATATTTCTTTAGAGATTTTTAAAGTGTAATTCTATAGTTTTTGTTGAACTACCATCAAAGCTAAAATTTTTGTTGCAGGTATCAGAGGACGCGTTTTTTCCGATCGGGACATGCGTCTTTTGTGTCAATTCCGTTATCGCCGCTCAAGAGTTTCGTCTTTTGACTCGCAATTCGGATAAAATGTGGAAACACTCGATAGACGCGCTCGAAGGCTTACAGCGCTTAACATGTACGCAAGCTAAATCAGTCTGTGCTGTATTAACAGACCAGTTCACATTGAAAATCATTGAAGACCACAGCGGCGTCGGCGTCGCAACCACACTCAACAACCTCAAGATAAAAGTCCCAGCGAAAAAGACGAAGAAAAAGAAACGCTTCCCAAGAACTGGGCCTTCATCCACCTGTCCAGACTGCGGCAAAGAATTCATGAGCCCCTACTATTTGCACGCACATCTGAAGAACAGCGGGCAGAAGGAAGCTTGCATAACTTGTGGCGAGATTTTCATTCGAGGGGAGCAAATGAGGGACCACTTGATACAGAGACACAGACAAAACGCGTTCCTTTGCAAAGAATGTCCGTCCGTATTTACCAAAGAGGTTGAGTTTAACAGCCACGTTCGGGAAGCCCACAAACCTGGAGCGTTGACTTGCTCGCATTGCGGTAGAACATTCACGAGACTTTCGTCTTTGGACTTCCATTCACAGATGCACGCAGTGAGGACATGCAGGTCGTGCGGGCGGCAGTTCTCTAATAGAGGCTGCTACCGTGAACACAGGTCCCGATGCGAACCTGACGCTAAACCTGTCACCAAAAACCTACCGAGAAATCGTCGCTCAAACATCCGGGACCCCGCCACTTATACTTGCGACTACTGCAACAAAACCTATAAATCCAGACCGCAATTAAAGAACCACATAATCTGGATCCACATGGACGTACGCCCTCACCAGTGCCAGTGGTGTGGCAAAAGGTTCTACACGCCAGCCAGATTGGCAGAGCATACGATCGTCCATACAAGGGAGAGGAACTTCGAATGTGATATATGCGGAGCTAAATTAGTCACTAAAATGGCCGCCGTGTATCACAGGCGGAGGCATACCGGGGAGAAACCTTACGAATGCGACGACTGCGGGGATACCTTCATATCTGCTTCGCGGAGATCGGAACATGCGAAGAGAAAACACGGGAAAGGCCGAAGATTCCAATGTCCACACTGCCCCCTCAGCTTCGTACGAGGGCACGAACTGAGGAAACACACGGAAAAAGCCCATAAAGACCCTGAGAAGAAGGTGGAAGATGATTTGGTGCGTCTCGGGGAGTCCAAACAGTGGGTTAAAGCAGAGAACGTGGTCAAAGACAGCTTCGAAAATATACTCATTACCTCATGAACTGTTTTAAAATAAAATAAAAGAAATTAGAGTGATCTAGCAAGTTCTTGTAATTGATAAATTTTAAATGTTTCAAACCAATTCAATTAATTTATTGACCAAACAAAAAAAAATCAAAGTGATTAATTATACAAACATTAAAATATAATTAAGGGTGCCTTATAAACAAGAAGTGATTTGTTCCAAGCAACCTATGTTTAAACTGATTAATGGAGTAGATTTGTAAATATAAAGCTTTTAATGCAGTTGTTTGTTGATTTTTAAAGAAAAAATAAATGATTTAAATATTAACAAGTTTATGTTGAAAAACTTCGTCAAGAGATCTTAGTTTAAATTTTAAAATTGAACTGTATGTAAAAAATTTATATGGCTTAATTTTAAATGAATTAATAATTAATTTTGACAACTTATCTATAGATTTTGTACATTAAACTCTACATTATATAGGACTACTTGCTTTTAATAATTAAATAACCACATCACACACTCAACCCTGCAGCAAGTATCGTAAGAACTTGTGTCACACGAACTAAGCAACGATACGGTATATACTACATAGATAAGAATACAACATCCGAGACCGGTAAACGAAACGATGTTTTGGTAAAAAAACGAAGTTCCGCCCCTTCGGGATACGAACCCGGAATCTCTAGCGTAGCAGTTGGCTGTTTACACCACTGCACAACAGAGGTGGTCACCATTTGTGTATTTTATAAAAAAAGTAGGATTCAAAATTTTTGTACCCAAAAGGTATCACATTCAATTCAATCGCATAACACTAACTGTATTGCCTTAGGATAATTAAAAAACATATTTGCATAACATAATTATAAGTAATTAAATAAATAAATAACCACATCACGACACACACATTGACTTAGCCCTGCACTAAGTATCGTTAGAACTTGTATCGCAGGTGCTAAGCAACGATATGGTATATACTAAATAAATAAGAATACAACATCCAAGACCGGTAAGCGAAACAATGCGTCTTGCAAATAACAAAGTCCCGCCCCCGCCGGTATTCGAACTGGAACCTCTAGCGCAGCAGTCGGCTGTTTCCGCCACTGCGCCACTGAGGTCATCAAGTAATTGACTATTAACTAATAGACAATTTAAAAGTTAATTGTTAAATATGCATACGCAGTACATTATATACGTAGTACGTTAATATTTTGTTGCAAGGAATGACGACAGCGAAGAACAAAAGTTTTATGCAACTAAGGTAGCAAAATACTCACCAGCGCATCGAGGGTCGACAACTTCAGCCTAACGTAGCAATTTTACCGGAGTCAATACTAAATATTACGTTCTTATTTTTATAATCAGTCGTCAAGCTTTGTCTTTCTACTTTTAATCAAATACTGCTTTTGGTGTGGACTGTACCAAGGTCATAAGTTTATCTACCGAAGCTGTTTGTGTGATTTTAAATTGTCATTAGTAAAGAAAAAACCTCATTTTCTTCTTTTAAAAGTTGAATTTGAACATTTTTGAGTTTAGAAGATGAACATGACTTTTTTTATTTTCCTTAGTTTTGTGTTGCTTTATGCAAGATTTCTATTCTATAATTTAAAGTTACAGAGAAGCTAAAAACTTGAGGTCTATTATACAATTAATATCAATCGTATAGGCTATGGTGACTGCTTACCATCAGGCGGGTCGTATGCTTGTTTACTGCCTTAGTTTTCATGTTATAACCTAGCTTAGCATCTCGAAACATCAGCAAGCAAGCAACAAACAATATTTGAGCTGGGAAACGGAAATCGATCTTGCCTAACCCTAACCTCGTTACAAACGCTGGAAACTAAGTAACTATTGCGCAAAAACACACACGTCAGTTCTTTGTTAATTTCCCATCAGTATTTAGCTGGTACTTAAGCGTGTAGCACAAAATCCATTGTGTTAAAAGTAATTAAAACAAATTTAATTCGCGCCATAAAATGGCGGCAGCGTCATTTTTAGGCGCTCTTTTTTTGGTCACTCAATCCGCCGCGTGGACGATCGATCTCCCGGAAGTAAGGAGATATTACTTTTCGAAAAATCATGCGTCAGATTTCGAAGGATATAGGTATTATCCGAATGATGAGCAAACAATTTATCTGCCGAAACTAAACACCTACAAAAATAGTTTAGCTTACGAAAAAAATGGTGATGAAAATCTCGAAGGCAAAGAGCATCATTTCAAACAGTATTCTGATCGTTATGGTTTAGAAAACGAACAAGGTTATATAAACTTCGATGGAAGGAGTCAAGTGAACGAAGTAAAACCTGATACTAATGAAAATTACGCCCATGAGTATGCATATCAGTCTTACATGGAGAAAAAAGTAAGTACTTATCTTTTTTAATAGTAAAACTAAAAAAAAGTTGTCAGTGACTTCTGCGTTCTTAGAACTATTATATTAGTATTTTTTATCTACCCCGGAAATAAGTATTAATATAAACATCCATAACATGTAAACGTAAATAAATATTGGAGTATGAATTTTCAAAATATACACCGAAGTTTTATTCAAATGAGGTTAAAGGCATAATATTAACCAGCCTAGTGCATAAAAGTTTCCCTTGGCTCAAATATCATAGACAACAGAATTGCCTAAATAGCCCTATGACAGAAATAGACAAGCTTTTAATATACTAGTTACTGTAACAATCTGCATAGAAGAGAATACCTCCATGGAGCAGCGGTCTAAATTGCGGTTAGATCGCGACACTCGAGGTCAAATCCCAACTCGGGCAAGTCTTGACATGTTTACTTTACATTAGTGACCTCAAGGTCAAGGTCGTCTCAGGTTCGAATTTTGGCTAATGTATTCATTTTATTTGTTCCGTTTGTTTTACGAGTCAGCAAGTACCTACTTACATGAGCGTCGAGAGGTGCCTGCAAGGGCGAAACGGTCAAGTGTGAGTCGGGCTCACACATCATCACACATACCATCATAAAAGATCGAATTTTACATACGTTTTGGAAATTTCAATTAATACAAAAGC
Source organism: Choreutis nemorana (assembly GCA_949316135.1). Taxonomy (NCBI): domain Eukaryota; kingdom Metazoa; phylum Arthropoda; class Insecta; order Lepidoptera; family Choreutidae; genus Choreutis; species Choreutis nemorana. The sequence goes on from OX438622.1 coordinate 910,589, forward strand.
AAGCAAAATATTCATACGAACACGGCTAAATTGAATACTTCATAATTTCAGATGAGAATATTTTCTTGTTTCATACATTTTAGAGCGCTGTTTTCAGTATTCGGGTTTTAGTTTTTAAACTTATTTTTATTTCGGAGTAATCTGCAATGAAAAAAGTATTTGTGGTTTATATATTTTTCGGTAGGATTAGAGAGAATATACGTTTAATTCACATCTTGAATTATCGGTCGCAAGCAAGCAAATCCGCGAGTAAAAGCTAACAATGTGTTTATATTTGAAATGTGCTTATTGAGCCTTTTAATTTGATATCAAATACGTACACTTTACACGTAAAAACATTTGTTCATGACTTTATGTCCTATAGAGGGCGCTCTACTCAATTTAATGTGACTTCATATAGCCTTTAACCATCTTTCACATCTATCGAAACCTCAACTGTCAATTTATGATAAGTAGTTTAGAAGTTATGTGGGAACAGATGAACATTCATACATACATACATGCTGGTCAAAATCATAACCCTCATTTTTCTTCGCCGTAGTCGGGTAAAATAGACGTTGTTCACAAAATGTATTTATGTACCTTCTAGTCAGTGGCGTAACTAAACGCCCGTGGCAATTATCGAATGGGGCTCTACGTAAAAACGCGACATTCTTTTAGGACTTAATTTCAATGAAAGTCGTTTTTAAAGTTAATATTTCGTGTCGTTACGGTACACGGAATTGCTCGTGGCACACTCGGGCCTGGTCCCCTTTAGGCTGGAGGCCTGTCGCTTTTTGCCGACAAGACACCCTGTGGTTTCACCACTGCTTCCAGAAGCTGCAGGTATAGAGCAGTATCAGTAAAACTCGCTTTTGACGACTTTATAAGGATCGAGCTGAAAAGGCGTTGTATAATAAAATTATTTACAAATGATGTAGGTATTGAATTATAAGTATATTTATAAAATAGTGAGAAGTGGTAGCTCAAATTGTTACGTGCTTTGGATAACCGACCGATCCGACCCGACAGGTTCGAGTCTCAGGCTGTCGTAGGTTGTAGCTGCCATGTTTCTCAATGTGCCCGGATAGTGGCGACAACTTCGCAACCTGTCACACTGGGACTCAAAAATAAATATGCGAAAAGTGGTGTGTAGCAAGCATCTCTGCCAACCCCTCTCGAGGTACTACGGCGTCAGTTTATGTATGTTATAAAATAGTTGATCCTGCAAACTTCGTGTCCCCTTCATTTTTTAATATTGATGATGATTGAAAGTAAAAAATAAGACACAACAAAATCGTGAGCTTTTTCTTCCAAAAATAGTATTAAACGGGATGACGAATCGTATTAAGCGTGATAAAGAAATGTGAAAACACTTCTCAAGTTTCAGGGACTGGTACAAATTCGCGTATTATGCGAGAAATTGTAGTAAACGTGATTGTATTAAGCGGGTGTATGTACAAATCATATTTGAAGGTTCATGAAGTGGTGCGCAGCGGCAGTTCTTACTTGGAGGGTCTGCGGAGGTCACTCTTGGAGTACACGCAGAGACTCGAGGGTTGTCCTGATACCAGCTCATCAGTAGCATTGGTAAGTTCTGCCATATGTATTAATTATAGGGAAAAAAATCCCAGTTGTCGTCAGTCTAAGTGTGTCCACGTGCATTTGGTGAAAAAATTGAAAATTATATCCCAGTGGTTGTTTTTTTTTTCTTAATCAAACGATGATCATGAACAATGTTTTCATAGAATTAAAATAATGAGAAGTTGAATGAAATCAATGGTTAAAAAAATCCCATCACATTGTAGGATTTTTTAGGCATTGTGGGGGTTTTTTACATCCTTTTTGTGTTAAGCAAATTCTTAAAGTAAAAATAAACTATTGTATAATAAACATGATAAGAAGTTATTAGTTAGTTAGTTTTATCTTTTTATTTATTTTAGAATTCAAATTCACCATGGCGTCCTCAGATTGAATTAAATCAAACTGGAGACACAAACGAGCAACCAAACACGGAAAATCAACAATTTAACTTTGTCAGTCAACCATCGAATCCATCAAACTCGAATGACATGCCAACAATCACCTATGATCAACCTTCAATATCTGATGGTCAATCTTTAATCGCAAATGGTCAACCTTTAGTCACAAATGGTCAACCGTTAATCACAAATGGCCAACAGTTGAGCCAATCATTTAATGTGAGTGACCTAACACCTACGAATGTTCGCGATCGGTGTGCGGAAGCGACAAAAGCTCGCGAACATGTTCGTCGCGTCGCCGAGCTCGCGATGTGGGCTATACGAGAACTGCAAGACCTGGACTATTCTTCTAAATTCAGACATAGAGAAGTAAGTAGTATCATGTAGTGCATGCATGTGTTTTTGACGACCTCGGTGACGCAGTGGTGTAAACAGCCGACTGCTACGCTACGCTAAGGTTCCGGGTTCGAATCCCGGCGATGGCGGGACTTCGTGTTATTTGCAAGACGCATTGTTTCACTTAGTGGTCTAGGATGTTGTATTCTTATTTATTTAGTATATACCATATCGTTGCTTAGCACCTGCGATACAAGTTCTTACGATACTTAGTGTAGGGCTGAGTCAATGTGTGTGTCGTGATGTGGTTATTTATTTAAGCACGGCTAACAGAAATTGAGGTCTCACAATTATGGCGTAAGGTGTCGGTACATGATGTTGGACGATCCCACAAGACGATCCGCCTGGATGCAAGCGACACAGGATCGTTCCGCTTGGAAACATTTTGGACAGACCCATGTCCAGCAGTGGACGTTTCCCGGCAGATGATCATGAATTTGTGTTTAAGCAAGATGTTTTGTGGTTGCAGGATGACGATACTGAGGAGAAGGTGTTATTGCTGAAGCTGGCGTGGTTTCTGGACAGACTGGCGCATCTCACCGGGTTCAACCCTGCAGTGACTCCGGTTTACAACTATGGCAACAACGCCTTTCGTGGTAACACATAGGTTTTTTGAACCATTCCAATTAGATAAGGCTCGAGTTATATGCGCCTGAGCGGCCTGTCCGACACACCGTTAAATTATCAGCGTTCGCTGGATTCAAAGTCAAAGTTAAAATGTTTTTTATTCGAATAGACTTAAAATAAGCACTTTCAAATTCGACACACTCCACTCGGTCGCGGATGTACATAACTGGAGCCTTAGACAACTTAAAAGTAGATAGGGATTTAAAAAAATGTATGACTTCCGAACTGAAAGTTTTAATTGCCAGAGATAATACTTTTATAATTTTTGTTTGAATTATAATTTTAACTATTCTAACCATCAGGTAACGAAACGACAAACGGGAAATCAGACGTCATCTCAATCTTAGGAATTACCACATCGACCATTCCACCCCCAACCGAACTATCTCCTGTCTACCCCCTAGAATACCCCTACCATAGGAAACGATACAAGAGATCTATACAGAACCCTCTGTTGGAACTGATACAATATTACACTAAATACAAAATGTGGGTATACTCTAACCTAGAAAGAGATTTGGTGAACAAAGAATCTTACGAAGATAATCTTTTAAAAGAAAATTCGGTTAATGAAAATTCATTCGGTTCTGAAACGCCAAATAAATTGTTTTTGGTGCGCGATATCGTTGGAAAATCGTCAAATACACCTGTTCGGAAACGGTCAATCCCTTCTATCACACCAAACAAACCAACATCAGTTTTCCATCAATCAATCAACAGAAGAACAGTGACCTCCCCAGAAAACCCTTACCAAGATCTAAGTTACGTAGTGAAGCACAAACCAGGCGTAAGATACTTGAAAGACAAACTTCAAGCTGAAGAAATAAGTTTGCTAGTGAAAAAAATACGAAAGTCCCCGCTAAAGTCGACTAAGGAGATGTCGAAATTGGGGAAAAAGTTGCGTTCGACGAGATCTATAAAGTATGAGAGGCCAGTTCTTGGGAGATACCCTTTGGATCCTACCGCGGATATAAGCTATTACGTTAAAAATAAACCTGGCAGGAATTATAATTATGATCCGGTGCAAGCTGGCCAGGTAAACATTTTGTACCTTCCATCCTTTTATATAAATCTGTAAATACCACGACAAAAAATAAAACAGTGTGACGACCTCCGTGGCGCAGTGTTGAAAACTGCCGAATGCTACGCTTGAGGTTATGGATATAAAAATGAATCGCAAAATGTGTTGGTAAGCGCATAACCCAACAACGCCTGGACCAATTTGGCCAATTCTTTTTTTAAAATATTCGTTGAAGTTCAAGGATGGTTTTTACGGACAAAAATTCGAATAATTGCCGGAAAAACTGTATAAACAGCCCTTTTCTCTTTCCCATATAAAATGGTTTGTTTTCTATATGACAGGACGAAGTCTGTCGGGTCCGCTAGTAATATAATAAAATTTAAAAAAAAAGTATATACATAACATATGCATATGGTTATAAGGATGTATATTATTCTATCTCAATTCGATTCTCCGGAATCAAAGATGGATCTTTCCCAATAATTTATCAATTGAATTATGAGTTGTTTGTTGCATACGGTTACATTTACTTTCGGTTATTCGTCGAATATCAGTTAATTGTGAAATCTAATGTCCATTCCTCGCCTCATCACAAAGCGGAACTTATTTATTGGAATACAGTTGATAGAAAAATTGTTACCTACGCATGTCAATATAATTTAAATTAAATATTTTCCCTGAAATATTTCGAATATTTGAGGGTTTTTCCTGTTATCAAAGCTAATGTTTCAATTATTTTCTTAATTATGTCACGCGACACAACAGCAGCCCTACGCACTAAATAATACACTCCTTTTAGATTCGTAATCGAGTAAAAAGTGACATAGCTCGCGGACGACACGAATTTCTCAAGCTGTCATTTATCTCGCTATAAATCTCGAATTGACGGGTGACATAGATGTGTTACCATAACATAAAATAAGAAAGCGATAGCATGCGAAAAATATGTTATAAATGGGCAACATCGAATCGAAACTTACCGATAACTAAAGAAGAGGAAGAAACAAGTTTTGATTACGTTTTTGAACAAATTAATTTACAATAATTAGATGTCATGTCATGCGACCTGTCATGAGATGTGTCTGGTCTCTAGAAAACGAATTAATTCCTTTTCCAGGTCAGAGCCGGTCTGCGTCAGGTTTTTGACAATGGCAACATTTTCGTAATAGAGCGTTACGGCTCCAACTACAATGGCAACCCAGCTGTCGTCATGAACGGGTTCCTCAGATCCGAAGCTGACGTTTGATGTTTACAGTGAAAATTTCATGTTTAATTTGCACATTTTGTTTGGTATTAATGAATACGAACCTTGTGAAATCAATATATTAAAATATCTACTGATTCTCTAATTGAATAAGCTTTATATTTTATACTTAATGATTAATAAACATTTTTTTTCTATACCTCGCGAATTTATTGGAATGTTACCATATAGCACTGTCGATATAGCAAGCTGCAGGTTGCAACAATGAAGAAAGGTTGTAGGACGATTTTCCGTAATAACAATTAGCAAGGGCGTAGCTAGCCTTTGGCTTGGGGTGAGGGGCAGTCAGTGGCGATACTGTCATAGAAGCCCGGCTTGCTCTATCAAACTAAAATAAGTTCGCGCTGTCATTCATTCATTACTATTCAAATCAAACTTCAATATGTATCTCATATAAATAAATAAATAGTAAATAACCACATCACGACACACACATTGATTCAGCCCTGCAGTAAGTATCGTAAGAACTTGTGTCGCAGGTGCTAAGCAACGATATTGCTAACTTTCATGACCTCAGCCACCGCCGTGAAGCTGCGTGTCTATCGGTATTTTATAGGATACATTTCGGAGTGTGCGCAGGAATTGCACAATTTAATTCCATCGGCCCCCTTTTATAATCGCAATACTAGACGTAGGCTGAAGTTGCATCCTTTTGTGGTAGATATTCCGACCATCCGGACTAAACGCTTCGATAGTTCTTTTATTATGCGTACTGCAAGGGTGTGGAATTCTTTGCCTGCCGATGTGTTCCCTGAACAATATAACTTGGGCCTCTTAAAGGCAAGAGTGAATAGGTTTCTCCTAGGCAGGCATGATCCACCTTAGACCTCATCGCCGCTTAACATCAGACGGGTTTGGGGTCAAATGCCTGCCTGGTCTTGAATAAAAAAATAAAAATATTGTATATACTAAACAGATAAGAATACAACATCCAAGACCGGTAAGCGAAACAATGCGTCTTGCAAATAACACAAAGTCCCGCCCCCGCCAGGATTCGAACCTGGAACCTCTAGCGTAGCAGTCGGCTGTTTACACCACTGCGCCACCGAGGTCGTCATATATTTTGTTAAGCCTTTTTTATTTAAAGCCAATGAAAGTGTGGATTTGCTGACATGTTCGCAAACTTCCTTATGCTTCGGTGAGCTCGTCCACGCCAGCAAGTACACGACGGAAGAATGAAGTGTAGATTGAAGAGTGATGAGGCAACAAGGACATTTATCTAAATTAGTTTTCAAAACTACAATAATGTATCTCTCGGCTTGCCCTTTCTTCCGTTCCGTTCTAAAACTCTAGGCACGCCACTGGGGGCAGTTAACATGTAGAGTATTATTTGAAATATTTGTAGTTCGAGTCTTTTTTGGATGATTCCTGATCATATCTGAGCAATCTGGCCAAATCCAAGGTCTTTAGATCCACAAACACTTGTATGTACTATTTTTCTATACAGGGGGGCAGCTGCCCCCTTCGCGATACCAGTGTCTAGTAGTTCTTTTAAAAGGAAACACGAATTAAATATTTCAATGATTTATATTCGCATATATCAGTGTTACTTGCATCTATTCTACATTAAAGATTCCAACACATTTAAATGTTAATATGTCACGCCACCTGTCAAGCATCTGTCAAGATTTTTAACCAAATCGGTTATGTTTCTGATAATACATGCATAATTTTAAATACATACTTACTCGTATGATATATGTCATATAAAAATAGATATAAAAAAAGAAACTTCAAAATTAACAATGATCATTAGTAAATAGGCTGTCAAAAAACTATCAGAAATGAATAAGACAGACACGACAATTTCACAAACATCAGTCAAACGTCAAAATCGATTCAACATTTCTCATCTTAGGTAACAACGATTTTATAAACTAAAAAAAAATAACGTCAATATATTATATCGAGGGGGGAGGGGTGGAAGCGATGGGTTACATTACAACACTGTCAGATTGACGTCTGTCAAATTTGGCGAGTAACATTTGAGGTTTAAAATTTAATGGCCTTTACATAGAATAGGCGTAAATTAAGACATTGACGGATACTGTCAAAACGGTTGATTCAGTAGTCAAATCCTTTTTTAGTTTCTTTTGGAAACGCTTACTTGCCAAAACTGACAGAACGTCAAATGCGATATTAACATTATTAAGAGAGATGTCAGTTAATTTTGACGTTTGACAGAAATATAATGGTCCCGGACACACTAATAAAGACTTTTGGAATGACAGTTAAATGCGTGATACGCCTATCTCCGTTTTTATAAATCGATCTAGTCTCAACTCAAATATTCATCGATCGATAGACATCTGTCATTTTGACAACAGCTGTCAGACCTAAATCAATTCATAGATACGGCACGTAGAAGAGAGAGAGAGTTGAAGTATTACGTATTTTTGGACTAAAGCCACTACGCCAGCGCATTGGTCTGTTTAATTGTCAAATTGACATTTGGGCGAAGGTCACAGAATACTGAATGACAAATTTTGTCTCACGGCTGCAGCTCCTGTTCAACAGGATCAACAGTGGCGTGCTTTGTAACGTATAATGCAGCTGTACAATGAACAGGCTACGTGCACGGACATACTGCCGGCTTAGGACCCGAAACGATCTAAATAATATATAATACTCCGACTGACTTTCAAATAAGTAGGAATTTTTAAAGGAAAGTAAAGAAAATTAATTAAAAACAAAAAAAACTTAAAACGAACTTAACCGATAGATTATGCTTTTTTATTTATTAACAATATTCAATCATTAAAGGGACTATTAAAACATTTTTTATTTATATAAAATAAAAATACGACAGTATATTTAATTTTAAGTCTAGTTTTTTTATTTATTTATTTATTGTCTTGATTTGTTTATTATTATTTTTCCAATAAATAAAATGGTCCCAATTATTAACCAGCAAATATAAGATTTGTGACAGATTTATATTTCACAAATCATTTTTTGTATAAAACTTTAAGATCATATCAAACATATATGTAGCTGTCTCTGTCTATCAATTGCTTTAGTGCAAAATAATAAATTGAACGAGCGAGCAATGCGAGTGGAGTTTTCAGAGTCTACTGCAGCAATCCGGCGGTTGTATGTATGTATGTATAAATGTTTGTCTGACGATAAGTCGAGTATCGTTGTTCAGATCATCGTGAAATTTGGTAGACGGCTTAATAAGCCATAAGGAATTTTAAGTTCGAACATGAGGTGAGATATAGGGGGTCGTGAGTTCATAGTTGGGAGCGAACCACTGCTAACAGAAATTGAGGACTCACAATTATGTCGTAGGGTGTCGGTACGTAGTGTTGGACGGTCCCCCACGAGGTGGACGGACCATCAGAGAGCCACTCGATGCAAGCGGCACAGGATCCTTCCAGTTGGAAATGTCTAGCAGTGGACGTTTGATGGCAGTTGATCCTGAATTTGTGTTTAAGCAAGATGTTTTGTGGTTGCAGGATGACGATACTGAGGAGAAGGTGTTATTGCTGAAGCTGGCGTGGTTTCTGGACAGACTGGCGCATCTCACCGGGTTCAACCCTGCAGTGACTCCGGTTTACAATTATGGCAACAACGCCTTTCGTGGTAACACATAGGTTTTTTGAACCATTCCAATAAGATAAGGCTCGAGTTATATGCGCCTGAGCGGCCTGTCCGACACACCGTTAAATTATCAGCGTTCGCTGGATTCAAAGTCAAAGTCAAAATGTTTTTTATTCGAATAGACTTAAAATAAGCACTTTCAAATTCGACACACTCCACTCGGTCGCGGATGCACATAACTGGAGCCTTAGACAACTTAAAAGTAGATAGGGATTTAAAAAAATGTATGACTTCCGAACTGAAAGTTTTAACTGCCAGAGATAATACTTTTATAATTTTTGTTTGAATTATAATTTTAACTATTCTAACCATCAGGTAACGAAACGACAAACGGGAAATCAGACGTCATCTCAATCTTAGGAATCACCACATCGACCATTCCACCCCCAACCGAACTATCTCCCGTCTACCCCCTAGAATACCCCTACCATAGGAAACGATACAAGAGATCTATACAGAACCCTGTGTTGGAACTGATACAATATTACACTAAATACAAAATGTGGGTATACTCTAACCTAGAAAGAGATTTGGTGAACAAAGAATTTTACGAAGATAATCTTTTAAAAGAAAATTCGGTTAAAGAAAATTCATTCGGTTCTGAAACGCCAAATAAATTGTTTTTGGTGCGCGATATCGTTGGAAAATCGTCAAATACACCTGTTCGGAAACGGTCAATCCCTTCTATCACACCAAACAAACCAACATCAGTTTTCCATCAATCAATCAACAGAAGAACAGTGACCTCCCCAGAAAACCCTTACCAAGATCTAAGTTACGTAGTGAAGCACAAACCAGGCGTAAGATACTTGAAAGACAAACTTCAAGCTGAAGAAATAAGTTTGCTAGTGAAAAAAATACGAAAGTCCCCGCTAAAGTCGACTAAGGAGATGTCGAAATTGGGGAAAAAGTTGCGTTCGACGAGATCTATAAAGTATGAGAGGCCAGTTCTTGGGAGATACCCTTTGGATCCTACCGCGGATATAAGCTATTACGTTAAAAATAAACCTGGCAGGAATTATAATTATGATCCGGTGCAAGCTGGCCAGGTAAACATTTTGTACCTTCCATCCTTTTATATAAATCTGTAAATACCACGACAAAAAATAAAACAGTGTGACGACCTCCGTGGCGCAGTGTTGAAAACTGCCGAATGCTACGTTAGAGGTTATGGATATAAAAATGAATCGCAAAATGTGTTGGTAAGCGCATAACCCAACAACGCCTGGACCAATTTGGCCAATTCTTTTTTTAAAATATTCGTTGAAGTTCAAGGACGGTTTTTACGGATAAAAATTCGAATAATTGTCGGAAAAACTATAAAAACAGCCCTTTTCTATTTCCCATTTAAAAGGTTTTGTTTTCTATATGACAGGACGAAGCCTGTCGGGTCCGCTAGTAATATAATAAAAAAAAAAAGTATATACATAACATATGCATATGGTTATAAGGATGTATATTATTCTATCTAAATTCGATTCTCCGGAATCAAAGATGGATCTTTCCAAATAATTTATCAATTGAATTATGAGTTGTTTGTTGCATACGGTTACATTTACTTTCGGTTAGTCGTGATTCGTCGAATTTCAGTTAATTGTGAAATCTAATCTCCATTCCTCGCCTCATCACAAAGCGGAACTTATTTATTGGAATACAGTTGATAGAAAAATTGTTACCTACGCATGTCAATATAATTTAAATTAAATATTTTCCCTGAAATATTTCGAATATTTGAGGGTTTTTCCTGTTATCAAAGCTAATGTTTCAATTATTTTCTTAATTATGTCACGCGACACAACAGCAGCCCTACGCACTAAATAATACACTCCTTTTAGATTCGTAATCGAGTAAAAAGTGACATAGCTCGCGGACGACACGAATTTCTCAAGCTGTCATTTATCTCGCTATAAATCTCGAATTGACGGGTGACATAGATGTGTTACCATAACATAAAATAAGAAAGCGATAGCATGCGAAAAATATGTTATAAATGGGCAACATCGAATCGAAACTTACCGATAACTAAAGAAGAGGAAGAAACAAGTTTTGATTACGTTTTTGAACAAATTCATTTACAATAATAAGATGTCATGTCATGCGACCTGTCATGAGATGTGTCTGGTCTCTAGAAAACGAATTAATTCCTTTTCCAGGTCAGAGCCGGTCTGCGTCAGGTTTTTGACAATGGCAACATTTTCGTAATAGAGCGTTACGGCTCCAACTACAATGGCAACCCAGCTGTCGTCATGAACGGGTTCCTCAGATCCGAAGCTGACGTTTGATGTTTACAGTGAAAATTTCATGTTTAATTTGCACATTTTGTTTGGTATTAATGAATACGAACCTTGTGAAATCAATATATTAAAATATCTACTGATTCTCTAATTGAATAAGCTTTATATTTTATACTTAATGATTAATAAACATTTTTTTTCTATACCTCGCGAATTTATTGGAATGTTACCATATAGCACTGTCGATATAGCAAGCTGCAGGTTGCAACAATGAAGAAAGGTTGTAGGACGATTTTCCGTAATAACAATTAGCAAGGGCGTAGCCAGCCTTTGGCTTGGGGTGAGGGGCAGTCAGTGGCGATACTGTCATAGAAGCCCGGCTTGCTCTATCAAACTAAAATAAGTTCGCGCTGTCATTCATTCATTACTATTCAAATCAAACTTCAATATGTATCTCATATAAATAAATAAATAATAAATAACCACATCACGACACACACATTGATTCAGCCCTGCAGTAAGTATCGCCAGGATTCGAACCTGGAACCTCTAGCGTAGCAGTCGGCTGTTTACACCACTGCGCCACCGAGGTCGTCATATATTTTGTTAAGCCTTTTTTATTTAAAGCCAATGAAAGTGTGGATTTGCTGACATGTTCGCAAACTTCCTTATGCTTCGGTGAGCTCGTCCACGCCAGCAAGTACACGACGGAAGAATGAAGTGTAGATTGAAGAGTGATGAGGCAACAAGGACATTTATCTAAATTAGTTTTCAAAACTACAATAATGTATCTCTCGGCTTGCCCTTTCTCCCGTTCCGTTCTAAAACTCTAGGCACGCCACTGGGGGCAGTTGACATGTAGAGTATTATTTGAAATATTTGTAGTTCGAGTCTTTTTTGGATGATTCCTGATCATATCTGAGCAATCTGGCCAAATCCAAGGTCTTTAGATCCACAAACACTTGTATGTACTATTTTTCTATACGGGGGGCAGCTGCCCCCTTCGCGATACCAGTGTCTAGTAGTTCTTTTAAAAGGAAACACGAATTAAAAATTTCAATGATTTATATTCGCATATATCAGTGTAACTTGCATCTATTCTACATTAAAGATTCCAACACATTAAAATGTTAATATGTCACGCCACCTGTCAAGCATCTGTCAAGATTTTTAACCAAATCGGTTATGTTTCTGATAATACATGCATAATTTTAAATACATACTTACTCGTATGATATATGTCATATAAAAATAGATATAAAAAAGAAACTTCAAAATTAACAATGATCATTAGTAAATAGGCTGTCAAAAAACTATCAGAAATGAATAAGACAGACACGACAATTTCACGAACATCAGTCAAACGTCAAAATCGATTCAACATTTCTCATCTTAGGTAACAACGATTTTATAAACTAAAAAAAAATAACGTCAATATATTATCTCGAGGGGGGAGGGGTGGAAGCGATGGGTTACATTACAACACTGTCAGATTGACGTCTGTCAAATTTGGCGAGTAACATTTGAGGTTTAAAATTTAATGGCCTTTACATAGAATAGGCGTAAATTAAGACATTGACGGATACTGTCAAAACGGTTGATTCAGTAGTCAAATCCTTTTTTAGTTTCTTTTGGAAACGCTTACTTGCCAAAACTGACAGAACGTCAAATGCGATATTAACATTATTAAGAGAGATGTCAGTTAATTTTGACGTTTGACAGAAATATAATGGTCCCGGACACACTAATAAAGACTTTTGGAATGACAGTTAAATGCGTGATACGCCTATCTCCGTTTTTATAAATCGATCTAGTCTCAACTCAAATATTCATCGATCGATAGACATCTGTCATTTTGACAACAGCTGTCAGACCTAAATCAATTCATAGATACGGCACGTAGAAGAGAGAGAGAGTTGAAGTATTACGTATTTTTGGACTAAAGCCACTACGCCAGCGCATTGGTCTGTTTAATTGTCAAATTGACATTTGGGCGAAGGTCACAGAATACTGAATGACAAATTTTGTCTCACGGCTGCAGCTCCTGTTCAACAGGATCAACAGTGGCGTGCTTTGTAACGTATAATGCAGCTGTACAATGAACAGGCTACGTGCACGGACATACTGCCGGCTTAGGACCCGAAACGATCTAAATAATATATAATACTCCGACTGACTTTCAAATAAGTAGGAATTTTTAAAGGAAAGTAAAGAAAATTAATTAAAAACAAAATAAGTTTTCTTAAATTAAAAAAAAAAAAACTTAAAACGAACTTAACCGATAGATTATGCTTTTTTATTTATTAACAATATTCAATCATTAAAGGGACTATTAAAACATTTTTTATTTATATAAAATAAAAATACGACAGTATATTTAATTTTAAGTCTAGTTTTTTTATTTATTTATTTATTGTCTTGATTTGTTTATTATTATTTTTCCAATAAATAAAATGGTCCCAATTATTAACCAGCAAATATAAGATTTGTGACAGATTTATATTTCACAAATCATTTTTTGTATAAAACTTTAAGATCATATCAAACATATATGTAGCTGTCTCTGTCTATCAATTGCTTTAGTGCAAAATAATAAATTGAACGAGCGAGCAATGCGAGTGGAGTTTTCAGAGTCTACTGCAGCAATCCGGCGGTTGTATGTATGTATGTATAAATGTTTGTCTGACGATAAGTCGAGTATCGTTGTTCAGATCATCGTGAAATTTGGTAGACGGCTTAATAAGCCATAAGGAATTTTAAGTTCGAACATGAGGTGAGATATAGGGGGTCGTGAGTTCATAGTTGGGAGCGAACCACTGCTAACAGAAATTGAGGACTCACAATTATGTCGTAGGGTGTCGGTACGTAGTGTTGGACGGTCCCCCACGAGGTGGACGGACCATCAGAGAGCCACTCGATGCAAGCGGCACAGGATCCTTCCAGTTGGAAATGTCTAGCAGTGGACGTTTGATGGCAGTTGATCCTGAATTTGTGTTTAAGCAAGATGTTTTGTGGTTGCAGGATGACGATACTGAGGAGAAGGTGTTATTGCTGAAGCTGGCGTGGTTTCTGGACAGACTGGCGCATCTCACCGGGTTCAACCCTGCAGTGACTCCGGTTTACAATTATGGCAACAACGCCTTTCGTGGTAACACATAGGTTTTTTGAACCATTCCAATAAGATAAGGCTCGAGTTATATGCGCCTGAGCGGCCTGTCCGACACACCGTTAAATTATCAGCGTTCGCTGGATTCAAAGTCAAAGTCAAAATGTTTTTTATTCGAATAGACTTAAAATAAGCACTTTCAAATTCGACACACTCCACTCGGTCGCGGATGCACATAACTGGAGCCTTAGACAACTTAAAAGTAGATAGGGATTTAAAAAAATGTATGACTTCCGAACTGAAAGTTTTAACTGCCAGAGATAATACTTTTATAATTTTTGTTTGAATTATAATTTTAACTATTCTAACCATCAGGTAACGAAACGACAAACGGGAAATCAGACGTCATCTCAATCTTAGGAATCACCACATCGACCATTCCACCCCCAACCGAACTATCTCCCGTCTACCCCCTAGAATACCCCTACCATAGGAAACGATACAAGAGATCTATACAGAACCCTGTGTTGGAACTGATACAATATTACACTAAATACAAAATGTGGGTATACTCTAACCTAGAAAGAGATTTGGTGAACAAAGAATTTTACGAAGATAATCTTTTAAAAGAAAATTCGGTTAAAGAAAATTCATTCGGTTCTGAAACGCCAAATAAATTGTTTTTGGTGCGCGATATCGTTGGAAAATCGTCAAATACACCTGTTCGGAAACGGTCAATCCCTTCTATCACACCAAACAAACCAACATCAGTTTTCCATCAATCAATCAACAGAAGAACAGTGACCTCCCCAGAAAACCCTTACCAAGATCTAAGTTACGTAGTGAAGCACAAACCAGGCGTAAGATACTTGAAAGACAAACTTCAAGCTGAAGAAATAAGTTTGCTAGTGAAAAAAATACGAAAGTCCCCGCTAAAGTCGACTAAGGAGATGTCGAAATTGGGGAAAAAGTTGCGTTCGACGAGATCTATAAAGTATGAGAGGCCAGTTCTTGGGAGATACCCTTTGGATCCTACCGCGGATATAAGCTATTACGTTAAAAATAAACCTGGCAGGAATTATAATTATGATCCGGTGCAAGCTGGCCAGGTAAACATTTTGTACCTTCCATCCTTTTATATAAATCTGTAAATACCACGACAAAAAATAAAACAGTGTGACGACCTCCGTGGCGCAGTGTTGAAAACTGCCGAATGCTACGTTAGAGGTTATGGATATAAAAATGAATCGCAAAATGTGTTGGTAAGCGCATAACCCAACAACGCCTGGACCAATTTGGCCAATTCTTTTTTTTAAATATTCGTTGAAGTTCAAGGACGGTTTTTACGGATAAAAATTCGAATAATTGTCGGAAAAACTATAAAAACAGCCCTTTTCTATTTCCCATTTAAAAGGTTTTGTTTTCTATATGACAGGACGAAGCCTGTCGGGTCCGCTAGTAATATAATAAAAAAAAAAGTATATACATAACATATGCATATGGTTATAAGGATGTATATTATTCTATCTAAATTCGATTCTCCGGAATCAAAGATGGATCTTTCCAAATAATTTATCAATTGAATTATGAGTTGTTTGTTGCATACGGTTACATTTACTTTCGGTTAGTCGTGATTCGTCGAATTTCAGTTAATTGTGAAATCTAATCTCCATTCCTCGCCTCATCACAAAGCGGAACTTATTTATTGGAATACAGTTGATAGAAAAATTGTTACCTACGCATGTCAATATAATTTAAATTAAATATTTTCCCTGAAATATTTCGAATATTTGAGGGTTTTTCCTGTTATCAAAGCTAATGTTTCAATTATTTTCTTAATTATGTCACGCGACACAACAGCAGCCCTACGCACTAAATAATACACTCCTTTTAGATTCGTAATCGAGTAAAAAGTGACATAGCTCGCGGACGACACGAATTTCTCAAGCTGTCATTTATCTCGCTATAAATCTCGAATTGACGGGTGACATAGATGTGTTACCATAACATAAAATAAGAAAGCGATAGCATGCGAAAAATATGTTATAAATGGGCAACATCGAATCGAAACTTACCGATAACTAAAGAAGAGGAAGAAACAAGTTTTGATTACGTTTTTGAACAAATTCATTTACAATAATAAGATGTCATGTCATGCGACCTGTCATGAGATGTGTCTGGTCTCTAGAAAACGAATTAATTCCTTTTCCAGGTCAGAGCCGGTCTGCGTCAGGTTTTTGACAATGGCAACATTTTCGTAATAGAGCGTTACGGCTCCAACTACAATGGCAACCCAGCTGTCGTCATGAACGGGTTCCTCAGATCCGAAGCTGACGTTTGATGTTTACAGTGAAAATTTCATGTTTAATTTGCACATTTTGTTTGGTATTAATGAATACGAACCTTGTGAAATCAATATATTAAAATATCTACTGATTCTCTAATTGAATAAGCTTTATATTTTATACTTAATGATTAATAAACATTTTTTTTCTATACCTCGCGAATTTATTGGAATGTTACCATATAGCACTGTCGATATAGCAAGCTGCAGGTTGCAACAATGAAGAAAGGTTGTAGGACGATTTTCCGTAATAACAATTAGCAAGGGCGTAGCCAGCCTTTGGCTTGGGGTGAGGGGCAGTCAGTGGCGATACTGTCATAGAAGCCCGGCTTGCTCTATCAAACTAAAATAAGTTCGCGCTGTCATTCATTCATTACTATTCAAATCAAACTTCAATATGTATCTCATATAAATAAATAAATAGTAAATAACCACATCACGACACACACATTGATTCAGCCCTGCAGTAAGTATCGTAAGAACTTGTGTCGCAGGTGCTAAGCAACGATATTGCTAACTTTCATGACCTCAGCCACCGCCGTGAAGCTGCGTGTCTATCGGTATTTTATAGGATACATTTCGGAGTGTGCGCAGGAATTGCACAATTTAATTCCATCGGCCCCCTTTTATAATCGCAATACTAGACGTAGGCTGAAGTTGCATCCTTTTGTGGTAGATATTCCGACCATCCGGACTAAACGCTTCGATAGTTCTTTTATTATGCGTACTGCAAGGGTGTGGAATTCTTTGCCTGCCGATGTGTTCCCTGAACAATATAACTTGGGCCTCTTAAAGGCAAGAGTGAATAGGTTTCTCCTAGGCAGGCATGATCCACCTTAGACCTCATCGCCGCTTAACATCAGGCGGGTTTGGGGTCAAATGCCTGCCTGGTCTTGAATAAAAAAATAAAAATATTGTATATACTAAACAGATAAGAATACAACATCCAAGACCGGTAAGCGAAACAATGCGTCTTGCAAATAACACAAAGTCCCGCCCCCGCCAGGATTCGAACCTGGAACCTCTAGCGTAGCAGTCGGCTGTTTACACCACTGCGCCACCGAGGTCGTCATATATTTTGTTAAGCCTTTTTTATTTAAAGCCAATGAAAGTGTGGATTTGCTGACATGTTCGCAAACTTCCTTATGCTTCGGTGAGCTCGTCCACGCCAGCAAGTACACGACGGAAGAATGAAGTGTAGATTGAAGAGTGATGAGGCAACAAGGACATTTATCTAAATTAGTTTTCAAAACTACAATAATGTATCTCTCGGCTTGCCCTTTCTTCCGTTCCGTTCTAAAACTCTAGGCACGCCACTGGGGGCAGTTAACATGTAGAGTATTATTTGAAATATTTGTAGTTCGAGTCTTTTTTGGATGATTCCTGATCATATCTGAGCAATCTGGCCAAATCCAAGGTCTTTAGATCCACAAACACTTGTATGTACTATTTTTCTATACAGGGTTTCAGCTGCCCCCTTCGCGATACCAGTGTCTAGTAGTTCTTTTAAAAGGAAACACGAATTAAATATTTCAATGATTTATATTTGCATATATCAGTGTTACTTGCATCTATTCTACATTAAAGATTCCAACACATTAAAATGTTAATATGTCACGCCACCTGTCAAGCATCTGTCAAGATTTTTAACCAAATCGGTTATGTTTCTGATAATACATGCATAATTTTAAATACATACTTACTCGTATGATATATGTCATATAAAAATAGATATAAAAAAAGAAACTTCAAAATTAACAATGATCATTAGTAAATAGGCTGTCAAAAAACTATCAGAAATGAATAAGACAGACACGACAATTTCACAAACATCAGTCAAACGTCAAAATCGATTCAACATTTCTCATCTTAGGTAACAACGATTTTATAAACTAAAAAAAAATAACGTCAATATATTATATCGAGGGGGGAGGGGTGGAAGCGATGGGTTACATTACAACACTGTCAGATTGACGTCTGTCAAATTTGGCGAGTAACATTTGAGGTTTAAAATTTAATGGCCTTTACATAGAATAGGCGTAAATTAAGACATTGACGGATACTGTCAAAACGGTTGATTCAGTAGTCAAATCCTTTTTTAGTTTCTTTTGGAAACGCTTACTTGCCAAAACTGACAGAACGTCAAATGCGATATTAACATTATTAAGAGAGATGTCAGTTAATTTTGACGTTTGACAGAAATATAATGGTCCCGGACACACTAATAAAGACTTTTGGAATGACAGTTAAATGCGTGATACGCCTATCTCCGTTTTTATAAATCGATCTAGTCTCAACTCAAATATTCATCGATCGATAGACATCTGTCATTTTGACAACAGCTGTCAGACCTAAATCAATTCATAGATACGGCACGTAGAAGAGAGAGAGAGTTGAAGTATTACGTATTTTTGGACTAAAGCCACTACGCCAGCGCATTGGTCTGTTTAATTGTCAAATTGACATTTGGGCGAAGGTCACAGAATACTGAATGACAAATTTTGTCTCACGGCTGCAGCTCCTGTTCAACAGGATCAACAGTGGCGTGCTTTGTAACGTATAATGCAGCTGTACAATGAACAGGCTACGTGCACGGACATACTGCCGGCTTAGGACCCGAAACGATCTAAATAATATATAATACTCCGACTGACTTTCAAATAAGTAGGAATTTTTAAAGGAAAGTAAAGAAAATTAATTAAAAACAAAATAAGTTTTCTTAAATTAAAAAAAAAAAAACTTAAAACGAACTTAACCGATAGATTATGCTTTTTTATTTATTAACAATATTCAATCATTAAAGGGACTATTAAAACATTTTTTATTTATATAAAATAAAAATACGACAGTATATTTAATTTTAAGTCTAGTTTTTTTATTTATTTATTTATTGTCTTGATTTGTTTATTATTATTTTTCCAATAAATAAAATGGTCCCAATTATTAACCAGCAAATATAAGATTTGTGACAGATTTATATTTCACAAATCATTTTTTGTATAAAACTTTAAGATCATATCAAACATATATGTAGCTGTCTCTGTCTATCAATTGCTTTAGTGCAAAATAATAAATTGAACGAGCGAGCAATGCGAGTGGAGTTTTCAGAGTCTACTGCAGCAATCCGGCGGTTGTATGTATGTATGTATAAATGTTTGTCTGACGATAAGTCGAGTATCGTTGTTCAGATCATCGTGAAATTTGGTAGACGGCTTAATAAGCCATAAGGAATTTTAAGTTCGAACATGAGGTGAGATATAGGGGGTCGTGAGTTCATAGTTGGGAGCGAACCACTGCTAACAGAAATTGAGGACTCACAATTATGTCGTAGGGTGTCGGTACGTAGTGTTGGACGGTCCCCCACGAGGTGGACGGACCATCAGAGAGCCACTCGATGCAAGCGGCACAGGATCCTTCCAGTTGGAAATGTCTAGCAGTGGACGTTTGATGGCAGTTGATCCTGAATTTGTGTTTAAGCAAGATGTTTTGTGGTTGCAGGATGACGATACTGAGGAGAAGGTGTTATTGCTGAAGCTGGCGTGGTTTCTGGACAGACTGGCGCATCTCACCGGGTTCAACCCTGCAGTGACTCCGGTTTACAATTATGGCAACAACGCCTTTCGTGGTAACACATAGGTTTTTTGAACCATTCCAATAAGATAAGGCTCGAGTTATATGCGCCTGAGCGGCCTGTCCGACACACCGTTAAATTATCAGCGTTCGCTGGATTCAAAGTCAAAGTCAAAATGTTTTTTATTCGAATAGACTTAAAATAAGCACTTTCAAATTCGACACACTCCACTCGGTCGCGGATGCACATAACTGGAGCCTTAGACAACTTAAAAGTAGATAGGGATTTAAAAAAATGTATGACTTCCGAACTGAAAGTTTTAACTGCCAGAGATAATACTTTTATAATTTTTGTTTGAATTATAATTTTAACTATTCTAACCATCAGGTAACGAAACGACAAACGGGAAATCAGACGTCATCTCAATCTTAGGAATCACCACATCGACCATTCCACCCCCAACCGAACTATCTCCCGTCTACCCCCTAGAATACCCCTACCATAGGAAACGATACAAGAGATCTATACAGAACCCTGTGTTGGAACTGATACAATATTACACTAAATACAAAATGTGGGTATACTCTAACCTAGAAAGAGATTTGGTGAACAAAGAATTTTACGAAGATAATCTTTTAAAAGAAAATTCGGTTAAAGAAAATTCATTCGGTTCTGAAACGCCAAATAAATTGTTTTTGGTGCGCGATATCGTTGGAAAATCGTCAAATACACCTGTTCGGAAACGGTCAATCCCTTCTATCACACCAAACAAACCAACATCAGTTTTCCATCAATCAATCAACAGAAGAACAGTGACCTCCCCAGAAAACCCTTACCAAGATCTAAGTTACGTAGTGAAGCACAAACCAGGCGTAAGATACTTGAAAGACAAACTTCAAGCTGAAGAAATAAGTTTGCTAGTGAAAAAAATACGAAAGTCCCCGCTAAAGTCGACTAAGAAGATGTCGAAATTGGGGAAAAAGTTGCGTTCGACGAGATCTATAAAGTATGAGAGGCCAGTTCTTGGGAGATACCCTTTGGATCCTACCGCGGATATAAGCTATTACGTTAAAAATAAACCTGGCAGGAATTATAATTATGATCCGGTGCAAGCTGGCCAGGTAAACATTTTGTACCTTCCATCCTTTTATATAAATCTGTAAATACCACGACAAAAAATAAAACAGTGTGACGACCTCCGTGGCGCAGTGTTGAAAACTGCCGAATGCTACGCTAGAGGTTATGGATATAAAAATGAATCGCAAAATGTGTTGGTAAGCGCATAACCCAACAACGCCTGGACCAATTTGGCCAATTCTTTTTTTTAAATATTCGTTGAAGTTCAAGGACGGTTTTTACGGATAAAAATTCGAATAATTGTCGGAAAAACTATAAAAACAGCCCTTTTCTATTTCCCATTTAAAAGGTTTTGTTTTCTATATGACAGGACGAAGCCTGTCGGGTCCGCTAGTAATATAATAAAAAAAAAAGTATATACATAACATATGCATATGGTTATAAGGATGTATATTATTCTATCTAAATTCGATTCTCCGGAATCAAAGATGGATCTTTCCAAATAATTTATCAATTGAATTATGAGTTGTTTGTTGCATACGGTTACATTTACTTTCGGTTAGTCGTGATTCGTCGAATTTCAGTTAATTGTGAAATCTAATCTCCATTCCTCGCCTCATCACAAAGCGGAACTTATTTATTGGAATACAGTTGATAGAAAAATTGTTACCTACGCATGTCAATATAATTTAAATTAAATATTTTCCCTGAAATATTTCGAATATTTGAGGGTTTTTCCTGTTATCAAAGCTAATGTTTCAATTATTTTCTTAATTATGTCACGCGACACAACAGCAGCCCTACGCACTAAATAATACACTCCTTTTAGATTCGTAATCGAGTAAAAAGTGACATAGCTCGCGGACGACACGAATTTCTCAAGCTGTCATTTATCTCGCTATAAATCTCGAATTGACGGGTGACATAGATGTGTTACCATAACATAAAATAAGAAAGCGATAGCATGCGAAAAATATGTTATAAATGGGCAACATCGAATCGAAACTTACCGATAACTAAAGAAGAGGAAGAAACAAGTTTTGATTACGTTTTTGAACAAATTCATTTACAATAATAAGATGTCATGTCATGCGACCTGTCATGAGATGTGTCTGGTCTCTAGAAAACGAATTAATTCCTTTTCCAGGTCAGAGCCGGTCTGCGTCAGGTTTTTGACAATGGCAACATTTTCGTAATAGAGCGTTACGGCTCCAACTACAATGGCAACCCAGCTGTCGTCATGAACGGGTTCCTCAGATCCGAAGCTGACGTTTGATGTTTACAGTGAAAATTTCATGTTTAATTTGCACATTTTGTTTGGTATTAATGAATACGAACCTTGTGAAATCAATATATTAAAATATCTACTGATTCTCTAATTGAATAAGCTTTATATTTTATACTTAATGATTAATAAACATTTTTTTTCTATACCTCGCGAATTTATTGGAATGTTACCATATAGCACTGTCGATATAGCAAGCTGCAGGTTGCAACAATGAAGAAAGGTTGTAGGACGATTTTCCGTAATAACAATTAGCAAGGGCGTAGCCAGCCTTTGGCTTGGGGTGAGGGGCAGTCAGTGGCGATACTGTCATAGAAGCCCGGCTTGCTCTATCAAACTAAAATAAGTTCGCGCTGTCATTCATTCATTACTATTCAAATCAAACTTCAATATGTATCTCATATAAATAAATAAATAGTAAATAACCACATCACGACACACACATTGATTCAGCCCTGCAGTAAGTATCGTAAGAACTTGTGTCGCAGGTGCTAAGCAACGATATTGCTAACTTTCATGACCTCAGCCACCGCCGTGAAGCTGCGTGTCTATCGGTATTTTATAGGATACATTTCGGAGTGTGCGCAGGAATTGCACAATTTAATTCCATCGGCCCCCTTTTATAATCGCAATACTAGACGTAGGCTGAAGTTGCATCCTTTTGTGGTAGATATTCCGACCATCCGGACTAAACGCTTCGATAGTTCTTTTATTATGCGTACTGCAAGGGTGTGGAATTCTTTGCCTGCCGATGTGTTCCCTGAACAATATAACTTGGGCCTCTTAAAGGCAAGAGTGAATAGGTTTCTCCTAGGCAGGCATGATCCACCTTAGACCTCATCGCCGCTTAACATCAGGCGGGTTTGGGGTCAAATGCCTGCCTGGTCTTGAATAAAAAAATAAAAATATTGTATATACTAAACAGATAAGAATACAACATCCAAGACCGGTAAGCGAAACAATGCGTCTTGCAAATAACACAAAGTCCCGCCCCCGCCAGGATTCGAACCTGGAACCTCTAGCGTAGCAGTCGGCTGTTTACACCACTGCGCCACCGAGGTCGTCATATATTTTGTTAAGCCTTTTTTATTTAAAGCCAATGAAAGTGTGGATTTGCTGACATGTTCGCAAACTTCCTTATGCTTCGGTGAGCTCGTCCACGCCAGCAAGTACACGACGGAAGAATGAAGTGTAGATTGAAGAGTGATGAGGCAACAAGGACATTTATCTAAATTAGTTTTCAAAACTACAATAATGTATCTCTCGGCTTGCCCTTTCTTCCGTTCCGTTCTAAAACTCTAGGCACGCCACTGGGGGCAGTTAACATGTAGAGTATTATTTGAAATATTTGTAGTTCGAGTCTTTTTTGGATGATTCCTGATCATATCTGAGCAATCTGGCCAAATCCAAGGTCTTTAGATCCACAAACACTTGTATGTACTATTTTTCTATACAGGGTTTCAGCTGCCCCCTTCGCGATACCAGTGTCTAGTAGTTCTTTTAAAAGGAAACACGAATTAAATATTTCAATGATTTATATTTGCATATATCAGTGTTACTTGCATCTATTCTACATTAAAGATTCCAACACATTAAAATGTTAATATGTCACGCCACCTGTCAAGCATCTGTCAAGATTTTTAACCAAATCGGTTATGTTTCTGATAATACATGCATAATTTTAAATACATACTTACTCGTATGATATATGTCATATAAAAATAGATATAAAAAAAGAAACTTCAAAATTAACAATGATCATTAGTAAATAGGCTGTCAAAAAACTATCAGAAATGAATAAGACAGACACGACAATTTCACAAACATCAGTCAAACGTCAAAATCGATTCAACATTTCTCATCTTAGGTAACAACGATTTTATAAACTAAAAAAAAATAACGTCAATATATTATATCGAGGGGGGAGGGGTGGAAGCGATGGGTTACATTACAACACTGTCAGATTGACGTCTGTCAAATTTGGCGAGTAACATTTGAGGTTTAAAATTTAATGGCCTTTACATAGAATAGGCGTAAATTAAGACATTGACGGATACTGTCAAAACGGTTGATTCAGTAGTCAAATCCTTTTTTAGTTTCTTTTGGAAACGCTTACTTGCCAAAACTGACAGAACGTCAAATGCGATATTAACATTATTAAGAGAGATGTCAGTTAATTTTGACGTTTGACAGAAATATAATGGTCCCGGACACACTAATAAAGACTTTTGGAATGACAGTTAAATGCGTGATACGCCTATCTCCGTTTTTATAAATCGATCTAGTCTCAACTCAAATATTCATCGATCGATAGACATCTGTCATTTTGACAACAGCTGTCAGACCTAAATCAATTCATAGATACGGCACGTAGAAGAGAGAGAGAGTTGAAGTATTACGTATTTTTGGACTAAAGCCACTACGCCAGCGCATTGGTCTGTTTAATTGTCAAATTGACATTTGGGCGAAGGTCACAGAATACTGAATGACAAATTTTGTCTCACGGCTGCAGCTCCTGTTCAACAGGATCAACAGTGGCGTGCTTTGTAACGTATAATGCAGCTGTACAATGAACAGGCTACGTGCACGGACATACTGCCGGCTTAGGACCCGAAACGATCTAAATAATATATAATACTCCGACTGACTTTCAAATAAGTAGGAATTTTTAAAGGAAAGTAAAGAAAATTAATTAAAAACAAAATAAGTTTTCTTAAATTAAAAAAAAAAAAACTTAAAACGAACTTAACCGATAGATTATGCTTTTTTATTTATTAACAATATTCAATCATTAAAGGGACTATTAAAACATTTTTTATTTATATAAAATAAAAATACGACAGTATATTTAATTTTAAGTCTAGTTTTTTTATTTATTTATTTATTGTCTTGATTTGTTTATTATTATTTTTCCAATAAATAAAATGGTCCCAATTATTAACCAGCAAATATAAGATTTGTGACAGATTTATATTTCACAAATCATTTTTTGTATAAAACTTTAAGATCATATCAAACATATATGTAGCTGTCTCTGTCTATCAATTGCTTTAGTGCAAAATAATAAATTGAACGAGCGAGCAATGCGAGTGGAGTTTTCAGAGTCTACTGCAGCAATCCGGCGGTTGTATGTATGTATGTATAAATGTTTGTCTGACGATAAGTCGAGTATCGTTGTTCAGATCATCGTGAAATTTGGTAGACGGCTTAATAAGCCATAAGGAATTTTAAGTTCGAACATGAGGTGAGATATAGGGGGTCGTGAGTTCATAGTTGGGAGCGAACCACTGCTAACAGAAATTGAGGACTCACAATTATGTCGTAGGGTGTCGGTACGTAGTGTTGGACGGTCCCCCACGAGGTGGACGGACCATCAGAGAGCCACTCGATGCAAGCGGCACAGGATCCTTCCAGTTGGAAATGTCTAGCAGTGGACGTTTGATGGCAGTTGATCCTGAATTTGTGTTTAAGCAAGATGTTTTGTGGTTGCAGGATGACGATACTGAGGAGAAGGTGTTATTGCTGAAGCTGGCGTGGTTTCTGGACAGACTGGCGCATCTCACCGGGTTCAACCCTGCAGTGACTCCGGTTTACAATTATGGCAACAACGCCTTTCGTGGTAACACATAGGTTTTTTGAACCATTCCAATAAGATAAGGCTCGAGTTATATGCGCCTGAGCGGCCTGTCCGACACACCGTTAAATTATCAGCGTTCGCTGGATTCAAAGTCAAAGTCAAAATGTTTTTTATTCGAATAGACTTAAAATAAGCACTTTCAAATTCGACACACTCCACTCGGTCGCGGATGCACATAACTGGAGCCTTAGACAACTTAAAAGTAGATAGGGATTTAAAAAAATGTATGACTTCCGAACTGAAAGTTTTAACTGCCAGAGATAATACTTTTATAATTTTTGTTTGAATTATAATTTTAACTATTCTAACCATCAGGTAACGAAACGACAAACGGGAAATCAGACGTCATCTCAATCTTAGGAATCACCACATCGACCATTCCACCCCCAACCGAACTATCTCCCGTCTACCCCCTAGAATACCCCTACCATAGGAAACGATACAAGAGATCTATACAGAACCCTGTGTTGGAACTGATACAATATTACACTAAATACAAAATGTGGGTATACTCTAACCTAGAAAGAGATTTGGTGAACAAAGAATTTTACGAAGATAATCTTTTAAAAGAAAATTCGGTTAAAGAAAATTCATTCGGTTCTGAAACGCCAAATAAATTGTTTTTGGTGCGCGATATCGTTGGAAAATCGTCAAATACACCTGTTCGGAAACGGTCAATCCCTTCTATCACACCAAACAAACCAACATCAGTTTTCCATCAATCAATCAACAGAAGAACAGTGACCTCCCCAGAAAACCCTTACCAAGATCTAAGTTACGTAGTGAAGCACAAACCAGGCGTAAGATACTTGAAAGACAAACTTCAAGCTGAAGAAATAAGTTTGCTAGTGAAAAAAATACGAAAGTCCCCGCTAAAGTCGACTAAGAAGATGTCGAAATTGGGGAAAAAGTTGCGTTCGACGAGATCTATAAAGTATGAGAGGCCAGTTCTTGGGAGATACCCTTTGGATCCTACCGCGGATATAAGCTATTACGTTAAAAATAAACCTGGCAGGAATTATAATTATGATCCGGTGCAAGCTGGCCAGGTAAACATTTTGTACCTTCCATCCTTTTATATAAATCTGTAAATACCACGACAAAAAATAAAACAGTGTGACGACCTCCGTGGCGCAGTGTTGAAAACTGCCGAATGCTACGCTAGAGGTTATGGATATAAAAATGAATCGCAAAATGTGTTGGTAAGCGCATAACCCAACAACGCCTGGACCAATTTGGCCAATTCTTTTTTTTAAATATTCGTTGAAGTTCAAGGACGGTTTTTACGGATAAAAATTCGAATAATTGTCGGAAAAACTATAAAAACAGCCCTTTTCTATTTCCCATTTAAAAGGTTTTGTTTTCTATATGACAGGACGAAGCCTGTCGGGTCCGCTAGTAATATAATAAAAAAAAAAGTATATACATAACATATGCATATGGTTATAAGGATGTATATTATTCTATCTAAATTCGATTCTCCGGAATCAAAGATGGATCTTTCCAAATAATTTATCAATTGAATTATGAGTTGTTTGTTGCATACGGTTACATTTACTTTCGGTTAGTCGTGATTCGTCGAATTTCAGTTAATTGTGAAATCTAATCTCCATTCCTCGCCTCATCACAAAGCGGAACTTATTTATTGGAATACAGTTGATAGAAAAATTGTTACCTACGCATGTCAATATAATTTAAATTAAATATTTTCCCTGAAATATTTCGAATATTTGAGGGTTTTTCCTGTTATCAAAGCTAATGTTTCAATTATTTTCTTAATTATGTCACGCGACACAACAGCAGCCCTACGCACTAAATAATACACTCCTTTTAGATTCGTAATCGAGTAAAAAGTGACATAGCTCGCGGACGACACGAATTTCTCAAGCTGTCATTTATCTCGCTATAAATCTCGAATTGACGGGTGACATAGATGTGTTACCATAACATAAAATAAGAAAGCGATAGCATGCGAAAAATATGTTATAAATGGGCAACATCGAATCGAAACTTACCGATAACTAAAGAAGAGGAAGAAACAAGTTTTGATTACGTTTTTGAACAAATTAATTTACAATAATTAGATGTCATGTCATGCGACCTGTCATGAGATGTGTCTGGTCTCTAGAAAACGAATTAATTCCTTTTCCAGGTCAGAGCCGGTCTGCGTCAGGTTTTTGACAATGGCAACATTTTCGTAATAGAGCGTTACGGCTCCAACTACAATGGCAACCCAGCTGTCGTCATGAACGGGTTCCTCAGATCCGAAGCTGACGTTTGATGTTTACAGTGAAAATTTCATGTTTAATTTGCACATTTTGTTTGGTATTAATGAATACGAACCTTGTTAAATCAATATATTAAAATATCT
Organism: Choreutis nemorana; assembly: GCA_949316135.1. Taxonomy (NCBI): domain Eukaryota; kingdom Metazoa; phylum Arthropoda; class Insecta; order Lepidoptera; family Choreutidae; genus Choreutis; species Choreutis nemorana. The sequence continues at coordinate 939,086 of OX438622.1, forward strand.
ACTGATTCTCTAATTGAATAAGCTTTATATTTTATACTTAATGATTAATAAACATTTTTTTTCTATACCTCGCGAATTTATTGGAATGTTACCATATAGCACTGTCGATATAGTAAGCTGCAGGTTGCAACAATGAAGAAAGGTTGTAGGACGATTTTCCGTAATAACAATTAGCAAGGGCGTAGCCAGCCTTTGGCTTGGGGTGAGGGGCAGTCAGTGGCGATACTGTCATAGAAGCCCGGCTTGCTCTATCAAACTAAAATAAGTTCGCGCTGTCATTCATTCATTACTATTCAAATCAAACTTCAATATGTATCTCATATAAATAAATAAATAATAAATAACCACATCACGACACACACATTGATTCAGCCCTGCAGTAAGTATCGTAAGAACTTGTGTCGCAGGTGCTAAGCAACGATATTGCTAACTTTCATGACCTCAGCCACCGCCGTGAAGCTGCGTGTCTATCGGTATTTTATAGGATACATTTCGGAGAGTGTGCGCAGGAATTGCACAATTTAATTCCACCGGCTCCCTTTTATAATCGCAATACTAGACGTAGGCTGAAGTTGCATCCTTTTGTGGTAGATATTCCGACCATCCGGACTACACGCTTCGATAGCTCCTTCATAATGCGTACTGCAAGGGTGTGGAGTTCTTTGCCTGCCGATGTGTTCCCTGAACAATATAACTTGGGCCTCTTAAAGGCAAGAGTGAATAAGTTTCTCCTAGGCAGGCAAATAACACAAATTCCCGCCCCCGCCAGGATTCGAACCTGGAACCTCTAGCGTAGCAGTCGGCTGTTTACACCACTGCGCCACCGAGGTCGTCATATATTTTGTTAAGCTATTTTTATTTAAAGCCAATGAAAGTGTGGATTTGCTGACATGTTCGCAAACTTCCTTATGCTTCGGTGAGCTCGTCCACGCCAGCAAGTACACGACGGAAGAATGAAGTGTAGATTGAAGAGTGATGAGGCAACAAGGACATTTATCTAAATTAGTTTTCAAAACTACAATAATGTATCTCTCGGCTTGCCCTTTCTCCCGTTCCGTTCTAAAACTCTAGGCACGCCACTGGGGGCAGTTGACATGTAGAGTATTATTTGAAATATTTGTAGTTCGAGTCTTTTTTGGATGATTCCTGATCATATCTGAGCAATCTGGCCAAATCCAAGGTCTTTAGATCCACAAACACTTGTATGTACTATTTTTCTATACGGGGGGCAGCTGCCCCCTTCGCGATACCAGTGTCTAGTAGTTCTTTTAAAAGGAAACACGAATTAAAAATTTCAATGATTTATATTCGCATATATCAGTGTAACTTGCATCTATTCTACATTAAAGATTCCAACACATTAAAATGTTAATATGTCACGCCACCTGTCAAGCATCTGTCAAGATTTTTAACCAAATCGGTTATGTTTCTGATAATACATGCATAATTTTAAATACATACTTACTCGTATGATATATGTCATATAAAAATAGATATAAAAAAGAAACTTCAAAATTAACAATGATCATTAGTAAATAGGCTGTCAAAAAACTATCAGAAATGAATAAGACAGACACGACAATTTCACGAACATCAGTCAAACGTCAAAATCGATTCAACATTTCTCATCTTAGGTAACAACGATTTTATAAACTAAAAAAAAATAACGTCAATATATTATCTCGAGGGGGGAGGGGTGGAAGCGATGGGTTACATTACAACACTGTCAGATTGACGTCTGTCAAATTTGGCGAGTAACATTTGAGGTTTAAAATTTAATGGCCTTTACATAGAATAGGCGTAAATTAAGACATTGACGGATACTGTCAAAACGGTTGATTCAGTAGTCAAATCCTTTTTTAGTTTCTTTTGGAAACGCTTACTTGCCAAAACTGACAGAACGTCAAATGCGATATTAACATTATTAAGAGAGATGTCAGTTAATTTTGACGTTTGACAGAAATATAATGGTCCCGGACACACTAATAAAGACTTTTGGAATGACAGTTAAATGCGTGATACGCCTATCTCCGTTTTTATAAATCGATCTAGTCTCAACTCAAATATTCATCGATCGATAGACATCTGTCATTTTGACAACAGCTGTCAGACCTAAATCAATTCATAGATACGGCACGTAGAAGAGAGAGAGAGTTGAAGTATTACGTATTTTTGGACTAAAGCCACTACGCCAGCGCATTGGTCTGTTTAATTGTCAAATTGACATTTGGGCGAAGGTCACAGAATACTGAATGACAAATTTTGTCTCACGGCTGCAGCTCCTGTTCAACAGGATCAACAGTGGCGTGCTTTGTAACGTATAATGCAGCTGTACAATGAACAGGCTACGTGCACGGACATACTGCCGGCTTAGGACCCGAAACGATCTAAATAATATATAATACTCCGACTGACTTTCAAATAAGTAGGAATTTTTAAAGGAAAGTAAAGAAAATTAATTAAAAACAAAATAAGTTTTCTTAAATTAAAAAAAAAAAAACTTAAAACGAACTTAACCGATAGATTATGCTTTTTTATTTATTAACAATATTCAATCATTAAAGGGACTATTAAAACATTTTTTATTGATATAAAATAAAAATACGACAGTATATTTAATTTTAAGTCTAGTTTTTTTATTTATTTATTTATTGTCTTGATTTGTTTATTATTATTTTTCCAATAAATAAAATGGTCCCAATTATTAACCAGCAAATATAAGATTTGTGACAGATTTATATTTCACAAATCATTTTTTGTATAAAACTTTAAGATCATATCAAACATATATGTAGCTGTCTCTGTCTATCAATTGCTTTAGTGCAAAATAATAAATTGAACGAGCGAGCAATGCGAGTGGAGTTTTCAGAGTCTACTGCAGCAATCCGGCGGTTGTATGTATGTATGTATAAATGTTTGTCTGACGATAAGTCGAGTATCGTTGTTCAGATCATCGTGAAATTTGGTAGACGGCTTAATAAGCCATAAGGAATTTTAAGTTCGAACATGAGGTGAGATATAGGGGGTCGTGAGTTCATAGTTGGGAGCGAACCACTGCTAACAGAAATTGAGGACTCACAATTATGTCGTAGGGTGTCGGTACGTAGTGTTGGACGGTCCCCCACGAGGTGGACGGACCATCAGAGAGCCACTCGATGCAAGCGGCACAGGATCCTTCCAGTTGGAAATGTCTAGCAGTGGACGTTTGATGGCAGTTGATCCTGAATTTGTGTTTAAGCAAGATGTTTTGTGGTTGCAGGATGACGATACTGAGGAGAAGGTGTTATTGCTGAAGCTGGCGTGGTTTCTGGACAGACTGGCGCATCTCACCGGGTTCAACCCTGCAGTGACTCCGGTTTACAATTATGGCAACAACGCCTTTCGTGGTAACACATAGGTTTTTTGAACCATTCCAATAAGATAAGGCTCGAGTTATATGCGCCTGAGCGGCCTGTCCGACACACCGTTAAATTATCAGCGTTCGCTGGATTCAAAGTCAAAGTCAAAATGTTTTTTATTCGAATAGACTTAAAATAAGCACTTTCAAATTCGACACACTCCACTCGGTCGCGGATGCACATAACTGGAGCCTTAGACAACTTAAAAGTAGATAGGGATTTGAAAAAATGTATGACTTCCGAACTGAAAGTTTTAACTGCCAGAGATAATACTTTTATAATTTTTGTTTGAATTATAATTTTAACTATTCTAACCATCAGGTAACGAAACGACAAACGGGAAATCAGACGTCATCTCAATCTTAGGAATCACCACATCGACCATTCCACCCCCAACCGAACTATCTCCCGTCTACCCCCTAGAATACCCCTACCATAGGAAACGATACAAGAGATCTATACAGAACCCTGTGTTGGAACTGATACAATATTACACTAAATACAAAATGTGGGTATACTCTAACCTAGAAAGAGATTTGGTGAACAAAGAATTTTACGAAGATAATCTTTTAAAAGAAAATTCGGTTAAAGAAAATTCATTCGGTTCTGAAACGCCAAATAAATTGTTTTTGGTGCGCGATATCGTTGGAAAATCGTCAAATACACCTGTTCGGAAACGGTCAATCCCTTCTATCACACCAAACAAACCAACATCAGTTTTCCATCAATCAATCAACAGAAGAACAGTGACCTCCCCAGAAAACCCTTACCAAGATCTAAGTTACGTAGTGAAGCACAAACCAGGCGTAAGATACTTGAAAGACAAACTTCAAGCTGAAGAAATAAGTTTGCTAGTGAAAAAAATACGAAAGTCCCCGCTAAAGTCGACTAAGGAGATGTCGAAATTGGGGAAAAAGTTGCGTTCGACGAGATCTATAAAGTATGAGAGGCCAGTTCTTGGGAGATACCCTTTGGATCCTACCGCGGATATAAGCTATTACGTTAAAAATAAACCTGGCAGGAATTATAATTATGATCCGGTGCAAGCTGGCCAGGTAAACATTTTGTACCTTCCATCCTTTTATATAAATCTGTAAATACCACGACAAAAAATAAAACAGTGTGACGACCTCCGTGGCGCAGTGTTGAAAACTGCCGAATGCTACGTTAGAGGTTATGGATATAAAAATGAATCGCAAAATGTGTTGGTAAGCGCATAACCCAACAACGCCTGGACCAATTTGGCCAATTCTTTTTTTTAAATATTCGTTGAAGTTCAAGGACGGTTTTTACGGATAAAAATTCGAATAATTGTCGGAAAAACTATAAAAACAGCCCTTTTCTATTTCCCATTTAAAAGGTTTTGTTTTCTATATGACAGGACGAAGCCTGTCGGGTCCGCTAGTAATATAATAAAAAAAAAAAAGTATATACATAACATATGCATATGGTTATAAGGATGTATATTATTCTATCTAAATTCGATTCTCCGGAATCAAAGATGGATCTTTCCAAATAATTTATCAATTGAATTATGAGTTGTTTGTTGCATACGGTTACATTTACTTTCGGTTAGTCGTGATTCGTCGAATTTCAGTTAATTGTGAAATCTAATCTCCATTCCTCGCCTCATCACAAAGCGGAACTTATTTATTGGAATACAGTTGATAGAAAAATTGTTACCTACGCATGTCAATATAATTTAAATTAAATATTTTCCCTGAAATATTTCGAATATTTGAGGGTTTTTCCTGTTATCAAAGCTAATGTTTCAATTATTTTCTTAATTATGTCACGCGACACAACAGCAGCCCTACGCACTAAATAATACACTCCTTTTAGATTCGTAATCGAGTAAAAAGTGACATAGCTCGCGGACGACACGAATTTCTCAAGCTGTCATTTATCTCGCTATAAATCTCGAATTGACGGGTGACATAGATGTGTTACCATAACATAAAATAAGAAAGCGATAGCATGCGAAAAATATGTTATAAATGGGCAACATCGAATCGAAACTTACCGATAACTAAAGAAGAGGAAGAAACAAGTTTTGATTACGTTTTTGAACAAATTCATTTACAATAATAAGATGTCATGTCATGCGACCTGTCATGAGATGTGTCTGGTCTCTAGAAAACGAATTAATTCCTTTTCCAGGTCAGAGCCGGTCTGCGTCAGGTTTTTGACAATGGCAACATTTTCGTAATAGAGCGTTACGGCTCCAACTACAATGGCAACCCAGCTGTCGTCATGAACGGGTTCCTCAGATCCGAAGCTGACGTTTGATGTTTACAGTGAAAATTTCATGTTTAATTTGCACATTTTGTTTGGTATTAATGAATACGAACCTTGTGAAATCAATATATTAAAATATCTACTGATTCTCTAATTGAATAAGCTTTATATTTTATACTTAATGATTAATAAACATTTTTTTTCTATACCTCGCGAATTTATTGGAATGTTACCATATAGCACTGTCGATATAGCAAGCTGCAGGTTGCAACAATGAAGAAAGGTTGTAGGACGATTTTCCGTAATAACAATTAGCAAGGGCGTAGCCAGCCTTTGGCTTGGGGTGAGGGGCAGTCAGTGGCGATACTGTCATAGAAGCCCGGCTTGCTCTATCAAACTAAAATAAGTTCGCGCTGTCATTCATTCATTACTATTCAAATCAAACTTCAATATGTATCTCATATAAATAAATAAATAGTAAATAACCACATCACGACACACACATTGATTCAGCCCTGCAGTAAGTATCGTAAGAACTTGTGTCGCAGGTGCTAAGCAACGATATTGCTAACTTCCATGACCTCAGCCACCGCCGTGAAGCTGCGTGTCTATCGGTATTTTATAGGATACATTTCGGAGTGTGCGCAGGAATTGCACAATTTAATTCCATCGGCCCCCTTTTATAATCGCAATACTAGACGTAGGCTGAAGTTGCATCCTTTTGTGGTAGATATTCCGACCATCCGGACTAAACGCTTCGATAGTTCTTTTATTATGCGTACTGCAAGGGTGTGGAATTCTTTGCCTGCCGATGTGTTCCCTGAACAATATAACTTGGGCCTCTTAAAGGCAAGAGTGAATAGGTTTCTCCTAGGCAGGCATGATCCACCTTAGACCTCATCGCCGCTTAACATCAGGCGGGTTTGGGGTCAAATGCCTGCCTGGTCTTGAATAAAAAAATAAAAATATTGTATATACTAAACAGATAAGAATACAACATCCAAGACCGGTAAGCGAAACAATGCGTCTTGCAAATAACACAAAGTCCCGCCCCCGCCAGGATTCGAACCTGGAACCTCTAGCGTAGCAGTCGGCTGTTTACACCACTGCGCCACCGAGGTCGTCATATATTTTGTTAAGCCTTTTTTATTTAAAGCCAATGAAAGTGTGGATTTGCTGACATGTTCGCAAACTTCCTTATGCTTCGGTGAGCTCGTCCACGCCAGCAAGTACACGACGGAAGAATGAAGTGTAGATTGAAGAGTGATGAGGCAACAAGGACATTTATCTAAATTAGTTTTCAAAACTACAATAATGTATCTCTCGGCTTGCCCTTTCTTCCGTTCCGTTCTAAAACTCTAGGCACGCCACTGGGGGCAGTTAACATGTAGAGTATTATTTGAAATATTTGTAGTTCGAGTCTTTTTTGGATGATTCCTGATCATATCTGAGCAATCTGGCCAAATCCAAGGTCTTTAGATCCACAAACACTTGTATGTACTATTTTTCTATACAGGGTTTCAGCTGCCCCCTTCGCGATACCAGTGTCTAGTAGTTCTTTTAAAAGGAAACACGAATTAAATATTTCAATGATTTATATTTGCATATATCAGTGTTACTTGCATCTATTCTACATTAAAGATTCCAACACATTAAAATGTTAATATGTCACGCCACCTGTCAAGCATCTGTCAAGATTTTTAACCAAATCGGTTATGTTTCTGATAATACATGCATAATTTTAAATACATACTTACTCGTATGATATATGTCATATAAAAATAGATATAAAAAAAGAAACTTCAAAATTAACAATGATCATTAGTAAATAGGCTGTCAAAAAACTATCAGAAATGAATAAGACAGACACGACAATTTCACAAACATCAGTCAAACGTCAAAATCGATTCAACATTTCTCATCTTTGGTAACAACGATTTTATGAACTAAAAAAAAATAACGTCAATATATTATATCGAGGGGGGAGGGGTGGAAGCGATGGGTTACATTACAACACTGTCAGATTGACGTCTGTCAAATTTGGCGAGTAACATTTGAGGTTTAAAATTTAATGGCCTTTACATAGAATAGGCGTAAATTAAGACATTGACGGATACTGTCAAAACGGTTGATTCAGTAGTCAAATCCTTTTTTAGTTTCTTTTGGAAACGCTTACTTGCCAAAACTGACAGAACGTCAAATGCGATATTAACATTATTAAGAGAGATGTCAGTTAATTTTGACGTTTGACAGAAATATAATGGTCCCGGACACACTAATAAAGACTTTTGGAATGACAGTTAAATGCGTGATACGCCTATCTCCGTTTTTATAAATCGATCTAGTCTCAACTCAAATATTCATCGATCGATAGACATCTGTCATTTTGACAACAGCTGTCAGACCTAAATCAATTCATAGATACGGCACGTAGAAGAGAGAGAGAGTTGAAGTATTACGTATTTTTGGACTAAAGCCACTACGCCAGCGCATTGGTCTGTTTAATTGTCAAATTGACATTTGGGCGAAGGTCACAGAATACTGAATGACAAATTTTGTCTCACGGCTGCAGCTCCTGTTCAACAGGATCAACAGTGGCGTGCTTTGTAACGTATAATGCAGCTGTACAATGAACAGGCTACGTGCACGGACATACTGCCGGCTTAGGACCCGAAACGATCTAAAAAATATATAATACTCCGACTGACTTTCAAATAAGTAGGAATTTTTAAAGGAAAGTAAAGAAAATTAATTAAAAACAAAATAAGTTTTCTTAAATTAAAAAAAAAAAAACTTAAAACGAACTTAACCGATAGATTATGCTTTTTTATTTATTAACAATATTCAATCATTAAAGGGACTATTAAAACATTTTTTATTTATATAAAATAAAAATACGACAGTATATTTAATTTTAAGTCTAGTTTTTTTATTTATTTATTTATTGTCTTGATTTGTTTATTATTATTTTTCCAATAAATAAAATGGTCCCAATTATTAACCAGCAAATATAAGATTTGTGACAGATTTATATTTCACAAATCATTTTTTGTATAAAACTTTAAGATCATATCAAACATATATGTAGCTGTCTCTGTCTATCAATTGCTTTAGTGCAAAATAATAAATTGAACGAGCGAGCAATGCGAGTGGAGTTTTCAGAGTCTACTGCAGCAATCCGGCGGTTGTATGTATGTATGTATAAATGTTTGTCTGACGATAAGTCGAGTATCGTTGTTCAGATCATCGTGAAATTTGGTAGACGGCTTAATAAGCCATAAGGAATTTTAAGTTCGAACATGAGGTGAGATATAGGGGGTCGTGAGTTCATAGTTGGGAGCGAACCACTGCTAACAGAAATTGAGGACTCACAATTATGTCGTAGGGTGTCGGTACGTAGTGTTGGACGGTCCCCCACGAGGTGGACGGACCATCAGAGAGCCACTCGATGCAAGCGGCACAGGATCCTTCCAGTTGGAAATGTCTAGCAGTGGACGTTTGATGGCAGTTGATCCTGAATTTGTGTTTAAGCAAGATGTTTTGTGGTTGCAGGATGACGATACTGAGGAGAAGGTGTTATTGCTGAAGCTGGCGTGGTTTCTGGACAGACTGGCGCATCTCACCGGGTTCAACCCTGCAGTGACTCCGGTTTACAATTATGGCAACAACGCCTTTCGTGGTAACACATAGGTTTTTTGAACCATTCCAATAAGATAAGGCTCGAGTTATATGCGCCTGAGCGGCCTGTCCGACACACCGTTAAATTATCAGCGTTCGCTGGATTCAAAGTCAAAGTCAAAATGTTTTTTATTCGAATAGACTTAAAATAAGCACTTTCAAATTCGACACACTCCACTCGGTCGCGGATGCACATAACTGGAGCCTTAGACAACTTAAAAGTAGATAGGGATTTAAAAAAATGTATGACTTCCGAACTGAAAGTTTTAACTGCCAGAGATAATACTTTTATAATTTTTGTTTGAATTATAATTTTAACTATTCTAACCATCAGGTAACGAAACGACAAACGGGAAATCAGACGTCATCTCAATCTTAGGAATCACCACATCGACCATTCCACCCCCAACCGAACTATCTCCCGTCTACCCCCTAGAATACCCCTACCATAGGAAACGATACAAGAGATCTATACAGAACCCTGTGTTGGAACTGATACAATATTACACTAAATACAAAATGTGGGTATACTCTAACCTAGAAAGAGATTTGGTGAACAAAGAATTTTACGAAGATAATCTTTTAAAAGAAAATTCGGTTAAAGAAAATTCATTCGGTTCTGAAACGCCAAATAAATTGTTTTTGGTGCGCGATATCGTTGGAAAATCGTCAAATACACCTGTTCGGAAACGGTCAATCCCTTCTATCACACCAAACAAACCAACATCAGTTTTCCATCAATCAATCAACAGAAGAACAGTGACCTCCCCAGAAAACCCTTACCAAGATCTAAGTTACGTAGTGAAGCACAAACCAGGCGTAAGATACTTGAAAGACAAACTTCAAGCTGAAGAAATAAGTTTGCTAGTGAAAAAAATACGAAAGTCCCCGCTAAAGTCGACTAAGAAGATGTCGAAATTGGGGAAAAAGTTGCGTTCGACGAGATCTATAAAGTATGAGAGGCCAGTTCTTGGGAGATACCCTTTGGATCCTACCGCGGATATAAGCTATTACGTTAAAAATAAACCTGGCAGGAATTATAATTATGATCCGGTGCAAGCTGGCCAGGTAAACATTTTGTACCTTCCATCCTTTTATATAAATCTGTAAATACCACGACAAAAAATAAAACAGTGTGACGACCTCCGTGGCGCAGTGTTGAAAACTGCCGAATGCTACGCTAGAGGTTATGGATATAAAAATGAATCGCAAAATGTGTTGGTAAGCGCATAACCCAACAACGCCTGGACCAATTTGGCCAATTCTTTTTTTTAAATATTCGTTGAAGTTCAAGGACGGTTTTTACGGATAAAAATTCGAATAATTGTCGGAAAAACTATAAAAACAGCCCTTTTCTATTTCCCATTTAAAAGGTTTTGTTTTCTATATGACAGGACGAAGCCTGTCGGGTCCGCTAGTAATATAATAAAAAAAAAAGTATATACATAACATATGCATATGGTTATAAGGATGTATATTATTCTATCTAAATTCGATTCTCCGGAATCAAAGATGGATCTTTCCAAATAATTTATCAATTGAATTATGAGTTGTTTGTTGCATACGGTTACATTTACTTTCGGTTAGTCGTGATTCGTCGAATTTCAGTTAATTGTGAAATCTAATCTCCATTCCTCGCCTCATCACAAAGCGGAACTTATTTATTGGAATACAGTTGATAGAAAAATTGTTACCTACGCATGTCAATATAATTTAAATTAAATATTTTCCCTGAAATATTTCGAATATTTGAGGGTTTTTCCTGTTATCAAAGCTAATGTTTCAATTATTTTCTTAATTATGTCACGCGACACAACAGCAGCCCTACGCACTAAATAATACACTCCTTTTAGATTCGTAATCGAGTAAAAAGTGACATAGCTCGCGGACGACACGAATTTCTCAAGCTGTCATTTATCTCGCTATAAATCTCGAATTGACGGGTGACATAGATGTGTTACCATAACATAAAATAAGAAAGCGATAGCATGCGAAAAATATGTTATAAATGGGCAACATCGAATCGAAACTTACCGATAACTAAAGAAGAGGAAGAAACAAGTTTTGATTACGTTTTTGAACAAATTCATTTACAATAATAAGATGTCATGTCATGCGACCTGTCATGAGATGTGTCTGGTCTCTAGAAAACGAATTAATTCCTTTTCCAGGTCAGAGCCGGTCTGCGTCAGGTTTTTGACAATGGCAACATTTTCGTAATAGAGCGTTACGGCTCCAACTACAATGGCAACCCAGCTGTCGTCATGAACGGGTTCCTCAGATCCGAAGCTGACGTTTGATGTTTACAGTGAAAATTTCATGTTTAATTTGCACATTTTGTTTGGTATTAATGAATACGAACCTTGTGAAATCAATATATTAAAATATCTACTGATTCTCTAATTGAATAAGCTTTATATTTTATACTTAATGATTAATAAACATTTTTTTTCTATACCTCGCGAATTTATTGGAATGTTACCATATAGCACTGTCGATATAGCAAGCTGCAGGTTGCAACAATGAAGAAAGGTTGTAGGACGATTTTCCGTAATAACAATTAGCAAGGGCGTAGCCAGCCTTTGGCTTGGGGTGAGGGGCAGTCAGTGGCGATACTGTCATAGAAGCCCGGCTTGCTCTATCAAACTAAAATAAGTTCGCGCTGTCATTCATTCATTACTATTCAAATCAAACTTCAATATGTATCTCATATAAATAAATAAATAGTAAATAACCACATCACGACACACACATTGATTCAGCCCTGCAGTAAGTATCGTAAGAACTTGTGTCGCAGGTGCTAAGCAACGATATTGCTAACTTCCATGACCTCAGCCACCGCCGTGAAGCTGCGTGTCTATCGGTATTTTATAGGATACATTTCGGAGTGTGCGCAGGAATTGCACAATTTAATTCCATCGGCCCCCTTTTATAATCGCAATACTAGACGTAGGCTGAAGTTGCATCCTTTTGTGGTAGATATTCCGACCATCCGGACTAAACGCTTCGATAGTTCTTTTATTATGCGTACTGCAAGGGTGTGGAATTCTTTGCCTGCCGATGTGTTCCCTGAACAATATAACTTGGGCCTCTTAAAGGCAAGAGTGAATAGGTTTCTCCTAGGCAGGCATGATCCACCTTAGACCTCATCGCCGCTTAACATCAGGCGGGTTTGGGGTCAAATGCCTGCCTGGTCTTGAATAAAAAAATAAAAATATTGTATATACTAAACAGATAAGAATACAACATCCAAGACCGGTAAGCGAAACAATGCGTCTTGCAAATAACACAAAGTCCCGCCCCCGCCAGGATTCGAACCTGGAACCTCTAGCGTAGCAGTCGGCTGTTTACACCACTGCGCCACCGAGGTCGTCATATATTTTGTTAAGCCTTTTTTATTTAAAGCCAATGAAAGTGTGGATTTGCTGACATGTTCGCAAACTTCCTTATGCTTCGGTGAGCTCGTCCACGCCAGCAAGTACACGACGGAAGAATGAAGTGTAGATTGAAGAGTGATGAGGCAACAAGGACATTTATCTAAATTAGTTTTCAAAACTACAATAATGTATCTCTCGGCTTGCCCTTTCTTCCGTTCCGTTCTAAAACTCTAGGCACGCCACTGGGGGCAGTTAACATGTAGAGTATTATTTGAAATATTTGTAGTTCGAGTCTTTTTTGGATGATTCCTGATCATATCTGAGCAATCTGGCCAAATCCACGGTCTTTAGATCCACAAACACTTGTATGTACTATTTTTCTATACAGGGGGCAGCTGCCCCCTTCGCGATACCAGTGTCTAGTAGTTCTTTTAAAAGGAAACACGAATTAAATATTTCAATGATTTATATTTGCATATATCAGTGTAACTTGCATCTATTCTACATTAAAGATTCCAACACATTAAAATGTTAATATGTCACGCCACCTGTCACGCCACCTGTCAAGATTTTTAACCAAATCGGTTATGTTTCTGATAATACATGCATAATTTTAAATACATACTTACTCGTATGATATATGTCATATAAAAATAGATATAAAAAAAGAAACTTCAAAATTAACAATGATCATTAGTAAATAGGCTGTCAAAAAACTATCAGAAATGAATAAGACAGACACGACAATTTCACAAACATCAGTCAAACGTCAAAATCGATTCAACATTTCTCATCTTAGGTAACAACGATTTTATAAACTAAAAAAAAATAACGTCAATATATTATCTCGAGGGGGGAGGGGTGGAAGCGATGGGTTACATTACAACACTGTCAGATTGACGTCTGTCAAATTTGGCGAGTAACATTTGAGGTTTAAAATTTAATGGCATTTTACATAGAATAGGCGTAAATTAAGACATTGACGGATACTGTCAAAACGGTTGATTCAGTAGTCAAATCCTTTTTTAGTTCCTTTTGGAAACGCTTACTTGCCAAAACTGACAGAACGTCAAATGCGATATTAACATTATTAAGAGAGATGTCAGTTAATTTTGACGTTTGACAGAAATATAATGGTCCCGGACACACTAATAAAGACTTTTGGAATGACAGTTAAATGCGTGATACGCCTATCTCCGTTTTTATAAATCGATCTAGTCTCAACTCAAATATTCATCGATCGATAGACATCTGTCATTTTGACAACAGCTGTCAGACCTAAATCAATTCATAGATACGGCACGTAGAAGAGAGAGAGAGTTGAAGTATTACGTATTTTTGGACTAAAGCCACTACGCCAGCGCATTGGTCTGTTTAATTGTCAAATTGACATTTGGGCGAAGGTCACAGAATACTGAATGACAAATTTTGTCTCACGGCTGCAGCTCCTGTTCAACAGGATCAACAGTGGCGTGCTTTGTAACGTATAATGCAGCTGTACAATGAACAGGCTACGTGCACGGACATACTGCCGGCTTAGGACCCGAAACGATCTAAATAATATATAATACTCCGACTGACTTTCAAATAAGTAGGAATTTTTAAAGGAAAGTAAAGAAAATTAATTAAAAACAAAATAAGTTTTCTTAAATTAAAAAAAAAAAAACTTAAAACGAACTTAACCGATAGATTATGCTTTTTTATTTATTAACAATATTCAATCATTAAAGGGACTATTAAAACATTTTTTATTTATATAAAATAAAAATACGACAGTATATTTAATTTTAAGTCTAGTTTTTTTATTTATTTATTTATTGTCTTGATTTGTTTATTATTATTTTTCCAATAAATAAAATGGTCCCAATTATTAACCAGCAAATATAAGATTTGTGACAGATTTATATTTCACAAATCATTTTTTGTATAAAACTTTAAGATCATATCAAACATATATGTAGCTGTCTCTGTCTATCAATTGCTTTAGTGCAAAATAATAAATTGAACGAGCGAGCAATGCGAGTGGAGTTTTCAGAGTCTACTGCAGCAATCCGGCGGTTGTATGTATGTATGTATAAATGTTTGTCTGACGATAAGTCGAGTATCGTTGTTCAGATCATCGTGAAATTTGGTAGACGGCTTAATAAGCCATAAGGAATTTTAAGTTCGAACATGAGGTGAGATATAGGGGGTCGTGAGTTCATAGTTGGGAGCGAACCACTGCTAACAGAAATTGAGGACTCACAATTATGTCGTAGGGTGTCGGTACGTAGTGTTGGACGGTCCCCCACGAGGTGGACGGACCATCAGAGAGCCACTCGATGCAAGCGGCACAGGATCCTTCCAGTTGGAAATGTCTAGCAGTGGACGTTTGATGGCAGTTGATCCTGAATTTGTGTTTAAGCAAGATGTTTTGTGGTTGCAGGATGACGATACTGAGGAGAAGGTGTTATTGCTGAAGCTGGCGTGGTTTCTGGACAGACTGGCGCATCTCACCGGGTTCAACCCTGCAGTGACTCCGGTTTACAATTATGGCAACAACGCCTTTCGTGGTAACACATAGGTTTTTTGAACCATTCCAATAAGATAAGGCTCGAGTTATATGCGCCTGAGCGGCCTGTCCGACACACCGTTAAATTATCAGCGTTCGCTGGATTCAAAGTCAAAGTCAAAATGTTTTTTATTCGAATAGACTTAAAATAAGCACTTTCAAATTCGACACACTCCACTCGGTCGCGGATGCACATAACTGGAGCCTTAGACAACTTAAAAGTAGATAGGGATTTAAAAAAATGTATGACTTCCGAACTGAAAGTTTTAACTGCCAGAGATAATACTTTTATAATTTTTGTTTGAATTATAATTTTAACTATTCTAACCATCAGGTAACGAAACGACAAACGGGAAATCAGACGTCATCTCAATCTTAGGAATCACCACATCGACCATTCCACCCCCAACCGAACTATCTCCCGTCTACCCCCTAGAATACCCCTACCATAGGAAACGATACAAGAGATCTATACAGAACCCTGTGTTGGAACTGATACAATATTACACTAAATACAAAATGTGGGTATACTCTAACCTAGAAAGAGATTTGGTGAACAAAGAATTTTACGAAGATAATCTTTTAAAAGAAAATTCGGTTAAAGAAAATTCATTCGGTTCTGAAACGCCAAATAAATTGTTTTTGGTGCGCGATATCGTTGGAAAATCGTCAAATACACCTGTTCGGAAACGGTCAATCCCTTCTATCACACCAAACAAACCAACATCAGTTTTCCATCAATCAATCAACAGAAGAACAGTGACCTCCCCAGAAAACCCTTACCAAGATCTAAGTTACGTAGTGAAGCACAAACCAGGCGTAAGATACTTGAAAGACAAACTTCAAGCTGAAGAAATAAGTTTGCTAGTGAAAAAAATACGAAAGTCCCCGCTAAAGTCGACTAAGAAGATGTCGAAATTGGGGAAAAAGTTGCGTTCGACGAGATCTATAAAGTATGAGAGGCCAGTTCTTGGGAGATACCCTTTGGATCCTACCGCGGATATAAGCTATTACGTTAAAAATAAACCTGGCAGGAATTATAATTATGATCCGGTGCAAGCTGGCCAGGTAAACATTTTGTACCTTCCATCCTTTTATATAAATCTGTAAATACCACGACAAAAAATAAAACAGTGTGACGACCTCCGTGGCGCAGTGTTGAAAACTGCCGAATGCTACGCTAGAGGTTATGGATATAAAAATGAATCGCAAAATGTGTTGGTAAGCGCATAACCCAACAACGCCTGGACCAATTTGGCCAATTCTTTTTTTTAAATATTCGTTGAAGTTCAAGGACGGTTTTTACGGATAAAAATTCGAATAATTGTCGGAAAAACTATAAAAACAGCCCTTTTCTATTTCCCATTTAAAAGGTTTTGTTTTCTATATGACAGGACGAAGCCTGTCGGGTCCGCTAGTAATATAATAAAAAAAAAAGTATATACATAACATATGCATATGGTTATAAGGATGTATATTATTCTATCTAAATTCGATTCTCCGGAATCAAAGATGGATCTTTCCAAATAATTTATCAATTGAATTATGAGTTGTTTGTTGCATACGGTTACATTTACTTTCGGTTAGTCGTGATTCGTCGAATTTCAGTTAATTGTGAAATCTAATCTCCATTCCTCGCCTCATCACAAAGCGGAACTTATTTATTGGAATACAGTTGATAGAAAAATTGTTACCTACGCATGTCAATATAATTTAAATTAAATATTTTCCCTGAAATATTTCGAATATTTGAGGGTTTTTCCTGTTATCAAAGCTAATGTTTCAATTATTTTCTTAATTATGTCACGCGACACAACAGCAGCCCTACGCACTAAATAATACACTCCTTTTAGATTCGTAATCGAGTAAAAAGTGACATAGCTCGCGGACGACACGAATTTCTCAAGCTGTCATTTATCTCGCTATAAATCTCGAATTGACGGGTGACATAGATGTGTTACCATAACATAAAATAAGAAAGCGATAGCATGCGAAAAATATGTTATAAATGGGCAACATCGAATCGAAACTTACCGATAACTAAAGAAGAGGAAGAAACAAGTTTTGATTACGTTTTTGAACAAATTCATTTACAATAATAAGATGTCATGTCATGCGACCTGTCATGAGATGTGTCTGGTCTCTAGAAAACGAATTAATTCCTTTTCCAGGTCAGAGCCGGTCTGCGTCAGGTTTTTGACAATGGCAACATTTTCGTAATAGAGCGTTACGGCTCCAACTACAATGGCAACCCAGCTGTCGTCATGAACGGGTTCCTCAGATCCGAAGCTGACGTTTGATGTTTACAGTGAAAATTTCATGTTTAATTTGCACATTTTGTTTGGTATTAATGAATACGAACCTTGTGAAATCAATATATTAAAATATCTACTGATTCTCTAATTGAATAAGCTTTATATTTTATACTTAATGATTAATAAACATTTTTTTTCTATACCTCGCGAATTTATTGGAATGTTACCATATAGCACTGTCGATATAGCAAGCTGCAGGTTGCAACAATGAAGAAAGGTTGTAGGACGATTTTCCGTAATAACAATTAGCAAGGGCGTAGCCAGCCTTTGGCTTGGGGTGAGGGGCAGTCAGTGGCGATACTGTCATAGAAGCCCGGCTTGCTCTATCAAACTAAAATAAGTTCGCGCTGTCATTCATTCATTACTATTCAAATCAAACTTCAATATGTATCTCATATAAATAAATAAATAGTAAATAACCACATCACGACACACACATTGATTCAGCCCTGCAGTAAGTATCGTAAGAACTTGTGTCGCAGGTGCTAAGCAACGATATTGCTAACTTCCATGACCTCAGCCACCGCCGTGAAGCTGCGTGTCTATCGGTATTTTATAGGATACATTTCGGAGTGTGCGCAGGAATTGCACAATTTAATTCCATCGGCCCCCTTTTATAATCGCAATACTAGACGTAGGCTGAAGTTGCATCCTTTTGTGGTAGATATTCCGACCATCCGGACTAAACGCTTCGATAGTTCTTTTATTATGCGTACTGCAAGGGTGTGGAATTCTTTGCCTGCCGATGTGTTCCCTGAACAATATAACTTGGGCCTCTTAAAGGCAAGAGTGAATAGGTTTCTCCTAGGCAGGCATGATCCACCTTAGACCTCATCGCCGCTTAACATCAGGCGGGTTTGGGGTCAAATGCCTGCCTGGTCTTGAATAAAAAAATAAAAATATTGTATATACTAAACAGATAAGAATACAACATCCAAGACCGGTAAGCGAAACAATGCGTCTTGCAAATAACACAAAGTCCCGCCCCCGCCAGGATTCGAACCTGGAACCTCTAGCGTAGCAGTCGGCTGTTTACACCACTGCGCCACCGAGGTCGTCATATATTTTGTTAAGCCTTTTTTATTTAAAGCCAATGAAAGTGTGGATTTGCTGACATGTTCGCAAACTTCCTTATGCTTCGGTGAGCTCGTCCACGCCAGCAAGTACACGACGGAAGAATGAAGTGTAGATTGAAGAGTGATGAGGCAACAAGGACATTTATCTAAATTAGTTTTCAAAACTACAATAATGTATCTCTCGGCTTGCCCTTTCTTCCGTTCCGTTCTAAAACTCTAGGCACGCCACTGGGGGCAGTTAACATGTAGAGTATTATTTGAAATATTTGTAGTTCGAGTCTTTTTTGGATGATTCCTGATCATATCTGAGCAATCTGGCCAAATCCACGGTCTTTAGATCCACAAACACTTGTATGTACTATTTTTCTATACAGGGGGCAGCTGCCCCCTTCGCGATACCAGTGTCTAGTAGTTCTTTTAAAAGGAAACACGAATTAAATATTTCAATGATTTATATTTGCATATATCAGTGTAACTTGCATCTATTCTACATTAAAGATTCCAACACATTAAAATGTTAATATGTCACGCCACCTGTCACGCCACCTGTCAAGATTTTTAACCAAATCGGTTATGTTTCTGATAATACATGCATAATTTTAAATACATACTTACTCGTATGATATATGTCATATAAAAATAGATATAAAAAAAGAAACTTCAAAATTAACAATGATCATTAGTAAATAGGCTGTCAAAAAACTATCAGAAATGAATAAGACAGACACGACAATTTCACAAACATCAGTCAAACGTCAAAATCGATTCAACATTTCTCATCTTAGGTAACAACGATTTTATAAACTAAAAAAAAATAACGTCAATATATTATCTCGAGGGGGGAGGGGTGGAAGCGATGGGTTACATTACAACACTGTCAGATTGACGTCTGTCAAATTTGGCGAGTAACATTTGAGGTTTAAAATTTAATGGCATTTTACATAGAATAGGCGTAAATTAAGACATTGACGGATACTGTCAAAACGGTTGATTCAGTAGTCAAATCCTTTTTTAGTTCCTTTTGGAAACGCTTACTTGCCAAAACTGACAGAACGTCAAATGCGATATTAACATTATTAAGAGAGATGTCAGTTAATTTTGACGTTTGACAGAAATATAATGGTCCCGGACACACTAATAAAGACTTTTGGAATGACAGTTAAATGCGTGATACACCTATCTCCGTTTTTATAAATCGATCTAGTCTCAACTCAAATATTCATCGATCGATAGACATCTGTCATTTTGACAACAGCTGTCAGACCTAAATCAATTCATAGATACGGCACGTAGAAGAGAGAGAGAGTTGAAGTATTACGTATTTTTGGACTAAAGCCACTACGCCAGCGCATTGGTCTGTTTAATTGTCAAATTGACATTTGGGCGAAGGTCACAGAATACTGAATGACAAATTTTGTCTCACGGCTGCAGCTCCTGTTCAACAGGATCAACAGTGGCGTGCTTTGTAACGTATAATGCAGCTGTACAATGAACAGGCTACGTGCACGGACATACTGCCGGCTTAGGACCCGAAACGATCTAAATAATATATAATACTCCGACTGACTTTCAAATAAGTAGGAATTTTTAAAGGAAAGTAAAGAAAATTAATTAAAAACAAAATAAGTTTTCTTAAATTAAAAAAAAAAAAAACTTAAAACGAACTTAACCGATAGATTATGCTTTTTTATTTATTAACAATATTCAATCATTAAAGGGACTATTAAAACATTTTTTATTTATATAAAATAAAAATACGACAGTATATTTAATTTTAAGTCTAGTTTTTTTTATTTATTGTCTTGATTTGTTTATTATTATTTTTCCAATAAATAAAATGGTCCCAATTATTAACCAGCAAATATAAGATTTGTGACAGATTTATATATCACATTTTATGTATAAAACTTTAAGATCATATCAAACATATAGCTGTCTCTGTCTATCAATTGCTTTAGTGTATAATGCCGTCTCGTTTTATCGTTTCAAAAAACATAAGACAGAAAGAGACAGGTGTACATTTCAAAACTTCATAAATCTTAACATTATGGATTACATACTACTTCTAATAATAATAATAATAAAGGCACGATTATCAACAATTCCTTATAATAATAATAAACACGAAAATATTTCTTAATATACGAAGTACATACCAAAAAAAAAAGATATATACATAAAAGTTACGTTACAAAAAAAATTATCAAAATACAAGATTAAATAAATCATTTTCATAATTGAAAACTGACGTAAAACGACTTCCGATAATTAAGACGTCAAATCCGACAGATGTCAGATCTGACAGCTGTCACTGTCAAAAAGCGACGTTCTACATATGACTCTGGGGGCGCTTCTTCCTGCTGAAGAGGCCTCCGAAAACTCCCTTCTTGTCCTTCTTCTCCCTTGTCACGCCGCTCACTGACAGCTCAGACTCCCCTGAAGATCTGTCAAATGACAAACGATGGAAGGGTTAATACATACATTTTGTATGGGTTGCAGAGAAGTATGGAAGCTAGCTGGGTCTCTCTTAATTTACAATATCGCATTTCTCCACTTGTTTCTTTTTTTTGTTTTTAACTGATTATAATAGCTAAAATTTTTCAAAATTAAAAATGTTTTTTATTTAAATAGACTTAAAATAAGTGCTTTCAAATCGTCATATTTTTTTATCTACCGGTCGGTGGTAGATAAAAAAATGCATCGGAATGCTCTCTACGGGGAAGAAGCCGGCGAGAAACCTCCGTGGTTACTTTTTTCAAAAATTTAGTTTACATCACGACACACACATTGACTCAGCCCTGCACTAACATATAATCTTGTATCGCAGGCGCTAAGCAACGATACGGTATAAACTACATAGATAAGAATACAACATCCAAGACCGGTACCGACCATACGGTCTTGTCGTGTTGTCTTTATAAAGGCGATACAGCCTGACGAATGGATAGGGAACGATAGCCACGGAAAAGTGACGGTAAAGCTGCTAAGACCTGCGGGACGCAGCACTCGTTGTTAGAGAAAAAAATAGAAAATGGGGTGTCACACACCCTTCGGAAACCTTTTAACTCACTTTGTGAGGAACCCCATGCTTTGGTCAGTTGTAGTCATAGTTATTATGGTTGTTCTTACCTGGACGCGGGACGCTGATCCAACGCCGGTGATCCCCCGCTGCCAGCTACAGATGCCGGGCGATTGTTACCGCCGTACGCTGCAAGTATATATATATAAAAATTCATGTTTATTATATGTATGTTTGTATTTTTTGATTTCCTAAGTTTAAAAAATAAAATAAAAAAAGAAATAATTTATTTTGAAAGATTATGATTTAAAAAAAAATGAAAATCAAAATAATCTTTTATAAAAACAAGTAAAAAATATCTCCAAGCGTTACGTACACCAAAAAAAAAAAAAAAAACATAATAATTATTAAAAAACCAACACCCAAAATAACATTAGAGTAAGCTGTAAGTAAAATAAAAAAGGACAAATTAAGAAAAAAAAATACAAATTAAAAAAATAAAGACAACGAAAGCTAGCGTAAATAATTTTAAAGACATGTTTTTAAATATTATATTGTTTTTTTTATTAATATTATTTTATTATTGTCTTTAACAACAAATTAATTTTAGAAAATAAATTAGAAAAAAAAATGCAAACTTTCATTAAAAAAAAAAAAAAAACACAACAAAACATAATAGAGTTACATTAAATACAAAATATTAGAAAATATTAAACAGAAATTAAAGCGAGACAGAAACACACGAAACACTTAAGATAGAGAGAGATAGACATACACTGAACTCGATGTAGGACATAGAGAAGGTGACTCGATCCTGAGCGTTTATTTGAATAGAGAAAATTTAAGAAAAATAAAGGAAAACAATAATTATTGTATCATATTAATTACATTTGATATATCAAACGAAAAAATACACCATTAAAGTGAAATAAACAAGAATTAATAATAATAATAATAATAACCACATCACGACACACACATTGACTCAGCCCTGCAATGTGTAAGTATCGTAAGAACTTGTATCGCAGGCGCTAAGCAACGATACGGTATAAACTACATAGATAAGAATACAACATCCAAGACCGGTAAGCGAAACAATGCGTCTTGCAAATAACACAACACAATCCCCGCCGGGATTCGAACCCGGAACCTCAAGCGTAGCAGTCGGCTGTTTACACCACTGCGCCACCGAGGTCGTCACATGGATAGACGGTGCGAGACTTTGTGTTATTTTCAAGACGCATCTTTCCGCTCACCGGTCTCTGATGTTGTATTCTTATCTATGTAGTATATACCGTATCGTTGCTTAGCGCCTGCGATACAAGATTATATCTTAGCGCAGGGCTGAGTCAATGTGTGTGTCGTGATGTGGTTATTACTATTTAAATTCTGTTTTGACGTTTTTTAAATCAAAAAAATTATATTAATAACCACATCTACCTCAGCCCTGCACTAACATATAATCTTGTATCGCAGTCGCTAAGCAACGATACGGTGTATACTACATACGTTTATTTATTTACGTAGTCTTAAATACTACTTAAACTACAATTTGTATATAGAAAAATAAGATACACATGCTCAAGTAAAATTCTATATGTGATCTAGCATTTTTACACAGGCGAAGCTTCTGTTATTAGTACATTATGTATAAGGAATATTAGTATATAAATTGATCTAACTAACTACATATGCATTATAGGTATTAACTGACAAGTTTAATACTAAAAAAAAAAAAAAAATCTCTTTGGAAAGATTTATTTCGTGCTAAAGATAATACAATGATATTCTGTTTACTCTCTTGTTAAGAGAGTAAATCAAGGGACTGTCCTGTCAGAACAGTGTTAGTTGTCAAAATGACACAATTATAATTTTAGCAGTAAACTTGTCGTTTCAACAGCATACATCAGGCACAGCTGTCTCTTAAACGTCACTGAAAGTCTAACGTAGGATAGGATTTAATATTAAATACTTTTTAGATAATTTGGTAAAAGATAGAAGAACAATATATTGTATGGCCCCCTTTTGTAATTTAAATTTCGTTTTGTTGTAACAGCAACAGAACTAGACGTTCTCTGAAAATTTCAACAGTCTAGCTGTTATGGTTCATGAGATACAGCCCGCTGACAGACGGATGGACAGCGGAGGCATAGTAATAGGGTCCCGTTTTTTACCCTTTGGCCACGGGACCCTAAAAGAAATCTCGACTTGAAGTTAAAATTTTCATATTTCTCGAAATTAATTTTTCAAAAGAAACAATGAATGACGTTTAAGAACGAAAGAAGACATTAGTTTCTCTAAATACAGTTGTTTAAGCTACTGAAATCAAATTCTAACTTTCCAACATATAGAGGTAAAAATGTATGTATGTACGTATGCATACATACAAAGTTTTTCATCGTGGGCGTAGGTAGCTTCACACACCTTTATAATTGTCAGAAAAAGTTTTTTGAATTGAAATAATTTGACTCATGTAAAAGTTCGTTTAAAAGCGAAATAAAGATTTTCGAAATGGCGTCTCGTGCGAGAAAAGGACGGAGAAAGTTAAAATTTAGCTGTAGATATTTACAAAATCACCTTAAAAATTTAATTCTAAATACAGTAGACAAGCTCTAACTACATACTGCTAAATTAAAAATGTCAAAATTTCGCTTTGAATCAAAAACTGAAAGACAAAAAAAAAAATGCGAATTCTCTTCCTACGCGAAATATTACTTCAAAAAACAAAAAGCGCGCGAGAATCCGTCACATCTACATGCGCCCTTAAAATATTCAAAGCGAAATCCCCCCCCCCCCCCCTCCCTTACAAAACCCACTACTTTTTCTTTCTACCATTTCTCAACTGACCGAGTTCGCTTGCCGTGTAAAAATGCGACGTCGTCTCAACATTCGTCCAGTTGTTATTCTGCCTGTCCCTTTCTGGCGCTTGGAAATTCCTGTTGTCGTCCCTCTCCCTCGGCTGGGTGGTCCTCATTCTCATCTGATAGCTGTTCACTAGGGAACTAACTGATTGCGGCCGCTCGGGTAAGCTCGGCGGAGCGTTCGGGTTGCGTTCGGGAATCGTCGGCGGACGATCGGGCGGACCCGAAAGCGGTAGAGGTGGAGCGCCGTCGGCTATGTATTTATTTATAAGTCTCGTTATTTTGTTGTTCAATTCTTTATACAATAAAGGAAAATTACAAGAAATATTGACGCAGAAAACTAGGAATAATATCATTTTTCCTACCAGAAAAAAAATCAATACAAGTAAAATAATTAAACAACAAAACAACGCTTAAAAGTTATCTGTCAATTTTAATAGATAAAAGTAACTTTTGATCGAGTCGATAGTATAGGACAAAACAGACGTTTAAACTTGACACAGTGCGCTTGACGTCACAACATTGCTATATCAAAAGATTTTCACCACATTCAGATATCCGTTTCTAAAAGATTACGAAAGAATTTATGTTTTTTAAACATCACAAAATTTATCAAATAAAATAATTAATCCGTTAGACCTTTATTTTAGTAAAAAAAAATAAGACGAAATATTTAAATGTGATGCTTTTTTTTTTTCATGAATTTTGATTATACCTTGACGACCTTTCGGTTTCATCAAATTGTTAATTTTCGTTTAAGATAAATCAAGCGAATTACTTAATAGCAAAGACATTTTTTTTTTGAAGAAGTCAAACTTAAAAAATCGAAAACGTAGTGCAGATGATAATTTGGAATCTATTATTTTTATTACAGCGTCTGTCTAACGCTAATCAAAGACAGGCTTAGACGTCAACATGACAGGCAAATCAAATTTACTTTTAAATTGATATATTGAAGATATAACGTAGCTTGAATCTATTCTTAATACTCACACTCACTAAGCCACACTTGATTTTTCTTAAACTATTAATTTTTAAACTTCTATCTGACGTCTGACATTTTTGACAGGTGTTCGTTCTAATTACTAGACTAGGCTCCTTAAACGCAGAGATTTCATTTTACAGAGAAGTACAACAAATTTTTTTTCATTCAAACATGACAGACGTCAGTTCCGTATTTTGACGTCTCTCTAATGACACGCGACTTACCTTCTCTCTGCGAAGCGATGAACTCGGAATTGACGTCCCGACCGTTTGAGAACCTGGATCTACCCCAGGCGTGTTGCTTGTCTGGATTCCTACAAAAAAAAAACAAACATGATCAGTATCATTTGTTTTTGACAGTTATTTATCAACAGAATAGCATTAGCACATAACTCCAACAAACCGACAACATGTGACATGTCTAATGTCATTATGTTTAACTGTAGTATTAGTAGAGGACGCTTTGGCTGTTTGTTACGTGCCTCGGTTAACCGACCCGACCCGACAGGTCGAGGGTTGGCGTCAGTTGTAGCTGCCATGTTCCTCACCTTACCTGGATAGCGGCGACAGCTTTGCGACCTGTCACACTGGGACTCAACATAAACATGCGGAATGCGTTGTGTAACACCTCCGCCTACCCCTCTCGAGGGATTAATTAGTTTTTAAATACTATAAATGTACATACCTCATGACAACGTCCGCTCCGTCTTCCTGGATGACAGGCTGCCGGGGTGGTAGAGATGGCAGCACTGCAGATTCTATTGAATAAAAAAAAACAACAATTATTTTTACTATAACCTGGATTCCGATTCGTCTTTGTCAATCGCGGACAAAAAGTTTTTGATTTAGGACATAATGCCACGGGCCCCCAGTCTGAAGGGCCCCCAGTCTAAAGGGCCCCAAGACGCGATGTTAACAATAAGGGCACAAAACATGATCAACTAAATTATTGTTATTTTGGTAAATTAGTATTGGTATTATTAGTATTGGTTTTTGTATTCCACGCCTGTACAGGGCGTATATTGTCGCTTAGCGACAAAGCTTTTGTGATAAAAATTCATTAAATTCATTTTTTATTTAATATTAAAAAGCAATAATTTTTGAAATAAAGGTTTTTATTGTAAAATTTATAATTTTATTTAACGTATTAAAATAGATTTAGTCAATGGCTCTGTCAGAGGGCAGCACTTACAAAACTTTATTTTTGTATTATCTGTATCTCACTCGCTTGTCAATTGCTTCTGTCAAAAATACAGTGTTACGTTGTAAAACAGAAAATCACGATTTCATTTAATAAACTTCGAATCCCATATAATCATAATAATCAACAAAAAAAAAAAAAAAAAACAATGACACGAACCTATTTCCCTGTCCTGTGGCGTCCTGTCCTGCTGCGAGTTCCTGTGCTCCCGCAGTATGTCAGCCTGCGTCTTCCGCTGCGGCTCCGGTGACGAAGCGGCTGATGAAGAAGCCGACGCCGTCCTGGTCATCATCATCATAAACCAATTAGAGAAGTAATCTTCACTAACATTATGAAGAGGCAAGATTTGTCGAATACACTCAAAAAGTAATAAACCGATTTGGATAATTCTTTCACAATTTGATTGCTATGTTATGCCATCCCTGAGTGACAGATATTTTTTTATTTTATTTTGAAATTGTATTTTCTTAAATTTTATTATTATTAACTTCATTTGACGACCTCGGTGGCGCAGTGGTGTAAACAGCCGACTGCTACGCTACAGGTTCCGGGTTCGAATCCCGGCGGGGGCGGGACTTTGTGTTATTTGCAAGACGCATTGTTTCGCTTACCGGTCTTGGATGTTGTATTCTTATTTATTTCGTGTATACCATATCGTTGCTTAGCGCCTGCGTCACAAGTTCTTACGATACTTACTGCAGGGCTGAGTCAATGTGTGTGTCGTGATGTGGTTATTTATTTATTCAACTATTAATATTTCTATGCCTTTATGGTTGATTTTTCTGTGACTAATTATAATGTATGACATCTGTATAACGAAAAATGTGACAAATGAACGATTATTATTATTATTACTATTAGTAAAATTTGATATAAAGTGAAAGAGTCGGGCTGCAGGTCTTCTTGTATGTAAAAAAAATAATAACAGTCCGTTAGACTCGCTAAAATTCGAAGACGGCTGGACAGATTTGAATGATTCTTTTTTAAGTTCGCTCTAGTACAGGGTACGTTCAAATTGGAATTTGGTTCCCGTGGTCCGAAGTGTCAATAGGCGGCGGTATCGCTTAACATCAGGACCGTATGCTTGTTCGCCCGTGACTCTGGAGGGAGCAGATCAGGTGAGGCTTTTCGAGTGGCGTAACTAGACAGTCTGGGGCCCGTGACAAATAAATATTATGGGGCACGTAGCACCAGTAAACCCGTGTCTTTAAGAGGCCGCTCACGTCTTGGGCCCTTTAGGTTCAGTCAATCATGATTGATTGATTGATCAATCAATCATTTGCTCAAACACATGTCATGTACAAAGTGCTCATGTTTTGTGTGCTCATTAGACATGTATTTTTTTTTACATAGGAAACGGTCAATCATTAATAATAAATAATTAAAAAACTAGTGATTATAATGTCACAACTAAACGTTGGATGAAACCAATGCTCAACAGCGATCGCGCCGGTGTGGACGAACCTTAATAATGTTTCCTACAAAAAAAAAACTTGAAGGTCATAAAAATTATTTAATTCTTATCAAGCATTTTCAGGTCTTTAGGTAAATTATACCACCCCTTAGTTAGTCATTGGGCTATTCATAAAATCTGCAAGCCCTGGTGGTTGAATAAAAAAATAAAAAATATTCACTCATGCAGCGTGGTGGGCGAGTGCGGCGTGGTGCCGTACGGCGTGAGCTGCAGCTCCGGTGGGAGGGACGCGTGGAACGACAGCTTCACCACCCACTCCTTCATCACGTCTGGTTAGGGACGAGAGAAAAACATATAGGAATATTACACATAAGCAGAACATGACGGATTTTTTTTTTTTTTTGTTTTATTTAAAAAAAAATGATTTATTTTTGAAAATCGTCAATCGTCATAGTAATCGTTAAAATTATTTTTAATCTATCATATTCGACGGAATCAAAGAATATGTATCTTAGGGTGGGTCAGAAAAATGTTTTTTTAGCCACCATTAGAAAGTACTCACCCAGTATGTTCCATCCAGTAATGTTCAGATTGATTCAAATTAATGGCTTAAAATTATTCTTTTAAAATAATGACTATATGTAAACATTAAAGGATTGACATTTTAAAAACATCGTGACGTCATGACATGACAGTGACATGACGGGCACGGTTACCGGGTGACAGTTTGGAGGAGGTGTCATTTACGTTGAAAGGTAAATATATGAATTATAGACGAAAAATTAATGCTTTAAAAATTTTAAGACGTAGTGGAGAAGATTGAGAAGGGCATGTTGATGGATGTGTCAAGATGTATGACAGCTGTTTTGTAATAGATATTAGAATCTCCTTGTTGAAAGGAAGTTTGGATTGCGTGTGAAAAGAGTTGTCAAAGGTGACGGGTGAATAAAAAAAGAAGAACATGTTGTGGACACTGAATGTATGAGGTCGTTTGGAAAGATATTTTGATTAATTCTTCTAAATATTCAATGGCTTTTTCGGTCCTTAAGTAATGGCCCGTTAGTTCCCGGAGACTCTTTTTTTTTTTAGATTTTTATCTATATATATGAATCAATCTCCTTGTATCTTATCTATTATTTTATTCATATATTTACTTTAAAACTAACAATGTAACAGAAGCTGACACGTAGCTATGGCTGCTTCACAAGTTGGTGTGGACAGGGTGCTTTGCACGATACCTATATCGAAGGGATTTAGGCCATGTTTTGACGTAAATATCTTCCTTTCATTCTCATTCCGGACGCAATCCATTACAAGGTGATGAACGTCTTCAATTTTCTTACACATATTACAGTTGGGTGAGTCAACCTTCTTCATCAAATAACCAATTGTCTGCACGGACAGTGTCCCGATCGAGCCCTGAGTAAAAGTTTAATCACATTCCTTTTAACTTTAACGTTAAGGAACCAAGGTGTCTTAAGAGGCTGACACTGTATCGTTTTGTACAATATGCCTTTTGTTTTGGATCTTTCGTCAAAGTACTCCTTCCAACGCGAGAAACAAACTTTTTTAGATTTAGAAAGGACTCCTGTGTAGCAAGAACGTATTGTAAAGGGAGATCCACTAGCACTGGCTAGCTTGGCCAGTCTGTCAGCCTCTTCGTTACCCCTTAAACCAATATGTGGTGGGGAGACTCTTTTTGATATCACCATTGTCGTTAAATGATTTTGGAGGCTGTTAAACATTTAGTTGATGTAAAGAACTGGAAATCAGAAAAGGAGACGAGGAGAAGATTTTAGTGGAGTGTCTTCTGTACGCTGTTGCAGCAGGTATATATCCATTTCCCGTGTTAATCCTGAAGGATATGTCTTTTTATTTGTTAAGATAAGTTATGAATTGAGTTATTTTATTTTATTTTAATTATTTAAATGTATCGTTTTCCACGAATACATCTGATTTTGCTGTAAATCTCTTTTAATATCATCATATTATGAACCCGAATTTATGCAATCATCACAGTGTATTGTGGTAATGTGTATGGGATTGCAGGCAGTGGTAGACCTAGGCGGATGTACCGCGACCAGATTGGCGACGTGCTGAGGAAAAGGCCACGCCAGAAGCACCCGTAACCGTCGTGTATGAGGAGATGCATGGATGTGGAGGAAGCGAGAGATGTATGTAAGGATCATTGCGTACAACGAGCCATTGTCTCTGCCTACCGCTTTGGGATGAAGGCGTGAGTGTGTGTGTGTGTAAGAAATCAAAATAAATTTATTCCATAAACTTAAAATAAAAGAAAGTACTAAGAATCGTCAAATAATTTATTCTAAAAATTACTCGACATTTTTAAGAAAATTCATGTCGTGGATGATGCCGGCGAGAAACCCCAGATTCTGTAATGTGTTATATGAACATGTTTTATACTTTTAGCCACTAATATATCTTACAGTGTAGTGTGAGAGCAGGATCGTTGTGTATGAAGAGTGTGTGTGTATATATATGGCGTGTACCTTGCGACGAGCACGCGAACAGGTACTCGGCTCCGTCGGCGCACGCCAGTCGGAACACGTGCGCTCGCTTCGTGTAGTCCTGGGCTTGCTCGCAACGCGCCTGGCGTCATCAACGAATGCGTTACAACATGTAGTACAATTCATATACACAAAAACATTGTCTATATAAATTGTTATCATTATTATGTTGTTGTTTTTAAGTTTAAAATATATAAAAAAAGAGCCACAAAATATGTCTCCTCATCTAGCTAGCTAGAGGTTTCGGGTTTGAATCCCGGCGGGGTGGTAGTTTGGTGTTTTGCGAGATGCATTGTTTCGCTCACCGGTTTCGGATGTTGTATTCTTATCTATGTAGTATATACCGTATCGTTGCTTAGCGCCTGCGATACAAGATTATATCTTAGTGGAGGGCTGAGTCAATGTGTGTGTATTATTATTAGATTTAAGTATCACAGTCTCTTTTTCTCTTTCGCATGTTCATGTGGAGTCCCAGTGTGACAGGTTGCGAATCTGTCACCACTGTTCGGGCACAGTGAGGAACATGCCAGCTACAATGTACGGCAACCCTCGACCTGTTAGTTTGGGTTGGTCGGTAAACAAAGGCACGTAACAAACTGAGCTACCACGTCGAGGGACTAATCAATGAAAACTAATGGTAATTAAGACAACATACGTTGAGTATGACGACAGGAGGCGCGGCGGCCTTCGAGCTGGCGAAGTCGAGCTCGTCCCTGAAGAAGCAGAGCAGCTGGCCGCAGAGCACGGCGTAGTACGTCCGCCAGCTGCGGACGGTGGCGCGCTTGCCGCCCACGCCCGCCAGCTGCTTGCGCTCCAGCGCGCCCGCCACCTCCGTGGGCGGCAGCCGCGCCTCCGCGCCCAGCCGCCGGAACGACTGCGTGCGCCGACGCGTCGTGAACGACGGCGTGCGACGCGCCGCCCTCGACACCTGCTGCCACACGCCACCGTTACAGCGGCACTCCCGCCACTGCAGCTCCTGACCACCAGGATCAACAGTGGCGTCCCTCGATCGAATCATCAACTAATAATGCTGCTGTGCAATGACGCACAGGCTGTGCCCGAGCACACTACAACGAACTTAATCAGGACATATAGGAGGTAGTAACAAAACGGTATCAGACTCGGTTTTTCTCGGTAATTACAGCGTATAAACAAGATTGGGGAACAATTTTCAACTGACAAATTAATAACAATTATCCACATACAACATAGAACAATATATAACACACAAAACTCAAAAATATATATTTATATATATACATACACAAACGACATAAAAAATTAAATACTCATGTGTACTCTAAAACAATAAAATAATATAGTAATACATATTAATGATAAATAAATTTAAATAGAAAAAAAAAAAATCCCCCATCTATATACCTTGATATGTATGCCACACACACACAGAGAAACGACACTTTAAAAAGCGTAACTAGCATCCGCTGAACAAACATGCGAGTTATGGAACTGACATTCATTATTAACCAGCGGACCCGACAGACTTCGTCCTGCCATATAGATTTGTAATGTGGCAGTTTTTTGTTCGTACGTATAGTATAGTCGTGGGCGTGGCTAAAAATTCACCTGAACAAAAGCTTTTGTATGGGAAAGAGAAAGGGGATGTTTTCATAGTTTTTCCGGCAATTATTCGAATTTTTGTCTCCGTAAAAACCATCCTTGAACTTCAACGAATATGTTTAAAAAAGAATCGGCCAAATTGGTCCAGGCGTTGTTGAGTTATGCGCTTACCGACACATTAAGCGATTCATTTTTATATTATAGAGAAGATGTAGTATACGCGTATATTCATAATTCATACAACATCGCATTACGCTCTACCACATAATGGCGAACATTGTTAAGTTAGCAATAAATTAATAATAAATAGCCTGTAATTAGGCATAATATATAGGCCATGATGCTTAATGTCGAGTTATTCGAGCGTCACGGAAACCTATCAGAGCTGGTGGATGAGACAAATACCATTATTCCGTAAGTGTTAACGCCAACAATGTTGTGTTGACATCATAATGACGTAACTCAAGCGCGAGGAAATGTCATTCATTTCAATTTCAATACATTTTTATTATATAATCGCATTTGTCTAAAGGGGCTGGTAGGTTAGATGACAGGAAGAATAAATGCTCCTATAAGATTTTCACTTTTAGCGATAGCGGGAAAGCGTCTAGAGAATTTATAGAGTGTAAAAAAAATATGGATAAACTCAAGTGTGTCAGATTTTGACATTTTTCATGCTCCGGCATGTGTTTGACATGAATCTGCTGATTTACCTATTGGGTTCTCCATGCAGGGGGGTTGAAAAATTACCCGTCCACCCCAGTTAAAAAGTGACATCAGTTGTAGATAGAGACAGATATATAAAGACAGTTCTATTAGACAGTAAACACACGTCAAAGCAAATACAACCTTAACGACTGTACGGAGAGGTGTATCAATGGATGTTACAAAAAAAAAAAACAAATGTCAATTACTACTGACAAATCGCTGATTCTTAAAATTGTAGTGGACTTTTTGATGTCATACCCATGGGGGGGGGGTATGGGTCAAGGGGGGTTAAAGTATTCAAAAACTTTGTTTGTATCGTGTCATTAAAATAACTCAAGTCGCTGGCGAGTGCTAGTTTTTTTTATAGATTATATATATCTAAGTATACGTACGCTCATGCTCTCAGCACGTTTGACGTTTGATGTGACAGTGGCGGCGCTCTGTTCGTGTCTCGGGAGGCGGTCGAACTGTGGAGCCGGGGACAGCGTCTCATCTGACAGGGATGGCGGCGGACGCTCCATCTGGAGAAACAAATAATAAAACTTCACGGGCAAAAGTTGCTTGACGGGAACGGGAAATGTCAGTTAAAATTCTCGTATAACAGCAGAATTTAAAATGCTAGCGTTTTAACCAGTAAATATCTGTAGTGCTGTACAAGTGTGGAGAAAGTAAAATACGACGACTTGACTGCGCTTTTCGTCATCTCCCAAGTAACTACAATAACAGTACTAGCATGCCTATAGCCTATATATATGCCTATATATATACATAATAAAGCCTACAGTAACAGTTCTAGCATCATGTTACTGTAGGCATATTAATTATTCCATCTATCATTATTCATCTCTTCATCATTTCCTCATAAAAATTTGACAATTAGCAAAACACTCAAAGAAATTGTCGAGGATAAAAGAAAAAAAAATTACGACCAAAAAAAGGTTGGATTCCACTGGCTCAATTCTCACTCACCTCTCTCAGGTTCTGCTCTCTTCTCCTTTCCTCGTTGATCTTCTCTATCTCCCTCTTCCTGTACTGCTCGAGTCGTTCCTGTTCCTGCCGTGACGCCGATTCTCTTCTGGCGGCTGCCTCCGACTCCTGCTGCTGCTTAAACGCCTGCTCCACCTGGTGGAATAAAAAAATGTTTATTTTGAATATTGCAAAAAGCAACTACGGAGGTTTCTCGTCGGATCCTTCCCCGTAGAGATAGCATTCCGAACCGGTGGTAGTGAAAAAATATGACGATTTGAAAGTGCTTATTTTAAGTCTGTTCGAATAAAAACATTTCGACTTTGACTTTGACAGTTGATGAAAAAAAACAGGTTGAAATTGAATTAATTTAGTTCTCTAGTCATTGTGTGTGGTGAGGACGTGGTAGCTCAGTTTGTTACGTGCCTTGGTTAACCAAACGACGAGGGTTCGAGTCTTGGGTTACCGTATGCTAAAGCTACCATGTACCTCAATGTGCCCGGATAGCGGCGACAGATTCGCGACCCGTCACACTGGGACTCAACATGAATATGCGGAATGCGGTGTGTGACACCTCCGCCTACACCTCTCGTGGGATTAATTACAGCGTGAGTTTGTGTTTTGTTTATTACTAATTTATTTTTATATTTATAAATCGTTTTTTTTTTTTTGTATTTTGAATAATCTTTATTCTGAAATAAACCTGCAGTACCTACGAATACAGCATTCTTATCTATGTAGTTTATACCGTATCGTTGCTTAGCGCCTGCGATACAAGATTATATCTTAGCGCAGGGCTGAGTCAATGTGTGTGTCGTGATGTGGTTATTATAAGTTACCAGTGTGATCCTCTTCAAGGCGTTGAACTTGTCCTGGTGAGCGTGTATAGCCTGCTCGAGGTCAGCATGCTCGGCGAGCAGCCGCTCGGTCTCCGGCGCCGACGAGCCCAGCGAAGCCGAACGAATCGCACCAACTCTGTTATATAAAAATAATTTACATTTTAATATACATCAATATTGAACTCTAATTTTTTTTTCATATTTATAACTCTTTGATTTAGATAAATAATAAATATTTTTTTTTATAAAACCAGAGACTCGTGGGAGAGTCTCTCGCAGTGGTGGGGGGTGGGGTACACAGTGGTAGGGTGCATACCTGGCCTGCATCCAGTCGTCCAGCGCCCGCGCGTCCTGCAGGAAGTGCAGCGCGTCGTGGTGGCGCTCGTAGACGCTGCGGCGGAGCTGCCACGCCGCCTGCAGCGCCTCGCAGCGCCCGCGGAGCGACACCATGCGCTCGCAGTGGTGGGGGGTGGGGTACACAGTGGTAGGGTGCATACCTGGCCTGCATCCAGTCGTCCAGCGCCCGCGCGTCCTGCAGGAAGTGCAGCGCGTCGTGGTGGCGCTCGTAGACGCTGCGGCGGAGCTGCCACGCCGCCTGCAGCGCCTCGCAGCGCCCGCGGAGCGACACCATGCGCTCGCAGTGGTGGGGGGTGGGGTACACAGTGGTAGGGTGCATACCTGGCCTGCATCCAGTCGTCCAGCGCCCGCGCGTCCTGCAGGAAGTGCAGCGCGTCGTGGTGGCGCTCGTAGACGCTGCGGCGGAGCTGCCACGCCGCCTGCAGCGCCTCGCAGCGCCCGCGGAGCGACACCATGCGCTCGCAGTGGTGGGGGGTGGGGTACACAGTGGTAGGGTGCATACCTGGCCTGCATCCAGTCGTCCAGCGCCCGCGCGTCCTGCAGGAAGTGCAGCGCGTCGTGGTGGCGCTCGTAGACGCTGCGGCGGAGCTGCCACGCCGCCTGCAGCGCCTCGCAGCGCCCGCGGAGCGACACCATGCGCTCGCAGTGGTGGGGGGTGGGGTACACAGTGGTAGGGTGCATACCTGGCCTGCATCCAGTCGTCCAGCGCCCGCGCGTCCTGCAGGAAGTGCAGCGCGTCGTGGTGGCGCTCGTAGACGCTGCGGCGGAGCTGCCACGCCGCCTGCAGCGCCTCGCAGCGCCCGCGGAGCGACACCATGCGCTCGCAGTGGTGGGGGGTGGGGTACACAGTGGTAGGGTGCATACCTGGCCTGCATCCAGTCGTCCAGCGCCCGCGCGTCCTGCAGGAAGTGCAGCGCGTCGTGGTGGCGCTCGTAGACGCTGCGGCGGAGCTGCCACGCCGCCTGCAGCGCCTCGCAGCGCCCGCGGAGCGACACCATGCGCTCGCAGTGGTGGGGGGTGGGGTACACAGTGGTAGGGTGCATACCTGGCCTGCATCCAGTCGTCCAGCGCCCGCGCGTCCTGCAGGAAGTGCAGCGCGTCGTGGTGGCGCTCGTAGACGCTGCGGCGGAGCTGCCACGCCGCCTGCAGCGCCTCGCAGCGCCCGCGGAGCGACACCATGCGCTCGCAGTGGTGGGGGGTGGGGTACACAGTGGTAGGGTGCATACCTGGCCTGCATCCAGTCGTCCAGCGCCCGCGCGTCCTGCAGGAAGTGCAGCGCGTCGTGGTGGCGCTCGTAGACGCTGCGGCGGAGCTGCCACGCCGCCTGCAGCGCCTCGCAGCGCCCGCGGAGCGACACCATGCGCTCGCAGTGGTGGGGGGTGGGGTACACAGTGGTAGGGTGCATACCTGGCCTGCATCCAGTCGTCCAGCGCCCGCGCGTCCTGCAGGAAGTGCAGCGCGTCGTGGTGGCGCTCGTAGACGCTGCGGCGGAGCTGCCACGCCGCCTGCAGCGCCTCGCAGCGCCCGCGGAGCGACACCATGCGCTCGCAGTGGTGGGGGGTGGGGTACACAGTGGTAGGGTGCATACCTGGCCTGCATCCAGTCGTCCAGCGCCCGCGCGTCCTGCAGGAAGTGCAGCGCGTCGTGGTGGCGCTCGTAGACGCTGCGGCGGAGCTGCCACGCCGCCTGCAGCGCCTCGCAGCGCCCGCGGAGCGACACCATGCGCTCGCAGTGGTGGGGGGTGGGGTACACAGTGGTAGGGTGCATACCTGGCCTGCATCCAGTCGTCCAGCGCCCGCGCG
Source organism: Choreutis nemorana (assembly GCA_949316135.1). Classification (NCBI taxonomy): domain Eukaryota; kingdom Metazoa; phylum Arthropoda; class Insecta; order Lepidoptera; family Choreutidae; genus Choreutis; species Choreutis nemorana. Next base: position 975,979 of record OX438622.1, read on the forward strand.
TCCTGCAGGAAGTGCAGCGCGTCGTGGTGGCGCTCGTAGACGCTGCGGCGGAGCTGCCACGCCGCCTGCAGCGCCTCGCAGCGCCCGCGGAGCGACACCATGCGCTCGCAGTGGTGGGGGGTGGGGTACACAGTGGTAGGGTGCATACCTGGCCTGCATCCAGTCGTCCAGCGCCCGCGCGTCCTGCAGGAAGTGCAGCGCGTCGTGGTGGCGCTCGTAGACGCTGCGGCGGAGCTGCCACGCCGCCTGCAGCGCCTCGCAGCGCCCGCGGAGCGACACCATGCGCTCGCAGTGGTGGGGGGTGGGGTACACAGTGGTAGGGTGCATACCTGGCCTGCATCCAGTCGTCCAGCGCCCGCGCGTCCTGCAGGAAGTGCAGCGCGTCGTGGTGGCGCTCGTAGACGCTGCGGCGGAGCTGCCACGCCGCCTGCAGCGCCTCGCAGCGCCCGCGGAGCGACACCATGCGCTCCGATATCGCGTCCGACATGAAGTGACCTTCGCGGACCAGCCGCTCCCCTGGGTGGGCGTCGACACATCCGATTACATTAATCATTCCATGAAAAATCTCAAAACTTGAGGACGGTAGCTCAGTCTGTTATTTGCTAAAATTTTCAGTGGCCCCTCTTTCAACCCCGTAGGGTTTGTTTTCTTGTTTTTTAGGACATTTAAAGGGTTTTTACATTTTTAAATCTATTAATTATTTTATTGTTTTTTTCTGTCTCAAAAGTCACTCCATAATAATTTTTATCAAAATCGGTCCAGCCGTTTTTGTAGTCGTAAATTACATCGTCATCGGGTTTGAAGCTACCCTGAAATTTTCAGCCTGCTAGCTTATCGGGAAGTGGCTCAAAATTGAGTTGCAAAAATCCAACCGGAACGACAAACAAACAAACGAGAAAAGTGTGTGTAGAAACGTAGGAAAATATGTGTATGTGTATGTAGTTTGTGTGTGTTTGTATTGATCCGACGTTGAACATTCGCAGAGAGGTGACGGCACCAAGTTAAATGAATAGAGTTTGCCATGAAAGTTACCATGCCCGGTCAGGAATATACAGGATAATCACTTGAGATATGTTGCTTGACAGCCGGTAAAGTTATAGTAAAATTTGAAACTCACCGTCCGAGTAGAAAGTGGTGAAGTCGTCTTCCTTGGCTTCCATCTCGGTTTTGATGTCGTTATGCCTGGTGATCAACCTCTCCGCCCCGGACACTTCGGTCGCGAGCTCCGGCGCCGTGGTCCTCGCCAGGGTCTCGTTAATCCACGCCCTGGAGGTAGAAAAAATGAATAAATAACAACCACATCACGACACACACATTGACTCAGCCCCGCACTAAGATATAATCTTGTATCGCAGGCGCTAAGCAACGATACGGTATATACTACATAGATAACAATACTACATCCGAGACCGGTGAGCGAAACAATGCCTCTCGTAAATAATACAAAGTTCCGCCTTCGCCGGGATCAGAACCTGGAACCTCTAGCGTAGCAGGCAGTTTACAACACTGCGCCACATAGGCCGTATGAGATATTATTTTAAGTTGAATATTTTCAAATTAGATTCAGTATGCTTTTTATTTTTTAGGGTTCCGCACCCAACGGGTAAAAACGGGATTGTATTACTAAGACTTCGATGTCCGTCCGTCTGTCAGCGGGCTGTATCTCAAAGACTATAGCAGCTAGAAACTTGAAATTTTCAGAGAATATCTATTTCTGTTGCCGCTATAACAACAAATACTGAAAACATAAAGAAATTAATAATTAAAGGTGGCTCCCATAGAAAAAAGTTTTGCTTGCTCTTGTATCTTATACGATATTATGTAAAAAGTACATAATATAGCACGGAACCCATGATGTGAGAGTCCGACTCACACTTGACCGGTTTTTTAAAGTTTCCTTTTAAAATATGAATAACTCACAGCAACTCCTGGTAGGCGCCGAAGTAGGCCTGCAGATGTGAGGCAAGCTCGAGCTGCTGCATGTACTCGGCCGCCCGCTCGGTGAGCGCCTCCAGGGCTTCGCTGACGTCCTCCAGCTTAGACGTCACGTGCTCGCGGGCGTCCGGGAACGCCATGCCTAGCCTGGTCATCAAGGGAGAGTTCATTTTAATGTTTGCTTGATAGAGTGGAGGTTTGGATGAGTTTGGTGGATGTTTTATGAGTTCGGTGGATGTTTGTATGAGTTCGGTGGAGGTGTGTATGAGTTAGATGGTTGTTTGTATGAGTTTGGTGGATATTTGTTTGAATTTGGTGGATGTTTGTATGAATTTGGTGGATGTTTGTACGAGTTTGTTGCTTTTTTGTATGAGTTTACCTGTTAGCTTCCTCCTTCAGGCCAGCATGCTTGTTCCTGATAGCGTCTAGGTCAGCATTCAGCGTTTCGAGTCGTCTCCGAGCCGTGTGGACGTCGTGCGGGCTCCGGGCGGACGCCGCGTCACCACCTGTAAATATATTTGATTAATATATTTAATATGTCAAAAAGGGGCGAACGGGCAGGCGACTCACCTTATGGCAAATGATACCGACCCCCATGGACAACTGCAGTTGCCGATCTTTTAAAAAGGAGTATGCCCTTTTTTTGAAGGCTCCCATGTTGTATGTATCCGGGAATACCACATAAATAATAATATAAAAATAATATAATTACATAGACGACGATATTTAGGGGAGTATGGCAGTTGATTTTGTAACATACAAAAATAAACACGATTTTTTTTTTTTACAAAAGTTTGTGCGAGAAAAAAGTTACGACTTTTTTTTTTAAAAAGCTTGGAGTTAAAAGTCATCGATCAATAACTTTTAAATCTTCACATCTCTGTTTTTTTTTTTTTAATTCATGACCAGGCAGGCATTTGACCCCAAACCCGCCTGATGTTAAGCGGCGATGAGGTCTAAGGTGGATCATGCCTGCCTAGGAGAAACCTATTCACTCTTGCCTTAAAGAGGCCCAAGTTATATTGGTCAGGGAACACATCGGCAGGCACCATACACAACAATTCTTAACGAAATATAGTTATCCTTCTGATTGACAGTAAATAAATAAAATTGACAGATATAATATATAATTCGCGGCACACCCACCACTCTGTCCCACCACTGCAACTCCTGTTCACCAGGATCAACAGTGGCGTCCTTTGATCGAAAAATCAACGAATAATGCAGCTGTGCAATGACGCACAGGCTGTGCCCGGACACACTACCGGCGACAGCGGGACACGGAACGAACTTAATCAGAACAGGATTCAGGATAGGAGGTAGTTAGAAAGCGGTTGAATTGACAGGTATATATGAATGACAGTTACCCAGCACGGACTCCTTCTCGGCGATCCAGGCGGCCGTCTCGTCCGCCGACCTGTCAAACTCGTGCACCTGACGAGCGCCCGCCAAAGCCTGTCAAACGACGCATTGACAGTTAATGACAGAGATTGAATGAAGTGAATGATTTGGGTAGTAAATCGACGGCGTGGAACGCAAAGACCACGCGTTCCACGATATCAATCAATAGGCGGCAGTGTCACTCACCATTAGGCGAACTGCTTTTTTGATAGTGACAATCTTTTGAGCTAAAATTGTGGTTTTTACCAGTGGCGTGCCTAGAGTTTTAGTACAGGGCAAGCCGAGAGATATACTTCATACTTCCGTTGTGGACTTGCTGGCGTGGACGAGCTCAGCGAAACACTCAGAAGTTTGCGAACATGTCAGCAAAACCACAATTTCGGTGGCTTTGAAAAAGTCGTTTGATTTGTTAATGAATGAATGAGAGCGCGAACTTATTTTAGTTTGATAGGGCAAGCCGGGCTCTCGGGCTTCTATGACAGTACCGCCACTGTATTTTACAGAAAAAAGTTAAAACGATATATTTTATCTAGAAAATAAGTGAATTTTGTTTTCTATTTAGATATTAAGAGATGTAGCGAGATCGTCCGCGTCGGTACCGCCCTCCTTTATATTTACAACTTGAAGCAGTCCGCTGTGTTTGCGTTCGAAGGATCGGAGAGCCAGTGTGATTACCGACACGAGAGATATAACGTCTTTACATATATGGACAGCACATTGCTTTCCGTTCCACGAAATCATGATCATCGTCGTGTCAATAGGCAGCGGTATCACTTTCCATAATGTGAACCAGTTGCTTGTTTGCCCAGGATTTTATTGAAAAAAAAGGTGCACAAGCCCCTCACCTCATGCCTGGCCATTGCCAGCTCCCTCAGGTCATCCCAGAGGCCCCTGATGTCGTCGATCCTCTGCCTCACTCTGTCAGCTTCCGGCGCGTTCTCTTCCAGAAGGAGGTTACCGGCCTCGCATACGGCTTCGATGCGGCCTTCGTTCGCTGTAACAAAAAAAAATCGCCATTGTGTCATCTGTCACAATGGAATCTGCCAATGAGATGTATCAAAACATCTGCAGGGGCGTTGATAAATGTCAAAATTATATCAAAAAGTTTATTCTGTCACTGTAACATCTTCGAAAATAATGAAAGACTTTTCATTAAAAAAAAAAGAAAGAAAGATATCTAACAGTATAAGTTAGTAAAAGACGAGAAGTGACGTCTCTCAAATAAATTCTGACAGTGACATCAGTCGAAACAACATAATCAGAAGCGATATCTGTCATAATTTACATCTAGCAGACCTGGAAAAGATGGTTTTAATAAAGTGACATCTGTCAGAGAGACATACCCTGCAGCTGGGTGTAGAAGTTGTCGAATGCCTGCTGCAGTGTCTCCACGTGCTCGACATCCAGGCCGTACTCCTCGCTGGCAGCGGCCGCCATCTGCTCCCCGATCCACTCCTGCACCTCGGAGCAGTCCTGCACGAACCTGGAGCCGAGAAAATACATTGTATAATTAGTTTTCTTTCGGGCCCGCAGCCCCGGATATATGGGGGTTGGGCAAGAAGGAGCCCTCGCCCTGGGCGGCAGGTACAAGAGAGCGCCAAAATTTCAAAATGTAGGGCGTTAAAAACCAACATCTATTTCCAAAAAAAGGGCAGCAAAGGACGTCACTGCTAAGTTTTGCCCCGGTCCATAAAAATCTTAGATCCGGGGCCGTCAGCCACTGCAACTCCTGTTCACCATCGACCATCGACATCGCGTCCTTTGATAGAATAATCAACGAATAATGCAGCTGTGCAGTGACGCACAGTCTATATAATTATTTGTATACATATATTTATGTATATATACACATATAAAACGGTCAAGCGTGAGTCGGATTCGCATATGGTTGAACAATTTTAACTTTTTAGATAAATTCGTAAAACAACACAAGAACAAGCAAGCAATTTTTAATCTCTTGTACATATTTATACAGGTTGCGAATCTGTCGCCACTATCCAGGCACAATGAAGGTCTTGGATGTTGTATTCTTATCTATGTAGTATATACCATATCGTTGCTTATCACCTGTGACACAAGTTCTTACGATACTTACTGCAGGGCTGGGTCAATGTGTGTGTCGTGATGTGGTTGTTATTATTATGTACGGCAACAATGTAGGGCAACCCTTGACCTGTTGGGTCGGTCGGTTAACCAAGGCACGTAACAAACTGACCTACCGCGACGCCCTTTATTAACTATATTTTAAAATAAAATAAATTACATACTTGAAATATTTGAGGCTCTGCTGCAGACGCTGTTGTCTCTTGGCTGACAGGAGCTTCATCTCCTCGTATAACTCCTTCAGCTCTTCCAGTTTCTTGTTCACCTTCTCAGCATTCGGGGATCCTCGCTCCTGGAGTGAGACGTGGTAGAATTATTTGGATAGTTAAGGAAGGAATGTATTTCCATTTTATTTCTTCAGTAGCGAGATCGTCCGCGTCGGTACCACCCTCCTTTATATTTACAACGTGAAGCAGTTCGCTGTGTTTCGGTTCGAAGGATTGAAAAGCCAGTGTGATTACCGACACGAGAGATATAACGTCTTTGCATATATGGACAGCACATTGCTTTCCGTTCCACGATATCATGAGCATCGTCGTGTCAATAGGCAGCAGTATCACTTCACACATAACATCTTTAATTATACTTGGCATAGGCGGTCGGCGTTCCACGATATTAGTTGCGTAGTCTTATCAATAGGCGGTATCACTTTCCGTCAGTTGTCCCGATTGCTTGTTTGCCTATGACGTTGTAACACTAGCGGCCCGTCCCGGCTTCGCACGGGCATTAAACATTACATTTTGATTTGTTATTTTTAACACATTCATAATAATAATAATAATATAACACACAGATTCACTCCTTTTTGCGTCGAGCTCCTAAAAAAGAGTAAATTAATAAAAAAAAAAAGAATAATTAAATTCTTTGATATTATTCTTCAAAGTTTTAAACTCGTGATATCTTTTTAATGGAATGTCAGAATCGAATAATTCAAAAATTCATATAAAGGTATTGAAGCAGTCTTGAATAATAAATCATTTATTTTGATAAGGTACAAATAAAGAGCTTTTTGTAGCGGTGGTATTTTAATTTCTCTTTTAAAATAATAACGCTTATTGTGACATGACTATAATAGTTAGAGACATGCTGCCGCTGATTTTTTTGTAGATAATGGTGTGTTGTAAAATGTTCCATTTCATTTTGTTCTATCATCAATAGTTTTCGCAGCGTACGCGATGTAAGGAAGTTTTTAATTTAAGTAAGGATCCCCATTTTTTTAAAGTGAAATATGGCCCATGTCACTCAGGAAAAAATGTAGCTTTCCAACAGTGAAAGAATTATTCAAATCTGTTCAGTAGTTTCGGAGCCTATTCAATTCATACAAACAAACGAAAAAATCAAACCCTTCCTCTTTATAATATTGGTATATATACGTCGGGTGCATTAGTTATATATTGTTGAATATTATTTATTGGCTTAGTAAATGAATTACTTTACGCTTGCGTAAATAAATAAATTCGCACGTATTCCATTATTTACATTACGTGGCGTATACAAGTGAATGGGATACAATTTAGTCTTAATTAAAATTGGTATGAACCATATTATGTATGCCGTTTTTGTATAAATAAAAAAAATTGTATCAAAAGGATTGAATTTCTTTTAAACGTCATGACTTCCGATGACATGACGGGTATGGTTACTAGGTGACATTTTAGGAGGAGGAGGTGATATATATATATTTTTTAATTTTATTAAAGAGTAAATTCTACAAATCTTGAAAATTACAATAATTTATTTGCGTTTTACTAATCTATTATTAATTATGTACATCTCTGTGTATAAAAATTAAACATTTTTTTAATACAACATAAGTAAATAGCTTATGTATATACTGTACGATTGAGTGTGAATGTGTGTGTGTGCGTATGTATGTGTTTGTACTTATTAACATTCACGTTGAAAAGTAAATAAGGCTGTAAATGAATGTTTTAAACATGATATACATGTATGAGTATATCATTTAATATTTTTGTAATTCAAAATTAAAAAAAATCTCTTATGTATCGCATTCGCATAGATCGCATTGTTCTGTAAATTAAATTCGTTTCATCCCCTATGTTTCATGCAATTAAATAAAATGTATTTAAATAATAGCCTAAGTAGACTTAAGATAATTAATTATTAAAAATATGACATATTGTAATTTGCTTTATGTAAAGGTATTCACAGTAGCTTTGAATTGTATGAAATAGTTAGAAAACTTAAATGTTCCGACATGTAATGAAAAACTATTGTGAATGTTTGATAAAAGCAACTACGGAGGTTTCTCGTCGGCTTCTCCCCCGTAGATAGCATTCCGAGCCGGTCGGTGGTAGATAAACAAATATGACGATTTGAAAGCAATTACTTTATGTCTATTTAAATTAAAAACATCATGAATTTGAATGTGTGTGTGAGTATGTATGTGTAATGTTGAAAAGTAAATAATGCGATAAAGATGAATGAGTTGTTCGCGGATGTCCAGGCGGCGCGCCAGCCACAGCGCGGAGTCCGCGTCGATACACATACCTGCAGGCGTAGTGCGGCGGCTTGCAGCCTGTCGATGGGCGCGTCGCAGGTGGCCAGCTCGCGCCGCAGCGCGTCCAGGCGGCGCGCCAGCCACAGCGCGGAGTCCGCGTCGATACACATACCTGCAGGCGTAGTGCGGCGGCTTGCAGCCTGTCGATGGGCGCGTCGCAGGTGGCCAGCTCGCGCCGCAGCGCGTCCAGGCGGCGCGCCAGCCACAGCGCGGAGTCCGCGTCGATACACATACCTGCAGGCGTAGTGCGGCGGCTTGCAGCCTGTCGATGGGCGCGTCGCAGGTGGCCAGCTCGCGCCGCAGCGCGTCCAGGCGGCGCGCCAGCCACAGCGCGGAGTCCGCGTCGATACACATACCTGCAGGCGTAGTGCGGCGGCTTGCAGCCTGTCGATGGGCGCGTCGCAGGTGGCCAGCTCGCGCCGCAGCGCGTCCAGGCGGCGCGCCAGCCACAGCGCGGAGTCCGCGTCGATACACATACCTGCAGGCGTAGTGCGGCGGCTTGCAGCCTGTCGATGGGCGCGTCGCAGGTGGCCAGCTCGCGCCGCAGCGCGTCCAGGCGGCGCGCCAGCCACAGCGCGGAGTCCGCGTCGATACACATACCTGCAGGCGTAGTGCGGCGGCTTGCAGCCTGTCGATGGGCGCGTCGCAGGTGGCCAGCTCGCGCCGCAGCGCGTCCAGGCGGCGCGCCAGCCACAGCGCGGAGTCCGCGTCGATACACATACCTGCAGGCGTAGTGCGGCGGCTTGCAGCCTGTCGATGGGCGCGTCGCAGGTGGCCAGCTCGCGCCGCAGCGCGTCCAGGCGGCGCGCCAGCCACAGCGCGGAGTCCGCGTCGATACACATACCTGCAGGCGTAGTGCGGCGGCTTGCAGCCTGTCGATGGGCGCGTCGCAGGTGGCCAGCTCGCGCCGCAGCGCGTCCAGGCGGCGCGCCAGCCACAGCGCGGAGTCCGCGTCGATACACATACCTGCAGGCGTAGTGCGGCGGCTTGCAGCCTGTCGATGGGCGCGTCGCAGGTGGCCAGCTCGCGCCGCAGCGCGTCCAGGCGGCGCGCCAGCCACAGCGCGGAGTCCGCGTCGATACACATACCTGCAGGCGTAGTGCGGCGGCTTGCAGCCTGTCGATGGGCGCGTCGCAGGTGGCCAGCTCGCGCCGCAGCGCGTCCAGGCGGCGCGCCAGCCACAGCGCGGAGTCCGCGTCGATACACATACCTGCAGGCGTAGTGCGGCGGCTTGCAGCCTGTCGATGGGCGCGTCGCAGGTGGCCAGCTCGCGCCGCAGCGCGTCCAGGCGGCGCGCCAGCCACAGCGCGGAGTCCGCGTCGATACACATACCTGCAGGCGTAGTGCGGCGGCTTGCAGCCTGTCGATGGGCGCGTCGCAGGTGGCCAGCTCGCGCCGCAGCGCGTCCAGGCGGCGCGCCAGCCACAGCGCGGAGTCCGCGTCGATACACATACCTGCAGGCGTAGTGCGGCGGCTTGCAGCCTGTCGATGGGCGCGTCGCAGGTGGCCAGCTCGCGCCGCAGCGCGTCCAGGCGGCGCGCCAGCCACAGCGCGGAGTCCGCGTCGATACACATACCTGCAGGCGTAGTGCGGCGGCTTGCAGCCTGTCGATGGGCGCGTCGCAGGTGGCCAGCTCGCGCCGCAGCGCGTCCAGGCGGCGCGCCAGCCACAGCGCGGAGTCCGCGTCGATACACATACCTGCAGGCGTAGTGCGGCGGCTTGCAGCCTGTCGATGGGCGCGTCGCAGGTGGCCAGCTCGCGCCGCAGCGCGTCCAGGCGGCGCGCCAGCCACAGCGCGGAGTCCGCGTCGATACACATACCTGCAGGCGTAGTGCGGCGGCTTGCAGCCTGTCGATGGGCGCGTCGCAGGTGGCCAGCTCGCGCCGCAGCGCGTCCAGGCGGCGCGCCAGCCACAGCGCGGAGTCCGCGTCGATACACATACCTGCAGGCGTAGTGCGGCGGCTTGCAGCCTGTCGATGGGCGCGTCGCAGGTGGCCAGCTCGCGCCGCAGCGCGTCCAGGCGGCGCGCCAGCCACAGCGCGGAGTCCGCGTCGATACACATACCTGCAGGCGTAGTGCGGCGGCTTGCAGCCTGTCGATGGGCGCGTCGCAGGTGGCCAGCTCGCGCCGCAGCGCGTCCAGGCGGCGCGCCAGCCACAGCGCGGAGTCCGCGTCGATACACATACCTGCAGGCGTAGTGCGGCGGCTTGCAGCCTGTCGATGGGCGCGTCGCAGGTGGCCAGCTCGCGCCGCAGCGCGTCCAGGCGGCGCGCCAGCCACAGCGCGGAGTCCGCGTCGATACACATACCTGCAGGCGTAGTGCGGCGGCTTGCAGCCTGTCGATGGGCGCGTCGCAGGTGGCCAGCTCGCGCCGCAGCGCGTCCAGGCGGCGCGCCAGCCACAGCGCGGAGTCCGCGTCGATACACATACCTGCAGGCGTAGTGCGGCGGCTTGCAGCCTGTCGATGGGCGCGTCGCAGGTGGCCAGCTCGCGCCGCAGCGCGTCCAGGCGGCGCGCCAGCCACAGCGCGGAGTCCGCGTCGATACACATACCTGCAGGCGTAGTGCGGCGGCTTGCAGCCTGTCGATGGGCGCGTCGCAGGTGGCCAGCTCGCGCCGCAGCGCGTCCAGGCGGCGCGCCAGCCACAGCGCGGAGTCCGCGTCGATACACATACCTGCAGGCGTAGTGCGGCGGCTTGCAGCCTGTCGATGGGCGCGTCGCAGGTGGCCAGCTCGCGCCGCAGCGCGTCCAGGCGGCGCGCCAGCCACAGCGCGGAGTCCGCGTCGATACACATACCTGCAGGCGTAGTGCGGCGGCTTGCAGCCTGTCGATGGGCGCGTCGCAGGTGGCCAGCTCGCGCCGCAGCGCGTCCAGGCGGCGCGCCAGCCACAGCGCGGAGTCCGCGTCGATACACATACCTGCAGGCGTAGTGCGGCGGCTTGCAGCCTGTCGATGGGCGCGTCGCAGGTGGCCAGCTCGCGCCGCAGCGCGTCCAGGCGGCGCGCCAGCCACAGCGCGGAGTCCGCGTCGATACACATACCTGCAGGCGTAGTGCGGCGGCTTGCAGCCTGTCGATGGGCGCGTCGCAGGTGGCCAGCTCGCGCCGCAGCGCGTCCAGGCGGCGCGCCAGCCACAGCGCGGAGTCCGCGTCGATACACATACCTGCAGGCGTAGTGCGGCGGCTTGCAGCCTGTCGATGGGCGCGTCGCAGGTGGCCAGCTCGCGCCGCAGCGCGTCCAGGCGGCGCGCCAGCCACAGCGCGGAGTCCGCGTCGATACACATACCTGCAGGCGTAGTGCGGCGGCTTGCAGCCTGTCGATGGGCGCGTCGCAGGTGGCCAGCTCGCGCCGCAGCGCGTCCAGGCGGCGCGCCAGCCACAGCGCGGAGTCCGCGTCGATACACATACCTGCAGGCGTAGTGCGGCGGCTTGCAGCCTGTCGATGGGCGCGTCGCAGGTGGCCAGCTCGCGCCGCAGCGCGTCCAGGCGGCGCGCCAGCCACAGCGCGGAGTCCGCGTCGATACACATACCTGCAGGCGTAGTGCGGCGGCTTGCAGCCTGTCGATGGGCGCGTCGCAGGTGGCCAGCTCGCGCCGCAGCGCGTCCAGGCGGCGCGCCAGCCACAGCGCGGAGTCCGCGTCGATACACATACCTGCAGGCGTAGTGCGGCGGCTTGCAGCCTGTCGATGGGCGCGTCGCAGGTGGCCAGCTCGCGCCGCAGCGCGTCCAGGCGGCGCGCCAGCCACAGCGCGGAGTCCGCGTCGATACACATACCTGCAGGCGTAGTGCGGCGGCTTGCAGCCTGTCGATGGGCGCGTCGCAGGTGGCCAGCTCGCGCCGCAGCGCGTCCAGGCGGCGCGCCAGCCACAGCGCGGAGTCCGCGTCGATACACATACCTGCAGGCGTAGTGCGGCGGCTTGCAGCCTGTCGATGGGCGCGTCGCAGGTGGCCAGCTCGCGCCGCAGCGCGTCCAGGCGGCGCGCCAGCCACAGCGCGGAGTCCGCGTCGATACACATACCTGCAGGCGTAGTGCGGCGGCTTGCAGCCTGTCGATGGGCGCGTCGCAGGTGGCCAGCTCGCGCCGCAGCGCGTCCAGGCGGCGCGCCAGCCACAGCGCGGAGTCCGCGTCGATACACATACCTGCAGGCGTAGTGCGGCGGCTTGCAGCCTGTCGATGGGCGCGTCGCAGGTGGCCAGCTCGCGCCGCAGCGCGTCCAGGCGGCGCGCCAGCCACAGCGCGGAGTCCGCGTCGATACACATACCTGCAGGCGTAGTGCGGCGGCTTGCAGCCTGTCGATGGGCGCGTCGCAGGTGGCCAGCTCGCGCCGCAGCGCGTCCAGGCGGCGCGCCAGCCACAGCGCGGAGTCCGCGTCGATACACATACCTGCAGGCGTAGTGCGGCGGCTTGCAGCCTGTCGATGGGCGCGTCGCAGGTGGCCAGCTCGCGCCGCAGCGCGTCCAGGCGGCGCGCCAGCCACAGCGCGGAGTCCGCGTCGATACACATACCTGCAGGCGTAGTGCGGCGGCTTGCAGCCTGTCGATGGGCGCGTCGCAGGTGGCCAGCTCGCGCCGCAGCGCGTCCAGGCGGCGCGCCAGCCACAGCGCGGAGTCCGCGTCGATACACATACCTGCAGGCGTAGTGCGGCGGCTTGCAGCCTGTCGATGGGCGCGTCGCAGGTGGCCAGCTCGCGCCGCAGCGCGTCCAGGCGGCGCGCCAGCCACAGCGCGGAGTCCGCGTCGATACACATACCTGCAGGCGTAGTGCGGCGGCTTGCAGCCTGTCGATGGGCGCGTCGCAGGTGGCCAGCTCGCGCCGCAGCGCGTCCAGGCGGCGCGCCAGCCACAGCGCGGAGTCCGCGTCGATACACATACCTGCAGGCGTAGTGCGGCGGCTTGCAGCCTGTCGATGGGCGCGTCGCAGGTGGCCAGCTCGCGCCGCAGCGCGTCCAGGCGGCGCGCCAGCCACAGCGCGGAGTCCGCGTCGCGCCCTACGTCCGCCGACGCCAGCGCCGCGCGACGCTCCGCCAGCCACGCCTCCGTCTCCGCAGCTTCTGACACCAACTGTTCAACGAGGACTTCATTACTGCCTTGTTTCTACGCCGGAGCTTCCGTATACGAATCCCGACGGGGGAAGAGCTTTGTGTTATTTGCAAGACGCATTGTTTCGCTCACCGGTCTTGGATGTTGTATTCTTATCTATGTAGTATATACCGTATCGTTGCTCAGCGCCTGCGATACAAGTTCTTACGATACATACTGCGGGGCTGAGTCATGATGTGATTATTATGGTGGCTTAAATTTTTCACCGTAAAATCATTGATGTTTCGTAGAGATCTTTTGGATTTACTTTTTATTTAATAATTTAGTTGATTCCCCCAGTATTTTAAGCCTGTTCCAATTTCGTGCTCCATAAAGATACCCTCGCATCTGTATCACACCCCCGGTCCCGCCGCTTAGAAGCACGATTCTTGGCTCAAACTCGCCTGTAGCTAGACTTTGCAAAATCGCCAATAGCCTCAGTGATGTTATCGACCTGCACCATGATTCTATGGGTAGGGTTTTTTACTAATGCCATAGAACGAATACCTGAATGTAATTAAAATTTTACTTATTGTTTTTATTAATTTAGTTAAGTTAATAATAAAAAAAGTTAATCCTCATATTATATTGCACGCTGTGTTAGCCTATAAGTGATTAGGACACTGAAAACGTTCTTAAAATTATTATTTATAAGGCGCATTGCTTGACGGAAACGGAAAATGTCAGTTAAAATTCTCGTATATCAGCAGAATTTAATGTGTAGAATGCTAGTGTTTCAACCAGTGAACATCTGTAGTGCTGTACAAGTGTGGAGAAAGTGAAATACGACGATTTGGCTGCTCTTTTCGTCGTCTCCCAAGTAACTCAATGAAGCCAACAGTAACAGTACTAGCATGTTACTGTAGGCGGATACATCATTCTATCTTTATTCATCTCTTCATCATTGCATCCCTCATCATTTTTTTTTAATAAATATTACTTGACAATGGTATGGTACTTAAGAATTTCCATTATTGCCACAAGAAAAAAAACATCACTGACCTGCAGCAGTTCCACCTGCTCCTGTATGTTCGTCCTCCGAGCAGCAGCGGCGGCGCTGAGAGCGTGCAGCTGCACCGTCAGAGCTGAAGCACCACCTTCAAGCTGTGCCCGAGCGAAATGCCCTCGTCTGGCCAGCTGCAGGGCTCGAGCTGTCACCGCTTTTATTGTCGGCTCTCTGCGGAGAGGGTACTCATAAACAATAATATAACATGTGTGACGTGTGTGTGTGTGTGTGTGTAATATGTGTGTGTGTGTGTGTGTGTGTGATGGGTTCCGTCGTGTAGTTTTTAGATAACATCGGAAAAGAAACCAAAAAATCTGTCGTTTCATTTTTTTTTTTTTTGTATTTGTTGTTATAGCGGCAACAGAAATAGACATTATCTGATAATTTAATAAGTCTAGCTGATATGGTTAATGAGATACAGCCCGCTGACAGACTGACGGACAGCGGTGGCATATTATTAGGGTCCCATTTTTTTATAGTTATAAAAATAACGCTATATAAGCTCGAGTCTCGGGTTGCCGTAAATTGTAGCTGCCACGTTCCTCGTTGTGCCCGGATACTGGCGACGGATTCGCAACCTGTCGCACTGGGACTCGACATAAACGTGCGGAATGCGGTGTGTGACACCTCCGCCTACACCTCTCGAGGGATTAATTACGGCGTGAGTTTCTGTTATGATTATGTGTATGGAAAAAACAAAAAATAAAAAAATATTTTTGGCAATACAATAAAATAATTATTTTAACTTTTAATTCAAACATCGATTTGTTAAAATTAATATATAATTTATCTCAATCATTACATTCAAAATCCGATCCTATATTATAACTACAAAAATGTTTATTTATTACTATTTTAAATTTAATAAATTTGATTTTAATTATTTATGTTTTATTTTGTTGTTTTTTTATTTTTTATACTTTTTCTATTAAAATATATATATTTTTAAAATATTTATTTATTGAAATTTTTGATTGTCTTTTTAAATTAAATTTATAACAGATTTTTTATTTTATTTTAATTAATTAATTTATATTTAATATGCGTTAACAACGTTCTCACCTTGCTATGATCTCTGCTTCCAAAGCGAGCTGCTTCTTGAGCAGGGTCTGAGCTTCCAGTAGTGTATTCCCTACATCAGTCTGTGTGGCCGTCGCTTCGCGTTCTTGTAGCCTGGAAGAAATGCCGTTTGTATAATGATAACGACATCACGACACACACATTGACTCAGCCCTGCACTAAGATATAATCTTGTATCGCAGGCGCTAAGCAACGATACGGTATAAACTACATAGATAAGAATACAACATCCAAGACCGGTAAGCGAAACAATGCGTCTTGCAAATTACAACGGGATCCGAACCCGGGACATCTTAACAGAGCTTAGCTTTGACAAATGCCGCCTAGACCATAGGCTTGTCAACTGCCCCATCCCTTAGGCCAACTCGGGATTCGAACCCGAAATTTCTAGCGTAGCAGTCGGCTGCTTACACCACTGCGCCACAGAGGTCGTAATTAATATTATCATTATTATCAGTTCAACATACCATCTGATCTCCTCCTCAGCATCTCTCTCCCACCTGTGGAGATGGGCGGCGTCCTCCAAGTTGTCGCGTCTTATCTGCATCGGCTCCTGCAGCTGGCGGTAACTAGAAACGACAAACGCCAAGTTGAAGCATGACGCAAGACGTCACTGTCAATGTTGTCTGTCAATGGCGTCCAGTTTGAAATTGCAGAGAACTCATAAAGTCATCTTTATTATGAAAAAAAAATCCAATTTACTTTCTGTCAATGTCAAAGATCACATCCTTTAAATTCGACAGCTGTCACTTTCAATATCAAAGTGCTACAAGTTTGACCAAGTCTTTGGTCCAGCATGATAAAAATCTGACAGCTGTCACTGTCAGAGTTAGTGTCAATGTCAATGTAATAGCTAGCTCACCGCTTGACCGCCTGGTCCGCCTTCTCCAGTATCAGCTCCGCCATGAAGTGCTTGCTGTCGGCCAGCTGTCTTGCGTTCTCTGACAGCTGGGTCGCGACGTCACTTTTGCTGAGGGCTTGCTGCTCTAGGCGCGTGTGTCGTTTGAGCAGAGCCGTCACGGAGGCTAGGTCCTTGCCTGTGCGACAGGAAAGGAATGAAGTGACGTGAGTGACATGTGTCAAACCATAAATTAAAACTTTATCTACGTCACTGAAGTTTGGTGAGAATAATGATAAATACTAATAGGATTTTTAATCACTCGACATTTATCGTTATATTTCGGACAATTCACACGATACCTTTATAAATTACAGCCTACGTGTTATACTGATGTATGAGCTATGTTATTGTAGAGTTTCATTAAAATGCATTCAGTAGTTTTTGCGTGGGAGAGTAACAAATATACATGTACGTATCGATGATTAGGAGGGGGGGGGGAGAGACTGTTGTTGTTTGCGGAATTGCTGTATTTGTATGATAGAAGTATTGCGGATCGAACAATGTGCACGCTTCTTTAATTTTAAAGCAATATTTGACACTTTCAGATTTTTATATTTATACATTGGTATCTTTTTACACACCATGATCCTCGCTAAGGAGATGAGCCTCGACATCATCAAGCCAGATCGTGAAGTCATCCAATCCTCGAAGGAACACCCGCGCCTGGTACGCCTCCTGGAGACGGTCTCGTCTGAGCTTGGCGGCTTCCTGTTACGAAGGAGAGAAAAGTTAGAAAAATATTCAACCGCTGGGGGTCGAAAATTGATCAAATTTTAACTTTCGGCCCCCGGGGGGTTCAATTTATTTGTTTTTTATTTTTTTTAGACAAGAATAATAATCATTCTTTGATGTCTAACAATTGTGATATTAGAATAACGATAACATTGACAATGTTTCAATATTGATCAATTCAATATTCAATATTGATGGCGTATTGACGTTTTTGACATAAAAGTTGATGGTGCGCCATCTGCTGTGAGCTTCGCGGAGAACGTCATATTAATTATTGTTTCTTTATTCGTTAGATAACGGATCTAACGGATCCAATATCCAAATCCGTTCGATTTTCTCAAACATCTGAATTATTAACTAAGTTATAAAAGTCGTTGATTAGACAGAGAGATCCGATATACACGGGCGACATACAACTTCCATGGAAAAGGTCGTTCTGATGAGCGAGATAGATATATTTACTTTTAATGGTTACATCTCCCTGGTTTATCGTACAATTGTAATTCTGTTTTCACTGTAAATATACTGTTTCCACCATACTTTATGGTAAATTGATTGAATAATCAGATTAAATTTCATGCATAAACCCTATTGTATTTTTTTTTAAACCAGCCAATCATTTGATCCCAATCCCGCCTGATGTTAACCGTCGATGCAGTCTAAGCTGCAACATGTCAACATTCCAGGGGAAGCATATTCACTGTCGCATTAAACAGCCCCAGCTTATATTTTGTTGACCTCGGTGACGCAGTAGTGTAAACAGCCGACTGCTAAGCTTGAGCTCCCGGGTTCGAATCCCGGCGGGGGCGGGATTTTGTATGTGTTATTTGCAAGACGCATTGTTTCGCTTACCGGTCTTGGATGTTGTATTCTTATCTATGTAGTATATACCATATCGTTGCTTAGCGCCTGCGATACAAGTTCTTACGATACTTACTGCAGGGCTGAGTCAACGTGTGTGTCGTGATGTGGTTATTATTATTATATTTACCTGTAGCTCGCTCCATTCGTTCTCCAACTCTTCGACATGCTTGGCGATCTCTTGTGATGCGTAGTGGTCGGATTCTGTGAAAGGAGACCAGCCGTTATTTTTGTCGTTAGGGTCCACTGCAGCAATCCGTCGTTTGTGTATACGTATTTATAAATGTTTGTCCGACGATAACTCGAGTATCGTTGATCGGATCGTCGTGGAATTTGCTAGGTTAATATGACTAAAATAATGTTTAAGTTCGAATATGATCTGAATCTATCAAAGGGATTATCGAGATATAGAAGGTCGAGAGTTTACACGAACTAGTTTAAATACACATAAACATAAACTCAAGCCGTAATTAATCCCTCGAGAGGGGTAGGCAGAGGTGTTACACACCGCATGTTTATGTTGAGTCCCGGTGTGGCAGGTTGCGAATCTGTCGCCACGCATCCGGGCACAATTAGGAACATGGCAGTTACAACTTACGGTAACCCGAGACTTGAACTCTCCACCTGTCGGGTCGGGTCGGTCGGTTAACCAAGGCACGCAACAAACTGAGCTACCACGTCCTCAACTACTACCAGTTTTAAACATGTCGTTGCTGATGATGACTCACCTATAAGTTCTTCACCGCTGTTTGCTACATCATCTATCCTTCGCTTGTTGGCTGCTAATTCAGATTCGAAGGCCGCGTGCTTCTGTATTTTGCTTTGGAGATTCGACAGCTCCCTGTTTGAAGGGGGAAAATCGTAAGAATTAGTCGATGATTATGGTTTTTAACTTTAACTTTAACTTTAACTGTAGATTATTAAGAAATTTAACATTATTGTTCTCAACTCCTCGGGGGTCGAAGCACAAAAATTCGATCCCCAGGGGATGAAATTCTAAAATTTGTTTTTTTGTCCCATATTCGACACAGCAATGTCTATGACATGCACCTGTAGTTCTGGTCGTTAGCTATCTGCATCTTGTGCGCCATCCACTCCCTCTCGTGGTTCAGGTTACGCAGGAACTCGTGGAGCTGCTTCGATTGCTCCAGCATTGAGCTGCGTTGCTTGCAGGATGTCTGTTTGAAAAAAAAATAAAAAAATATACCGTTGTAAAAATATAAGTAAGAAAAAAACCGCATTAAAAAGCGAAAATTTTGTAAAAAATCTAAGATTATAGGTTACTAGTAAACCAATTTTTTTTTTCTTCCACATAAATCGACAAAAAAAAATCTTATGACTTTTTTTTTACTAAATCTTTGCGAGTGTGTCTATGGTAGAATATGAGGTGTTGAATTATACACAGGTTGTTAGGTACACATTATGTATTCCGCTATCCACACACACACATACATCGATAAGGTAGTGAGGCTACTGTACTTACGTAGTACCTAACGCGGACTGCCTTATATACTATATAATAATGACCACATCACGACACACACATTGACTCAGCCCTGCACTAAGATATAATCTTGTATCGCAACGATACGGTATAAACTACATAGATAAGAATACTAAATCCGAGACCGATAATGCATCTTGCAAATAACACAAAGTCCCACTCCCGCCGGGATTCGAACCCGGAACCTCTAGCGTAGCAGTCGGCTGTTTACACCACTGCGCCTCCGAGGTCGTTACATACTATATAACTAATTTGTATATATATTTAAATATACCAAGTCTCGTATTACGTACTACTGTGTCACCACAATACAAAAAAAAAAACTTTTTTTACAAAAAAAAAAAGCAATCCCCCCCACCTTCAACCTCTCCCTCCTATCCACCAAGGCGGCGGCCCTGGCTTTAATATAGGCAGCATCATAATGGTCTTCAACCAGCATGTTGTTGGCGAACTTCTCAAGGTCCTGCACCCTGGACAGCTGCGAGTCGAGCAGCTTGGAGAATTCCTGGTGCTTGCGGATTAGGGCTTCTACGGCTGTGAGTGGACAAAAAATATTATTGTTCCGTACCCAAAATGTTGAAAGGAAACCCTATTACTAAGCCGTCCCAGTGGCGGTACTGTCATACAAGCCCAAAAGCCCGGCTCGCCCTATCGAACCAAGGTAAGTTCGCGCTCTCGTTCATTCATTACTTTTCATATCAAATAACAATACGCTTTGCATAGCATGGTTCAAAAGTATGAAGTGTAGATTTAAGAGTAACGAGGCAATAAGACATTTATCGAAATTAATTATAAAAACTACGATACCGTATCTCTCGGCTTGCCCTATTCTAAAACTCTAGGCACGCCACTGGTCCGTCCGTCTGTACTATGTATTAAAGAATATATATTTTTGTTGAGTACCCGTAGTAGAAGCTTGTGGCTTAATTTGGGACAAACACATCTGTCCCCACATTATATATCACTACATAGTATAAAACAAAGTCGGTCCCCGCTGTCTGTCTATGTTTGCTTTGATCTTTAAAACTACGCAACGGATTTTGATGCGAATTTTTCTATAAATAGAGTGATTCAGAAGGGAGAAGGTTTATATGTGTATAATACATGTATAATATCCGTGCGAAGCCGGGGCGGGTAGCTAGTTTTAAATACGACATACCGTCTAAGTTTTCGCCTAGGTCATCGTTCTTGAGGAACGCCTCCTTCCCTGCGAGCCAGTCCTCGGTCTGTCTCGCTTGCTCCTTGAACAGCTGCAACTGGTGCGCCTGAGATGGAAGGTAAACAATTATTAATCTATACAGATTTGATAATGTCACCGTGAATCGTCGTCACCGTTGGTTTATTTAAAAAAAAAAAACGGGATATTACAGACTGCAGTAAAATTGTGTATTTTTATTCTTTTAATAGTCAGTTTATAATATAACAAGTATTATTAATTCAACATATTCAGTCAATTGACAAATAAATTACATCCCCTCAGTCTTCATTCAACTGATAATCAAATCGTCAACATAAAACATACCTGGGTCAAATACACCTTCGTCTTCTGCCAAGAGCTGTCCAGAGTCTTCGACAGCTCATTAAGTTTGTCCAGCTTGTCCTCAGCACCGAGCTGCGACGCTTCCTTCTCTAGGGATCGTATCGTTTTCTGTCTACCGTCTATCTCCCCCTGTCAATTGTAATATGTTAGAAAGTCGCCATCATATCCAAGTTCTAAGCTTCACATAACGAGAAAAAGCTTATCAAAGAATAAATAAAATTTATGATTGGCAATAAAAAAAACATCAAATGAAAGTATCCAAATTAAGTGGTGTAAACAGCAGACTGCTACGGTAGCAGTTCAGCTACGCGTTGTTTCGCTTACCGGTTAAATAATTTATTGGTTTATTCCATTGGTATTGAATCTTACATCTAAAGGATGACATCCAAGAACCGAAGACGTTTCTTTGTGTCTATCAATTTACAGCTGCTATATCTACGTGCGAGATCGTCCGCGTCGGTACCGCCCTCCTTTATATTTACAACGTGAAGCAGTCCGCTGTGTTTGCGTTCGAAGGATCGGAGAGCCAGTGTGATTACCGATACGAGAGGTATAACATCTTTACACGGGCAAAGCATCGGTGCTCTTGGCCAATTGGGTCAACCGACTGCGGTATCACTTTCCATCGGGTGAACCGTCTGCTTGTATGCTCGTGACATGGTATAAAACGACGACATACCTTCCTCTCTTGGTGCAGTTCCAGTAGATTCTCCGCTTCAGCTATGGTAGACGGAGCGCTGGTGCTCTCCATGCGCTTGACCGTCTCCGAGACCCACACGTCAAGCTCCTGAGGGTACAACAATCAAAACGTCATGGTGACATGTGTCAAATTTTGACACCCTTTAACATTCTATTTCAAGTGGTGTCAAAGTCTACAAACAACAGGGAATATGCATAACGGCTACCACATATATACACAAATCCGTTATATTTTCTCAAATATCTATATAAATTTAGTTGTAAAGCTTCAAAGTCGTTGGTTAGACGGAGAGATCCGATTTGTACAATGACGTCAGAGTACGCGGGCGCCATACAACTTCCATAGAAAAGGTTGTTCTGATGAGCGAGATAGATATATATACTTTTAATGGTTATATTTACTGTTTCAGATAGTGTGGAGAAAGTGAAATACGAAGATTTGGCTGCTCTTTTCGTCATCTCCCAAGTAACTCAATAAAGCCTACAGTAACAGTACTAGCATGTTAGTGTAGGCGGATTCATCATTCCATCAATCATTATTAATCTCTTCATCATTTCATTCCTCATCAAAATTTGATAGTAAAATTTACTTGACACCAGCAAAATACTTAAAGTTTTTGCCATGATAATAGCAATGACATCGAAAAAAAAATGCATTTCAATTTAAAATTCTAAATATTGAGCTGTTGGGACTTTGCCTCCGATGAATTCAAACATCTCAATGACCGTGGACCCACCTTAAGGTCCTCGTCGAATTTGTGCTCCGCGATCGCCTCTTCGAGGTCAGCAGCTCTCTTTGCAGCCACCTGTTCCAGGTCCTCCCAGGCAGCTTCCAGCTTCTCCACGCTCTGCTTTATCTCTTGTGCTCGTTCAGGGTATCTGTTCAGTTTGTATATTTCATTGTTATTACTGATGAAATGGATTGTGTTTTGATGGCGGATATCCGGCGGCGGGAAATACAACCAATTTTTATGTCACATGTCGAATTTTATGCATTTTTTAGGGTTCCCTATTACTACGCCTCCAATGTCCGTCCGTCTGTCAGCGGGCTGTATCTCATGAACCATAATAGCTAGACTCTAGAAATTTTCAGAGAACGTCTATTTCTGTTGCCGCTATAACCACAAATATTTAAAACATAAAGAAATTTTAAAAATTAAAGGTGGCTGCATGACAATAAGCGTGATTTTACAAAAAAAAAAATTGCTTGCTCTTGTATCATTACAAAATTATCTAGAAAGTATTTAACATTTAATCTAATAAGATCGTACGGAACTCATCATGAGCGATTCAGACTCAAACTTGACCGGTTTTTATTACTTCACTATTATGATTATGTATCTGTACGACTAGTAATTAATCACTTATTAATTAGAATTTTCAAATATCTTTCAAGGATTCTGAAACTTTGGTGAATTTTAAAACATTACGTATGCGTTTTGAATTCTTAATATATCTTTATAAATTATAGTCTATTTGTTATTGTGGTGTATAAGCTACAGTATTATAAAGTTTCATTAAAATCCATTCAGTAGTTTTTGCGTGAAAGAGTAACAAACATCCATAAATACATACATTCTTAGAAACTTCCTTTATTGGAAAGGAAAGTTCAAGAAGCGAAAGGCATTATTTAAATAGAATGACACATGTATTGGCCAGCAGCCGGTCTTCACGGATTCTTTGTTTTTAAGTTTGATTATGATCGTAGAATCGAAAAGTAATAAAATAGTTGAAGTACGTGGTAGCGAGCTTGTCCCCCTGTGCCGCGAGCTGGTCCGCGCGGGCCTTGGTGGCGGCGGCGGCGTCGTGCGCGGCGCGGTGGCGGCGCTGCAGCTCCCGCGCCTGCTGCAGCGCGCCCCCCCGCTGGCGGCGGGCCAGCACCAGCCTGGCGCCCGACATGCGCTCCAGCAGCTCCGACACGTCCCTGCACACACGGACCACCGTCACTCCCTATTACATTTGTCTTTTTGTCTAAATTATAAATACTATTATTACAACAATTTCAATCATTCGTATTATATACTACTCAAAACAAAATAAGGGCCACGAGGTATTTTTTCATTTTGGTGTAAATTATTAAACATTTACATATTGAAAGTAGTAAAATATTGAGTATACAAACTCTCTGATACCTAAACTTTTTAATATTGTAGTATTCATCTAATGCTGGCAAGAATTTTAAATAAAATTTGATTTAAAATTATTTTTGAAAATTTTGATTCCATTTTCTTTGTCCTTTTGCTTTCCTTAGCTTCTTGGTTTATTAGAAATTATCAGAGTTCATTGATATCTCGAGTCAGAAACATCTTTTGCAATATGCCACAAGCACGGAGGCGTCATATGGACTCGCTGACAGCAACCAGAGCCGTTACAATGATTGAAGAAGGTCATTCGCAGCGATCTGTGGGTTTGCAATTGGGATTTTCTCGAAGAGCTAATCAAAATCTATGGAATCGTTTCCAAGGGACCGGCAGTGTTAGAAGAAGACCTGGTTCGGGCAGAGTTCGCTTTGCAACAGCTCAAAAGGATCGTTACATTCGATTAAGTGCGCGCCGAAATCGCACAACGACGGCCCGCAAGCTGCAAAATCGTTTACGGCTCACAACGGGTACTCGTGTCAGTGACCAAACTATTCGTAATCGATTGCATGAAGACCAGCAGGTATCAAGAAGGCGAGTTGTCCGTGTTCCATTAACCAGAAATCATCGTACAAATTGTTTAGGATTTACCCGTCAACATTTGGACTGGGACGTAAACCAATGGGGCATGGTGCTCTTCACAGACGAATGCAAAGTTAATTTTTTTAACGACGATCGGCGTATTAGAGTATGGAGAAGACGTGGCGAGAGATTTTCAGAAGCCTGCATCCATGAAGTCGATCGTTTTGGTGGTCCAAATGTAATGATTTGGGGCGGGATAAGCTTACACGGCAAAACTGAGCTCGCTATTTTAAATGAGGGTACTGTTACTGCTCAGCGGTATATTGAGGAAGTTGTCAGACCACATGTGATCCCATTTGCCCAGCGAGCGGGTCCTGAATTCATCTTGATGCAAGACAATGCTCGTGCACACACGGCTCAAGCGACTCGGTTTGTACTGGAAGCGTCTCAAATTCAAGTCTTGCCATGGCCGGCGAACAGTCCGGACTTAAATCCAATAGAGCACATGTGGGATCAGTTGAAACGAAGAGTTAGAGACGGTGATCAGGAAATCCACAACCAACAGCAACTCATCAACGCTGTTAAAAGGGCCTGGGAAGAGATTCCAATGGAAAATGTCAGGCATTTGATTGAGAGCATGCACTCCAGGCTTCAGGAGTGCGTAGCGAAACGAGGAGGGCATACTCGTTACTAAAAGATGAGCATGGAGTATTTTCTTTTGTTTTCAGTAACTTTAAATTGTTTTTATTTTTAACGTTAAATGTGTTTTTTTCTTTCAAAAGCAAATAAACTTTTTAATCATTATTATTGGAATAAGTTTATTGGTCTACACGGTAACACAACATTAGTTTTCGTTATGGAGACAAAAAAATATATATTGGTTTTATTATTTTCATGGTACAGACAAAATACCTCGTGGCCCTTATTTTGTTTTGAGTAGTATATTTTCTTAAATGTTCCATTAAAAAAATGAAACCGTAATTGGCCATTTGTTAAGTTTACTTTAAATGGTTTTTTAGTGCTGTGGTTTTATGTAAATAGAGAGAGAAAAAACGTTAATTATGATTTTTTTTTAAATCTCAATTGTTATCAAAATTATTTTTATTTTAATATTATTTAACTATTGTATTGGGGGTGTGTGTGTGCCGTATTAATTAAAATGAAAGATAAATAAATAAAGATTTAAATAAAATAAATAAAGGTGTCCGAATAGCGGCGACAGATTCGCAGCCTGTCGCGCTAGGACACGAAATAAAGATGCGGTGTGTAACACCTCCGCCTACCCCTCTCGAGGGATTACACAGTGAGTCAATGTTATGTGTATTTGTATTGTTTAAATATAAAAGTTATTTTGAGCTTATTAAATATTATGTATAATTGCTCTGGTAGAGGAAACACATAAAAACGAATTTTTTAAATACTTAAATAGGATATACGCATGAAATTTAATCTGATTATTCAATCAATTTACCATAAAGTATGGTGGAAACAGTATATTTACAGTGAAAACAGAATTACAATTGTACGATAAACCAGGAAGATGTAACCATTAAAAGTAAATATATCTATCTCGCTCATCAGAACGACCTTCTCTATGGAATTTGTAAGGCGCTACAATACTCTGACGTCATTGTACATATCGGATCTCCCTGTCTAACCGACGACTTTGAAGGTTCTTAGTTAATCCAGTCAGATATTTGAGGAAATCTAACAGATTTGTGCATATTCATATGCGTTTTCGAATTATAATAAAGAAATAAAAAAGTCATGCATATTTCCTATTGTTAAAAAACTGAGTTAATTTTATTATAAAATCAATATGAACTAACGTTCATCTAAAGACGTCAAAATATATATATATATATAATTTTATTACATTTTTTTTTTGTCTTTAAACTTAAACTAAAAAAAATTACTAGAATTAAAAATTTAAAAATCTCATCTCACCTATTAAAAGAGTGTACTTCTAATGCAGCCGACAGGTTGTTCTTGTATTTCTGCAGGGCACCAGAGAGTGCTTTCCATTTGGACACGCACGCGTCACGACGGGCGGACACGGCCGCTGCTTGCTGGGTTGGACCCTGAATAATTATATAATAATGGATAAATACTAGTCATAATAATGTATAAGACTGTTCTTTATAAATACTAGTAGTAATTATGATTACGATAATTCGATATGGTGGTGGCTTGCTGGGTTTGAACCTGGTTAATAATAATAATAGATAAATACTAGTCATAATAATGGATCAGATTGTTCAATATGGTATTGGATTTCCGGGTTGGAACCTAGTTAATAATAATAATGGATAAATGCTAGTAATAATAATGTATAAGATTATTCGATCGATTCGGTGGATTGCTGGGTTGGACTCTGGTTAATTAATAAAGGTAAAGGTTAGTGGATTTCTTATAAAAGTCTTGTCACCACAATATTAGGTTTCAAGGTCTGATGATGAAGCCGAATGATAGACACTGTGGCATCCCAAGCGGGTTTTTCTAGTGTTTTTAAAAAAATCATTTATAGCCTATTTAATTATATAAATACAAGTGAGGGATGTGGTAGCTCAGTTTGTTACGTGGCTTGGTTAACCGACCGACCCGACCCGACAGGTCGAGTCTCGGATTGCCGTACATTGTAGCTACCATGTTCCTCATTGTGCCCGGATAGTGGCGACAGATTCGCGACCTGTAACACTAGGACTCAACATAAACAAGCGAAACGCGGTGTTTAACTCGTCCGCCAACCCCTCGAGGGCGTGAGTTTGTTATGTTGAACATGGTTACCTGCTGCAGTAGTTTATCAGCTAAGGCGCAGATGCTTTTGACGCGTTTGTCGTCGACTTTCATGTCGCTGTCCAAGTCGTCAAGTTTCCGAAGTAGCGCGCTGCAATGTTCGTAGTCGCGACCTAGCTCGTGAGCTTGTACCTGGAGAGAAAGTATAAATATATTTTAATTAATAATTAATATTTAAACGGGTTACCCCAATAACTTAATTATATCAAACATAACGAAAACATTAAAATAAAAAAAAAATTAATACAAATTCCAAATATCAATTAATTAATTACAAAACATAAACAACACACTCAAAAATACAAACAAACAATAATTACATTATATTATATAATTCGCGTCACACCCGCCGCTCTGTCCCACCACTGCAGCTCCTGACCACCAGGATCGACAGTGGCGTCCTTTGATCTAATAATCAACGAATAATGCAGCTGTGCAATGACGCACAGGCTGTGCCCGGACACACTACCGGCGACAGCGGGACACGACACGAACTTAATCAGAACAAATAGGAGGTAGTGAGAAAGCGAAAGTATAGTAGCATATAATAAGATAACTAACTAGCTTATTTAGTTATAATTTCATTTTAATTCGTATATTGTGACATGAGCTTTATCGCAGTCTGTCACCCTAGACTGTATAATGTATTAGTGGCTAAGTATAAAACATGTTCATATGACAAATTACAGAATCTGTTGTTTCTCGCCGGTATCATCGCCGACATGAATCTTCAGTACCGGTGTTGGTCGAGTCATTGCTAAGAGAAAATTAAAATCATTTGACGATTCAAAGTAAATTCTTTTATTTTAATAAATTTATTTTGATGTTGATTTTTGATTTTAGCTCATGCCCGCGACTTCGTCCGCGCAGAAGTCGAAAAATGGTTCTAATAGGATTTTTAATCACTCGACATTTATCGTTATATTTCAGACAATTCACACGATACCTTTATAAATTACAGCCTACGTGTTATACTGATGTATAAGCTATGTTATTGTAGAGTTTCATTAAAATCCATTCAGTAGTTTTTTGCGTGGGAGAGTAACAAACATCCATTAATTTATTTTAATTCAATTAATACGGCACACACGCACCCATTACATAAATTATTTTTTTGCATACAATTGAGATTTAAAAAAAAACAAATAAAATAATAATAATAATAATAATAAAAATTGTTGTAAAAAATACATACTAAGGATGTCTAGAATTACATTACATAATAATAATAATAACCACATCACGACACACACATTGACTCAGCCCTGTAGTAAGTATCGTAAGAACTTGTATCACAGGCGCTAAGCAACGATACGGTATATACTAAATAGATAAGAATACAACATCCAAGACCGGTAAGCGAAACAATGCGTCATGCAAATAACACAAAGTCCCGCGCCCGCCGGGATTCGAACCCGGAACCTCTAGCGCAGCAGTCGGCTGTTTACACCACTGCGCCACATGATTTAGACTTAAGGTTCTATACATATTTGTGTTAATATTTTGAGGCAAAAATTAGGCCGAGTTGTTTTTTTCACCTTTGCTTTTCCTTTGTTCAGCAAAGATGAGCAAAGAAAAAAAAAATCTATACGTTTATTAGATTTTTTTTTCTTTCCATATGTAATAACAATAACTATTAGTTCGCTTCGAATCCTGAACTTAACTACGCGGTTGAACTTTAATTATTTATTTACGATAACAATCAGATATATAGACAAGTAGGTAGCAAGCAGTGGCGTGCCTGGAGTTTTAGTACAGGGCAAGCCGAGAGATACACTTCATACATCCGTTGTGGACTTGCTGGCGTGGACGAGCTCAGCGAAACACTCAGAAGTTTGCGAACATGTCAGCGAAACCACAATTTCGGTGGCTTTGAAAAAGTCGTTTGATTTGTTAATGAATGAATGAGAGCGCGAACTTATTTTAGTTTGATAGGGCAAGCCGGGCTTTTGGGCTTCTACGACAGTACCGCCACTGGTAGTAAGTGTTATCAAACAGTAAGTCCGATTACAGGTGTTCCCTATTTACCTTTTCAAACATGTTACATGAATTGATCTCCATAACATACATACTATAATAATGACATTACAAGAGTGACACAAAAAAAAAAACAACCAAACATACCGACACACTTAAAAAGGTGGTTTAAAAAAAAAAGCTTCTTTAAATCCGCCTACCAAATTTCACGACGATCCGATCAACGATACTCGAGTTATCGTCGGACAAACATTTATAAATACGTACACACAAACGCCGGATTGCTGCAGTACACTGTGAGAACTTCACTGTTAATTTAATATGGATATTAAAGTGGATGTATTATCTCACCATCATCTCCTTGTCTCTGATCCAGGCCTCTATCTTGTCCAGGTGCTGGTTGAACTCCAATATATCCTGTGCCTCTTCTAGACCTCGACCTTCGATGAAAATAAAAATAATTATTTGGCCTTGAACTACAGAATATCGGTTTGTTAGCTTATTTTCTAAAGTTCTTAATCATTTAACACAGAGTATACCTTGTTATGCGAGTATATAAAAAGTGAGAAACCAAAAAAAAAAAAAAAACTAGAATATTAATTTGGAACTTGGACCAAAATTTTATTTATTTTTTTTAGACTCCGATTACTTATTTTAAAATCCATGCTCTTTAATACCTAGTATACTGTATTTTTCATGAAAATCTTTACCAATTCTACTGAACTAAAATAATAAAAAAAAAAAATGCAATAGATCTAACGTATCAGTTCACATTGCTTCATACATACATCTATAAAATCAATACAAAAAAAAAACAAAAAAATTACATGAATTTTTTTTTTTTAAATTACATGAAAAAAATCACAAAAAGTAAAGAAAATCCCAAAAAAACCCACCTCTCTCAGCTGCCGCCTCATCCAGCCGTCTCCAGTCATTCCTGAGCTGCTGCAGCTGTCGTTCCACCTCATCGTCAGGCAGCAGCCTTTGGGCCAGCAGCTCCAGCTCCTGCAGCGTCTCCCGGTGGGCCGCCAGCTCCGCCGTGAACGCCTGGTGTTTCTGCAGCAGCTTGATCTTGGCTTCGAGGTTGCTCACGTCTCCTGGTTTATGATGGAAACATTACACATGGATTTAGTAGATTTCACTTCTTTTTTTCTGTAATATTGACGTAATAATATTGACATTTCTGTAATATTGACGTAATAATATTGACATTTCTGTAATATTGACGTACTAATATTGACATTTCTGTAATATTGACGTAATAATATTGACATTTCTGTAATATTGACGTAATAATATTGACATTTCTGCAATATTGACAATACAGCACATGAACGGTTTCCTTCCATCCATACAATATTAAATAATTCGTACTTTTTATCTTAAAAGAAACAAGAATAAGTTACATTTTACATTTCTTTATGTTTTTTTTTGTTACATTATAAGAATTAAAAACGCAAACGTAATGTTTTAAAATCACCAAAGTTTCAGAATCCTTAAAATGAAAAATCTAATTAGTGATTAATTAACTAGTCGTTCATCATTTTTTTTTGTACTGGAGCCACCTTTAAATTTTAATTCCTTTATGTTTTCAGTATTTGTCGTTATAGCGGCAACAGAAATAGACGTTCTCTGAAAATTCCACGAGTCTTGTTATTATGGTTCATGAGATACGACCCGATGACAAGGCGGACGGACGGACGGACAGCGGCGGCATAGTAAAAGGGTCCCGTTTTTTGCCCTTTGAGTGCGGTTTTTGTTTTAACACGAGTAGCAATTTTTTTTTTGTTTTCTCACCGTGCGCCTGCGAGTTCAGAGAGGCCAGCTTATCCTGCACCCAGGTCCTGGTTTCGGCTGCGTCTCTCGTGAACTGCGCCCGGGTTAACGCCTGGGACAGCTGGACCCGACGATCCGCCGCTTTCTCGTACAACTGTTGAACCATAGAGTACACTTTATGTATATAAGAATTAGAATAAGAAACTTATAAAGAGAGAAAGAGAGAAAAGCTTTTATTTATTCTGCTAAATCAACATAAGCATAGCTTAAATAGTAATAATATCGATATAGACTTACAAAAAGAAAATTTAAATAACAAGTGACGAATAACCACATCACGACACACACATTGACTCAGCCCTGCACTAAGATATAATCTTGTATCGCAGGCGCTAAGCAACGATACGGTATATACTACATAGATAACAATACAACATCCGAGACCGGTGAGCGGAACGATGCGTCTTGCAAATAACACAAAGTTAAGCCCCGCCGGGATTCCAACCTA
The DNA here is from genome assembly GCA_949316135.1 of Choreutis nemorana. Taxonomy (NCBI): domain Eukaryota; kingdom Metazoa; phylum Arthropoda; class Insecta; order Lepidoptera; family Choreutidae; genus Choreutis; species Choreutis nemorana. The sequence continues at coordinate 1,007,056 of OX438622.1, forward strand.
GACCTCTAGTAAAGCAGTCAGCTGCTTACACCACTGCGCTACCGACAACATCAAATAAAGCAAAATAGGACAAAACTATATTGTTAAAAATTTTAACTGAATTTCAATTATTTTGTTCGAAAATAAAAGTTATTATTTTAAAATAAAATAAAAACCATTTTTATTTCGCCTCTTTTCCGCAACTAATTAAATTATACCATTTAATTAATAAAAAAAAATGTTTTTGGAAAAAAAAAAAAAATTAAAAAGACCTTTAAAAAGAAAAAAATTTGAAGAGGAAAAAAATCTTGGCAGTTAAAAAGAGGAGGAGAATCACCTTCTTCCTTCTCTCGTTTATGGCTTGGAGCTCGTCCGCTATCCTCTGGCTCTCGACGTGGTTCTGCTGGAGCAGCTTGTCTCCGTGGCTGTTGAGGGTCGACAGCTTCTCGTCCTGATGTGTTTTAATTATATTAATTAGCAATCATTAAAATTTCGTGGTCAATTTTTATTTATTATAAAGTAGTCGAATTAATTTCTTTTATTTTAATATTGTAAAAGTAAAAAAAAAATCTTGCAATTAAAAAAAAAACTATTTCTTTCGAAAAGCAAAACAATGCGTCCTGCAAATAACAAGACCCGCCACCGCCGGGATTCGAACCCGGAACCTCTAGCGTAGCAGTCGGATGTTTACACCACTGCAGCACCGAGGTTTGAGGTGAGTTTCTTACTTTTAAATATTTTTTTTGATTTGCATCCTTTCAAAAATACCTGTGTAGCCAGGAGTTTCTCGAATGCCTCATGCTTCTTCAGCTGCGTGTCCACCTCTTCAACGCTGCTTGTTGGAGATATTTCAGTACCTGGACAGAACGGACAGTTTTGTAATAATGAAAAAAAACGTTAATGGAAAGTGATACCGGCGTTTATTTAGTGACACGAGAAAGCCAAAAATACTCACTGAGCGCCGCCTCCTGAGCCTGGCACAGGTCGTGTAACAGCTTGGCGTCCCTCAAGAAGCAGTGCAGGTCTAAAAGTTGGTCCAGGGCCACTTGTCGAGCTGCCCACTGGCCTGCCAGACGCTGGCGTTCTTCCACTAAGGCTGCACACTTCTCTTCTATCTCCTGGATAAGATGAAGGTGTTTAATACAACAGGGATGAGAGATGTTAAGCGGCGATGAGTTCTAAGGTGGATCATGCCTGCCCAGGAGAAACCTATTCACTCTTGCCTTAAAGAGGCCCAAGTTATATTGGAATATATTTGGAATAAGTATAATAATGTATATTGTTGTATACATTAATATAACAATATATAATAATACATACACTATTACGAACTAAATTTTTTAAATCATTATCTATTGCAATCAAAAAATCTTACAAAAGAATGATCTTGATTTAAAATATAGGCTATCCGAAAACAAAACACAATGAGCGCCATTTTTTTTTTTACTATAATCACTTTTTAAATAGTATTTGTCATGAAAAAACCTTACATACATATATAGAGACAGTATATATTTAAAATCTGATGTGATGACAAATTTTTTAAATGTGTTTGGTATTGAGACAGCCGAACTGTCGGTACAATGAGGAGACCCGTGGTAGAGCAACAGACCTGAGCGTGAGGATGGTTGTTGGCCAGCATGGTGTCGGCGCGGAGCAGCGCCTGGGCCACGTCGTCCCTGGCGTCGAGCTCGGCGCGCAGTGCGTCGTGCCGCGCGCGAGCCGCCTGAGCCGCCACCAGGTCCCGCACCGGGCCCGCGCGGGACATGGCCGCCCGCTGCGACCGGCACCACGACATTATGTCGCGGACCTGGTGGGCAGGACACGGATTCGTATACAAACTGGCTTTCGCCAGCCAAAGTCGAAATTTTAATTTTCTATGAGATCTAGCGCCGAAATGGATTTTTAGGGAAATTTTCAAAAACTCATTTATTTATTTATTTATTGTATTTGGCACATCAACAGCGTGTACATAAATCTATACAATATTTTATTATAAGGGTGCATAGTCTAGTGTACGCGCCACATGCACACACCATTAATGGTGCAGGCGTAACAAGACAATATAATAAATACATTTACAAATTACTAATTTATATGAAATAAAAATGAACTATTAAACTTAAAATAAAAACAAAAATAGAATCCTAAAAAATTATGACAAATAATATTAATATTAATAAAAATATCTAGGATTAAAACAATTGTGCTAAGTGTTATCAGAGTCAGGATTTTTAATTAAAAGCCGCCTTATCTGATGCTCAGTGTTGTGGAAGATGTCAATGTCGCCGTTCAAAGACACGCTCATATTATAGCTCATCATCATCCTATTAAGAGGGGCGTGTTGTCCAAGGTTTGTTTTGGAGAAAGAGGTAGCGAGGAGATTGGTGATTTTGTGCCTTGGGATCCTGTTGGGAACTGACATTTTTATTTTGTCTAATAGGGCAGGTGAAACCATATTCCCGTGGATGATCTTATGCAAAGACACAACCTCACAAATCTCGCGTCGTCTCTCGAGGGAGAGCATGTTGAAGTGGGCCAACCTGGTCTTATAGTCTGCTCGGTAGGGACAGTTTCGGTCTTTATAAGCAAGGAACTTTGTGAAGTTTTTCTGCACACGTTCGAATCTTGCTTTGTGAGTGACATACGAAGGACTCCAAACTATCGAAGCATACTCGAGGGTACTGCACAGGAAAGCATTATAGAGAGTAATTAGTGAACTCGTTTTACGGAAGTGTCCAGAAATGCGTTTAATAAAACCTAGCGTTTTCCAAGCTTTGGATAAAACACTATCGAATTGATTATGAAAATTAAGTTTGGAATCGATTTCTACACCAAGGTCTCTTGTAGTTCCGGACTCATCCAAGACTTCATCGCCAATAGTGTACTTAGTCAGAATTGTACTTTTTTTCCGAGTAAATTTTATATGAGTACATTTTTTGGCATTGAGTTCCATCGCGTTATCTGTGCACCATTTATAAATAGAGTCAAGATCCAATTGAAGCAGATGAGCATCTTTATAACAATATATCGATCTATAAATTTTAAGATCGTCAGCAAAAATGGAACAGTTGCTGTGTTTTAGGACTTCCGCGATGTCGTTGATGAATACCAAGAACAGGATTGGTCCGAGATGCGAGCCTTGGGGGACGCCTGATGATGGTAATATTGGAAGCGATGTAAAACCACGTAACGTTACCCGCTGCTCCCTATTTGAAAGATAAGACTCGAACCACCCAAACAAAGTTCCGTGAATGCCAAAGGACGATAATTTAGAAAGAAGTATTTTGTGGTTTACTTTGTCAAATTCACTTGTAAAATCCGTATAAATTGCATCTATTTGAGCCCCATCATCCACGCCCTCAGCTAAATCGGAGACATAAGATAGCAAATTACTCGCCGTTGATCTATTTTTTCTGAAACCGTGCTGAGAATTAGTCAAAAAATTATCTATATGCTTCGTTACGGCAGGACAAACAGTTTTTTCAAATATTTTTGAAAACATGCTTAAGATAGAGATGGGTCTATAATTTTTTATGCTTTGTTTGTCACCCTTTTTATATACCGGGACCAAATTGGCTCGCTTCCATACAGAAGGAAAAGTTTTTTTGTTCAGAGATTTTTGGAATAAGATCTTTAGAGGAAGTGCTAAGTGCTTATAGGTCTTTTTAATAAAATAAGGTGGGATGCCATCTGGGCCGGCCCCCTTGTGTACGTCTATTGTTTTTAAGACATTTGAGATTTCCCGTTCACTAACATTAACACAACTCATAGAAAACTGGGGGTAGCGGTCAACATAGGAATTTTGACACTCAACGATGAAGAATAAACAGATGCAAAGTGACAAGCAAATAAGTTGACTATGTCCTGACTTGTGTTCGCAACTGCGTTATCAAGGAACATTTCTCCCGGTAGGGCAGATGTACAACCTTTGTGATCATTAATGAAAGACCAAAATTTTTTGGGATTATTCTTAACAGATAACTCTGTGGTGTGCACATGATACGAGTGGCAGGATTTAAGTAGCGACTTGACCCGACTATTACACAAAGTGAGTTCCAGCCGGTCTCGTGGGTTCCCATGTATTTTAAACCTTCTACGGACCTTGTCTCTCTCACCAATGAGTTTTATTAAGTTATTAGAGAACCATGATGGGTATTTGGTTTTACGACGTTTTGTTTTAGGGATTGTGAGATTTATTATTGAGTTAAGTACACTGTAGAATCTAGAGATGGCGACATCAACATCATCCAGGCTATGGAGTTCTAGAAACCAATCAATTTTAGCCAGTTCTGCATTTACTATTTCATAATCAGCCTTTTTAAAATTGTATGTAGCAAAAGGTTTAATAACATGTGGAGACAGCTTATTTGCTTTTACAGTAATTTCCAGAGCGGGATGATGGGGGTCAAGTTTAGTTAGTGGGTTGGCGCTTTCAACCACATTAACACCATCAAAGTTGCCTAGTACTAAGTCAAGAATGCGAAGGTTGTGGTTGAGTACATGATTAAGTTGTGAAAAATTATTGAGAGAAAGAAAATCGACCAGCTGGTAACCCAATCCATTACAGTATCCAGAGGGAGTCAGACTATCAGGAACATTCGCATTTTTTACCCAGTCAATAAAACCTAAATTAAAATCTCCCACGATTATAACGTTACCAATAAAAGACTGGAGTACAGAGTTACAATTATCAATTAGTGATTCAAGAATATCAAAAGACACTGGTGGGGGTAAATAGAGAGCACAAAGTAAAACCGACTTCGAATTGTCTGTAACAGCAACCCAGAGATCTTCACTAGAGCTCTCGAAATAGTGAAACCTTTTTGACTGAAGCTTCCTGGACACTGCAATGAGGACGCCACCTCCCTTTTTACCTAAGTTCCGACTTGATGACCGATCCCGTCTAAAAACGTAGTAGGTATTGTCAAATAGTTCTTTATCATGTACGTTGTCATCCAACCAAGTTTTAGTACCCACGATTACATCATAATTAGCAACAAGTGTAGCCAGTCTTAGTTCTGTGGTCTTAGTTCTCAGTCCTCTGAAATTCTGGTAGTAAATGTTGAATTCTACTAACAAATACTACGGGCTATGTCTCAATGCTGTAGTAAATGTTTACAGGCTGTTCAGAGAATCATTACACTTAATTTGCTTTGCTGGTGATTGGTCGTTTTTACGTACAAAAATACGACCGTTGCGAACCCAAAAGAATTGATAACCTTTTTCTCTTGCAATTATTCTAGATCGAGCGTGTAAAGCCTTATAGTATGGGGCAAGATGCTCAGATACAAAAATTGGGACCTTATTACCGCCGTACCCAAGGTGGCTGGAATTCAGTTTGTCGGTGGAATTACTTTTATTGAACTTCACGACAGCAGATATTATTTCGTCTCTTACTCTGGTATTTTGTAGTTTGACAATTACGGCACGAGGTCTTTTATTCGATTCGTCCATTTTTCTAACTCGTACGCAGGTCAATACATCAGTGTCTGTGACTTTGACATTTGTGGTTTTGCACAGCTGGGTCACAACAGAGGCGAAAACCTTGCCTGGATTTATTTTCAGGTAACCCATTAATTTCAATATTTATTTCACGGGAATGTTGCTCCATTAAATTGAGCTTTTTCGATAGCTCTTCGACTTTGCTTGATAAAGAGGCATTGTTTTGTGATAAGGTCTTAATTTTATCGTTTGAGGCTTTGAGCTCTGATTGTATACGATCATATTCCCCGCTGGGGAATTCTATCCCAGACTTAAGTTCACGAAGAGTGGTTAGTTCATTTTTTATGGTGGTAAGTTCTTTCATTATAGTGGAATTCATAACTGTTTTCATGGATGAATCTAATGTAGATTGTATTTCGGATCTGATAAGAGATAAGATTGCAGGATCAATAAAGCTTGGTGGGGATGTGCTTAGCTGTTGACCCTTCCTACGTTGTGTAACATTGTAAGTGTCCTTGATGCCAGCACTGTTAAACTGTTCATTTTTTTCGCGAGAACAGGGCTTGGGTTGAATCGGAGTGTTACTATTGTCACCTTTCTTTTGTTTATTATGACAACTAGGACATATCCACTTATCCTTTTTTTCTTTTTCTGTTGAGGAGAAGCGCTTAGAGGAAACATTTGCACATTCTAAATCATATGGATTCTTGCAAAGTGAGCATATCAGGAATTCGTTATTATTTATTTTGTTCAAACAGCCAGCGCAAGACTTATTTCTAGTTGACATTTTTAGCTAGTCCAGTTGTTCTCTATTGGCATAAGAATAAGGTTGTTTATTCTTCCTTATTGATTGTGCTAGTAGAAATGCCAGCGAACAATGAAGCCAACCGTACACGAGAGTTTGTGCCCAGAACGTCGTAAGCGCCGTGAAATTCGCGGTGCTTACGCGTATTTGTTGAATGCTGTCTTATTTGAAAATGATCAACGGTTCTTTATCACTTGTATTGTTTATTTGTAAATATTGTGGGTTTAGAGAAAAATTGTTTCTTGATAGACACACTAAACTTTAACTATGGTCTATTTAACACTTTACACTAAAATTTGAACTTTAAATGTTCGTTTTAACTTGTATTAGGAATTTAAATAAGAGGAACCACAAGTGAAGGTTGTGGTCGGTTACGCGCGCGGATGACAACTCATAAAAATTAACTTAACAATAATTTTAACAAGAGATGTTCGTGTTGCAGACACTTGTATAGTTATTCCATTTCACAATGAACTTTCGATTAATGCGGTAGTTAGTATCGACAGGCGTACGTGCACGTTGTTTCAGCGTGCACGTACTCGAGTTCACTCAGTGAAGAGGTCGCGAACACTTGACAATGTCCGTGCAAAACACAACTATAGGCGAAATTCAACTCGATCTTCACACCGACTAACCTGGTTGGTGAACTGGTACAACTCCAGGTACATCTCGAGCTGTTCCCGTCTGGTCTCGATGCTGTTCTTCAGACCCTCGCGGGCGTCTTCCAGGACCTGCTGCTGCAGCGCTATCTGCTGGACGTTGCCGCCGGGGTAGAGCTTCTGGAGGCGGGCGCCTTCCTCTTGCAGGACCTGATGGTGAGAGGTGGATGTTATTATTATAGACGCGGTTTTTTTTATGTTTCTTTTTTTTGTTCCTATTTATGTGTAATCTGTCAACTGTTGTGTCTCCGAATAAAAAAAATAAAATTATATGCAACTCTTAAGCTAATTTTTATATATTTATGTAAATTTAAATATTTTTGAATGAATTAAATGTAGATATTGCTTATTATTCTATTTAATTTTTCGAAACAAAACAGGATATGATGTCCAGCGCTGCCCAAGCAACAGTGACTCACGTCGGCCCTGGCGTAGATGGCCAGCGCGTCGTTGGTGGCGGCGTGCAGGGCTCGGCGCTGTGCATGGGCGTGAGGCAGGCCGGCGGGCGTGGGCGCTGCGTCTAACGCCGCACGAGCGTGCACAGCTCGCGCCGCCAGCTCGGCCACGTCGCGGTGGAAGCGGTGGATCTCCGTGGCGGCGTGCAGGCGCCCGGCGCGGGACTCTATCTGCTCCACCAGCCGCTGCCAGCCAGCACTGCGAGAACACATATATGTTGCGACTCGGGGAGAAATAACACCATATTCACCGGATAATAATAACGTCATGATTTATTTTTTAAATATAAAATACGAAAATTAATACGTAATTATTAAAAGCAAATATAAAACACACAAACTAACGTAAGAACAAATACAAACATTTTGAATTAATCTAATTGAAACTGTATGTTAATTAAAAAAACCTTCATGGTCTATGTAATAGAGGAAGCAGGATGTCTATGGTAAGATGGAGTTTGGAGAATTAAAGTAGCTCTATATATTTAATTATATATTTATTTTAGACTCTGTTGAAAAGCGAGCCCGAAGAATCATCGGCATTGACGATATTGCTAACTTCCATGACCTCAGCCATCGCCGCGAAGCTGCGTGTCTATCGGTATTTGATAGGATACATTTCGGAGAGTGTGCGCAGGAATTGCACAATTTAATTCCACCGGCCTCCTTTTATAATCGGAATACAAGACGTAGGCTGAAGTTGCATCCTTTTGTGGTAGATATTCCGACCATCCGGACTAAACGCTTCGATAGCTCCTTCATAATGCGTACTGCAAGGGTGTGGAGTTCTTCTGCCTGCCGATGTGTTCCCTGACCAATATAACTTGGGCCTCTTTAACGCAAGAGTAAATAGGTTTCTCCTAGGCAGGCATGATTCACCTTAGACCTCATCGCCGCTTAACATCAGGCGGGTTTGGGGTCAAATGCCTGCCTGGTCTTGAATAAAAAAATTGGATTTTTCGTTCAAATCTAAAGCATTCCTACAATTTCAGGGATGTTGGATTTGAATGATTCAGAAGTCGATAGAGACGATTAAAAAAAATAGTCACTATACGACGATACGGTGAACACGTGGTAAATGACGAAAATGGCAGAAGAAATCGGGAGTACACGTATATACTCAAGCCGTAATCCCTCGAGAGGTTGACAATTGTATGAAATAGTTAGAAAACTTAAATGTTCCGACATGTAATGAAAAACTATTGTGAATGTTTGATAAAAGCAACTACGGAGGTTTCTCGTCGGCTTCTCCCCCGTAGATAGCATTCCGAACCGGTCGACAGATTCGCAACCTGTCACACCGGGACTCAACGTAAACATGCGAAACGCGCAGTTTATGTAACGTTATGTTACTATTTGAATTTAAAAAAATTGACTTTGAGATTGACTCATGCATACGAAGTCTAAATTTCCTTTTGTTTAATATTTTTAATGAAGTTAGTTTCAAACACAGAGTATTATGTCATTTTTTATTTGGATATCAGTTTCCTAAGTTACAGGCTTAGCCTATTTTGGCAAACATCTGTAAAAGGTATAGTAGAAATGTTGTTTTCAATAATAGACTAAGTTCTTGCATGCAGTGGCGGTACTGTCATAGAAGCCCGAGAGCCCGGCTTGCCCTATCAAAGTAAAATAAGCTCGCGCTCTCATTCATTCATTAACAAATCAAACGACTTTTTAAAGCCACCGAAATTGTGGTTTTGCTGACATGTCCGCAAACTTCTGAGTGTTTCGCTGAGCTCGTCCACGCCAGCGAGTCCACAACGGAAGTATGAAGTGTATCTCTCGGCTTGCACTGTACTAAAACTCTAGGCACGCCACTGCTTGCATGGTGAGTGACACCGCTGGCATTGCAAACGTCCATAGGCTACGGTGACTGCTTACCATCAGGAGGGACGTATGCTTGTTTGCTGACGGAGTGGTATGGAAAAATTCCCCTTACCCTAGAGCCTCCTGCCTCTTCTCAATGTCAGCTATGTATGGGCTGTCAGATGACACCAGCTTCTTGGCCAGCTCCTCGCATTGGCTGAACCGCTCCGCTCCGCTCTCGACGCGGTGTCGAAGCTCGTCAAACTTGGATCTCAGGATCTGGGGAAGAAGGAATAAATTTAATAGTATTAAGTTTATAATTACTTAATTTTTCTCACTTGACAACGCGGTAGCTCAGCCAGCTCAGACCAGACAGGTCGAGGGTTCGAATCTCGAGATGCCAATTATTTGTAGCTACCACGTTTCTCAATGTGCCGGTACAGTGGCGACAGATTCGCAACCTGTCACACTGGGACTCAATGCGAAAAGCTGTACATCAAGCACCTCTGCCAACCCCTCTCGAGGGACTGCGGCGTGAGTTAATGTTTACGTATACCTCCCTTTCCATCGTATTTTAATCAAATTCTTCTCCTGTAAAGATATTAGAGACGCTTGTTAATAAGTGTCAAGCGTTATTATGGTTTAATTTTTAATTTTAAACCTACTCTAATTTACTTTGTATCGGTAAACTTTTTGCTTTGGCCTCATATACACATTTTTTACTGTAACGTGACCTGCTATTTATAAACTGAAGACTTTCTACCAACACTATATGCCATCACTCACCAGCAGATGCTCATAATCCTGCCCGTAGTCCTCGCTTGAAGCGGCAACGTACTGCTCCTGGATCCATTCCTCAAGCTCAGCGCTCTCAGCCAGGTATTCATGTCTGATGAAGATTGGAATATATTTTAAAAAAAGTGGTACAGCTGCTATATCTACGTGCGAGATCGTCCGCGTCGGTACCGCCCTCCTTTATATTTACAACGAGCAGCAGTCCGCTGTGTTTGCGTTCGAAGGATCGGAGAGCCAGTGTGATTACCGACACGATATGTAATAATAACCACATCACGACACACACATTGACTCAGCCCTGCAGTAAGTATCGTAAGAACTTGTGTCACAGGAACTAAGCAACGATACGATATATACTACATAGATAAGAATAAATAGCTTTATTTGATTATTGACGTTTCTAACGTTTGTTGTTATTGGAAGCTGTCATCACCTTTAAGTAGTGACACTTGACTTTTTCTTAAAAATATCATTGTCCTCCAATTACATGATAAATTTTACAATATTTTGGTGATATTTTAAATTATATATATATATATATATATATATATATATATTGTTATTTATATATTGTTAATTAATTAATTTATATATTGTTATTTATATATTGTTATATATATATATAAATAACAATACTAAATCCAAGACAAACAACGTGCAAAAGATCTGACCTGCAGACGCTTTCGACGAGCGCTTTCTGCCGCTGGGCCGCTAGGCGCTGCAGCCGCTGCAGGCTCTCCGTCAGAGCTCCAGCGGCTTCCTCCTGCCCGATGCCGGCGGCCACGTGACCCATCTCCGCTATGATTGCAGCGTACGTGTCCAGCTCCAGCTCGACCGCCTGATGTTTGAGGTTATGATATAGTGACATAACGTAAACTCACGCCGTGATCTTTCGAGAGTGGTCGACGGAGGTGTCACTGTCGCATTCCTTAGTTTATGTATTAACTTGGCTGCCGTGTTCCTCATTCTGCCCGGACAGCGGCAAAAGATTCGCAACCTGTCACACTGGGACTTGACATAAGCACGCGGAATGCGCTGTGTGACGTCTCCGCCTGCTCCTTTCGAGGAGTAACGGCATGTTTATGAGTTTAAATTATATCAACTTTTTTTTATATAATATTTAAGGAGATGATTAAGTCTATATTTGAAAATATATATATATTTTTTAATTATTTACACACACATACAATCTAATTTAAACCTGTAAAAGTAGATTGTATGTGTGTGTAAATAAAATTACATGAAATATAAAATACGATTAAAATATATTTTATAACATATTGAAATATATAAAAATAAAAATAAAATCACCAAGTACTAACCTTATGCCTGGTTAGCAAACAAGTTGCTCGATGCCTGTCAACTCCGACATCAGCAGACGAGAGGGCAGCTGCTTTATCAGCCAGCCAGGACTCCACCTCCAGGGCGTCGTGCCTGAACTGCTGGGTCTTCAGCTCCTGCTCCAGCTCCTGGAGCCTCTCGTCCGCCAGGGTTGATACTTCAGCGTAGGTAGTTTGCAGGGTGGTGGTTAGTTCTTTGATCTGGAGGATGGAAGTGGTTTATTAAAGATGTCCGAAGGATTGAAGAGACTATGCAATTATAAAAAATCAAAATAAAGAAATATTATTTAATTAACTTTTTAAAAGTACTTTGAATTGTCATAACAGGAAAAATGCTTTTTTTTATATTTATGAATTATAATTCGACACCAAATACATACACAAATCCGTTAGAATTTCTCAAACATCTGACTTATTAACTAAGTTATAAAGCGTCAAAGTCGTCGGTTAGACGGAGAGATCCGATATGTATAATGACGTCAAAGTATACAAGTGACATAAAACTTCCATAGAAATGTTCTGATGAGCGAGATAGATATATTTACTTTTAATGGTTAAATCTCCCTGGTTTATCGTACAATACTAATTCTGTTTTCACTGTAAATATACTATTTCCACCATACTTAATGGTAAATTGATTGAATAATAAAATGAAATAATAAAAACCACATCACGACACACACATTGACTCAGCCCTGCAGTAAGTATCGTAAGAACTTGTATCGCAGGCGCTAAGCAACGATACGGTATATACTACATAGATAAGAATACAACATCCGAGACCGGTGAGCGAAACAATGCGTCTTGCAAACAACACAAAGTCTCGCTTCCGCCGGGATTTAAAAAAAATATATCATGTCTATTCACTATTGGATGCATAATATGAAAAATTTGATGGTGGTTCCGTACCTTTCTTTCCAATACGTTACTAAGCCTTGTTATAGTTATGTTCGGTTGTCTATCTATTAGCGAGTTGTATTTCAATAACCATAATAGTTGAGACTAATGAAATTCTCAAAGAATATCCATTTCTGTCACCGGTATAAATAAAAATACTGAAAGCAACAAACTTTCAAATTTGACATTTAGTTTTTCCTTGTTTCCTTTACGACGCAACCTAAGAAGAACATGACGTTTAACGTTATGACATGGGCATCACGTGTCCGTACCTTCTCCGCCTGCCCGGTCTCCTGAGCCAGCTGGTCGCCGCGAGCGACGGCGCGCTGCACGTGGCCCCGCCTCGCGCTGACGTCAGCGCGCAGCTTGTTGTGGCGCTTGTGCATGGCGTGCGCGGCGTGCAGCCCGCCCGCCAGCGCGCTCACGCCGCCCGACGCCAGCGCGCGCCGCGCCTCCAGCCACGCCAGCTCCGCGCTGCACTCCGACGCGAACTTATGCAGTCTGCAACCGTATACTCACCCTCGCTTACTCAATTCCTTGTGTCATTGTCTTTTCTCGTATACATACATTTATTTTATTTTATTTATTTGGTTAACCAACGATTAAAATTTTCAGTGTCTTAATCGCTTACAGGCTAACACAGCATGCACTATGATATTATAAGGTTTTTTTATTAACTTAACTAAGTTATTAAAATTACAAAAAGGTAACATTTACTCAAAATACATTCAGGTAATAATTCTATGGCATTAGTAAAAATCCTACCCGTAGTATCATGGTGCAGGTCGATAACATCACTGAGGCTATTGGCAATTTTACAAAGTCTAGCTACAGGCGAGATTGAGCCAGGACCCGTCCTTCTAAGCGGCGGGTCCAGGGGTGTGATACAGTTGCGAGGGGATCTACATTGAGCACGAAATTGGAACAGGCTTAAAATACTAGGGGAATCCACTAGATGACTGAATACTTTATAAATAAAAAGTGAATCCAAAACATCTCTACGAAACATCAATGATTTTACTGTGAAAAATTTAAGCCGTGAAGAGTAGGATGGTAGTCCTAGCCATGCCCAGAGAGAATGCTCCAAACAACTGTGCCATATTCCAAGACACTTCTCACTAAGCTGTTAAATAATCTTGGTGTTAGCTCGCTTGAAGTTCCTACAATATCTCAGCACGAAACCGAGCATTCTTGATGCCTTTATTACGATGCAATCGATAAGATTGACGAAGGTGACTTTTTCGTCGAACGTGATTCCAAGGTCTTAATTTTTTCGAGGCAATTGCGATATTCCGAAACTATAACTCTAGCTTTTCTTGTAAAACTTAAATAAAACACTTTTTTGAATGAAGTAGCATATTATTATTCTCACACCAGTCAATTAGGTTATTAAGATCACGTTGCAACAACTCCACGTCATCCAAAGATGCAACCTCCCTTCCGAACTTAAGATCATCTGCGTATAAAAGCACTCCGAGAAACCAAAACATTGTGGAAGATCATTAATAAACAAGTTGAAGAGCAACGGACCAAGATGCGAACCCTGTGGCACACCAGAGGTTATACAACGATTGGTCGAACGAAACCCATTTAATACTACATAAAATTGGCGATTCGCAAGATAAGAAATGAACCAATCTAGTAGTGACTCCGATATACCATAAATATACATACAACTTTTAAATCAAAATAGAGTGAGAGATCCTGTCAAAAGCCTTACTGAAATCGGTGTAGATGACAACGTATTGCTTATTAGAGTCCACCACACATGTAAGGCGCTCCGAGAAAGAAACCAAATTTGTGATTTTGGCCCTTGATTTAAGAAACCCCTGCTGTTGATCACAAATAAACAGATGAAAGTGGCGCCAGATGTAGTGGTAAATTGTGGGCTCAAAAATTTTCGCAAAAATACACAATATTGAAATAGTCTGTAGTAGGTGATAACTTCTCTGCTGTCCGATTTATGAATGGGGACAACTTTGACTTTCTTCCATTCGATAAGGGTGTGTTATAAATTAATAGCGGAGGATTGACAAGAGATGACCCGCACGAGGAAACAAAAAATGGTGAAATTTCGTCAGGGCCTAAACCTTTCTTGACATCTACACCTTGCAATTCCATGAGCAAGCATTCATAATTTACTATAGGAGATGTGAGGTTCAAGCTATTGGTCTTTAAGACCCGAAGGAAGTCATTACTAGGTACCCAGTCTTTACAGTTATCAGTATTAAAAACCGAAGCGAAAAAATCCGCGAAAAGATCTCACAGTGTAGTGCTATTGGAGGTTGACGTCCGTCCGTCAGTCGTTGTCACAGGATAACAACTTTTGCTCCACGCCTAGCCTTAACATGTGACCGAAACAGCTTAGGATTACCTTTATTAGTGTTCACTAATAAAGACAGGTTTCTTAGGCCCGGAGCATCCGAAGTGGGAGGTGTTCAATTTATCTTGGGGATGATCCTGATTGTACTTAATTGCACACCCGCCACTCTGTCCCACCACTGCAACTAATGTTTATCAGGATCAACAGTGGCGTCCTTTGATCGAATAATGCAGCTGTGCAGTGACGCAGAGGCTGTGCCCGGACACCCTACCGGCTGTCTTGGGACCCGCAACGAACTTAATCAGAAGAAATAGGAGGTAGTAAGAAAGCGGTTTCAGACTTCCCTCCCAGCAAAGCGGAGGGATGACTGTACTTAATTGTCGAAGCCAAACGTTGGTGACGCCGCTTAGGCGAAGCTTGTTTTGTTTTGACGTGGACGAGAGCTGGACCTATTTATTTTAGCAACTCGCGTACATGTAATAATATCTTTTTCATGCAAATCAGCGCGGGTTCGAATCCCGGCTGGGGCGGGACTTTGTGTTCTTTGCAAGACGCATTGTTTCGCTTACCGGTCTTGGATGTTGTATTCTTATCTATTTAGTATATACCATATCGTTGCTTAGCGCCTGTGACACAAGTTCTCACGATACTTGATGTAGGGCTGAGTCAATGTGTGTGTCGTGATGTGGTTATTATTATTATTATTAAGGGCTCAAGTTCTTTATTAACTGCGAAGACTATACTCTCATTAAGCTTTTTCACCATTTCACTCAACTCTTCCTCCATAAATTCCTGCATAACTGAGCGTATCACATCCCTATTAGTAATTGAAGAGGATGTTGACGAAGGAGGTCCTACTGCTACTAATTCGTTGCCTCTATTCATGGATGCGATGCTGCGAACAGGTGTCGAATCTTTCTTCGTATGTTTCGGTAAAGAGTTAAAAGCATGTGGGACACTTCTCAGGAGATCCAGTTTTCAGGAGATCCAGTTATTAATAAACATGCGAAATGAAAAGAAACAATGCGTCTTGCAAATAACACATAGACCCGCCCCCGCCGGGATTCGAACCTGGAACCTCTAGCGTAGCTAGCAGTCGGCTGTTTACACCACTGCGCCACCGAGGTCGTCCGCCCGGAGCAGGTTGTGTTATATGATTTCAGTTATGAACGTTAAACACACGATTATAACACTGAGATTTTTAGTAATTTACATACATACATAAATCCACTCCATAATCCCTCAAGAGGGATTGGCAGAAGTGCTTGCAATACACCACTTTTCGCATGTTTATGATGAGTCCCAGTGTGACAGGTTGCGAATCTGTCGCCACTATCCGGGCACAATGAGAAACACGGCAGCTACAACTTACGGCAACCCGAGATTCGAACCCTCGACCTGTCGGGTCAGGGATTTTTTGTATATCAGCAAGATTTAATGTGTAAAATGTTTTAACCGTAGTGCTGTACAAGTGTGGCGAAAGTGAAATACGACGATTTTGCCGCTCTTTTCGTCATCTCCCAAGTAACTCGATAAAGCCTACAGTAACAGTACTAGCATGTTAGTGTAGGCGGATACATCATTCCATCTAACATTATTCATCTCATCATCATTTAATTCTTCACCAAAACTTGATAGTAAATATTATTTGACATTGGAAAAATACTCAATGTTATTGCCATCAAATGAATATTAAACAATACCAAAAGGAAACAAGGGGGCTCAATCCCCCTCAAGAAAATTCATCGGACTCGAAGCCCTTACTGATAACCTAACTTCAATGAAGTCACAACGATTCTAAAAAAAACACAGACAAGTTATATACTTATATTCAAAGTAATCAATTGAATAATTGAATTACTAAGCCAATAATATGAAAAAATCTAAACATGACATACATACCTACACCAAACAATAATACATATAGGCGTTGCTATGTAACCGTTCTACTTGGAGAAGCATTAAAGTAACCGTTCTACTTGGCGAAACATTAAAGTAACCGTTCTACTTGGAGAAGCATTAAGTAACCGTTCTACTTGGAGAAGCATTAAAGTAACCGTTCTACTTGGAGAAGCATTAAAGTAACCGTTCTACTTGGAGAAGCATTAAAGTAACCGTTCTACTTGGCGAAACATTAAAGTAACCGTTCTACTTGGAGAAGCATTAAAGTAACCGTTCTACTTGGAGAAGCATTAAAGTAACCGTTCTACTTGAAGAAGCATTAAAGTAACCGTTCTACTTGGAGAAGCATTAAAGTAACCGTTCTACTTGGAGAAGTATTTTAAGCATTAAAGCAAACCTTTTTTTTTCACATCTTATAAACAAATAAGGCACTCACTGCGCACTGCTGTTCAGAGCCCGTTTCCTCTCATCGGCGAGGGTCTGGAGGTCCTCGACGCGCCGCAGCAGCGCCGCGCCCTGCTCCGTGATGGAGTCGGCGTCGAAGTGGCCCCCGGAGACCAGGTCGGCACCCCGGGCGGACAGCTCCAATGCTTTCTGACGCCACTGGACCAGCTCTTGTTCTATCGCCTGTATGGAGAAAGAAGTAATGAATTACATAAAATAACACAAACTCTCGCCGTCATCCCTCGAGAGGGGTAGGCAGAGGTGTAACACACCGCATTCCGCATGTTTATGTTGAGTCCCAGTGTGACAGGTTGCGAATCTGTCGCCACTATCCGGGCACGATGAGAAACATGGCAGCTACAACTTGTACCAACTCGAGACTCGAACCCTCGACCTGAGCAACCGCGCCCAAACAAGCAAACTGAGCTACCACGTCCTATTGCCAGAACAAGATTAGGAAAAAAAAAATACCAACAGCAAAATTTTTACCACAGTCCGGTATTATTACCTGGTGCTGATTAAGCAGTCTCTTGCAGCTCCTGAGGTCACTTCCGACGTCCTCACTCCTCAGGCCTCTCTCCAGGTCTAGGAGGCGAGCCTTGGCATCCTCCACCGACCTATGGTATGAGAGAAACATATTCATTTACTTGACTTCTATTTGTAACCAGGCATTCATTTGATCTCAATCCCGCCTGATGTTAACCGTCGATGCAGTCTAAGCTAATAATAAGTAAGAACTTGTATCGCAGGCGCTAAGCAACGATACGGTATATACTAAATAGATAAGAATACAACATCCTAGACCGGTAAGCGAAACAATGCGTCTTGCAAATAACACAAAGTCCCGCCCCCGCCGGGATTCGAACCCGGAACCTATAGCGTAGCAGTCGGCTGTTTACACCACAGCGCCACCGAGGTTGTCTAACAACAACATGCAACAACAAGGAGCTGCAACATGCCTACCCAGGACAAGCATATTCACAGTCGCATTAAACAGCCCCAGCTTATATTTATCAGGGGATACATCTATACATCTGTCTATATGCTTAACTGTCTTCACTTTTTAATTACACAAAATAAAATTCATAAAAAATCTAATTCCTTGCCGAAACTTTTTTTTTAAATGAGTTTTTCTTTGACTTTGAAAAAAAATATTGTCATTACGATTATTTTCATCCTAAATTCACCTAAATTATTTAATACCATACAGTAGTTTAATTATTCAAAACTACAATGGGATATATGCATGAAATTTAATTTGTTTATTCAATCAATTTATCGCAAAGTGTGTTGAAATAGTATATTTACAGTGAAAACAGAATTAGAATTTTACGATAAACCTTTTTTTTACGATTTACGATCTCTCTCATCAGAACAATGTATGGCGCCCGTGTACTCTGACGTCACTGTACATATCGGATCTCTCCGTCTAACCGACGACTTTGAAGCTTTATAAATTAGTTAATAATTCACGATATTTGAGAGAATCTAACGGATTTGTGTATGTATATAATGTATCGAATAATAATCAATTAATAAATAAAAAAAGTCAAGCATACTCCCGATTATTACTATTATAATATAAACAGAGGACGTACGTACAAAATCTGTTAACATATATATTTGATGTATATAATAAATACGATATATTCACCTTATATTTAAAAATAAAAATAAAATCAATATAATCAAGAAAGAAAAAAAGTTAATGACATCAAAAAGTCAAAGTCAAAACGTTTTTTTTCTGAATAGACTTAAAATAAGCACTTTCAAATCGTCTTTTTTTTTACTACCGCCGTTTCGGAATGCCATCTCTACGGGAAAGAATCCGGCGAGAAACCTCCGCAGTTGCTTTTTACAATATTCAATTACAATATTTTCTACTACAAATTACAATTTTTCAACACAATAATTCTAGCCACACTCCAACTGTCAATACGATAAACCTGTGCAGCTGGTTAAATTACTTCCATATACCTTTATCCTCTCCATTATATCCAAATAATTCATCTCACCTGCGATGCTTTCTCTGTAAAGCGGCCTGCCTCAGCTTGCTACCCTTATCTCTGGAAGCCGCGTGGAGACCACCCCAAGCTGTCTGCAGGCGGGACACCCTCTCTGACACCTCACCAGCCCGGCCCGGGTCCGTCTTCTGGAGCTGGCTCGCGGTCTGATGGGAGAACGAGGGACTCGGTGAGGATTGGAATTAATATTTTTAAATTAATTTTTCTTAATACTACCTTCTAATATGATACTAGTTTTTGATGTGTGAGCTATATTATTGTAGAGTTTCATTAAAATCAATTCAGTAGTTTCTACGTTAAAAAGCAACAAACATCCATAAATGCGTACAAACTTTTGCGTTTATAATATTTTTTTAAAGCAAGGATAATGCAACTTTGAACTCACGCTCTCGACGTTTCTCAGTTGTTTCTCGTTCGCTTGCAACTCGCGTTCGAACGCTTCATGCTTCTGGAGTTTGCGTTCCAAGTTGGTAAGGTCCCTGTTACAAACAAACATACATATATATGTAACTATATATTGTACAAACACACATCGTCAAAACCGAAAAGTCAGATTTTTTATTCTCCCACGTTTCTACACACACTTTTCTTGTTTGTTTGTTTGTCGTTCCGGTTGGATTTTTGCAACTCAATTTTGAGCCACTTCCCGATAAGCTAGCAGGCTGAAATTTTCAGGGTAGCTTCAAACCCGATGACGATGTAATTTACGACTACAAAAACGGCTGGACCGATTTTGATAAAAATTTGTATGGAGTTACTTTTGAGGCAGTTCCCGGTAAGTTAGCAGGCTGAAGTTATCGGCAAACAGACAAACAACAAAGATAAAAATAATAAAATAAATAATAGATTTAAAAACTCTAAAAACCGACGATTTTAAATGTCCTAAAAACAAGAAAATAACCCTACGGGGCTGAAAGAGGGGCCACTCAAAACGTGGGGTATCTCTGCAAGTTACACCCACGATCTACACACGTCATGTAAATATATCCCATTAATAATCACTTAAATAATATCCGCCCCTACGTTTTGAGTGGCCCCTCTTTCAGCCCCGTAGGGTTATTTTATTATTTTTAGGACGTTTAAAAACGTGGGTTTTTAGATTTTTTTATCTATTAATTTTTTACATAATCTTTCAAAATTCTTTAGTTCGAATAACGTTTAAGAGATGGCGTTGCTTGTTGCCTACATCGCGATATCATTTACTGACGCTGAAGTAAATAAGAGTTTAATGCTTTTATCACAATGCACATCGCCCGCGGGAACCCAGGCGGAGCTCCGGTCCCCTCCCGAGACACACCTTAGAGTAGCTGCGGTCCCCGTCTCCACACCCAATTGTACAGGCAGAGAACATTAAGTTCGAAGCCTGAACTAAAATCAGTTCCCAGTCCGGTTGGGACGTCTGAGCCTCTCTCAGCGGACAACCCTACAGGCTGTTGTCACATCCGATGAGACTAGCCGGTGTCACCAGTCGGTTAGGACGACTTGGCGTGGAAGGGCCGGCCCATCCACACCAAGCGTCTCTCTCAGTAGTCAGAATAAATTCACTCGCACAAAACAGCGCCACCTAAGCCAGGTCCGAGCCCACTATATGGGTGCCCTTAGGATGAGCCTGTTGTCTAGATCTGCACTTTGCACTTGTTGAGGGATGTAGCACCTTTTGTGCTACATCCAAAATTAAAATAACCCCTTTGGGGCTACAAGTTTTGAGGCCTCCCAGCCTTAAGGCTTGTAGACCCAACGTAATGCCCAACGCACTCGTCGCGCGGTTAGTCCGGTTACGCTGCGAAGGCCAATAGGGCCGCAGTTAGGGTCCAAATAAAAAATCACAATTTACTGACCATGTAATGACGTATCTTTAATACTGTGTCGGTACTGTCATAGAAGCCCGAGAGCCCGGCTTGCCCTATCAAACTAAAATAAGTTCGCGCTCTCATTCATTCATTAACAAATCAAACGACTTTTTCAAAGCCACCGAAATTGTGGTTTTGCTGACATGTTCGCAAACTTCTGAGTGTTTCGCTGAGCTCGTCCACGCCAGCAAGTCCACAACGGCAGTATGAAGTGTATCCCTCGGCTTGCCCTGTACTAAAACTCTAGGCACGCTACTGTCTTTTTGTCGGTGCAGCAGTTCGCTGTGTTTGCGTTCGAAGGATCGGAGAGCCAGTGTGATTACCGACACGAGAGGGCAATGTACACGGGCGACGCAATGGCGGTGCTGTCGTTGTAAGACATCAAGGGCAATTTCGTGTCAGTATGCGGTATCACTTACCATTAGGCGAGCCGTCCGATCTATAGGAGGCTATGGTGGTAAAAAACCAGGTACCTGTAACTCTGGTCATTGGCCGTCCTGGCCTTGTCTTGTATCCAACAGTGCAGCTCATCGGCCGCGTCAAGTAGCTGCAGGTGCGCGAGCGCTGCGAGCAAAGCGCGCCGGCGAGCCGCCGCACCGGTACGAACGCGAGCACGCCGAGCCGCAACGGCAGCCGCGCGAGCTGCGATGCTGTTGGAAAAAAAGATTTTAATCAGCAATCCAGGGAATTTTTTTATGAATCTTGCAAATAACACAAAATTCTCCCGCCGTCGGGACCAAAACCCGTGACCTCTAGCGTAGCAGCTAGCAATGTTATTGACACTAGGTTTTAATCAAAATACTGACTGCTCAGCGGCGTAGTGCTCCGGCGGCTGCTGCAGCTGAGCGGCGAGCTGCTGGAACGCTGCCAGGCGCTCCTCCTGAGCCACCAGCCTCGCCTCCAGCTCCTCCTCGTGCCTCTTCAGCAGCGCCTCCACCTCCTCCACCGACGACTGTACAAACAAAGGAGAGACGTCATTATGTGGGCTAGATCTAATCGAATTTTCCTGATGTATCCCCTGATAAATATAAGCTGGGGCTGTTTAATGCGACAGTGAATATGCTTCCCCTGGGTAGGCATGTTGCAGCTTAGACTGCATCGACGGTTAACATCAGGCGAAACAAACTTTCGCGTTTATAACATTAGTAAGGATTATATATAGAGAAATCATATTACGGTAACTCACCCCGCATTGATTGTATTCCAAATAAGCCTCGTGTGCTCCGCTGCTAGCGTCTATGCGATCAGCTTCACGGTTGAAGCTCTGGAGCTGGACCAGCTGCTTGATATAGTCGTCCTTGTACTGCCACTCTGTTTTGAAGGAGAGAAAGAGACGGTTTAAGTTATGAGAGGTGGATGTAATCGATGGTATATACAAAATGTCAAAATTGACATTTTTAAGCAAAGGTATACGTATACGGTGTATAAATACATTTATTCGTATATTTTTTTCGGGGCGCACCCGCCGCTCTGTCCCACCACTGCAACTCCTGACCACCAGGATCAACAGTGGCGTCCTTTGATCGAATAATCAACGAATAATGCAGCTGTGCAATGACGCACAGGCTGTGCCCGGACACACTACCGGTGACAGCGGGACACGACACGAACTTAATATAAATTCGTATATTTATATGTAGCGTGACACTTTTGACATTTCAAAAAAAAAAAAAACAACTCACTCTGCTCCACGGCTTTCTGTTCGCTCTCCAAATACTTGATCTTGTCAGATACATCTGACAGCGAGGGGTTGTTTGATAGGAGCTGCTTGCCGAGCCCTATCACCTCCGTGAACCTGTCAAACGGAGAAACGTCAGATGAGAATTGGTGGTAATTTTATTGTTTAAACAATTTAAATCTAATTATTCACCATTATTCATTATCATTAATAATTAAACGTGCAACCCTGTCATTCATAACTCCTGTCATTCATGTCATTTTTAATCAAATACCCACACTTATTTTGTATTAACTAATTGTCGAATCATTAATGACTTGTTAGTGTTATATTTTATAATAATAATAATAATAACATCACGACACACACATTGACTCAGCCCTGCAGTAAGTATCGTAAGAACTTGTATCGCAGGCGCTAAGCAACGATACGGTATATACTACATAGATAAGAATACTACATCCAAGACCGGTAAGCGAAACAATGCGTCTTGCAAATAACACAGTCTAGCCCCCGCCGGGATTCGAACCCGGAACCTCTTGCGTAGCAGTCGGCTGTTTACACCACTGCGCCACCGAGGTCTTCAACCATCATCATTCGTCATTTTATTATGCAATTTAATTAAGCTTAACGTGTATTTCTCATGTAAGTGATTATTAAAATCTTATTAGAATAAAGATCATTAAACTGAAAAATAAGTAAAATACTACCTCCTATTTAGAAGTCGGTAATAAATAAAAGAAAATAGGATATTTAGAATGATAAAAGACGCGGTAGCTCAGTTTGTTACGTTAACCGATCGACCCGACCCGACAGGTCGAGTGTCGCCATACATAGTATCTGCCAAGTACCTCACCGTGCCCGGATAGTGGCGACAGATTCGCAACCTGTCACACTGGGACTAAACATAAACATACGGTGTTTGATCTCTAGAGGGAGATTACGTTTTTTTTTTAATATACATACTCGTCTCTGTGAGCTTTGATATCGTCTTGGAGTTCTTGGTGCTGCTTCTGAAGTGCCTCCGCTGTGGCGACGTCCTTAGCTGACACCTCTTGGGCCAGCTGCTCGTCCACTTTCTATTGAGTTTGAATGGCAAAAAAAAATAATTAAAACACTGTACTGATGTATGATTTAAATTTTGGTTTTTGGGATATATAAAGAAGAAAAAAGAACGAAATCACCTTCAAAACTAAAAATTAAATTTTAAATTTCGTTTAAAAAGGGTAAAAAATTTCGACATTTTTAATTCCATATTTTTTTTTTTAAAGATGTAGGTATTAAAAATAACTTAAGTGATGAATATCTCAATAAATCTTAATTTTCTTAATCATACACACACTAATACATGACTTCCTACACAAATACACTCAAGATAGTAGCTATTTTTTGATTGATTTTATTTAATATATTGATAATCCTTTGGCATATGGCAAGTTAGTTAATAAGGCTGTGGTTTTTGTAAAAATAACCGATTTTTTTTTTTATTCAAGGCAAAGAGCGTCAAGTTTCTGCTCCGTCGCATCTGGTCATCATCAGGGAAGTCATCCTCAGACCTTAGAGCCGAATTCGTCCCACGAATGCTAAAGCTGTGGAATGAACTCCCTGCCATGGTTTCCCCAAGTGACTACAGCATGAGGTTCTTCAAAGGGGGTGTTAAAAAAGTGACACCGCTGGCATTGCAAACGTCCATAGGCTACGGTGACTGCTTACCATCAGGCGGGACGTACGCTTGACGACGCAGTGGTATTTAAACAAATATATATACAGCCCTATCAAAAAACCTAACTAACCTGCAGCCAGTCCTGCAGCCCACTGGTGGTGCTCCTGAAGATCTGATGGCCGACCTGGCTCTCTAACCTCTGCCTCCTCTCCTCCGCCAGCTCCTGGCATCTCTCCCACAGGGAGTGGACCTCGCGCTGTCTCGCTTCCACTTGCGCTTTCTCCGATGGGTATTGGGATTTGACACTGTAGAAAGAGAAGGTTATATAAATAAACCACATCACGACACACACATTGACTCAGGCTTGCACTAAGTATCGTAAGAACTTGTATCGCAGGTGCTAAGCAACGATACGGTATATACTAAATAAATAAGAATACAACATCCAAGACCGGTAAGCGAAACAATGCGTCTTGCAAATAACACAAAGTTCCGCCCTCGTCGGGATTTGAACCCGGAACCTCTAGCGTAGCAGTCGGCTGTTTACACTTCGATACAGAGATCTTCAACCACAACATGAACTGTTTTAGTTCCGAACTAACTTCGACCTCGGTGGCGCAGTGGTGTAAACAGCCGACTGCCACACTAGAGGTTCGAATCCCGGCTGGTACAGAACTTTGTGTTATTCTTATCTATGTAGTTTATACCGTATCGTTGCTTAGCGCCTGCGATACAAGATTATATCTAAGTGCAGGGCTGAGTCAATGTGTGTGTCGTGATGTGGTTATTATTATTATTATATATATATATATGTATATATATATATATATATATGTATATTTATATATATATAAATAAATAATTATATCTTCATACCTATGTATTTTGTACCATCTGATAAGGCTGCGTGGAATGAAACGTTCAGATATTATTAAAACGTTCATTTTTTTAAAAACGGTATCACTTTCCATCAGTCGAAGCGACAGCTTGTTACCACATGATGTTGTATAAAAAGTGTATGATGTTGATGTTAATAAGAAGCGGCAAGCGACCTTCAGCCGACCGTTGCTAGATTCATAGATCCGGATTGTTCTTGCGTAAGACCGCCAATCATTAATATATTTATGTATACAGCTATATCTTTAATCAATTAACTCTTTTATATTCATTTTCAATTATATGGTAATAATCTGATTATAAGTTTTAAATTTTCACACACACACATAAACATTCATAATTATTTGTATGTGTTTAATTCATCTTCGGAATCGATTGGGGTGCAACGGGAGATCAGCGTCGGTCTCGTAAGAGCTGACACAGTGCTGAGCTACATGGTTGTAACACAGCATCTTAATGTAATCGTTTAGGTTAATGCATACTCCTTGTTAAAACACTGTGATGCGAGATGCTGTGTTATTATATGAATAGAGTTCTTACTTACTTTTTGTGTATCAGGGTGTGTGCGAAATTGAATATCTTATTCAATGATGTGTCAATAAGCGGTATCACTTGCCATTAGGTGAACCGTCTGCTCGTTTCCCCATAAAATTTATTTTTTTACTTATTTTTTTTAATTTTTTTTTGGTTTAGGATTATGCGGTAGCTCAGTTTGTTACGTGTATTGGTTAACCGACCGACCCGACACGAAAGGTCGAGTGATCGAGTCTCAGGTTGTCGTAATTTGACGTCATTGTACATATCTGATCTCTCTGTCCAATAAGTTAGTAATTTTAATAAATAAATTTAAAAGTCTCGGGTTGCCGTAAGTTGTAACTGCCATGTTCCTCATTGTGCTCGGATAGTGGCGACAGATTCGCAACCTGTCACACTGGGACTCGACATAAACATGCGGAATGCGGTGTGTGACATCTCCGCTAACCCCTCTCGAAGGATCAATTACGGCGTGCTTTGATGTTTGTTTGTCTTTACTCACTCGTCAGCCAGCAAGTTGACAGTCTGTATCTTGTCTCTGAGAGGCTGTAGTTCTCTCTCGAGAGCGGCGTGGCGTCGTTGGAGCGCCCTCACTGTCCTCAGGTCCGCCGCCGGAGCCCCGGGCGCCGCCAGCTGCTCCTGCTTCTCCAGTAGCCATTCCGACGTCTCAGAGCAGGTGCGGCTGAAGAGCTCCACCCTGTAATGATAAAAATTATAAAAGATTCTGTAATTTGTTATATGAAAATCTTGTACCATATTTGTAGCAAATAAATTTCATTTGATTACAGTTTAACTTAAGCGATACTCACGTCGAGGCGCCCTCGAGGCTCTTCTCCTTGTGCTGCTTCAGCCTCAGCAGGTCCTCCCAGCTCCGTTTAAGCTGCTGATGCCTGGCCGCGGCCCTGGCTGCCTGGGCGTGGTTCCTGGCTGCGAGAGCCGCGGCGGCCGCTTGCACTCGCTCCATGCGACGGTTGGCAGCTGACAGGTCTGTTACGAATTTCTAAAAAAAAGTCAAAGTCAATGTCAAAATGTTTTTTATTCGAATAGACTTAAAATAAGCACTTTCAAATCGTCATTTTTTTTACTACCGCCGTTTCGGAATGCTATCTCTACGGAGAAGAATCCGGCGAGAAACCTCCGTAGTTGCTTTTTACAATATTCAATTACAATATTTTCTACTACAAATTACAATTTTTCAACACAATAATTCTAGCCACACTCCAACTGTCAATAAGATAAACCTGTGCAGCTGGTTAAATAACTTCAATATATCTTTATCCTCTACATACTCGTAATTTTGAATTATATAGTAAGCCTTCCTAATTAAAATTTGTTTAACATATTGCTTAAATACAATATAAATTAATGCAGTGATATTTTTTTTTCCTTAACTAAAAAGGGTAAAAACGTGACACTGTTAAGCTGAGTGTCAACATTCTTTATTCTACATTCTCTGCTTGTTTCTTTAATGGAAATTATTTTTAAAGTACGTATTATTTTGTCTCATAAAATGGTCCGGAATCCATCATGTTCGGGTTCGGCTCACACTTGACCGGTTTCTTTAAACTCTTGTGTGAGATCGGGGCGCACCCGCCGCTCTGTCCCACCGCTGCAACTCTTGACCACCAGGATCAACAGTGGCGTGCTTTGATCGAATAATCAACGAATAATGCAGCTGTGCAATGACGCACAGGCTGTGCCAAGACACACTACCGGCGACAGCGGCATAAACTTTTAATTAATTTGATTGATTTATTTATTTATTTACATTTTTTTTTTGTGTTTGAATTCGAAAAATGTTGTGGTTTTCATTTTGAAAAAATCCAAAAAAAAGTTACATGTTTCATTTTTGAACGAAAAAATCTTATTGAGACGTACTCCAAAGGAAAATATATTTTTTTTGCAAGTTTTTTTCTTTTTTTTTCGCATCCTCACTACAAAATATTAATCGTTTTCAGCAATATATTTCCCATACATGCACTTTTCCATACAACGTCACAGCTAAAGAACCTAAAACCTAAAAAAAAAAAATTCAACTGCACAAGTCACAAGTAAACAACCAAGACGGTACACAATATGTTAAGTGACACCGGCTTCTGACACGACGGCGCTCTCACCTCGTACTTCCTCTTGGCGCTGTCGACGCTGTCCTCGGGGTCGTCAGCCCTGAGCATCCGTTCCTTGTCCCTCATCCACTTGTCGAAGTCGTCGCATTCGGCGAAGTAGTTGAACAGCTCGATCGCGTCCTCGAGCTGGGCTCTGCGAGCGGCGGACAGCTTCTCCAGCTCCTCTGTGTGAAAAAAAATACCAGTCAAGTGTGAGTCGGGATAAGTACCGTCTTATATAAGCCACACGCCGTAATCCCTCGAGAGGGGTAGGCGGAGGTGTCACACACCGCATTCCTCATGTTTATGTTGAGTCCCAGTGTGACAGGTTGCGAAGCTATCGCCACAATGAGGAAGATGGCAGCTAAAACTGACGCCAACCCTCGACCTGTCGGGTCGGGTCGGTTAACCAAGGCACGTAACAAACTGAGCTGCCACGTCCTCCACGTCTCATAAGATTAAGCAATGTATTTCGCAAGAGAAACAATAAATAGCAAAACAAAATTACTTTTCCTGTATATTAACCCCCTTTAATTTAATATTTCTTTGTGTTTTAAGTATTTGTTGTCATAGCGGCGACAGACAACAGTCACTATAGAGCTGTGTCTCATTGAACCATAATAGCTTTTTAGGAATATTTAACATTTCAGAGAATGTCAATTTCTGTTGTTGCTACAACAAAAATATAACTGAAACCAAAAAAAAAATCCTTATTTTTTTTTCTTTTGCGATGTCATTTTTTAAAGTACATACTGTTTAATCTTGCACGATTTTGCGTTAACAAAGAGACGGTGAGTGATACCGCTGCTTATTGACACGACGATTCCCTAGATGTCTTACGGCGACAACACCGGCAATGCGTTGCCCGTGTACAGGCAAAGATGTTAAGCGGCGATGTTAAGCGGCGATGAGGTCTAAGGTGGATCATGCCTGCCTAGGAGAAACCTATTCACTCTTGCCTTAAAGAGGCCCAAGTTATATTGGTTAGGGAACACATCGGCAGGCAAAGAATTACACACCCTCGCAGTACGCATTATGAAGGAGCTATCGAAGCGTTTAGTCCGGATGGTAGACACGCAACTTCGCGGCGGTGGCTGAGGTCATGAAAGTTAGCTATATCATCATCAATGCCGATGATTCTTCACACTGGCTCTCCGATCCTTTGAACGCAAACACAGCGAACTGCTGCACGTTGTAAATATAAAGGAGGGCGGTACTGACGCAGACGATCTCGCACGTAGATCCACCAGCTATCCATACCCCTGTTATAAACCTGAAAGAGACATACCGTAGTGCTGCTGGATCTGCCCCATCCTATCCTCGACAGTGGGCACCTGCCTCGGCGCCTGCAGAGCTCGAGACGCCCTCCTGCCTCCGACTCCTGGTCTCCGGACCTGGACTACCTGCTTCACCAGGACTGTCTTCTTGACGCGTTGGACTGAGCGGACTTTTTCTGGGCGGCGGACTTGGACCTTGGGAGAGAAATAAAATAATAATAATAACCACATCACGACACACACATTTTGACGACCTCAGAATAGCTGATTGCCACGCTAGAGGTTCTGGGCTCAAGTCCCGGCGGGGGCTTTGCGTTCCGCTAACCAGTCTTGGATGTAGTATTCTTATTTCAATGAACGTTTATGTGGTGATGTGATTATTGTTATTATTATTTATTGACTCAGCCCTGCACTAACATATAATATTTTATCTCAGGCGCTTAGCAACGATACGGTATAAACTACAACATGCAAGACCGGTAAGCGAAACAATGCGTCTTGGAAATAACGCAAAGTTCCGCCCCCGCCGGGATTCGAATCCAGGACTTGTTAGATAGCGGTAATGTAATTAAGTATATGTGTGTTTTTTGTAGTCTATATGTGTACTGTGTGAAGTCTATGTGTGTATATTCTGTGTGCCTGTGTAGTATATGTGTGTGGTCTATGTGTGTGTGTGTGTATTCTATTTGTGTCTATGTAGTTTAGTGCGTGAAGTCTCTGTGTGTGTGTAGTCTATGTTTTCGTGAGTATGTGTGTGTGTAGTATTAAAGCAAGCAAGTTCTCTCACCGGCACCAGCCTGGGTTCGATCTCCCTGACATAGTTGGCCGGGACAAACCCGTCGCTCCTGTCAGCTTTCCTCACCGACCACCAGTCAGGGTTCGTCTTGTTGATCAGGAACAGGACTTCGCCCTTCTGCATTGATATGCCCTGCCCTGTGAAAGCGTACAGGGCTTTGACCTGGAAAAACAACCAACAAAAAAAAAATGTGTACTGAGAATCACTACATAGCAGGTACATAACAAAGCCCCTTCGCAGCGTCTGTCTGTCCCTATGTACGCTTGGATCTTTAAAACTACTCAACGGATTTTGATGCGGCTTTTCCTTATAGATAGAGTGACTCAATAGGAAGGTTTATGTGTATGTAGTACATGCATAATATCCGTGCGAAGCCGGGGCGGGTCGCTAGTAAGGAATAAAGATGTAAATAAGGAATTATGAAGAAACATTGTTTATTACTGATAAATTGTCCCCATTTCTTTAGATCCCAAAATCCATCCTCATAATCCTACACTTCATGCCCATAAGCCCACGTTCAATCCTAATTAACCCACAGTCCATCCTAATTATCCCACACTCTGTCCCCAATATACCACTCTCCAATTCTATAATCTGACACATTACTCCGCTATCCTACGCTCCATCCTCACTATCCTACACTCTACCCCACAATCCCAAGCTCCATCCCAAAACCCACCTGCGGAACGCTCCTCTCCTCAGTAACCGTCCTGTGCTCCAATCGCTCGACAGGCTCCTGCTCCCAAACCTCAGTGGGCACCAGCCTTGTCTCCTGCACCATCTCCTCCTCTTCGACTCCTGGGGCTGGCTCCACTTCTGTCGGGAGCTGGTCGGGAAATAGACAAAATTTAGTATAAGTTGAATAACCTAGCTTTTTCTATTGATAAATTTTTTTTTACATACATATAAACGCCAGATTACACCAGTAGACTGTGAGGACTTCGCTCGTCCAATTATGTATGGTTTTATTATTGTATAATTTATTTATTACACTTGTATAAACAATTACACAACGCATTCCGCATGTTTATGTCGAGTCCCAGTGTGACAGGTTGCGAATCTGTCGCCACTATCCGGGCACAATGAGGAACGTGGCAACTACAACTCACGCTAACCCGAGACTCGAACCTCGGGTCCTGACGGGTCGGGTCGGTCGGTTAACCAAGGCACGTAACAAACTGAGCTACCACGTCCTCCGCGTCCACATATACATAGAAATATATATATTATAGCAATATTCTTGTGGTATCTACCACTCTTCCATCATCTCCACCTGCACCAGCTATTCGCTCCGAACTATGAACACGCGACCCTCTATATCTCGGTAACCTCTCCACCGATTTAGCTCATATTCGAACTTAAACATTGTTTTTAGCTCATTAACCCCCCTACCAAATTTCACGATCCGATCAGCGATACTCGAGTTATCGTCGGACGAACATTTACACATACGGACACACAAACGCCGGATTGCTGCAGTACACTGTGAGAACTTCGCTCGCACGTTCAATTATGTACTGTTTTGTTACTTATTTAATAAACTTGTGTTCAAAATAGCCACTAACCTGTAATGTGGTGATGCCGGCGCTCTGCAGCTTGGCGGCGTGGTTGCTCAGGCCTTGTATTTCAGCTTTGTAAGCTTGTATCTCGTGGTGGAGCTGCTTGTGACGAGCCAACAG
The DNA here is from genome assembly GCA_949316135.1 of Choreutis nemorana. Classification (NCBI taxonomy): domain Eukaryota; kingdom Metazoa; phylum Arthropoda; class Insecta; order Lepidoptera; family Choreutidae; genus Choreutis; species Choreutis nemorana. The sequence continues at coordinate 1,038,412 of OX438622.1, forward strand.
GGCCGTGGCGGCGGCAGAGTCCCTGCCGCAGTCGTCCGTGGCCACCAGGGGGCGCTTCTCCTTCATCCAGCTCTCAGCTTCGTTCGCGTCGCCGTAGAACTTTTAGAGGAATCAAGATAAAACAATGTGCAACCTCAATGACATTAGTTTCTTAACTGGCTTCAGCCCGCGACTTCGAAGTCGAAAATGGTTCTAATAGGATTTTTAATTACTCGACATTTATCGTTATATTTCGGACAATTAACACGATATCTTTATAAATTACAGCCTACGTGTTATACTGATGTATAAGCTATATTATTGTAGAGTTTCATTAAAATCCATTCAGTAGTTTTTGTGTAAAAGAGTAACAAACATCCATACATACATACATACATCCTTACAAACTTTCGCGTTTTTGATATTATTAAAGATAGAAATAAAGTTTAAAACGGTGATAATGCACAAGATTTATAAATAAAGATATATATATATAACGAAGAGAGAATAATAATAATACAGGTGATAAAACAAACTTCACAAAAATACTTTTTATTTCATAAATATCTAAAAAAAAAAATAAGCATCTAATTCTCATCAAAAACAATGAATCTATAGCCAAAAATAAACAAACCTATAGCCAAAAAAAAAAATGAATCCAGCCAAAAATAAATGAATATATAGCCAAAAAAAATTATCTAGCCAAAAATAAAAAAAATTGATCTAGCCAAAAATAAGTAAATCTATAGCCAAAAAATAATAATGAATCTATAGACACAAAAAATGAATCTACAGACAAAAAAAAAACAATGAATCTATAGACAAAACAATATATACCTGATGAGCTTCAGCCGCGTTTGCCAGCTGCGTGTCCCTCGCAGCGGCGAGCTGCCTCAGGGTGTCCCACTGCGAGCCGAGCGAAGCCAAGCGAGCCGATATCTCCGAGCTCTTAGGGTGTCCCGCGTCTATCAGGCTGTATTAAGGACAACATACGATATATAACCGATTTTTGAAAACTTTTTCGAAAAAAATGTAAGTAAATATTTATTCAAAATCAAAATTTTTTTTTTTTTATTCAAATTGACTTAAAATAAGTACTTTTAAATCGTCGAAATTATTTTTAAACTACCACCGGTTCGGAATGCCTGTCTACGGGGAGGAATCCGGCGAGAAACCTCCGTAGTTGCTATTTTCAAAAAAAAAAATTAAGAACTTTTTTTTTTTTCCTTAAATCTGTTCTGAAATGAATCAAATCAAATGTGTGAATAAATTTGTGAACATTAGTATTATTTTTTTTTTTTTTGGCTTATATATAATAATATCGATCGAATCTTTTTTACGACAACGTTTTTTCTATAATTTTTTTAAACTATAACGAGTCTTTATATAAATACATATATATTTCAAATTATTATTTCAAAAAAATTTGCTTTTAAATCGTAATTTTTTTACCGCTATATATGTGTAGGTATATATTAATAAGTATATGTAAATATATATATAAAACGCATACCTCTGCCCCTTATCCCTGTGCCCGAGGCAGACGTGGTCTCGGGCCCGCATTTCGTGCAGCAGGGCCGTATGTTTTTGCCTGAGTGCGAGCACGCCGCGGCCATCTTTAGCGGCCACGTCCGCCAGGCATATACGCTGCTTGTCCGTCACCCAGCCTGATGGGGGAACATAAAACATAAACTCACGCCGTTATTAATCCCACGAGAGGGGTAGGCGGAGGTGCTACACGCCGCATGTCGGGTGCAAGTCCCAGTGTGACAGGTTGCGAATCTGTCGCCACAATGAGGAACGTGGCAGCTACAACTTACGCCAACCCTCGACCCGTCGGGTCGGATCAGTCGGTTAAACACGTAACAAACAATATTAATAAACAAACAAATAATAATAACCACACACATTGACTCAGCCCTGCACTAAGATATAATCTTGTATCGCAGGCGCTAAGCAACGATACGGTATATACTACATAGATAAGAATACTACATCCGAGACCCTTGAGCGAAGCAATGCTTTTTCGAGTCCGGGACCTCTCGCACAGCATCCAGCTGTTAACACCGCTTTGACAATGAGCTTCATTTATATATATATATATATTTTAAATTAATTTAAGAAGTGCAAAAAAAAATCGCAATTTTTTTTCAATATAATCACTCACCTTCTTCCTCGTCATGATCCTCGAGGAACTGGTAGAGATTCCTCGCGTCCTCCAACTTCGCCTTCCTGTCTTTAGCCGCTGCTACGACGCTGCGGACAACAAACACAAATACATACATACATACATACATACATACATACATACAATCCCCGGTCGAAATCACAACCACCCATTCTCGCTTCACAACAGTCGAGTTAATTAATTAGTTTTTCATGTAAACATTCCTGCAATTCCTTCATTCTGTTATTAATTTTTATTATTTAATTTCATTTATTTACTTCACAAATGAATTTTTATTCTATCACCTGCTATTTTATATAGCGTTCTTATAACTTATTTCAATTTAAAAATTGAATATGTATTTAAATTATAACAAAAATCCTAAAAATCAGATAATAACCCTACGGGGCTGAAAGAGGGGTAACTCAAAACGTGGGGGCGTATGTTATTTAAGGGATTATTAATGGGATATATTTACATGACGTGTATGGATCGCGGGTGTAACTTGCAGAGATGAAATAAAATAAGAATTATGGTAATCCAAAAAATTAACTAAAATAGCTACTGTCTTGCGTGTGTGTACATGTGAGTGTATTTGTGTAGGATGTTTGTATGTGTGTATGATTAAAAAGTTAACACAAAGTATAAAATTAACTACTTAAGTAATTTGAGAGCATCTTTTTATATTAATCCTTTGTTGAATTAAAACCGTTTTGAATTCTAAAAACCACTGAGTTGGATGAGTATTTAGTTATAAGAGAAAAGGCGCAGTACCTTTCATAGTCATCCTGCAGTTTATCCAGCTGGGCATGAAGCTGGGCCAGCACGTGCTTGGGCCCGGCCGCAGTGGGCCCGTGCCTCCTCAGCCGCTGGATCGCGTCCTGCAGCGCGCCCAGCTGCAGCTCCTGCAGTGCGTGAGCTTGCAGCAGGCGCTCAACGTCCACCAGGTGGCGTCCTACCTCCTCTGATGAGAACTGCGACTGTGGAACGAAATAAAATTTGAAATTTTTTTAACGAGCATATAGAGCATAGTGAGCACAAGGAGCACAGCGAGCTCTTCAAGAACATTAAATCAGACTAGATCAGCGAGCGTGACGAACACAAAGAGGTCGTCGAGTACAGCGAACTCGTCGATTACATAGAGCTCAACGAGTTATGAGAGTGCAACGAGCAAAACGAGCTCAACGAACACGGCGAGTTCGACGAATAGAGCAAACTCAACGAGCACAGCGAGCTCGACGAGCACATCGAGTTCAGGTTTGATTAAAAAACATGACAATCCGTTAACAACATTTGTCTCAGTAATCCATATCATTCGAAAGTCAGACATGTTATACTTGCGTCACACTTCCGGACAACCATTCATATTCTTGAATTTAATTAATTACACAACCATCACAAACTTTATTAAGTTTATATTACATCACGAGCAAATAACGGTTGTCCTGATGGTAAGTGACACCGCCGCCTATTGACACCTAATGATGTCTTACAATGACTACAACGCCAACGCGTTGCCAATACAGAGGTAAAGATGTCATCTGTCCTGTCGTGCCGGTAATTACCTTGATATCGTTCACGCTATGCTGAGCGGCGTCCGCGTCCCTCATCAGAGCAGTCAGCCTCGCGAGGCTCGCAAGGCTCGCGCGGTGTCGCTCGAGCAGCTCCAGCAGCTCGCGCCACCTCGCCAGGATCGCGGCCTCTGTGGTCTGGACCGCTTCAGCTCCGTGGTAGTTCTCTTTAACTAGTTCCGCCGCCATCGCTGACAGGTCTTCGAAGCGTTCCGTTCTGTATGGAAAGCACGAGTAAAAATTTATACTCGTTTTTATTAAGGTTCCGTATTGAAAAGGTAACAAAAAAAACAGGACCCTATTACTAAGCCATCGCTGTCCGTCCGTCTGTCAGTGGGCTGTAACTCGCGAACCATAATAGCAGGACTCATGGAATTTTCAGAGAATGTCTATTTCTGTTGCCGCTATAAACAATATATGATAAAAACATAAAGAAGTAAAAAAGTAACTTGAACGTACACGAATTTGATGCGTTTGCGGATGGATGGAAGTTATTGATGGCTGCTTGTATTAGTTACTATGAAAATATTGTTTAATAATTATTTTTTTGTTTCTTAGAATTTTTTATTGTGCTGCATATTGATTTGTAATTTTTATTTAATTTAATGTTATTATGTTTGAAATAATTAAATTATTGGGGTAACCCGTTTAATTATTAATAATAAATAAAATAAATTAAAATTAAGATGGGTCTCATACATGAAACGCCCGGAGGCGTTCGTTTACATTTTTTACACGTTTACAGCCTACAGCTTCTAAACCGCATTTTTTTCGGCTTTGCCGTTTCGATGGAATAAATTATGCATTAACAACTAACCTATTTATACTGCATTTAGTACATACCCTTGTTTTTATTGCCATCCCCTTTAAAACCAACTAACTTTTGCCTGCGACTTCACCCGCGAAGTCGAAAATGGTTCTAGTAGGATTTTTAATCACTCGACATTTATCGTTATATTTCGGACAATTCACACGATACCTTTATAAATTACAGCCTATGCGTTATACTGATGTATAAGCTATGTTATTGTAGAGTTTCATTAAAATGCATTCAGTAGTTTTTGCGCGAAACAGTAACAAACATCCATACATACATACATACATCCTTACAAACTTTATGATTTATCTATAGTCAGGATGAAATATCGTCATCTCACCTAGCCAAGATGTCAGCGGATATAGCTTCGTGCTTCTTCACGGTGGCGTCCACCTGCGCCAGGTTGGACCCGTATCTTGGATCCGACAGGACCTGGATCATCTCCTTCAGGTAGCCTTTGCGGAGAACGCTCTGCAAATACAAATTCAAAATAAACTCACTTCGTAATCCCTCGAGAGGTTGGCAGAGCTGTTACAAACCGCATTTTTATGTTGAGTCCCAGTGTGACAGGTTGCGAATATGTCGCCAGTATCCGCCTGCCGATGTGTTCCCTGACCAATATAACTTGGGCCTCTTTAAGGCAAGAGTGAATAGGTTTCTTCGCTTAACATCAGGCGGGCTTGGGGTCAAATGCCTGCCTGGTCACGAATAAAAAAATAACACTACTCAACGATATCTAATTTAACTAAAATAAACAAACCTTGGTGTTAAACTTATAGTTGAGTTGTTCCAATCTCTGCTGCCTCAGCAGTTCAGTCCTCAGTGCCAACTCACGCGCATGCTCCGCCTGTTGAGATAAGAAAACGTCATCAAAATCGGCTCACCCGTTCAAAGGTTACGATGTCAAAGCCGGAAATACAGATGAAATTATAACTCATGTTTTGCATTCAAATTCAAAATATTTCTTATTCAAATAGACATAAAATAATAGCTTTCAAATCGTCATATTTGTTTATCAACCACCGACCGGTTCGGAATGCTATCTACGGGGGAGAAGCCGACGAGAAACCTCCGTAGTTGCTTTTATCAAACATTCACAATAGTTTTTCATTACATGTCGGAACATTTAAGTTTTCCAACTATTTCATACAATTCAAAGCTACTGTGAATACCTTTATATAAAGCAAATTACAATATGTAAATTTTTTTTTAACAATTAATGATCTTAAGTCTAAGTGAGATATACATAAAGACGCGAAGACATACCTGTTCTAATTTCTGCCAGGCCCTCTCCAGGTCCTGCGGCAGCTGCCCGTCGAGGGGGGCCCAGGCTTCACCAACGAGGCTCTTCTGCATCGTGTTTATGTCAAAATACAGGGCCTCGATCTCTGAACGTTCCTTGTATCTGGTTAAGAGAAAATTATCTTTATTAAGGTACGGTTAGAAAAAAAAACATTTTATTGTAATAGTTTTTAAATGTACTGTAAGCAAAACAGAAAACAAGCAAAACAGTTGTCGACAGCAAAAAAGGTACTGCCGGTCAAAACAGGTATCCTCAGTGATATAAAAAAAAGTCATCAGCAATAATGTATTGACAGTAAGGAGATAATTATTTTCGCTGACGCTACTTTTTTGGTCGTATATTTTTTGGTTAGTTCTTTTTTTGCTGATGGTATTCGATTATTGTTTTTTTGTGACCGCTTAGACAAAAAAAAGTACCGTCAGCGAAAAAAAAATAATCTCAAACTAACTTGGGTGGTTTCTCCATGGTCCTGTACTGCTTGAAGGCCAGCAGCAGACGCTGTATGGCATCCAGGGAGTTGGGGAGCTGCCTGTCGTTCAGCTGTTCTATCTTCAGGCGGATCCACTCCAGCAGAGCGGTGACCAGCCTCGAGTACTCGGCTTTGCGGCCGTCGCACTCCATGAGCTGGCCGATTATCTGTCGAAAAAATTTTTTGTTAAAAATTTAAAGTTTTTTTTTTAGGATAGGGTGCAAACGAGCTGACAGATCACCTGATGGAAGGTGAATACTGCCGCCCATGGACATTTGCAACACCGGAGGATGATTTTTTTTAAATTTCTTTTGTATAATGGTTTAATCTAAACCAATGTAATTTTTCTTTGTGACCTGTTTTTATTTTAGCATAATGTGTGTGTGACCTTTGTAAATGTTGTGTTCGTCTGTTATAGGCATGTACATCAGTTTCTGTTTATAATATGTGATTTTTATATGTTTGTGTTATGTACTTGCTGTGGACGTCCCTAAATAAATAAAATAAAATAAATAAATTTGATTTTTCTGCTGTTTTTTTTTTATTTTAAACAAATTAATTCTTCTTGAACTTGCGTCTCCTTCCAACAACTTGCACACCATACGAAAATATTAACGACATGAAAGGCGAAACCCCTTTTAAGACACTATGAATGCGATAGAAAAAAATAATGCAAAAAAAATATTGTCTTACATTAGCGATCCTCCTGCCGCTTTTCTGCTCGTTCTTCATCCTAGCGAATGTATGGTAGTAGCTCGCCACGTAGGTCATCACGGACTTCTCGTCCGGCCTGGACGTGTCAACGTCTGGGAGTAAAAAAAAACATTTTCAAATTCAACCCCCAATTTAAACCCCTGGGGGTCGAAACTCAAAACCACTGTTTTTGCACTTCAACCCCCATAGCGTGTGATACAGGGAAGAAGAACTAAAATTAAATAAAATTTCACATGAAATATATCCTGCTTTCAACTCTTGGCGGGTTTCAGTCTCTTGCAAGCTATACAAGTCGAAAATGGTTCTAATAGGATTTTTATTCTTGTAGAGTTTCATTAAAATCACTTCAGTAGTTTTTGCGTGAAAGAGTAACAAAGATCCATACATCCTGATCTATAACCTATATTATTGTAGAGTTTTATTAAAATCCATTCAGTAGTTTTTACCTGAAAGAGTAACAAAACTACATGAATCCAGACATCCTTACAAACTTTCGCGTTTATAATATTAAAGCAAGGATATCCAGTTCCTCACCTTCAGCATCTAGCAGCCTCGGTATACCCAAGTTGTTGTGGGCGACGTCGAACGCATGGTTCAGGGTTTCCACGTGCTCTCGAGTTGGGAGCTCGTGCCAGCGGAACAAGTCAGGTCTGGAACAATTTACATTAAAGAATTTCACAATTTACAATTGTATATAAACTAATACATAATTATAAACACATCACGACACACACATCGACTCAGCCCTGCACTGACATATAATCTTGTATCGCAGGCGCTAAGCAACGATACGGTATAAACAACGGCGGTATCACTTTCCATGAGGTGAACCGTCTGTTTATAAAATACATATAGTATATTTCAATATTAATGTCACCTGTGAGCATGGATGAGAGCGTTAAACCCGAGACCGGAACGCCAGGAGTCGGTAAAGTTGTGAATGTGAACGCCATGGTAGCCCGAAGTCTTGCGCTGACACCACAGTAGGAGGGCGTCCTTGGCTGACTTCTTCTCAGAAGACTCGTTCTCCTCGTCCTGGAATAGAGAAGGAGAAAGGGTTGTTTATATTTAATCTTGGAGATGGTTTGGAACTGTAACAGAGAAAGAGAGAGAATTATATTAAATCATTTAGATAGTTCGGAACCTCAATAGAGAAAGAGATAGAATTACGTTTAATCTTGGAGATGGTTCGGAACCCTATACGCGCATGGTCGACTAGCACTAGACCGGTTATTTTAGATTGCTTTACTCTTGTACTGGGAAACTAAAAGAGTATGTCTTAGTAACAGGTGGAACTGCATATATCTCACCTAGCAACGCCATGTTTCCTGTCAAACTCTGCAATGTCATTGGCTTATAACTGGTCCGTGATGCCAGGAAGTAGCTCCCGTTTTATCCAAACACTTTTTTCCTAGCAATGAATAAGTATTCGGAGCACACACGCCACTCTGTCCCACCACTGCAACTCCTGTTCATCAGGATCAACAGTGGCGTCCTTTGATGGAATAATCAACGAATAATGCAGCTGTGCAATGACGCACAGGCTGTGCCCGGACACCCTACCGGCTGTCTTGGGACCCGCAACGAACTTAATCAGAAGAAATATGAGGTAGTAAGAAACCGATTTCAGTCTTCCCTCCCAGCAAAGCGGAGACAGCAATCGAAATGGCCCAGAGGCCAAAAACTAAGGGGGGAGATATTTAGGAGACGCCTGACCGTCAAAACACCACGGAATGCCACTAACTAACAGGGGATTAATTAAATACTAACCTAAATCTCACACCAGTAATATTGGTGACAAAACTTTTAAAGGCACGGGAGTTTCCTTTCATTTTTACAAGATCTAGGTAATAAATTGGACTACACGCGGAGACTTGAATCGGATTTAACATGATTGACCGAAATGAATAAGTATACGAACTCACCACATCGATCTCGATCTCCTGGATCTGGAACCTGAGGATGATAGTCCAGATCAAACCGAGGATGAGACGAGGATTCCCGTCCACTATATCCTCAGCACCGATCGACTCCAAACGGACCTAGGACAATAAAAATATAATTAACAAAACACAGCTGGTATATCTACGTGCGAGATCGTCCGCGTCGGTACCGCCCTCCTATATATTTACAACGTGAAGCAGTTCGCTGTGTTTGCGTTCGAAGGATCGGAGAGCCAGTGTGATTACCGACACGAGAGTAAAATCTTTGCCTCTACAAGGGCAACGAATTGACGGTGCTCTTGGCGTTCCAGACTTCAAGGGCATCGTCTTGTCAATAGGCGGGGCTGATCACTTTTTATCAGAAGAACCATCCAGTTATCAACCATTGGACGTTGTATTAAAAATGGAGGAGGCCTTTGTCCAGCACTGATCGTCTTCAAGCATATTTGAATTTTGACGGCCTCTGTGGCGCGGTAGTGCGACAGCTGACTGCTACGCAGCAGGGTCACGGGTTCGAATCCCGGCGGGGACGGAAGTTTGTGTTATTTGCAAGACGCATTGTTTCGCTTACCGGTCTCGGATGTTGTATTCTTATCTATGTAGTTTATACCGTATCGTTGCTTAGCGCCTGCGATACAAGTTTATATCTTAGTGCAGGGCTGAGTCAATGTGTGTGTCGTGATGAGGTAATTTTTATTATGTGCGATGGGATATCTATATATTATGTATATAAGCAGCTAGCGGTCTTTTAAACGGAAACCTTATCCATATAACACTTGATAGGTTTCTCGAGTTATCTAGGGCATGTAAGCAAGCATGATTTATTTATTTCCACTTAAAAAGTAATACAATTACGTCAAGTGGTTTAGATTATTATTTTTATTAGCTACGACTTCGTGTGCATCCAATGAGAAATGTCACTGTCACCAGTAAATACAGATTTCACATCTGGTACATCTACGTGCGAGTTCGTCTACGTCGGTACCGCCCTCCTTTATATTTACAACGTGAAGCAGTTCGCTGTGTTTGCGTTCGAATGATCGGAGAGCCAGTGTGATTACCGACACGAGAGATATAACATCTTTACCTCTTCATGGGCAACGAATTGGCGCTCTCGATCAAGGTCATCGTCGTGTCAATAGGCGGCCTTATAACTTTCCATCAGGTGATCCGTCAGCTTGTTTGCCCAAGATGTTGAATGAGAACAGCTGCATTGTCTCGTATGTGATACCTTAAATATCTTTTTAATCTATCATTATGATGCACGTTAATGATCACTTGCCACCATTCATTATCTATCACTGTGATATGAGAGATAACTAAAGTCATTAGTTGATAATTTAAATAATATATGACTTTCATGATGAAAGGTACTGCTTTTTTTATGCCACGTCATGTGCAAACAAAAATTCGTTTCACCAGGGGCCTTAGACAAGTGCCATTTCACGCAAAACTTACGAAATATCAAATGTATTGAAATGACATTAACTTCATTTCATTTATTTATTTGGATTACCAACTAATAATGCGCATGCATGAAACACAACGTAGATACTAATAACATTCCCTGTGTTTATCCAATTAAAGGTGACCGCAGCTTACATAAAATAAAATCTAACGAAACACAAATTAGTTGAATGTATTAAAACAAAATTAAATTAAATTGGACCATTTTACAATTAAATAGTTACATTATAAAAAAAAATTAAAAAGTCAGAAACATTATGAAATAGTAGGTGTCAGACTAAAAATTTATATCAAAATGAGGAATTGCAAAAATACTTAATAAACTTATCTGAAAAACTAAATATGCTATCGTATAACTTGAGAGTTGATGCTGTTAAAAATCCTTATTGCTGAAATAAACCATAAATTAAAATGGCGTCAAACAGCGAGCTACGACAAATAATATAGGCAATTGCTAGGCAACTGCCACGATTGACAATTTAAACGCTGGCTTCGGGAGCATCACCTCCGACCCTCATGCTCAGAAGCGTAGGACGTTTTACGTTAAAATATAGCGGATTCACGATACACCTATGCCTAGAAACTACATTTGGGACGAATACTTTGTAAAATGTCTATTCTAGCATGCCATACACATTCGTTCATGGTTAAATCTTTCTCTCTCAAACTTTTTGACAGCTGTCAAACGACAAAGTTCATCGACAAAACTAGATATAATGCCCGAGATTGGACTCCTTGGAGGTCACCGAGCGTTTAGCGCTGCGGAGAATGGGCATTTGTCTGAGCCCCCTGATGGGAAGTGACACCGCTGCCAAAAGACACGAGGATGCCTTTATTTTCGTGAAACGCCAAGGGTATCATATAGCTGTGTGTTATATGACTTACTCTCTACCATAGGTAGGTATGTCGTGTTAATTTCTTAATTTCATAATTTTAATTCTTAGATTTGACATGTTTTTTTTTTAATTGAATCCCTAAGCTAACTTACCTACATTATAAAATCTTTTAATTTTAATGACTAATAATTAAATATTGTATGCCTCCTGGCAGTATATAGTGTAGCACTGTATACATGCGTAACATCAGCAATATTATGTATGTACTATATGCACCATAAATGAGTTTGACTTTTGACTTTTCGACTAAGACTCACTCCGTAATTGAAAAGCATGGCTACTCGGGGCACACCCGCCAATCTGTCCCACCACTGCAACACCTGTTCACCAGGATCAACAATGGCGTCCTTTGATCGAATAATCAACGAATGCAGCTATGCAATGACGCACAGGCTATGCCCGGACACCCTAACGGCTGTCTTGGGACCCGCAACGAACTTAATCAGAAGAAATAGGAGGTAGTAAGACAGCGTTCAAGACAGAGTTCAGATTTCCCTCCCAGCAAAGCGGAGACAGCAATGGAAACGGCCCTGAGGCCAAAATCTAAAGGGATCTACAGTCAGGAGACGCCTGACCGTCAAAACACCACGGCAAGTCACTAACAGGGGATAAATTAGATACTAACCTAAATCTCACACCAGTAATATTGGTGACAAAACTTTTTAAAGGCACGGGAGTTTCCCTTCGTTTTCACAAGATCTAGGTAATAAATAGGACACGCGGATACCTGAATCGAATTCAACATGATTGGATTATTGATAAGCATGGCTATTCACAATGCATCCGAAAGTTTTCTCTCGGATCGGATCGGAATGTTCCGATCGTCAAGTATTCGATCCGAATGTTACAGACTGATTTCACATCTCCTCTCGTTTAGGATTCGATTCGGAAATTATATAAATAAAAACGCACCCTTCTTAAAAATATTCACGAAAAAAAAAACGGCATTTCAAATAAATACACGTACGTAAAAAATGCAATAACTTGTGTCACCGGTCTTATACCTAAGAGAGCTTATTTATCTCTTATAATTATCACTTTTCAACATCTCGCCAGCGTCAGACCTCTCGGAAAGTTTCCGATGCGAACTGTCACATTTCCGAAAACAACAAATGTCAGATTTATCCGAACGGTGAAAGTGAATAGCGTTCCCTTCGAGCAGTTGCCGAATCCGAGTCGATTCCGTGTTCCGAGACGATTGTGAATAGCCCTGCTGGACCCCTGCGGACCCACATACCTTGGTGTGCAGAAAGCTCAAGCTTTTATTGACGTTCTCTATCTTGTGGACCCTCATCCGGCCGGAATTGGGTCGGGGTAGCCTCTCGCCGCTGATGATCTCGAGGAGTTTCAGCAGACGCCTCCCGTCTGCGAGGTCCGCGAACAGATCCTCTACCTCCATCCGGGCCTGGAAGGGTGAGCAGAAAAATAAAGTTATATTTTAATATTAGAGAAGAATTTAAGCAAATATGACGTGGATATGGTAGCTTAGTTTGTTACGTGACTCGGTTAACCGACCCGATAGGCCGAGGGTTCGAGTCTCGGGTTGCTGTACATTGCAGCTGCCATGAACCACATTGTGCACGGATAGTGGCGACAGATTCGCAACCTATCACACTGGGACAATTTACATCCCTAATGCGATGTGTAACAACCGCCAACCCCTTTCGAGGAAATAATGCGTGAGTTTACGTTACATTCGAAACTACTTGTTTCATTTCTTAAATTATTTAGATTTAAACTTTTAGACAGAACATAAAGTAGACCAAATCGCTACTCATCTATCTCTAAACAAAAATCCATCAAAATAAGTTCATCCGTTTCGGATTAAAAAAATTAACAGGCAGACTTACATGTACAAGGTTGATAGCCAGAAATACTTTTATATATCTCTATAGTTTAATTTTTACCTTTACCCTAAAAAATCTTAAATATAGATATAATTAATGTGAGAAACAATTAAATTATATAAAACGAAGGCCATATTAAGATAAATCGATGTTAATTAACAATTAAAACAACGTTACAGATAAAATAATTTAGATTAGCTAATGAACATCATATTTCGAGCCTACAGTAACAGTACTAGCATGTTACTGTAGGCGGATTCATCATTTTCATCCTTTCATTGTTCATCACATCATCATTTCATCCCTTATCGAAACTTGATAACAAATATTACTTGACTCTGGCGAAACCGATTTCTTACTACCTCCTATTTGTTCTGATTAAGTTCGTTGCGTGTCCCGCTGTCGCCGGTAGTGTGTCCGGGCACAGCCTGTGCGTCATTGCACAGCTGCATTATTCGTTGATTATTCGATCAAAGGACGCCACTGTTCCTGATCCTGGTGAACAGGAGTTGCAGTGGTGGGACAGAGCGGCGGGTGTGCCCCGTTTTTTAATTTGAAGCTGTATCAGATACGTAAAACGCCACACCGCCGTTAATATAGAGTATATAAGTATCCTCAGAAAGCTCACCTTCTGCAAGAACGAGTTGATCCATTTCGTGAAGGTCTTCTTCTGGATGTGGAGCCGTTCCTCCTGAAGGGCCCGAATCCTGCCCTGCTCGAACTTGAGCGCGTCCTCGCGCTGCGTCATGTTGGTACGCTGCTGTACTGCCGCCGCGTAGCCTCCGGGTTCATACTGCGGGCCTGTTGGGAGGCAAAAATATATTACATTCCATTCTAATATTCTAATTCCATAAGGGGTAGGCGGAGGTGTTAAACACCGCATTCCGCATGTTGATGCTGAGTCCCAGTGTGACAGTTTGCGAATCTGTCGCCACTATCCGGGCACAATAGGGAACGTGGCAGCTACAACCCTACAACGTAAGGCAACCGGAGACTCGAACCCTCGACCTATCGGGTCGGGTCGGCACGTAACAAACTGAGCTACCACGTCCTCTATATTTATTATCTTTTTTCAAGAAAAGAAGTATACCATTATAATAAATTATAAAGTGATTCTCCATTGTCAGTATCAAATGGAACCCTGGATGCTTGGCTATTCTGAGTGGGCACAAAAATAGCATACAAGTAAAAAAAAATGACGAATCCTTACTGATATTGTAAACGGGAAAGTTTATAAGCATGGATGGATGTTTGTTACTCTATCACGGAAAAACAACTGAATCGATTTTAATTAAACTTTACAATAATACAGCTTATACATCAGAACAACACATAGGCTTTACTTTATAAAGATAATGCGTGAATTGTCGAAAATATAACGGATAGACGTCAAATCTTACTAGAGAACCATTTTCAAATCCCAAAAGACATGATCCCAAAACTCAACGCACACACATGAACTGTCCTAAAACTTATCAGCTGATCTAAGGAGGTCTAAGTTCAAGGTCAGGTCGGTGTATATAATCAGACCATTACGGAGACCAGACAATGGGCAGACCAGCCGCACCCTCAAATTTTTATGTATACAGCGTATATACATATGTTTTTCCATAGATTGTAGCATGTTTTTCAACTGCGGAGGTTTCTCGCCGGATTCTTCCCCGTAAAGATAGCGTTTCGAACCGGTGGTAGTGTAAAAAGATGACGATTTAAAATTACTTATTTTAAGTCTATTTGAATAAAAATATTTTGACTTTGACATACAACTTTACGTATGGACATACAGACGGTACTGATAGTGAGTGACACCGCCGCCTATTGACACGACAATGCCCTTGTTGTCATGTTGCTTATGATCGATACGATATAAATAATTTGGGTTTTTTTTATTTATCCATAACCAGGCAGGTATTTGACCCCAAGCCCGCCTGATGTTAAGCGGCGATGAGGTCTAAGGTGCCTGCCTAGGAGAAACCTATTCACTCTTGCCTTAAAGAGGCCCAAGTTATATTGGTCAGGGAACACATCGGCAGGCAAAGAATTCCACACTTTTGCAGTACGCATTATGAAGGAGCTATCGAAGCGTTTAGTCCGGATGGTCGGAATATCTACCACAAAAGGATGCAACTTCAGCCTTCGTCTTGTATTCCGATTATAAAAGGGAGCCGGTGGAATTAAATTGTGCAATTCCTGCGCACACTCTCCGAAATGTATCCTATAAAATACCGATAGACACGCAGCTTCGCGGCGGTGGCTGAGGTCATGGAAGTTAGCAATATCATCGTCAATCCCGATGATTCTTCGGGCTCGCTTTTCAACAAAGAGAGGTTTGAGAGAAAAGTATTTTGAAATAAACAAGAAAATTTTGAGGGAAATAAATAAAATCAGACTAAATAAACTTAAATAGACTTAAAATAAGAGGACGCGGTAGCTCAGTTTGTTACGTGCCTTTGTTAACCGACCGACCCCACCCGACAGGTGGAGTCAGTCACAGTCTTAGTGATTGTGCCCGGATAGTGGCGACAGATTCGCAACCTGTCACACTGGGACTCAACATAAACATGCGAAATGCGGTGTGTAACACCCCTGCCAACCCCTCTCGAGGGATAACGGCGTGAGTTTATGTTATGTTTATGTGTACAAATAAAACCAATCAAAATATCATGTCTTCCTTGATCAATGTTGCGTAAAGGCTCGATGGTGAGGCGGACAAGTATGGCGGTCTGACCTATGCTTTGCGTCTTGTCGTGTTGCCTTTATAAAGACGATACAGCCTGATCGATTGAATAGGGAACGATAGCCACGGTAAAGTAAAGTCACGGTTAAGCTGCTAATGCCTCCGACCCGCAGCACTCGTCGTTTAGGAAACAAAAGATTACTCCGATCGCTAATTATAGGATAAAAGATGGGATGAAAACTTTCAAAACAATAAAGCACCAATGTCAATATCATTGACATTAATCGCTTATCTAATTCCCAGTACTCATGAAGGTCAAGGGGTCACGACCGCACCTAACCCTTGACAACTGGTGACGTTCTGCATAAACATAAACTCACGCCGTAATTAATCCCTCGAGATTGGTAGTCAGAGGTGTTACACACCGCAATTCTTATGGCTCAGTATGACATGTTGCGAATCTATCGCTACTATCCGGGCACAATGAGGAACAATGCAGCTACAACTTACGGCAACCCGAGACTCGTACCCTCGACCGGTCCGTTCGGAATGGTCGGTACACCAAGGCACGTAACAAACTGAGCTATCACGTCCTCTTATTTTAAGTCTATTCGACCTCGGTGGCGCAGTGGTGTATACAGCCAACTGCTACGCTATAGGTTCCGGGTTCGAATCCCGGCGGGGGCGGGACTTTGTGTTATTTGCAAGACGCATTATTTTAAGAACCACCATTCACCACCACCACATCTCGACACACACATTGACTCAGCCCTGCAGTAAGATAATCTTGTATCGCAGGCGCTAAGCAACGATACGGTATATACTACATAGATATAAATACAATCCAAGATCGGTAAGCGAAACAATGCGACTTAACAAAAAGTCCCGCCCCCGACGGGATTCGAACCCGGAACCTCTAGCATAGCAGTCGGCTGTTTTCGCCACTTCGCCACCGAGGTCGTCAAAACAAACATACTGCCGATATGTCTAAAAAAATTAATAAATCATATTTTGAGGCTGGCTTTACATCGGATATGTGTCGCGAGAATTCAATCCCTTAAGACTAAATGATGATTACCATATCTCCTCGAAGGCTGGTACTCCTGGTAGGAGTGGAAGCTGACGTTGCTGAGCTGCCTCTGCATCGTGACGTCATTCGACAGTGACAGCTGTCAATCTATCCCACTTGACACATCGGTGCACCGTTGTCACTTTATTTGTCTATCTGTTCTCAGATTTCACCGGACACAATTTTTGAAACTCTTTGTTTGACAGCTGATATATTTCCGTTAGCTGTTATATGTATTAATAAATGAATTTCAACTCTATTTTTTTTTTAATGATAAAAAAATATTAATCGGCCACAATCGTCACTTGTTAGTAGGTGAGGATGCAGCCGAAGTTGATCATGCTTGCGTAGGCAATGATTTTTAATTTCGAAAAGGAAGAAGGTGGATATCACAGAATGTTTAAAGAAAATGATTTTCCTCATTAAAATTCGAGTCTTCTTTGAAACTTTGTTAACATGTACCTGGTGGATCACGCTTGCGTAGGCAATGATTTTTAATTTCGGAAAGAAAGAAGATGGATATCGCTGACGGTTTTTGTAGAAAACAAAATGTCTTCTTTTTCTTAACTAAAATTGAGTCAAGGTCAAAAGTCTTATTTGAAACTCTATTAACATGTAGCTAAGGCCCGTATATACAGAAGGCTTGCTCGAGACTGATGCTACATTACTGACTGTTTGAAACACATTAATTCTTACATAACGTCACTTAGCATAGACGTCAAACGCTCAGCTGAGCCGTTGTTTACTTGAAAAGCTTTTTTATCAACGTTCTGTCATACTGAACTATAGTTTCCGAATAAAAACTCAATCAAGAGTTAAGTAAGGACCACCTGATAAGATTAAACAATGCAGAATTTGGAGTGAAATATCTAAACACGAGTCTAAGAGTCGAGTCACATTTATGAATACAAGGCTAACAGATTCCGACGATCTCGTTGTTCTCCTGCCAGTTTTGACGCGTTCAAGATATTATCATATCTGTGACGTTTTTGCAAGATATTTGACGGTGTTTGACAAACAGATATAAATTAATTTGGGAAGTTCAAATTTAGTGTTGCTTGGCGGGAACGGGAAGTGTAAGTTGAAATTTTCTTACTTTATTTTCTCTTTAAATAATTATGAAAATCAGCAGGATTGAATGTTTAAAATGCTAGTGTTTTAACCAGTGAACATCTGCAGCGCTGTACAAGTGTGTGGTCATCTCCCAAGTAACTCAATAAAGAATACAGGAACAGCCCTAGCATGTTACTGTAGGCGGATTCATTATACAATTTATCATTATTCTATTATTCATCATCATTTCATTCTTCATCAAAACTTCATAATAAACATTACTTGACCATGATGATGGCCACATCATCAATAATCTAATTAAATCTAATTAAAACCGTTCATCACATGAATAACTGTCCGGGTCGGGACTCGATCGCAGGACTTTACGAGTGACATAAAAAAAGATTAATAACGCTTCTGTCATACAAATGTATAGACAATCATAACGTCTCCCATAACAAGTGCAATATCAATCCTTATGCCGTACAACATAAGAATAAGAATAAGAATAATTTATTAGCACGAAATACGACCATACAGGAGGTGTTAAGTTTTATAAATAGGTAGTCATACATATTCCACTTGTATCGAGCATGTAGAATTTCAAGTCAGAGCATTAGGTACATTGAAATAAATTAATAGATTTTAAAAATATATTATTTAAGGGATTATTAATGGGATATATTTACATGACGTGTATAGATCGTGGGTGTAACTTGCAAAGATACGCCCCCACGTTTTGAGTGGCCCCTCTTTCAGGGTCAGGCCCCGTAGGGTTATTTTCTTGTTTTTATTACATTTAAAAATGTGGGTTTTTAGATTTTTTTAATCTATTTTTTGTTTTTTCTGCCTCAAAAGTCACTCCATACAAATTTTATCAAAATCGGTCCAGCCGTTTTTATAGTTGTAAATTGCATTGTCATCGGGTTTGAAGATACCCTGAAAATTTCAGCCTGCTAGCTTATCGGGAAGTGCCTCAAAATTGAGTTGCAAAAATCCAACCGGAACGACAAACAAGAAAGTGAGTGTACTAAGGTACAAAGTCCAAACAGGTTTTACAGATGCATGTCCTTGCGTACAAACATTTAAAAAAAAAAATATTCCGATACATAGTATATAAGGCTATCTCTTGATTTGAATGTACGATAAATATGATTATTTTTTCAGCAACGTTATCAAAATATATATAAAAAATGTGTATCAAATCAATTACATAACGCAGGTTTCTCTGTAATTAACTACGCATGGGAGATTAACGAACCGTAAACTCTATAGATTTAGACTTTATGTCTCTGAAATTTAGATCTATTTCAGCTTGAAGTGACTCTATGTATGTATGGTATGTTGAGGTGTTAAGGGCTGGCATAACCAAAAAACTATTTTTCATGCGCAAATTATTCGTTTTTTTTTTTCGGGGCACACCCGCCACTCTGATACCGCCTATTGACACGACGTTGCCCACGGCCAACCAGTGGCAGTACTGTCATAGAAGCCCAAAAGCCCGGCTTGCCCTATCAAACTAAAATAAGTTCGCGCTCTTATTCATTCATTAACAAGTTTTTTACACAGACGACTTTTTTAAAGCCATCGAAATTGTGGTTTCGCTGACATGTTCGCGAACTTCTGAGTGTTTCGCTGAGCTCGTCCACGCCAGCAAGTCCACAACGGAAGCATGAAGTATATCTCTCGGCTTGCCCTGTACTAAAACTCTAGGCACGCCACTGCGGCCAATGCGTTGCCCTTGTTCCGGTAATCACACTGGCTCTCCAATCCTTCGAACGGAAACACAGCGAAATGCTTCACGTTGTAAATTTAAAGGATTCAACAAATGACGGCCTCGGGATAAAGTTCAGAGATATAGAGACATAATATTTGCCCTTTTATTATGCATATAGCATCAACTTGTATAGCTGTATTTGTCCTTTCAATTTTTAATTATATATGCGATTGATTGTTTAATTGTATATCACAGCCAATATATTTTGACGACCTCGGTGGCGCAGTGGTGTAAACAGCCGACTGCTACGCTAGAGGTTCCGGGTTCGAATCGCGACGGGACCTTGTTTTATATGCAAGATGCATTATTTCGCTTAAAGGTCATAGATGTTGTATTCTTATCTTGTTGTTGTATCCATGTAGTTTATACCGTATCGTTGCTTAGCGCCTGCGATACAAGATTATATCTTAGCGCAGGGCTGAGTCAATGTGTGTGTCGTGATGCGGTTATTATTAAATTAATTTAAAATGAACGGACTATCATCTGAATCTAATAAATTTACACATTTTCACTTAAATCGGTTAGTTAATCGCGACGTGAAAGCGTTTCAACACTTTCGCCTGTAAAATGTTAACAATTTAATAATAGTTATCATTATAATATAAAATGAATCGCAAAATATGTCGGTAAGCGCATAACTCAACAACGCCTGGACCAATTTGGCCAATCCTTTTTTTTAAATATTCGTTGAAGTTCAAGGATGGTTTTTACGGCGACAAAAATTCTAATAATTGCCGGAAAAACTATAAAACAGCCCTTTTCTCTTTCCCATATAAAAGGTTTTGTTTTCTATATGACAGGACGAAGTCTGTCGGGTCCGCTAGTACTTAACTAAAAATAAATATTTATAAACAAAAAGTTTAGTTTAAAAATAAATAAAAAAATAAGAATGTGAAATAAATAACCCGAGTGGTGCGGTATTGAATTAAATTCGAATGTGATATAATTTTTTTTTTATAGAATTTGATTTTTTTTGCTGCTAAATAAATTGAATTTTATTATTATTATTATATTGTAGGACTGGCGGGAGGTATCACTTTCCATCAGGCGTACCGCCTGCTTCTTTCCCCCAGATTTATTAAAAAGAGATGATTCTACTGCAATTGAAATAATTTTTGTCCCTCGCGCTGTACAGGTTGACGTTATTTGCCTCAAAAAAAAGATATATTTTATTTTACCTTCTACATACAAAAAAAAAAAACAAAGCCACAATTTTCTTTATCACATTCCAATGACATCACTTAAAGTTGATTAGCTTTTTTTAAAAAATTTCGTCGACACAAAATACTTTTTACTAGATTTTTCACGTTGACGTTCGAGATGAAAAAAAAAAAACGCAAATATTAAACTATTCAGTGACAGCCCTATAGTCGTAATGGTGCATTACGATAAGGTAAGTACGGTGGGTCAATGAATGCACTGTGTTCATAACAGTTTATTTTAAAAATACGTCAACGCACACCGGAGACCGGGAACGCGACAAAAAGTCGACATACAAAATTTTTTTTTACCACTAGCTACTTTTTTGAAGTTGGATTTCTGTTTGTATGTCAAAATCCAGCCAGTGCCTCAGCCAGCTCTTGACGACGGTATCCGAACTTTGTCGGACGGCTCCGAACTTCTCTAAAATGCATTCTATGAATGATGAAATTGATTCCTACCGGTCAATTCACATGGACTCGAAACAAAGATAATATTGGACAACTTGCTTGAAAGTAAACTTTAAAAGTGTGTCGACTAAAGTCAATGAATTTAAGTTTTATCGTACTAGATGAACTCTAAGCCGATGTCGCGTGATGAAAATAGACGATTTTGTTATTGATAATGTGTTTCAAATAGTTATCAGTTATTGACAAAACAAGGACATTGTACCGGTGGTAGATCTACGTGTGAGATCGTCTGGGTTAGTATCACCCTTCTTTCTATTTCTGCTGTGAAGCAGTTCGCTGTGTTTCGGTTTGGAGGATTTTAGAGCCAGTGTAAACACCGGCAAGAGAAATATTACATCTCTAACTCTACATGGGCAACGCATTGGCGGTGCTTCTGACGTTCTGGACATCGTCATTTCAATAGTTGCCGTCTACTTGTGTTTGCCAGTTCTGTATAAAAAACAAGACAATTGAATCCTATTGTCAATCTTTATAAAGCGCCTCTAACGGATTTATGAGGAATTAAGATTGCTCGTACAAAATCACTGCAGTAATCCATGTTGTCTGACGTGTGGGAAAACTATACGAACTCATTGTAGACACACTAGTAATGTGTAAGTTAAAAATTACAATTAATAAGAAACTTCACAGACACGGTCCGACTAAAGTCGCAGTGGTATCAAGTGTGCGCAAGCTCTAACACAACCTTATGATTTCATAGCGACGTTTCAGAACGTAACTTGGAATAATTAGATTTGCATGGAGTATTTTTTAAATAGCTCCGTTAAAAGTGTCTGGTTAATGTGTAGCAACTGTACATACCAGTATATAACGGTTTTAATAAATAACAATTTAAAGTTGAAATAAATGAACGTACACAGCGTATCTACCGTGAGTTCGTAAAGTTTTCCAACGCTTCAGACAACAGATTACTACAGTTTTGACGATCTCGGTGGCGCAGCGGTGTAAACAGCCGACTTTTACGCTTGAGTTTCCGGGTTCGAATCCCAGCGGTGGCGGGCGGGTGTTATTTGCAAGACGCATTGTTTCGTTTACCGGTCTTGGATGTTTTATTCTTATCTATGTAGTTTATACCGTATCGTTGCTTAGCGCCTGCGATACAAGTTCTTACGATACTTAGTGCAGGGCTGAGTCAATGTGTGTGTCGCGATGTGGTTATTATTATTACAGTGATATTGTATCAGCATTTTTAATTCCTCATCAATAAACAATTAGAATTGGAATTTTATGACACAATTTTTCAAATAGAACGAATATTTTTGAAGACACATTTCAACATTTCACTTAGAAAAAAAATACCTGAAGTTTTACTTTGAGACTGCATTGTCACAAATTTGTATCAATCTTTGTAAAGCGCCTCTAACGGATTGACGAGGAATTAAGATTGCTCGTACAAAATCACTGCAGTAATCCATGTTGTCTGACGTGTGGGAAAACTATACGAACTCACGGTAGACACACTGGTAATGTGTAAGTGAAAAATTATTTTTGTATTAGCATTCTTAAACGAAAGACAATTTAAATGTTGAACAAATATATATATTAAAAAAAAAAACAATTAACTGGTATCAATACATGCATAAATATAAACTCACGCCGTATTCCCTCGAGTAGGGTCGGCAGAGGTGCTTGCTACACACCGCTTTTCGCATGATCATGTTCAGTCCCAGTTCTATCTAAGTAGTCGTATATATAACAAAATAAACAAGGAAATCCAAATTTATAATAAAACTCTGGCTAAGTGTAGGGCGGACATAACATCCTGGCTTCAATCTCGCTCCTATGAGCAGACCGAGTCTCTAATCCAAAGGTGAATTTGTATCATCTGTCTCTCAATTTTCTTAAACTTCATACATTCACACGCATTCACAAATACAAGCGCACATACACGCACACAATCATTATAATTTTTATTTAGTTTTTGTATTTTTGGCTGTTCATTATTATCTCAATTATTAACTATTATAATATAATTTTTGGTTTCGTTTTAATTTTGATTATCGATTTAATTTTGATTCTTTCTATTTTGTTTCAATTAATTTGTTTATATAATTTTATTAAAATGTATATTGTTACTTGAGGAGGGCGATGACGTCAGCGACACAGTTTTAAATTAAACTACTGCGGACGTTATCAATCAATGTATGAATGTCTGTTTTATTTTTGGAAATAAAGATTATTATTAGTGTGACAGGTTGCGAATATGTCGCCGCTATCCGGGCACAATGAGGAACATGGCAGCTACAACTTACGGCAACCCTCGACCTGTCGGGTCGGGTCGGTCGGTTAACCGAGGCACGTAACAAACTGAGCTACAACGTCCTCCGCGTTAATATTAATTATTAATCACGTATTTTATAAATGTTACTCATGTACTAAACTTCATTAATTTTTGAGAGGTGAGATCATACTGGAAATATAAAATAATTAATTTTCAGGGTTCCTCACTGAAGGGTAAAATAATGCGACCCTATCACTAAGCCTCCACTGTCCGTATGTCGGTGTGTCAGCGGGCTGTAAAAAACTCGACCCTATTAACTGCTACTACACATAAACATACACAATTGTTTGTATACATTCAAGGTATATAGACTACATGTGTGACAAATTTCATCAAAATCTCTAAGCCGTTTTTGGGTGATTGAGTAATAAAATTACAAACATCCAAATATGCCTTGGCTTGCCCTGTGCCATGGTTAACCGACCGATCCGACCCGAGAGGTGGAGGGTTCGAGTCTCGGAAAGCCGTAAGTTGTAGCCGCCTTGTTCCTCATTGTGCCCGGATAGCGGCGACAGATTCGCAACCTGTCACACTGGGACTCAACATAAACATACGAAATGCGGTGTTTACCACCCCTGTCAACCACTCTCGAGGGATTAAGGCGTGAATTTATGTATTTATGTATGTACTTACAAATATTCGCATTTATTGTGACTTGCACCTAAATATGTATGTTACTTTAGCGATAAACAGACAAACGACAGATCTCTCGTTAGCGTGAAATGCTTCGCGACATTTTAATAGTTAAAATGACAAAACAACAATAACACTAACGGTGACTCCCACAATATTACTTTAACGATAACCGATGGCTTGGATTACTTTAGTCATCATTTTAGTTTAATTTTTACTGTAACACAAATTTATTTATTTAATAAAATATTTTTCGATCGCATATTTCACCAGTAACATTCATTGCATCATTTGTAATTCATGTAATTTAGTATTTTTATTTTATAATATAGACTTGGTCATCCACTTAAATATTATATAAAGTTTGGTTTATATAACTTAGTTATAGAAAAATTAGGTTTACAATTAGAGAACTATATTTTATGCAACGACGGAGGTCTCTCGTCGGATTCTTCCCCGTAGAGATAGCGTTTCGAACCGGTGGTAGTATAAGAAGTACTTATTTTAAGTCTATTTGAATAAAAAATATTTTGATTTTGATTTTGAATAGTACTACCACATCATACATATTCAAATTTAAACAATAAATAATGTTTAACTATTTTATCTGATTTGTATGACTATACCGGTGTACATAACACCAACCATCACCGCACGAACAAAAAAACTAATTAAATTAATAAATCAAATCAAAATCAATAATTTATAACAAACAAAAATATGAATACCAAAATAAAAACAATTAGAATGACATACAAACACGCACATTTGAACTTCTGTTACGGGCACTAAGCAACTATACGGTATAAACTACGTAGATAAGAATACAACATCCGAGACCGGTGAGCGAAACGATGCGCCTTGCAAATGACACAAAGCTCCGCCCCCGTCGGTATTCGAACCCAGAACCTCTAGCGAAGCAGGCGGCTGTTTACACCACTACACCACAGAGGTTGAGAAATAACGCAGACAAAGACGCGAAAAGAAGCTTGTCTATACTATTAATATTATACGGAGGCAATTTTTGTTTGCCTGTAAGTCATGCTCGATGGTTAGGCGGACAGGTGTGGCGGTCGCGCCTATGCTTTGCGTCTTGTCGTGTTGTCTTTATAAAGGCGATACAGTATAGGGAGCGATAGCCACGGTGAAGTAAAGTCACGGTGAAGCTGCTGAGGCCGCACTCTTAAATTAGGGGAGGGAAAATAATTTGTATGTAAAAAGTAAACATGAAAAATGCTTTTCTGATTTCAGAAATTCCTTTTTCCGGTTTTTTTAAAGTTCCCATACAAAATTTTCATGTATGTGTGATGTGTGTGCGTGTGTATTAAGTCTTAACGCAAAAAACACACAGAGTAGGTATTTACATTAAAATACAAATATCATACATAAATAAAACGCCCACGGAAAGGTCATCGAACTGACCATAGGTATGTATGATATAAAGAAACCTCAGCAATATTAGTGATACAGTCGGTTTAAAGTGTGCAATATTTATAAGTTAAAAAACTTCTGCTGTCCGTCCGTCTGTCTTGTCATCGAGCTGTATCTCATGAACCATAATAACTAGACTCATGAAATTTTCACAGAATGTCCATTTCTGTTGCCGCTATAACAACAAATACTAAAAACATAGAGAAATTAAAAATTACTGGAGCTGCATATAAAACTTGTTATAAAATATCTAAATAAATAAATAACCACATCACGACACACACATTGACTCAGCCCTGCACTAAGTATCGTAAGAACTTGTATCGCAGGTGCTAAGCAACGATATGGTATATACTAAATAAATAAGAATACAACATCCAAGACCGCGTAACCGGTAAGACCGGTAAGCGAGACAATGCGTCTTGCAAATACGTAACACAAAGTCCCGCCGCCGCCGGGATTCGAACCCGGAACCTCTAGCGTAGCAGTCGGCTGTTTACACCACTGCAACACCGAGGTCGTCAAAAAAAAATCGTCGTAAATATACAAAATATTATCCCCTACAAGTTTCACAACCGTAAAATACTATAAATTTAATTATTGAAATGCTCGCGGCCCGCTACCAGGAAAGGTTGACTGGTTTAAAGCCAAGGGTTCGGTGGACGTCATGCAGTGTGCTAACAAAGGAGCAGCGTCGACTGTTATCTGCAGTTTATTAATAAACACAGAACTGATAGCGTAGTACAGCAAACTGGGCGTCATGACATCGGAATTGACGCGTTTTAAAGGAAAATGTGTTAGTCGAATCCGCCAGTGGAGGATTCAATAGAAAATCTTCATGCATCTTAGGTAGGTGCTTGTTGAGTATGTAAAAAGTGATATAGTTATGTTAAACAAAGTCGCTAACCGCTGTATGTCTCTATGTAATATGTTTACATAAAACTACACAACGGATTTTGATGCGTTTTTTTTTTAAAATAGCGATTCAAGAGGAAGTTTTATATGTATATGATAAATGCGTAATATCAGTGCGAAGACGGGGCTGGTCGTTAGTTTGTTATAATGTTCAGATTGGCTCAGTGGCGGTAGTCATACAAGCCCAAAAGCCCGGCTTGCCCTATCGAACCAAGGTAAGTTAGCGCTCTCGTTCATTCATTACTGTTCATATCAAATAACAATACGCTTTGCTTAGCATGGTTCAAAATTCGCGCTAATTCCAACGCGTAAGTATGAAGTGTAGATTTAATAGAAATGAGGCAATAAGACATTTATCGAAATGAATTATAAAAATTACAATAACGTATCTCTCGGCTTGGCCTATTCTAAAACTCTAGGCACGCCACTGGATTGGCTCCGACTACTCTATTTAAATGATTATATGTAAACTTAACCTTTTTTTTAACATCGTAATTTCCGCTGACATGGCAGGCACGGTTACTAGGTGACCGTTTCAATGAGGTGTCATTTATGTTGAAAAGTAAATAAGGTATAAATTAAAGGCGGCAAATCAGTGGCGTGCCTAGAGTTTTAGTACAGGGCAAGCCGAGAGATACACTTCATACTTCCGTTGTGCACTTGCTGGCGTGGACGAGCTCAGCGAAACACTCAGAAGTTTGCGAACATGTCAGCAAAACCACAATTTCGGTGGCTTTAAAAAAGTCGTTTGTGTAAAAAACTTGTTAATGAATGAATAAGAGCGCGAACTTATTTTAGTTTGATAGGGCAAGCCGGGCTTTTGGGCTTCTACGACAGTACCGCCACTGGACTGTCTGAAAGTAATTAAATCTGAAATTACCAAATCTAACGGATTCGTGGGTAAATCATGTATCGAATTATAATAAAATAAAATAAAAGTGTTACATACTCCCTATTACATCTGTTCATTTAATTAGTGGATACATTTCATAAGAATGTCAATTATCACGTCGGTATGTTGACGACTACACTGAGGACTGGTTATTTACTAATTACAGTTAATTACGTTGTCACTTATTAATATAACAATTGTAAATTTCACGAGAGAATCCAAGCTAACAAGGACAGTGAAGCGACCAACGACTAGAGATGAGATAAGTCGTAACGGCCATTGATTAAACCGAAATATCTGGCCCACAACTTGTCCGATCTGACCTCAGGTTGTTACTCGGACGACAGTGGATGGGGCTTCAATGGCAGCGGGGTGATTTTTAATACAACAATAACATAAACCCACGCCGTAATCAAACCCTCAAAGTCACAATGTTTTTTTATTCGAATATACTTAAAATAAGCACTTTCCGACCGGTTCCGAATGCTATTCCTACGGGGAAGAATCCGGCGAGAAACCTCCGTAGTTGCGTTTTTCAATATTCAAATACAATTATACAATTTCTACTACAACTTACAATTTGTAAACATAATAATTCTAGCTACACTCCCTATACACAGGGGTGTCAATAAGATTAACCTGCGCAGCTAATTAAATTACTTCCATATATCTTGACGACCTCGGTGGCACAGTGGTGTAAACAGCCGACTGCTACGCTACAGGTTCCGGGTTCGAATACCGGCGGGGGCGGAACTTTGTGTTATTTTCAAGACGCATTGTTTCGCTTACCGGTCTTGGATGTTGTATTCTTATCTATGTAGTATATACCATATCGTTGCTTAGTTCCTGTGACACAAGTTCTAACGATACTTAAGTACTGCAGGGCTGACTCAATGTGTGTGTCGTGATGTGGTTATTATCATTATTATTATTTTATAAGACGCTACAACTGACCCCACACCGCAAACCGATCTCAAGGTCACCACACCGCAGGCCGCATGCACGACACAAAATCCGTGACCATCAACCGCCTCGGCGAATCGACGGTTATCATTGCAAAAAACATATCTATCCCGCGTATTAGCAATACACGTAATCCATTTATTCACTATAGTATTAGATTGGCATACGGAAGTCATTTCATGAAAAAAATGAATTATACTCAAAATATTTCGAAAAAAGCAATTACGGAGGTTTCTCGCCGGCTTCTTCCCCGTAGATAGCATTCCGAACCGGTCGGTGGTTGATAAACAAATATGACGATTTGATAACAATTATTTAAATAAAAATAATTTTGAATTTATATTTGAATTAA
This sequence comes from Choreutis nemorana, assembly GCA_949316135.1. Taxonomy (NCBI): domain Eukaryota; kingdom Metazoa; phylum Arthropoda; class Insecta; order Lepidoptera; family Choreutidae; genus Choreutis; species Choreutis nemorana. The sequence goes on from OX438622.1 coordinate 1,067,298, forward strand.
GATGAAAGAAAAGATTTAAATATTAAATAATATCTGACTCTGTTTTTACTGATAGGATTATCGGATCAAATTAATTCAAAGTCAAAGTCAAAATGTTTTATTCGAATAGTCTTAAAATGATCGTTTTCAAATCGTCATATTTTTTTTACTACCATCGATTCGGAATTCTACGGGGACGGAACCGACAAGAAACCTCTGTAGTTGCTTTTTTTCAATATTCAAATACAATCATTTTCTAACTTACAATTTGTAAACCATGATAAGTAATTCTCTAGTTCTCTAATTATTAAATAAAATTAATCAAGCTTTTGGTTACTCAATTGACAGTTAAAAGTAAATTGACAGATAGGTAATTGTCATGTTAATCAGCCTTTGATGAACTAGGTAAAGACAGGAATAGCCGACGACACTATACACCGTAAACTCAGGTGTAAACACCGAGTGTCTTGATACGAACACTGGTGTATCTAATTGCGAAATTTATTGCGGCACGGTCACTAGTGTCGCATTATTCGACATCGAGAAATCTGTCTCAGTGTGAACGGTAAAGAAATTCGTGTCTGACATTTATGTTGTAGACTTCTGTTAGGATTTTTTTATTTTTAACGTCAAGTGCAAATAAGCAGACGGTTCACATCATGGTGAGTGATACCGACGCCTATTGACACGACGATGTCCATGAGGTCTTACAGAGACAGCACCGCCATTGCGTCGCCCGTGTACAGGTGAAGATGTTATACCTCTCGTGTCGGTAATCACACTGGCTCTCCGATCCTTCGAACGGAAACACAGCTTAAACTAAAACTCATATACTATCAAATCCTATTAGTATTGGATTGGTAATAAAGGTAAACCTTCGTATGTTTCTAACAACTTAACTCAAAGTACTGGTGAGGCGGACAGGTATGGCGTATGGCGGTCGCGCCTATGCTTTGCGTCTTGTTGTGTTGTGTTTATAAATACGGTACAGCCTGATCGATTGCATAGGGAACGATTGTATAGGGAACGATAGCCACGGTAAACGGTAAAGCTGCTGAGGCCTCCGGGACGCAGCACTCGTCGTTGAGGAAAAAATATTTCACTATTATAACACTACATTATTCTTAAAATAAAGCCTGTTTTATACAAACGTTAAATTCCGCGTGTGAAGCCGGGGCGGGCCGTTGCTCACCGATATCTTTACTAAACTCAAGAATTTTTAGGTGATTATTTCTGTGTCAAGTTATTAATATTATGAAATACAAAGATATCCTTTCATGACGTCATTGCAGCATACCTACAGCTGTATCTTATCTATCATACTTATCTAAGCACATAACATAATTTAAACCTTTTTATACGTATGTAATATATAAAAATCTACCTTACGTACTTCTTTTCGTATTTTCTGACACGAAAGGTTCTCCGTTATTCTGAAAGACCATTTAAAAACGGTCGCCATTTTGGTTTTTCTACCTAGAATTTAAAAGTTTCGGCCCCTTTTATCAGCTAACATTCCTGTGGTAATTCTATATATTAGTACCAGAACTTTTGTTATTCGAAAACCTACAAACACACACACAAGTTTTTTTTACACTAAAATTTTACACATATTTTCGGGATAAAGTTCAAAGATATACACACACTATATTTGCGTTTCTATAATGCATGATATCAACTAGTATTTTTGTCTGTCCTTTCAATGTTTAATTATATGCGATTGATTGTTTAATTGTATATCACAGCCAATATATTTTGACGACCTCAGTGGCGCATTGGTGTAAACAGCCGACTGCTACGCTAGAGGTTCCGGGTTCGAATCCCGGCGGGACGGTGTGTTATTTGCAAGACGCATTGTTTCTCTCACCGGTCTTGGATTTTGTATTCTTATCTATGTAGTATATACCGTATCGTTGCTTAGCGCCTGCGATACAAGTTCTTACGATACTTAGTGCAGGGCTGAGTCAATGTGTGTGTCGTTATGTACCTACAATACACATTATCTCTTATTATTTATTTCATCTCCATAAGAAAGCAAAACCGAATGTAACGTATAAAGATGTAGTGTTCTCTTTAATACAGTAAATAAATAAGTTTTGATGGGATTTAAATATTTACATTCTGCGAAATGATTGTGTATTTTTTATAAATGGGATGATTCATTGTTTTTTAACCACTGCGTCGGCAAACAAGCGTACGTCCCGCCTGACGGTAAGCAGTCACCGTAGCCTATGGACGTTTGCAATACCAGGGGTGTCACGCACGCGTCCTTAAGTGGAAACACTCCATAAAGAGCTCATTTTCAGGAAATATATCCTTCCTCAGAATGCAATTTTTTTCGGTTTTTACCAGCGGTTTAACCGCGAGACTGTCATTCTTTTTATAAATAATAATAGAAAGGGTATAATATACCTCGTGTGTTTTAATATATGTAGTTCCTGCACACATATACACGTATGCTATAGGTATACTTAAAACATAATCAAACATCAACAACGACGCACCGCAACTTGTCAACGCTATAATAGTCAACGATTAAAAGAAAGTGTAAAGAGAACCGAAAAAAAAAAACCCGTCACTCAAAACCCGACGAGAGAACGACGAGATATCCGCTCAGAATTCCGCACGCGAATCGAAAGCGGCGGACGCACAGATATGCGGGAAAACAAGACACGCGTGACCGCACAAACGATATCACAAACACAATACAGAACAACCGGGGCATAACAGCCGAAAAATCACTGCATCCATGTCACCTTGGCCGGAGAAAAAAAAAACGAATCTGACGTTTGTTTGAATATGGAACGTTTTGTTTGAAAATGGAACGCCCGCGCGCGCGCTTCGAACGTCGATCGGGGACTGAAAAGTCATGCCTTATACGGCGTTCGGGTGTTTCCGTCAGCGTAGATAAAAAAACGGGGTTCCTCATTATAGCATCGAATTATTGTTCCATTAAGAAAAACGCTTTTTTTTTCCTTAAGTTTTTTTTTTTCAATCTTAACTAGTTTTGTTTCGTTTAAAAGGATGATATTTCTAAATCTTATTTATCAAAAAAAAGCGCAAATTATAATAGTTATATTTTTCATTTTCAAAACATTTTATTACTAACTTTATTGTTCCGGGGAGGTAATTATACGAAAACCTGCCAAGTGAGACTGGTACGTGAAGTGTTCCTATTATATACAAGACATAATATAATGAATACATATTTAAAAGATTAAACAATGAGTACATAAGGTAAAACGATAATGTTACCCTTTAATGTATGTCTTATTATTTGTTACGTGTCTTGGATGACCGACCGACCCGAGCCGACAGGACGAGGGTTCGAGTCTCGAGTTAGTAAGTAGTAGCTGCTATGTTTCTCATTGTGCCCGGATAGTGGCGACAGATTCGCACCCTGTCACACTGGTCAAAGCGGTGTGTAGCACATATGCCTATCCCTATCGAGGGATAACGGCGTGAGTTTATGTTTATAATGTACTGTTGACCCTGGTGAACAGGAGTTGCAGTGGTGGGACAGAGTGGCGGGTGTGCCTCGAAAAGTATATAATGTATTATTATATATATGGAGAAAATTTCTACAGTCCACATATTACAGTTTAAGATACTGATTGACAAAAAACACTATCCCACTGGCACCTTTTAGGTACGGAACCAAAAAAACGATAAACAAACGAATACTAAATTTTGACGGGCGATAAAATACATTTGAATTGAAAACCCAATCTACCCGAATATTATAATCATTTATTTTTGATTTGCTCTTGTACTTATATAATCTATTATCTATACTAATATACATGTAATTTAATCTACGTCGTTTTACGGTGGAGGACGCGGTAGCTCAGCTTGTTACGTGCCTTGGTTAACCGACCGACCCGACCCGACAGGAAATAGTTTTTTTTTTTTTTTTATTCAAGACCAGGCAGGCATTAGACCCCAAACCTGATGTTAAGCGGCGATGAGGTCTAAGGTGGATCATGCCTGCCTAGGAGAAACCTATTCACTCTTGCCTTAAAGAGGCCCAAGTTATATTGGTTATAGTATATTTACAATGAAAACAGAATTAGAATTGTACGATAAACCAGGGAGATATATTCATTAAAAGTAAATATATCTATCTCGCTCATCAGGACAACCTTTTCTATGGAAGTTGTATGGCGCGCGTGTACTTTGACGTCATTGTACATATCGGATCTCTCTGTCCAACCGACTACTTTGAAGCTTTATAACTTAGTTAATAAGTCAGATATTGAGAAAATGTAACGGATTTGTGAATGTATGTGGTGTCGAAATTATAATAAATAAAAAGTCTCGGGCTGCCGTACATTGTAGCTGCCATGTTCCTCATTTTTCCCGGATAGCGGCGACAGATTCGCGACCCGTCACACTGGGACTCAACATAAACATGCGGAATGCGGTGTGTAACACCTCCGCCAGCCCTTCTCGAGGGATTAATTACGGCGTGAGTTTATGTGTTGTTTAATTAGTCAGGTAAGTCACACCATTTACAAGTCGAGAAGGGCTGGACCGGTTTCTGTTATCTCTGATTTGTTGGATAATACCGCGTTGCAATAAATAGTAATTAATAGATATTACATATATATTTTAAAAACAAATATATTTATTCCGCTTTGCTGGGAGAGAAGTCTGAAACCGCTCTCTTACTACCTCCTATTTCATCTGATTAAGTTCGTTGCGTGTCCCAAGACAGCCGGTAGGGTGTACGGGCACAGCCTGTGCGTCATTGCACAGATGCATTATTCGATCAAAGGACGCCACTGTTGATCCTGGTGAACAGGAGTTGCAGTGGTGGGACAGAGTGGCGTGTGTGCCGCGAAAAAAAAAAAACTAGAACAACATATTCTCTGTATTTGGGTCGTTCTTCTTATTTACCTAAAATGATTCGAAGTTTTTTTTTTCAATTTATTTTTAAGAACTTGCATCGCAGGCACTAACCAACCATATATTATACTAGACAGATAAGAATACAACATCCGAGACCGGTAAGCGAAACTAGAAAAGCGATTCGAACCCAGAACCTCTAGCGTAGCAGTCGGCTGTTCACACCATAGTAATTTATCAGCAATTTAATCTTAATGCGAATTGCAAAAGATTATTCAAAATTTTTAAATTAAAAAAAGGGAGTCGTGACCGTAACGCTGGTCTGCATTTCGCTCAGAGGTTGAGCATCGCTATACAGCGTGGAAATGCGACCAGTGCTATGGACACACTCCATTGTACACATGATTTTTATTAGGTTTTTAAATGTATTAATTAAAAAAATATTATTTTCCATATAATTGATTAAATCTTAAGAAATCTTACATACCAAATATTTTCAACTGAACTACCAGTGACCTAGTTCTAACACGGTAACCAAGTTAAGACAATGCAATTCCATACCGCTGTGAACTGTCCCATGACGTTGCCTCCACTCGTTCGACCTTCCAGTGTTAATATCAAGATATTTCGAAGCAAAAGGTGATTAAACTTTGCTTATTTACAATTCATAACAGCGAATCCTTAGCCAAACACAGAACTCAAATTAACCGAAATTTATTAACCGCCACTTAAATAAAAACTTTCAGCATGACTCCGAAAATTGAGTTACTATTTAAAAAAAAAACAAAAGAAGAATAATAATTTATGTAAAACATGACGAGAGAGAATTACAATTTCAAGTAAATTTTGGAATGCTATCTCTACGGGGAAGAATGCGGCTAGAAACCTCAGTAGTTTTCAATGTACAAAACGAAATAAATTAATATTACAAAAACATAATAATTCGAAAACGCACGAGCTGAGAGCTCAAGCGGTTCATTTTACAAGATGACTAGCTATCTCTTGCGGCTTGGTCCTCGCAGGATTTATATTCTTGGCTAAATTAGTCCAGTCCACCTTAAAAACTGCTGAAAGAATTCTCAAAATCGCATGAATGACATCAAAGAATGACATCGTCTTTACAAAGACGATACAGCCTGATCGATTGTATAGGGAACGATAGCCACGGTAAAATCACGGTAAAGCTGCTAAGGCCTCCGGGACGCAGCACTCGTCGTTTAAAAAGCTTTTGTCACTTTTAAATACATGCTTGAATATTGCCGACATATCCCATATATATAAACCCTCAAACTCCACGACCAACCGCTTATATGATGGGGATTGGTTCCCAGAATTGTTTCGGGATGATACCAAAGGCCAGATTTTACCACTGCACCTCTCGCCATCATCAGGGAAATCATCCTCACACCTTAGAGCCGAATCGTTAGCGAACCGTCACACGAGCTTACTCCAGCGAACGCTCAGGCTGTGGAATTAACTCCCTGCCATGGTTTTCCCAAGCGACTACAGCATGGGGTTCCTCAAAACGGGTGTTAAAGTTGATACCCCTGGTATTGCAAACGTCCATAGGCTACGGTGACTGCTTACCGTCAGGCGGGACGTACGCTTGTTTGCAGACGCAGTGGTATAAAAACTCAGATGCCACCTGGTACGTGGCGAAGAGAAAGTAAACAGTAATCTACATACAATGCGATGACACGAGTCGTGATATGTGTACCACATTACATTACTGGCGCATCGGGGCATTTCCCCCACAAGGCTATTAACACGCTCTCTATTCACCAGAGCCGGCTCTTGAACTAGGAAACGAGGGCTTGGAGTAAGTGGGGCTGTACCAACACTACACCTCCTGTTAACCCTCATTGTGCCCGGATAGTGGCAACAGCTTCGCAACCTGTCACACCGGGACTCAACACAAACATGCGGAATGCGGTGTGTAACCCCTCTACCTACCCCTCTCGAGGGATTAATTACGGCGTGAATTCATAGTGACTAACACGTTTCTATGTTTGTATTTTTATTACTCAATCAAGCTAAACTGCTAACGAGGTTTAAATGACTTTTGTCACACAAATGAACGCTTAATACTAATAATTTATTTTATATTTAAAATGCTTTATAATTTGATTTATTAATGTTTAATAAAAATTTGTTCTCGCTGTTTTTGGACGCCCCACAGGTTCATTCCTAGTTTGGGGTCAGTTGCAATTTTTTTTTGATAAAGAATCATTATTATTATCACTTTTTCATCCTATTTTTTTAACTGAATAATAATAATAATCACATCACGACACACACATTGACTCAGCCCAGCTCTAAGTATCGTAAGAACTTGTGTCAAAGGAACTAAGCAACGATACGATATATACTACATAGATAAGAATACAACATCCAAGACCGGTGAGCGAAACAATGCGTCTTGCAGATAAAACAAAGTCCCGCCCCCCCCGGAACCTCTAGCGTAGCAGTCGGCTGTATACACCACTGCGCCACTGAGGTCGTCAAAAAAATGATAAAAACGAACCGAATCCTCTGCTAAGGACAGATTAAATCATAAACAACCAACTGAACCCACTCCATTAACAAACGCTCACTCTAGATGCGGTCGCCGGAGCAGCAGTACACATGGTGCGAGATTGTCAAAAACACAACACGTGCTGCCCAGCTGCCAGCAGCTTTAAATAAACCTAAAATCATTACTAAAAGGATGTGGGTGGTATATCTTAGTGGAGACTTTTTTTTCTCTCAAATAAGTTATTTACTAAAAATAGGATACAATTGATTTTGACGTTTGAATGGTAACCCCGTTTTAATAGCTGTTTTTGTATTCTGCCCTTATAGTATATCAATATTAATTTAAAAAAATAGTACTTAGGTGAACTGAGTTCTTGAATGGGTGATCAAAGTATTAATAATAATTATTTATTAAATAGTGGAAACTTTGTTGATTTAATATAATAATAATAACCACAACACGACACACACATTGACTCAGCCCTGTAGTAAGTATCATAAGAACTTGTGTCACAGGAACTAAGCAACGATATGGTATATACTACATAGATAAGAATACGACATCCAAGACCGGTAAGGGAAACAATGCGTCATGCAAATAACACAAAGTCCCGCCCCCGCCGGGATTCGAATCCGGAATCTCAAGCGTAGCAGTCGGCTGTTTTCACCACTGCGCCACCGAGGTCTTCAAAAATTATAGTAATGTCAAAAATTGTATGTCTCCTAAATATTAGTAAAATAAAAATAAAATAATTAACATTTTCTTTTTCTTTTTAATTTGTTCTGTAAAACTTTTCCCTTGTTTTTTTTGGTATGCCAACAGCATACATATAATACATTTCAATATGGACAGTCACAATGTTACATCTACATATATGCCAATTATAGGTACACACAACATTCATTAAAACAATACCCATAACAATATAAAACATTCTTTTCTCTCTATCAAAATATATTTTAAAACAAATGAAATAATTTTTCAAATCGTTTTACAGGTATCAGATCACCACCTGCATTAAACTCGTGTCATCACCGTCGAGCTGGATTGTTTCTTATATTTAAAGAGCCAAGTCATATTTTTACTTGACAACATACCGAAATAGATCGTCCATTTTGATCATGAACTTGTCCTTAATACAAACTGTTTCACGTTTATCGATTCGATAGACACGAAGCGTCAACTAGTCAGGTTGGCGTACGCTGTAGCTGCCATGTTGCTCACTGTGCCCGGACAGTGGCGACAGATTCGCAACCTGTCACACTGGAACTCCACATAAGCATGCGGAATGCGGTGTGTCACACCTCCGCCTACCCCTCTCGAGGGATTACAGCGTGAGTTTATGTTACGTTATATTTATTTAAATATTGAAGGTATACGACTGACCCGTTACAAATACCTACGCCGCTACGGTATTAATTACACGCGTTATCGAGAACTGCACGCATCGAAATCGGTCGAGTGGATCGTGAGTTCATTGATACCCGCATGACATACGGAAGGGCTTGATTTATTTTTAAACTGCTTTTCTCCGATTGTATTTTTATAGACGAAAACTTCTTTCTCAGCTTGTAATTTATCTCTTGGTTAAATTCAATGGAAATCTATTCAGCAGTTTAAGAGTAAAAACATTAAATGAGAACAGTTGTATTCGCATCTATTTTTATTAATAAAACAAAATTAAAAACTAACTAAAAACGCTTTAAAATTCCATCAACCAGACGGACGGACAAGACGAATTCGATTTATTAATTACACCAATTAAGAAACAGACGAGCTCTCGGAAACGTTTTTGCAATTAAATTCTAACGAAAAATTTTCAACCAGAATGTATAAGTGATGATGTCATCGCACCGCTATGGTCATAAACGGAAACAAAATTTAAAAAAAAACTAACAAACTGGAAACCATTGGAAAAACCACCTTATTCGTACGAGATACGAGCTTTTAAGTTCTTCTAGTTTGTTATGTTGTTCCAAAATGACGTAACGCCAGCCAGCCGGTGCGTTCGGTTGTCCGTTTTTTTTTTTTGTTTTCAAATTAAGAACAATGGGGCAGAAGGTCCGGAACAATAAGGTTCTATGTAAACTTCGTTGTAAAGAGTAAAGTTTCGCGCGCTATTTCTAAGCCTTGACGCGGTAGTGTCGGTATTTAGTAGGTTAGTGGCATTATAAGATTCTGAGGCTAATGGCACCCCTTTTAATAAGGAGATGTCCGTCTTACCATCCGCCTGTCTATGAGCATCTGCATCTCATAAACGTAGGTAAGGTAGACAATTTATTTCTTTTATTACATGTGTTTTCATAAAACTTCAAGGGAAAACAGGCAAAGAGTTCACCTGATGGAAAGTAATACCACCTGCCTATTAACACGACGATGTCGTGAAACATCAAGAGCACCCCCTAAGCGTTGCCCATGTAGACGTAAAGATGTTATACCTCTCGTGTCGGTAATCACACTGGCTCTCCGATCCTTCGAACCGAAACACAGCAAACTACTTCACGTTGTAAATATAAAGGAGGGTGGTACCGACGCAAATCATATACCAGCTGTAAATGCATATTTAATGTGTATTTCTATTGTCAAAGTCAACGAATAGACTTAAAATAAGCACTTTCAAATCGTCATTTTTTTTACTACCGCCGTTTCGGAATGCTATCTCTACGGGGAAGAATCCGGCGAGAAACCTCCGCAGTTGCTTTTTTCAATATTCAAATAAAATTACCCGTGGTCCCACCAGTGATCCATACATATATCTTAGTTCCTGTGACACAAGTTCTTACGATACTTACTGGAGGGCTGAGTCAATGTGTGTGTAGTGATGTGGTTATTATTATTATGCTACGCTAGAGGTTCCGGGTTCGAATCACGGCGGCGGCGGAACTTTGTGTTATTTGCAAGACGCATTGTTTCGCTTACCGGTCTTGGATGTAGTATTCTTATCTATGTAGTATATACGATATCGTTGCTTAGTTCCTGTGACACAATTTCTTACGATACTCACTGCAGGGCTGAGTCAATGTGTGTGTCGTGATGTGGTTTATAATTATTATTATATAATGTAGGTTATTATTAACATTCATGTTCGAGTCAACACCCGAGACGCCAAAGGATTTACTGCTTGTAACAGATCTATCTAGGATATGACCTTGAACGGCTTAAACCGAGATATGCTACATGTTACAGTTATCTAGCAATCTGAGAGCAAATATTTGCCAACTGCAGGCTTCACGGGAAAACGGCCTTGTGTCATTTTATGTAAAGGAATTTAATGATGTTATTTTATATCGCGGGCACAATAACAGACGGTTCTGATGGTAAGTAATACCGCCGCCTATTGACGCGACGGTGCCCTAGGTGACCATGCGTTGACCATATACAGATTAAGATGATACACTGGCTCTCCAACTTTCGAACGGAAATGCAGCGAACTGCTTTAAGCCAATACTTACAACGTGAAGCAGTTCGCTGTGTTTCGATTCGAAAGATTGGAGAGCCAGTATAATTACCAAAGGTATTACATATTTGCCTTTACGTAGGCAACGCTTAGGTGATGCTCTTGGTGTTTCGCGACATCAGGGGCATCGTCGTGTTAATAGGCGGCGGTAACACTTTCCATCAGGTGAACCGTTTGCTTGTTTGCCCGTGAAATTGTATATATATATATATATATATATATATATGTGTGTGTAATCATTGATTCGTTGGATTTGCCTTTGTCTCGAATAGCTAAATAAAACATTTTTAAGGTTCTTGGCGGGAGCGGGAAGTGACGGTTAAAATGTTATAATTTTATTGTCTTGTCTCGTATATCAGCAGAGTTTAATGTGTAAAATGCTAGAGTTTTAACCAGTGAACATCTGTAGTGCTGTACAAGTGTGGAGAAAGTGAAATACGACGATTTGGCCGCTCTCTTCGTCATCTCCCAAGTAACTCAATAAAGTCTATTCATCATTCCATCTATCATTTTGATCTCTTCATCATTGCATCCCTCATCAAAACTTGATAATAAATATTACTTGACACTGGCGAATAACTTTTTTTCCATTTTTTTAAACACATACATAAAACATAAACCCACGCCGTTATCCCCCGAGAGGGGTTGGCGGAGGTGTTAAACACCGCATTTCGAATGTTTATGTTAAGTCCCAGTGTCACAGGTTACGAATCTGTCGCCACTATCCGGGCACAATGAGAAACATGAAACTCGACCTGTCAGGTCGGGTCGGTCGGTTAACCAAGCCACGTAACAAACTTAGCTACCACGTCCTCATTTCATCTCTTGATTATGGCAATTGTTTACGAAAAAGACATTCAAAGCTAGATACCATAAAATCTTAGAGAAATATATTTAAATTTAAAAAGAAATCACCAACGCCAAGGTCGGCGTTATTTCACGTAACATCTCTTTTTGTTTTTTGAATGACAAATTATGCAGATGACTTAATTTCCGAAGGTCAAGTCCATCAGTCAGTCTGAACAGTGTTCGAACAAAATTTCTATCCTTACTAATATTATAAACGCGAAAATTTGTAAGGATTTATGAATGGATTTTGTTAGGATAGGACCTGTTGATATATTTTATGGTGGACTAACCAACTGGACCATCATCACTAAGCCGTCCGTCCACCCGTCTTGTCTATCTTTCAGCACTGAACCGTATTAGCTCCAGTTGAAATTTTCACAGGTGTTTTAATTATCTATTTCAAACATAACCAAGGGCAAAAAAGCGAACGGTCCATCTAACGGAAAGTGCCACCGCCTATTGTAGTTGGTAGTTAAAAGTACTTATTTTAAGTCCATTTGAATAAAAAATTATTTGATTTTGATTTTATTACACGACAAAGAACGCGAAGATCCCCTATGCGTAACCCATATAGAAGTTAAATAAATAAATAAATAACCACATCACGACACACACATTGACTCAGCCCTGCACTAAGTATCGTAAGAACTTGTATCGCAGGTGCTAAGCAACGATACGGTATATACTAAATAAATAAGAATACAACATCCAAGACCGGCAAGCGAGACAATGCGTCTTGCAAATAACACAAAGTCCCGCCCCGCCGGGATTCGAACCCGGAACCTTTAGCGTAGCAGTCGGCTGTTTACACCACTGCGCCACCGAGGTCGTCAAAGTAAAGATGTTTGTTGACGTTATGTTTTAACTTTAACTAGACTAAGTAAGCGGAAAGAAGAATTATATATTTGACTAATTATCATGAAATACCTATCAATATGACATGGGATGACTCATCCGATGGATGCCTGGCCACAGTTTGACCTTCCATATACTTTATGATATCACTCTCGCTCTATGTACTGGCGAGATGATTTCATATACCGCATATAAACTTAGCTAATAATGTACATAGGCGATAAGGCATGTTTGCCTCCTTGCTTTAAGACTGTATTGTCACAGAAAACGTGAACATAATAAATGTTATTATATATTTCTAAATCTAGCTTCGGCCCGCATATAATTCTTATAACTGTATTTTCTGACGGCAAAATACAATTAGACCAATCAGGAAACGGTTCAGCTGATGGAAACGGATACCGCAGCCTATTGACAGGGCCATGTCCTTGCTGTTAAAAAGCCAATCCTTCGAACTGAAATACAGAGTACTGCATCTCAGCAGGGATATAAAAGTGTCAACAAACCCAGATGATCTCGCCTGTAGATCTACCACTTATAAAACCTACTGGCCAATACTTTTTATATTTTTATTTAGGGCCTTTTTCCAATAACGGTATGTCAGCCCCATCATATCCTAAATCTTAATTATTTCTAAACAATGACTGGAGGGTGAAAAAGTGTCATCGATGCAAAAACATAGAAATAAAGAGCTTTGAAAACATCACTTTATGGCTCTGCTAAAACCACTGGCGTGCCTAGAGTTTTAGTACAGGGCAAGCCGAGAGATATATACTTCATACTTCCGTTGTGGACTTGCTGGCGCGGACGAGCTCAGCAAAACACTAAGAAGTTTGCGAACATGTCAGCGAAACCACAATTTCGGTGGCTTTGAAAAATTCGTTTGATTTGTTAATGAATGAATAAGAGCGCGAACTTATTTTAGTTTGATAGGGTAAGCCGGGCTTCTATGACAGTACCGCCACTGGCTAAAACTGATATAAATGGTCCTACATCATTGATTCCATAATGATGCATCAACGCCTCCCTTTTCGTTTGATACGTTGCACGTTCCATAAGCATGCGTTGAACGTCATCTATGTTTCTAGATATGTCGCAATTTGGAGAATCAAGTTTTAGCATAAAGTAAATAAGTAAATAAAAAATCATTAAGATAAATATCAAATAGCATATTTCGAACATTACATTCTTCATACAAATTTTACGTTACAAGTGATGAGATATCATAATTATACTAAATTACTAGTGTAAACTCGACTTCAAGCTACAGCAATCGTCGGGGCCACGCCGGGGCAACAAAAGAGCGGAGGCCCCTTGTGTCCAGATTATTTTCCAAATTAAATGAAATATTTTTTAGGGTGAACAAGTATAGATCAATGATAAGAAATAATATCAAAGAAAAAGATTTCAAAATTTCATAAAAGGATTCCAACTAGTAAACAACTATTGTTTTCCAAAATCTCTACTGTGGGGGGGCCCCCGTTTGTGAAGGCCCCGGACTTTCGCCCCGGTTGCCCTCCCCTAAATCCGCCCCTGGCAATCGTATGTCCGTCTGTAGGTCAATCAGTTAGTTGAACCGGTTCATTGGCACCGCGTAACCGTTTGGCGGGGTTTCGCTCTCGGAAAACAGGTGACAGTCTATGTATGTACGTCTACAAAAAAATAAATTCTTTGTAGAGTTGTGATTGCGATTAGCTTTGCGTTCTCGTTTGGGGTTTTCTTTTCCGTTTTAAGAAAAGGGGAGATCTTTATTTCTACTGTTACTTTGCTTTATCAATATTTCATTATCTTCATAAAAAATTAGTTTTGTTTTGTATAAGAGGAGATCTTCAGAAGTACTTACCGGATTCTGATAATTCTTTCAAAAATTTAAAGAGTAGACTATAAATTTTTTATATGCTACATTTACTAAAAAACAATTAGAACCGATCAAGTGTGAGTCGTACACACACATGGGAGGTTCTGTACCACCTTGTAAGATTAAACATTATATAAAAAGCAAACCAAAAATGCGGAAAAAATCATGTTTCTTGTTTACGGGAGCCACCTTAAATTATGAATTTATTTATGTTTTTAGTATTCGCTGATGATAGCGGCAATAGAAATAGACATTCTCTGAAAATTTCAAGTTTCTAGCTGCTATGGTTCTTGAGATACAGTCAGCAAAATAGTAATAGAGTCCCATTTTCTTTCCTTTTGGTATGCAATCCAAAAAAACTATGAATTTTACGCAGGTGAAGTCGTAGGCTAAGCGTAGCTAACGAAATGAGTAAATACTTTATTACCAATGTAGTTATTTATAAATTGTATGTCCTGTGTCAGAACAATAACAAGTCAACATACTTATCTGACTATGTTATATGCCTAACAGTCTCAATAAATAACATTGTTCTGCTAATTAAAATTTATAAGTATATGGGTTAAATTGAATTTCATTTGTTGAGTTTAAAAATTAAGTTACAATTTATTCCTTACTAATATATTTATTGCTACTTTATCCTTCCTATGTTTCCATGTATGTGTAATAATGAAGGAACTTTGTGTTTTTTACATATAAGATGCATCATTTCGTTTACCGGTCTTGGAGTTACAAGTTACCTCAACCAAAGCAACAGTTTTAAAACACCCTAAAAATCCTGTCCTGACATGTCGAAAAGATAGGAAAAATTGCAAACATGATCTTGTAAAAATTTTGTTGTATTATCCTATTTATAATGAGTAATTGTTTTTGTAATACATGTCATTAGAAAAACTGTTTCAGTTGTTATTAAATATATAGATAGAATACATAGACTACATTTTGTTAATTAAAAAAAGAACAATTTACAAGCAAAAAATTTATCATAAAATAATATGTACAGTTAGTATGTACTTATATATTTAAATAGATTTTGGTTAACTCTTCTCAGTGTTAATTATTCAAAAACACGTACATATTTAAGTTATTTTAAAGACAATGTATCTTTTGTGAAAAAATACTATTTTAATTAGCTTCAAGTAAATTCATTGCCAAGAGACATGTAGGTAATTGGAACTGGATAGTGGTCTCATGTTTTCTACCTGTTTAATTATTTTATGCTATATATATTTCCTATCTTTGCAAAGTACAAAGATAACAGTTCAAGAGTTGTACTCCTCCTATCCTCAGTTGACTATATATTTGCAAATATAATGTCTTCTAAAGAAATTTAGCAATCCAACTCGTAATAGTAGTTACATTGAAGTTGGCGGCTCTATGAGAGGTTCCAGGTTTGAATCTCTGAGTTATTTGCATTATTTTGCTCACCGGTTTCGGATAGTATTCTTATCTATTTAGTTTATAACATATTGTTGCTTATTTCCTGCGATACAAGATCTTACAACACTTTTATATGCAGGGCTGTCAATGTGTGTGTTGTGATGTGGTTCATTACAGGGAACCATAGATTTTATGGTCTTATGCGATACTAATTTTTCTTATTAATTTATCAGCTAATTAAACTAATCAATTTACTGTTGAATAGAATAGAATCAATTTATTTGCGGAATCATGGTATAAAATAGGTGTTAACATAGACTTACAGTAAAAACAAGACCAGCATGTTTGTCATACAGACAGTATGTACAGGTAGTACAGACAGGCTAATATTGAAGTTATGAGATTTTACTATCTAATAATTAAGAAAAAATGCCAGAAAAATATACTCTGACACTGGAAAATCTTTTAGTTTCATATACTTACAATAAACACAAAATTCTATATCTAGATTCTTCTATTAAATACCTTTTAAAATTAATTACACGATAATTAACTAATTAATAAACTTGAAAAGTCAAGAAATTCCTCG
The DNA here is from genome assembly GCA_949316135.1 of Choreutis nemorana. Taxonomy (NCBI): domain Eukaryota; kingdom Metazoa; phylum Arthropoda; class Insecta; order Lepidoptera; family Choreutidae; genus Choreutis; species Choreutis nemorana. The sequence goes on from OX438622.1 coordinate 1,083,628, forward strand.
GAATCGTCATTACGAAGCAAATGCTACGTAAACAGCGAAATTGTGGCCATGTCAGCTCAAATACCGGTGCTTTTCGCTTACCAGAAACGCACTTTTGAACTGTTACTAAACTTGGCTGCATAAGTAAAACACCTTTGCAGAAATGTATCTAACAAGCTAAAACCTTACCTTAGCAAGGCCAAAACAATCCTCCCTTAGCTATAAGCACAGCGACAAAAAGTTCACTTCTAAACTGAACATTCACTACACTAAACTTTGAAAATAAATCGGTTTAAACACTGATCAAAGTGAAACAGTCACTTTATAACGTAACTAGCACTATAGTTATATTTTTAACAACACTAAATATATGATTTGATGGTTAAAACTTAATTTTAAAGGCACTAACAACAAGACGGCATGTTAAGTTATAAACTTGTAACTTGTAAGGTGACAGTTCACGTCACTGACGCGTCGAACTGAATGCGGTCCGAATTGCTTATTTATCGCGTGAAGGTTACACACCAAGGAGGTTTTACTGATGATGTCATAAGTTTGCCTAATGACTCGTAAGTCAATGCTAATTAAATTTAAATTTTTAGTTATTTCGAAACAGAGTATTGACATAAAGTTTTGAATTTAGTTTCGTGTTACAGTTTTAAATGTGATTTTTCTTACGCTAAAGTAAGTACGTGATTTTAGACGCAAACCAATTTTACCAAAAATATTAATTAAATTGTGAGGTATACATAGTTAGTTAATAGTAAAAATAATCTTACATTAGTAAAGTGAACAATATTTGTTTTGTATAATTACTGCTTAAATATATATGTGGCCCACAAATAATTTTGAAAAGTGCGATAAAAGTACGCCAAAGGAGGAGAGAAGAGTAATATGTTAGACAAGAGAGTTTGTCCAATAACAAGGTTAATTTCAGACAAAACAATAAAATTTGTGTTGTGTCAGAAATCTAAGCATTTTACCTCAGTTTACCTTTGTTCTAAGCTAGATTCGGAACATCGGACAAAAGTCGACCAATCACCGCATTCCAAACATATTTTTCCCGCCGCAAAACCGGTCCAGCCCCGCCTTCAGCGCCGCGCATCATTACATACCAATACTTTTTGCTATCGATATGGATGACATACATTGCTGCATTGTTTGAGACTATCAAAGTAATTTTACAAAAAAATCATCATTGGATAACTAAAAATTTATCAACATAATTTTAGAAAAAGCATAGAACTGACTTGATAAAAGTGGTTTAAAAGTTTTTTCGTTGGTATTTGCAATAATTAGCATAGGAACGGCACGACACAACGCTACTGCCACTGCTATTAACTTAGTAGGGTTAATTCAAGAATTTTATAGAAATCGGTACCTTCCTAATATTTTATGAAAAATATATTCAAGATACAAAAGATTTCTCTCCTCTTGTCAGTCCCTCATGTCTCAGGATCGTGGTCAGCATCAGAATTGCATCTGGAGCGGATGATCTGCCTCCACCGGATTTTGTCCAGTTGTGTAGGACGAGGTTGGTTGAGGATGTGAATAAATAGAATATTAATTTGCATTGGTATATTTATTAATTTGATTTTTATTTTATTCATCCATTTTGTTGGTGAACGACCTCGCGATCCAAAATATATAAAACAACTGCAAAACATACCAACCTACCTATTAAGTACCTACAATTTTTGAAATAATAATTATGATTATATTTTTCTAACTATATTTTTTAATTCAACGAACATTTATTCCATTAAAGAAACATGGTCATTTAAACAAAGAAAAACTGATCCCATATCGATTCGTAAAGCGATCAGGTTTTATTTCATTTCCAAAACGTGGGTTCGATTCTCGGGTTGGCGTACCATTGTAGCTGCCCTGTACTTCATTGTGCCCGGATAGTGGCGACAGCTTCGATACCTGTCAGACTGGGACTCGACACAAACATGCGAAATGCGGTGTGCCTTCTCATAAAATTTTACGTACTACGTACTAGAAAATAAAAATGCATTCTATTAAAAAATACTTTAATAGTAAATTCCATAATCTTTGGTGTTTATTTGATTAACTTAATAATAAATACAGACGCATAATAAACTAACAAATTCACATTTTGTTCGAAATGACTTACGTCTAAAAAAAATATCATCCGAATTCAAACCACATCTGTGTTCGAAATTCAAAATTCGGATTCAGGTGTGAGTAATCGAAAAAAAAACTCCATCAGCAAGCTTCGTAAAGAAACATTGTTCCAAATGAATATGTAAAGGGAGATTATTCTTAGATTAAATTCATATTTATAATATACATAAAAAAACAATTTAAGTGAATATTAGAATAATTCTCAATTTGGAATTCTTTCTTTATTTTAACTGTCGGGAAGTGACAAATCATTTACCTCTACTTCTTCCATATATTTTTAATAACCCGACCTTAAGCAACCCTTTCATATCTTTTGACAATTGCGAACACTTTTTCCGATTGATTTGTAAGCGAATAACATATCTATGGCTTTTATTATCATAGATTTGATGCATTATTTCTAATGATTTTTATTAAAAACACGGACAAAGCAACAACACGATCAAATCGAATTCAATTTGATCATTACATTGTGTCTTAAAAATATGGTTTGATTGATATGGTCGTTAGGCATGTTCGTGTAAATCGGTGTGTGTAACCCCGAGTTCGCTCAGCAAAGAGCTTACAAACACACACTAGAAACATAGAACAATGTGTATGTACACGTAATCACAACCATAGCCCAACCGTCTACGTGAGATGGAAAAACAAAATACAACTTTTACTCGTTACAACAATATAAATGCAGTACTTATTATAAAATAAGAGAAAATTAATTGTACAATAAATTTAAACTAAGTGAAATAACACACAACCACTGCAATAATATTATTATAATTAACGATAAATACTTAAATTAAATTAATTAATTAATATTAGAAGAAAATGCGAAGCTGAGGAAAATTATTTAACCTAAAATTTTTCAATCACAGTTTTAAAGAGATATTTATTTTTTAAACTAAAAATAATACAATCAAAAAGTTATTAAATACGGACGAAATCGCGGGCGGTAGCTACATGTGTTGATGTCAATTGTATTAAAAGAACTAATTTAAACCATATATTTAAGATAAAGTGTATTTATGTAAATGTTGTGTATGTAAAGGACACACATATGCGCCATAGGAATTAAAATAAAAGTTGTTTCCTTTGTTTAGTGTGTGTCCTGTGATTTAACAAATCAATAAACATTTTACAAAGGCACAGCTCAAAAAAAATTTATTCAGTTAAAATTGTTCAACTCTCTGGCAACACTGAGCTGTGATCGGCCAATGGCGTTGCTGAGTTTGACAGTAAAAATGGCGTCGCCAGGTGAGATTTATTAGTTCCACCTGTCACCACGACATACTCGTTTTTGTATGTATGTTTTTAATACTATGTAATGAATTCGGAATTGTGTGAGTGCGTAATGTGATCGAGCCAACTTTAGCTAACAGATCCGCCCCCTTTGCTTTTACGCTTACAGAATATAAAAAAAAGCAAGGAAATGACACATACAGTACATTTTTATTTTCTGTTGGCGTTAACGCTTGTCAATACATGGAAATTTGTGTAAAGGTGCTGTGCCTTAACTTTAAAAAACTTAAAAAAACCGTTTCCAATTTCAAATAAATAATTGACAGGACAAAATTAGTTCTGAAATTTACCGGTAGATGGTTCTTTTTATATCCATACAGAAAAAACGAATAAAAACTTTTTGTTGCAACAAAATCACATTCGAGGATTAAAGATCAATCTTAGACAAGTATTGTTATACATTAAAGCTAACTTAATACATTAAATTCACTCGGAATTGAGATCTAAGTGTTATGTGTTACAAAAAATTTTTGAATGGCAGACCCCGTCCCACTGCTGCAGCTCCTGTTCACCAGGATCAACAGTGGCGAGCTTTGTAACGTATAATGCAGCTGTACAATGAAGCACAGGCTACGTGCACGGACAAATTTACTCCTGTTAGCCAGGATCAGCAGTGGCGTGCTTTGTAACGTATAACGCAGCTGTACAATGAACAGGCTACGTGCTCGGACACACTGCCGGCTTAGTACTCACAACCAAATTAAATTAGAAGAAATAGGTGAGAAAAGGAGGAAACTCTTATCTCTTTGATCAGAAGAAATAGAAAGAAACAAAAAAAAAGGGGAGACACCAATTGAAACAGCCTGAAGGCCAGAACCAGTGGCAGCGCAAGACCATATGTGGGTATCAACAACATGAACTTTTCGAGTCCCCCCTTTAATGAAATTCAATGATAAATACATACGAGAAACTGGTGACCATTTTTAAGGTCTTCATTCTCAAACTAACTATATAACAACTGGTATATCTACGTGCGAGATCGTCCGCGTCGGTACCGCCCTCCTTCATATTTACAACGTGAAGCAGTCCGCTGTGTTTGCGTTCGAAGGATCGGAGAGCCAGTGTTATTACCGAGACGCGAATAACATCTTTACTTCTACATGGGCAAAGCATTGGCGATGTTCTAGATATCAAGGGCACTGTCGTGTCAATAAGCGGCGGAGTCACTTTCCAACAGGAGAACCGTCAGCTTAAAAAAATGATTCTTCCCATACCAAAGAACACTTAGCTTACTCAAGCATACACAATAAAATAAAATTAATTTTATATTTCTCATTCAACTTTTAATATGCCGTTATAAATTTTAATAAATGTCATTTAGACATATGAACACTTACATTTTTTTTTACTAAACATGACTCGACATCCCTTTTTTTGGGTCGATCAAATTTTAATACGTAAAGGGGATGATTTGAAAAGGTTTTATTACTACTTCTAACTTCTGTCATGCTATCAGGTTATCAAAAAAACGACATTCAGAAAGCGTTAGCGTAATGACACTGACAAGGTGTGACAGCAAGTAAACGTCATATTACAACTTCTGTCAGCGCAAATGCGGAAAACCATTACATGTCAAAAGCAAGGTTTCTACTTCTAAGGATGGTCTTCATAATTAGGAACGTTTTAACTCTGAGTGTCAAATTGACAGCTGTCAAACATTAACAAACAATGTCACTCGAATTCGACGATAACTCTACGAAGCTAAATCCAATATATTAGGCATTTTTAAGTTTAAATCGGACATTTCTCTACAATAATAAATACATTTATACTGAATCTGTCTAGTGTCTAGTAGATTTTTACCTATTAATAATTTGTTCTAACATTACTAAAGAAAAATCAATGGTCAATTTCAGCTGCAAATTCTTTCAACGTCTTAAAAAACGACAAAGAGACCATGGTTAGGTTCCGGGTTCGGATCCTAGCCGGGGCGGAACTTTTTTATGTTTGCAAGACCGATTTCGCTTACAGGTCTAGGATGTATTATTCTTATCTATGTAGTTTGCAGGGCTGAGTCAATGTGTGCGTCGTGATGTGGTTATAATTATTGTTAAAAGTTATTTTTGACTACATTTACATTATGAGAGAGGGACCTACCCTTTAATAATTATAATAATAATAACCCCATCACAACACACGCATTGACATTTTTTCTTGTTCAAACCCCTTAATATGCTAGTCTGATTGACGATTCACCGCTTTTTTTTCACTTCCGACGTCAGACGTCATCACCGACACTTATGGGTGTGTTGTTTATTAATCCGGTAACCAGTTCCCGGTCCTCCACAGCAGGCAATGCGATCCGCTGTAGTTATGCGTGTTAGCCGCCGACGTCGGCTGTAAATAAATAAATTAAATATATTATCCATTTTATATATTATCCTTTGCTATAGGCATTGTCTGTGCCACAGTAACTAAGATATGCCAATTAGCATTTAAAGTTAATGTAAATTAGGTATATTTTTCTTTAATTAATGTAACACCTCGCTTAGCCAATAACTTGTAGGATTTTTGACTCGAGTGCGTCAGATTAAGATGTGGGAGATACCTTGAATATTGATAAGTACCTGCAGCCGGTATGAGCTTCTTTTTTTTTTTTCATGACCAGGCTGGCATTTGACCCAAAGCCCGCCTGATGTTGAGCGGCGATGAGGTCTAAGGTGGATCATGCCTGCCAAGGAGAAACCTATTCACTCTTGCCTTAAAGAGGCCCAAGTTATATTGGTCAGGGACCACATCGGCAGGCAAAGAACTCCACACCCTTGCAGTACGCATTATGAAGGAGCTATCGAAGCGTTTAGTCCGGATGGTATGAGCTTTTAATGTTTTAATAAAAATCGATCATATAAACTACTCGAGTGCGTCAGATTAAGACATGGGTACTTCGGGGCACACCCGCCACTCTGCCCCACCACTGCAACTCCTGTTCACCAGGATCAACAGTGGCGTCCTTTGATCGAATAATCAACGAATAATGCAGCTGTGCAGTGATGCACAGGCTGTGCCCGGACACCCTACCGGCTGTCTTGGGACCCGCAACGAACTTAATCAGAAGAAATAAGAGGTAGTAAGAAAGCGTTTTCAGACTTCCCTCCCAGCAAAGCGGAGACAGCAATTGAAATGGCCCAGAGGCCCAAAAATCTAAAGGGGAGACAGTCAGGGGATCAGTAAGACATGGGTAGTTGATTACTAGCTAAGAAATGTAAATATTTCTAATCTGAAGATTAGTGTATCCTAAGAGGGAGGACGGGTAATTTTTCAACCCTCCTGCATGGAAAAACCCAATAGGTAAATCAGCAGATTTATTATACATTTCATGTTATAGACATGCTGGAGCGTGAAGAATGTCAATATCTGACACGCTTGGGTTTTTCCATGTCATCGTTTCAAGTCTCTACACCCTTACACCATTGCTAAAAATTAAAATCTTATAGAACCATTTATTCTTCCTCATCGTCATCTAACCTACCAGGTCTGATAGGTGACTGCGACGCTCGAGTAAATTCACATTTATCATCATGGGCTCCCCAACTATTGAGTTCATAGACTAAGAAATGATGGCACCCATTTTTTGTACATTATTAACAAATTTAAAGTAAATCCACTTAAAATCCTAAAACTTTTTTTATTTATTCGCCTCATACTGAGCAGACATCATTATCCAATCATATTTTAATTTACACACAACAACACACACACACAAAATAACACATACATAAACTCATGTATGTAATCCCTCGAGAGGGGTTGAGCGCAGGTGTTACACACCGCATTCCGCATGTTTATGTTGAGTCCCAGCAGGGGCGGATTTAGGGGAGGGCGACCGGGGCGAAAGGCCGGGTCCTCCACAAAAGGGTGGCCCCAACATTAGAGATTTTGGAAAAAAAACCGCCTCCGGACCTCTAAATCTGGCCCTGAGTCCCAGTGACAGGTTGCGAATCTGTCGCCACTATCCGGGCACAATGAGGTACATGGCAGCTACGACTTCGAACTCTCGACCTGTCGGGTCAGTTAACCAAAGCACGTAACAAACTGAGCTACCACGTAACAAACTGAGCTACCACATCCTCCATTATAAATAAGTATTCCTAGCTATGCATACAAGATTTTATTTCCTTATAAACAATTTTAAAATATCTAACCTGTTGAGTATATCTGTTAAGTAGGGGCCTGTACCCAGTACCGAACGTTGCAATCATCGGGGGGCCCTCGTCCCCAACTAGGGGGGGCAAGCCAACTATTACACGCACCTGAAAAGAAAAATATAATTATATTAATAATAATAAATCTTGGGATGATTCAACAAATACCATACCAAAAGCTAACAGGCTTATTTTCCTGTTTCTATTTATAAAAACTTCACGGGAAAACCAGCAGACGGCTCACCCGACGGAAGGTGATACCGCCGCCTATTAGCTTGTGTTTTAACAAAAACATTTATATATGTCGGATCCATCTCACAAATCGACTCATCAGACATGGCTAGTGGGCGTAGAATGGGATAAGGGCAACCAAAGAAACTCAAATAAATTCACTTATCATTTTTTAATAATATCCAACATAGAAATAGGAACCAACAGCAAAGTACAGAAATAATGAAAATCACAATCATATTAGACACGCGATACAGTTCCGAGGAGTTGTGTCCGGGACCACGGATTACCAAAGACTGACTTGCCGCGTCCCCTTCACTGAACTCCAAGACTGCGTACAGCGCCACTGGGAGGCGCTTGCGTTCTACTTCTTCCTTCACACCGATAGATGGCGCTTTTCAAAATTCTTTAAGTCCTCTTAATTTTCCGACATATACATATATGGGTGTGGATGTTTGGTATATAAATATGAGTATATAAGAGTAGCTATATGATCGTCATGTACTTACGTCCTGTTCGTACGCCCTAAACACGGTGATAGGCCGCAGCGTGCTCGCGTCCGCCACGATGAGGCAGCCCCAAGACGTTCCCACGTACACCGAGCCGCCGCACCAACACAGCGCCGTCACCTTGATTCATATATTGACATATATATATATATATCATTCATATCATATACATATCATTAGGTCAAATATGTTTGTCACGGTTTTTTTTTTAATCTGTTGGTATGCCTATGGGGACCGTTCAGTGCTGAATAATACACAGGTTACGTTAGGTACGCATAATGTATTTAGCCAACCCGTACAGTACATCGGTAAGGCAGGGAGGCGACTGTACTCAAGTAGTACCTAACGCGGACTGCCTTGTAAACTGGTTAATAACTTTTATATATTTCAATAGAGCAAGCCTCGCATCACGTACACTGTGTATCGCCACAAATCGATTGGTATTATTTTAATTATTTTTTTTCACTAAATAGCTATCAGACCAATTTGATTTACAATGCACCCTTAACAAGAATAACTAGGAAGTATAATTCTCTCCAAAAGACAGAGAAATTCGATATTTTTACGGACAACATACCCAGTATTAAAGCCTATTTTAGGTAGTGTTATGTTTGTTTGCTTTTGCCTCTGACACAGTAATTTGTTCGTTTTATCTATGAAATTATTATGCTGAGTTGTTTATTGTAATTGGTTTGCATTATTTAATATTATATTATTTTTATTTATTATGTATTCGTATGTTTGGACATTGAGTTTTAGGCAAAATTTTCACTCGGTTTTTGATGTTTTAAATGTTTGACTTTTTTTCTTTTTCTCTCGCACGCTGTCTTCACCTTTTTTATAGTGACATTTGATTTTTTTAATACTGTGATTGTTCTTCAATTGTATGAATAAACCTACACTATGTTGGTGATCTTTTTAATACAATAAAATATATGGGAAAATTAAAACCATTGTAAGGAAAATTATTAGGTGAAAAAATGTATGTATGTTTGTTACTCTCCCACGCAAAAACTACTCGATGGATTTTAATGAAACTCTACAATAACATAGCTTGTACATCAGAATAACACATAGGCTATACATTTATAAAGATGACGATAAATGTCGAATAATTGAACATTCTATTCAAAAACTTTTTTTTTATCACACGAAACAGATAACAGTAAAGAATGTCACGCAGTTAAACATGTTATGTTAAATAAAACAATATTTTAACGTTTTTAGGGTTCCGTACCCAAAGAGTAAAAACGGGACCCTAATACTAAGACTTCGCTGTCTGTCCGTCAGATCTCAAGAACCATAGCAGCTAGAAACTTGAAATTTTCAGAGAATGTCTATTTCTGTTGCCGCTATAACGACAAATACTAAAAACATTAAGAAATTAAAAATTCAAGATGGCTCCCATTTTTTTTACATGGGGAAATCCTCATAGATCTCCTCCAGCCCGGAGGGACCGAAGGAGTATGTCAGACCAGTGGCGGTACTGTCATACAAGCCCAAAAGCCCGGCTTGCCCTATCGAACCAAGGTAAGTTGGCGCTCTCGTTCATTCATTACTTTGCAAATCAAATAACAACATGCTTTGCATAACATAGTTCAAAATTCGCGCTAATTCGAACGCGTAAGTATGAAGTGTAGATTTAAGAGTAATGAGGCAATAAGACATTAATCGAAATTAATTATAAAAACTACAATAACGTATCTCTCGGCTTGCCCTAATCTAAAACTCTAGATACGCCACTTTGTCGGACTCACGTAGAACACGTGCCTATCGACTAAAACCGCACGTTCTACCAACACCGTTGGCTGTCACAGCATTACGGGATAGAGGGAAGCCAAAGGACACCCTCAGACACGTACTTTTTTGTCATTTTTGGTTTGCTCTTGTTTCTTTTATAAAATTATCTAATTAGTATATACTACGTGTTACGTTTAAGTGTGTGTGTTTCGTGTTGTAACTACGGTGCCTACTCTGTGTTGAATAGACTCCACTCCACCTGCAATGAAATTCTTCCAACGGGCATCATAAAGTTTCTTTCTCATTTAAGGTTACACACACATACATACATATGCATATTTACACTCACATACGCACACACACACAACCCAAAGGTTTTAATGTTTAGTATCCCTGAAATTATATTGTATTTTTATGTGTATAGGTCAATAAGATTAATTTCTATAAAATTCTTATTCGTTAATGGGTAATGTTTTGTTGTTTTGGCTAATTTAAAAAAAGTCATGTAATGTCATGTGTATAAGATCACATGACATTACACAGCATTGTGAGATTTTGACGACCTCGGTGGCGCAGTGGTGTACACAGCCGACTGCTACACTTGAGGTTCCGGGACTTTGCGTTATTTGCAAGACGCATCGTTTCGCTTACCAGTCTTGGATGTCGTATTCTTATCTATGTAGTATATACCGTATCGTTGCTTAGCACCTGCGACACAATTTCTTACGATACTCAGTGCAGGGCTGAGTCAATGTGTGTGTCGTGATGTGGTTTATAATAATAATTATTATTATGATTTATTTAATTATTTAATTTTATTAAAACAATATCACAGTTTAACAGGTAACCGTAAACACTATGATACTAAAATCTAATACATTTATATTTATAATTGTAAGTAAACACATATGCTTGAGGGCCTATCATCAATCACGTCACAATATCTCTTACACTCGACATATACATTCGTCCATCGCCATGCAAACGCATCGCACTCCGGTACCGACGTCAGAAACGCATTCAGCAGCATCAGCCCTCGAACCAGAGGTGTCCTTCTCCTTGACATAGACCGTGACGCAGGGGCCGCCATCAAATGATAAATAAACAACAAATTATGTTTAATTTTACAAGGTGGTACTGAACCCACCGTGTGTTTGTCCGACTCACACTTGACCGGTTCCTTATTAACTAGCTCACCGTGCAATGTCCCGAGTATAGCTCGTCGATATTAATTGTACGCAGGCTCTCGGAGCACGGCACGAGCTTGCTGCACTCCAGCTTGGCAGTTTGACGTCTCGTTTCAGCACAGTATTGGTATACGCAGACACCTGTCAACGAAAAAAAAAAAAACTTTTTTTTTTGCTTTTGATGACTTGAGTGACGTAAGTATTTTACCCTGTTATATATATATTTACATTGTAAGTTTCTAAGTTAATATACGAGTATAATATCCCCTGTTAGTTAGCGGCGTACCGTGGTGTTTAGACGGTCAGGCGTCTCCTGACCGTCTCCCCTTTAGATTTTTGGGCCTCTGGGCCATTTCAATTGCTGTCTCCGCTTTGCTGGGAGGGAAGTCTGAAACCCCTTTCTTACTACCTCCTATTTCTTCTGATTAAGTTCGTTGCGGGTCCCAAGACAGCCGGTAGTGTGTCCGGGCACAGCCTGTGCATCACTGCACAGCTGCATTATTCGTTGATTATTCGATCAAAGGACGCCACTGTTGATCCTGATAAACAGGAGTTGCAGTGGTGGGGCAGAGTGGCGGGTGCGCCCCCGAATATGAGTATAATAATAAATTTAGGTACAATGAGATTGACATGTCTGTTTAGATTAAAATCTAAAAAAAAAGGAAAAAAAATTATTTGCCAGTGTCAAGTAATATTTATTATCAAGTTTTGCTGAGGGATGCAATGATGAAGAGATGAATAACGATAGATGGAATGATGAATAGACTTTATGGAGTTACTTGGGAGATGATGAAAAGAGCTGTCAAATCATCGTATTTCACTTTCTCCACACTTGTACAGCACTACAGATGTTCACTGGTTAAAACACTAGCATTTTACACATTAAACTCTGCTGATATACGAGAAAAGAAAACAAATTAAAAAAAATACTGACACTTCCCGTTCCCGTCAAGCTACTCCCCAGATTTTTTTTTCAATTATTTAGTTTTTACTTTTTATCGGGGAAGGCATTATCATAGGCAGGTAGAAGAAAGAAGAAGAAGATAGAAGACATTAGGAAAGCATTAGGTCATATAACAAATCGTCATCTTTTTTCACTACCACCGGTTCGAAACGCTATCTCTACGGGGAAGAATCCGACGAGAAACCTACGTAGTTGCTTTTTACAAAATAATTACAATAAATTTAATTTCTATTACAATTTGTAAATAAAATACAGTTCTCTAATTGTAAACCAAATTTTTCTATAACTTTAAGTTATATAAACCAATCTTTATATAATATTTAAGTCGATGACCAAGTCTATATTATAAAATAAAAATTATAAATTACATGAATTACAAAGGATGCTATGAATGTTACTGGTGACATATGCTATTGATAATGATTTACGTTTCACAAACCATTTCCATTTTTGATTATTCAATCACATAACTTTTTGTTGAAAATTTTAATTTTATTTTCAATGCCAGCACAGAGCGTTGTATTCGACAGAAATGCTGTCTCTTTCTCTCTAGTAAGAAGAGAAATATTTCATCTCGTGAACTATAATATCGTATTTAGGGAGCAAGTTTTTTCATAAACGTAAAATTCTGAATATAAGATTGAAGAGGTGGCGTAAGCAGCCGACTGTTAAGCTAAAGCTAAAGGCGGGACTTTGTGTTATTTGCAAGACGCATTGTTTCGCTCACCGGTCTTGGATGTTGTATTCTTATCTATGTAGTTTATACCGTATCGTTGCTTAGCGCCTGCGATATAAGATTTTAATTTTTTACAGTCTCAGCCCTATATAATTTTTTTTGTGTTTATTATTATTATCATCTAACAATTAACAAAATAATTAACATGTAGCTGCTGAAATAAACAATGTGTACAACTGACCGGGCGTCATGTAAACGTAGACGCAGGGCAGGTCGTCGGCGGCGGCGACGAGCGCGACCCCCCCCTCCGCCGGCAGCGTGTCGGCGCCGCACACGCCGGTCGCGTTCAGCGCGTAGGCGTACAGCCCCGCGCCGCCGGCCCATAGCTCCACACTATACAACAAATATACCATAGAATGACCATGACATATCAGAATCATTTAGGGATGTAGAGATGTTATGTTTACTCTAATCGACGAGTGCTGCGTCTCGGAGGCCTCGGCAGCTTTATCGTGACTTTACCGTGGCTATCTTTCCCTATAAAATCGGTCAGGCTGTACCGTCTTTATAAAGACAACACGACAAGACGCAAAGCATAGGCACGACCGCCACACCTGTCCGCCTCACCATCGAGCCTGACTTGGTACATACCCGAGCCGGACTAACAACGGACATTTGGTGTTTCCACGCAGAAGGCGTTCCAACCCTTATGAAGGCAAGGAGAGACAGAAACTATAAGTCATTCAAGGGTGCCTTAGAGGCAAGAGGAATCTAACAGCAAGGGTTGTTAGGTACATATTATGTATTTCGCCGACCAATACAATACATCGGCAAGGTAGTGAGGATATATATATATATATATATATATATACCTATTAGCGACATGTTAGACATGCAATTACATAATATATATATATATATATATATATAGAGTATTATGTAGTACACAAGGCAGTCCGCGTTAGGTACTACTTAAGTGCGTTTCCTTACATACTATATACTATATATATATATATATATATATATATTATGTAATTGCATGTCTAACATGTCGCTAATAGGACGAATACATGGGAAAAAGTTCGACGTGTCCTCCGGTTGGTCGTAAGGGGACAGATGAAACCTTGAAAGAGCGAAAACAGTACAAACTGTCGTTACAGGGTGACAGATCGAACTTATTTTGACCTCGTCCCCCTTGGGGGACAGAACAGGGTGACATCGAAATATAAAGATCCAACTGTATTTTTTTTTTACAAAGCTTTGTTTAGTATCATGGAAAGCTAGAAACTTTAGAAATTATAATATTTTAATAATTGAATAAAGATAAATTTATAACTTAGTAAACATTTTCAAAGTTCAACCCCTCAAGGTGGAAAAAAGGGGATGAGGATTTAGAAATTAAGGTTGCTGATGTGATGCTGAGTAGGATCAGTTTGAGTAATACACAAAACAGAAACGATATAAACTTATTTCAATGACATCTATTTGTCAAACCCTGTCATTGGAATTTCACTACATATTTATATTTTTGGCTTTAAAAATTGTTTTTCATCTCATATGTCAATACACAAAACGTCTCACCCTGTCATCGTATTGACAGACGTCAAACAGTTCAGCTCGGTGGCAGTTCCGAGCTCCGTCAACACGAAGCTCCCTTCAGCTTCAGGCTTGGAAGCCGTCACCAGGAACAACCTGAAAGTGTCACCTTATTTTATTTTTGAAAACACGCACATTGATTCAGCCCTGCACTGAGATAGGGCCTTCTATCTCGGATACCGGAGCAAGGATACAACAAATACACACTGTCAAACTGACACCTGTAAAAATCAAGTTTAAGCGAGAGAGGGAAACTATTAGCAGCTAATTACAACTCATTAGTAATTCAAATAATATATAAAACTAGCAAGCCCCGGATTCGCACGGGTGTTTAACTTTTCATCACTATATAATAATAGGAATATTCATCACCTATGTTCATCGGGGATGATGCAAGATTGTAATGGTCAAAGAATTATACAAATCGGTTCAGTAGTTTGGGACTGTATTCAACTCAAACAAACAATCAAAACTTTCTCCTTTTTTTTTCACAATATAAACTCCTCACATTAACCAGAATATTAATTATCTTGAGACAGCGATACAATTCCTAAGAAATTTAACTTAAATTTCCATAGATTTTGTTAACAATATATCAATTAAAAAAATTACATAGTCATAATAATACTAACCACATCACGACACACACATTGACTCAGCCCTGCACTAAGATATAATCTTGTATCGCAGGCGCTAAGCAACGATACGGTATATACTACGTAGCTAAGTATATAACATTCAAGACCGGTAAGCGTAACAATGCGTCTTGTAATTAACACCAAGTTTCGCCGGGATTCAAACCCGGAACCTCTAGCGTCGCCTGCGCCACAAAAGTCGTTCACGAAAACTAAGATTTTCTACCAGGTTCTTTGGTCTCGCCATCCGAAACCGTTGTAGTTTAAAATGAACTGTAGTAGCGCAGTAAGTAATACGCTATACGCCACGACAGCGCGCACCGAGCCGCACTGCCACGTGTTACAATATACGTACCGTCCGCAAGCGAGCGCCAATGCGACCCGGTGCAGCGAGTGCAATGACAGCAGCGCCGTGACGGCGGACGCGGCGCCGCCCACTGCGTCCGACACGCGCACGCGCCACGACAGCGCGCACCGAGCCGCACTGCCACGTGTTACAATATACGTACCGTCCGCAAGCGAGCGCCAATGCGACCCGGTGCAGCGAGTGCAATGACAGCAGCGCCGTGACGGCGGACGCGGCGCCGCCCACTGCGTCCGACACGCGCACGCGCCACGACAGCGCGCACCGAGCCGCACTGCCACGTGTTACAATATACGTACCGTCCGCAAGCGAGCGCCAATGCGACCCGGTGCAGCGAGTGCAATGACAGCAGCGCCGTGACGGCGGACGCGGCGCCGCCCACTGCGTCCGACACGCGCACGCGCCACGACAGCGCGCACCGAGCCGCACTGCCACGTGTTACAATATACGTACCGTCCGCAAGCGAGCGCCAATGCGACCCGGTGCAGCGAGTGCAATGACAGCAGCGCCGTGACGGCGGACGCGGCGCCGCCCACTGCGTCCGACACGCGCACGCGCCACGACAGCGCGCACCGAGCCGCACTGCCACGTGTTACAATATACGTACCGTCCGCAAGCGAGCGCCAATGCGACCCGGTGCAGCGAGTGCAATGACAGCAGCGCCGTGACGGCGGACGCGGCGCCGCCCACTGCGTCCGACACGCGCACGCGCCACGACAGCGCGCACCGAGCCGCACTGCCACGTGTTACAATATACGTACCGTCCGCAAGCGAGCGCCAATGCGACCCGGTGCAGCGAGTGCAATGACAGCAGCGCCGTGACGGCGGACGCGGCGCCGCCCACTGCGTCCGACACGCGCACGCGCCACGACAGCGCGCACCGAGCCGCACTGCCACGTGTTACAATATACGTACCGTCCGCAAGCGAGCGCCAATGCGACCCGGTGCAGCGAGTGCAATGACAGCAGCGCCGTGACGGCGGACGCGGCGCCGCCCACTGCGTCCGACACGCGCACGCGCCACGACAGCGCGCACCGAGCCGCACTGCCACGTGTCAAACAACAACCATTAGTATCTTTGCAGTTTACTTGGCGGGAATGGGAAGTGTCAATTAGAATTATCTTTTCTTATATATCAGCAGGATTTAATGTGTTAAATGCTAGCGTTTTAACCAGTGAATATCTGTGGTGCTGTACAAGTGTGGAGAAAGTGAAATACTCTGTGTGAAGTAATTCAATTAAGCCTACTGTAACAGTACTAGCATGTACGTACACTTTTAAAAGAATTTTGGTATTTATTTAAAAATAGGCAATCATTTGACTCCAATCCCGCCTGATGTTAACCGTCGATGCAGTCTAAGCTGCAACATGCCTACCCAGGGGAAGCATATTCACTGTCGCATTAAACAGCCCCAGCTTATATTTATCAGAACATTTCAATAGACAAAGAATTCCACTTAAGCAGTACGTATTTTAAAATAATTTTTAATAATTTTTGAAAATATATTTTATTATAAATACTAGCTTTTGCCTGCGACTTCGTCCGGGTAGAAGACGAAAATGGTTCAATTTTTGTTTTTCCTACTTGTCGTTTTAGCGTGAGAGAGTAAAAACATTCATACATACATACAACCTTACAAACTTTGACGTTTATAATGTCAGTGAGGATTCTGTCAACACTCACGAGTATACAGACACTCTGCCGGCGCTGTCACCGATCCACATCTTGTTGCCGACACGACAGATAGATGTCACTGTCACAGGCTCGTCCTTGTCTAATCGAATTAAAGATAATTACATGAGTTGCTTGGCGGGACAGGTAAGTGTATAAATAAATAAATAAACCACATCACGACACACACATTGACTCAGCCCTGCGCTAATATATAATCCTGTATCACAGGAACTGAGCAACGATACGGTATAAACTACATAGATAAAAACATCTTGCAAATAACACAAAGTACCACCCCAACGGGGATTAGAACCCGGAACCACAAGAGTAGCAGTCGGCTATTTACACCAACGCGCCACAGAGGTCGTAAAAAAAGGGCCTCGGATGTTGTATTCTTATTTAAGTAGTTTATACCGTATCGTTGCTTAGCGCCTGCGATACAATATTATATCTTAGTGCAGGGCTGAGTCAATGTGAGTCATGATGTGGTTGTTATTATAAGACATACCCGGTGCAATCCTCATGGTGTGATGCTGTGTGAATGCCGTAGGTGTAGCGACTAAAGTGTGGGCCCTCTCAGGCTCCCCCCCTCCGTACCACACCTCCCATCCCGCCTGACCCTCCTCTGTCAACCAACACATAGCACTTTAACTAATTCATTGATTTCATTTCTTACTTGCACAATGCCATTTAAAAGTTCACCTGATGATGAGGACGTGGTAGTTCAGTTTGTTACGTGCCTTGGTTAACCGAACGACCCGACCCGACAGGTCGAAGATTCGAGTAACGGTTTGCCGTACATTGTAGCTGCCATGTACCTCATTGTGCCAAGATAGTGGCGACAGCTTCGCAACCTGTCACACTGGGACTCGACATGCAGAATGCGGTGTGTGACACCTCCGCCTACCCCTCTCGTGGGGTTAATTATGGCGTGAGTTTGTGTTAAAAATTTACCCCACCGTAAAAATTATGGTGAAAACAATGGGGCGTGTGAATTGATCACTTATTATATAGATATGCAATCCCATAGAAAGCTTCAGCTAAATTGATTAATTATAAAGCTAATTTAAATATATAGACAGTAGACAATAAACACACGTCAAAGCAAATACAACCTTAACGACTGTACATGAAGGTGTATCAACGGATGTTACTAAAAAATCATCTGTAAAAACTGACAAATGTCACTTGTCATACCATACAAAAAGTCAAACCAGAGTTAATTGGAGGGAACGGGAAGTGTCAATTTTCTTATTTTATTGTCTTTTCTTGTATATCAGAAGAATTTAATGTGTAAAATGCTAGTGTTTCAACCAGTGAACATCTGTAGTGCTGTACAAGTGTGGAGAAAGTGAAATACGACGATTTGGCTGCTCTTTTCGTCATCTCCCAAGTAACTCAATAAAGCCTACAGTAACAGTACTAGCATGTTAGTGTAGGCGGATTCATCGTTTTCATCTTATCATCTTCAAGAACGAAAAAGTTATAATTACTGATGATTAGGCAGTATGGTACTAAAACCAATGCCGTTAAAGAAATACATTTAAAAAAAGACCAACCAAATTTACGATATTGTTGGCATTTGATGAGGATATCTCCTGCCAATTGACTGTGCTTCTATAAAATTATATCTAGTACTGTGGGTATACGAGATGATCACCATCGACTATGATAGCGGTGGGTGCTCCGGCGAAGGCCTGCCTCGCTACAGCGGCGTCCCGCAGGGCTCCGTATTCGGGCGCGGCCACTAAGGCTACTAGCGCCGCGGCCGAGGGTCGGAGCTCTGGCGCTCCTGACCAGCATCGGCGCATTGTTTCCAGTACCAGGCAGGGGTATTGAAGGTCCTGGGCGTAGAAAAAACTAGATGAGTTAAAGTTAATGTTTACGACCTCGGTGGC
The DNA here is from genome assembly GCA_949316135.1 of Choreutis nemorana. Lineage (NCBI taxonomy): Eukaryota > Metazoa > Arthropoda > Insecta > Lepidoptera > Choreutidae > Choreutis > Choreutis nemorana. The sequence continues at coordinate 1,102,670 of OX438622.1, forward strand.
GCAGTGGTGTAAACAGCCGACTGCTACGCTACAGGTTCCGGGTTCGAATCCCGGCGGGGGCGGGACTTTGTGTTATTTGCAAGACGCATTGTTTCGCTTACCGGTCTTGGATGTTGTATTCTTATTTATTTAGTGTATACCATATCGTTGCTTAGTTCCTGTGACACAAGTTCTTACTATACTTACTGCAGGGCTGAGTCAATGTGTGTGTCGTGATGTGGTTATTATTTATTTGTTACCTATATTTTTGTTGATATCACATTTATAGGGTCGGCGACGTTTGACAGCCCTGGTATTGCCAACGTCCATAGGCTACGGTGACTGCTTACCGTCAGGCGGGACGTACGCTTGTTTGCAGACGCAGTGGTATGAGATTGCTGTTAAATTTATTTATGGTCGCCAAAGATTTCGTAACAAATATAAAAAAGAAAAACTTAGGGTTGTTATATAAAATCTATTCAATTATTGTTTTATAATTTTGTTTAATGTATTCTTAGAAATTACTCTTTGGATTAGAGAGATTATTTAAATTCTATTTAGTAAAGATTTTCAGGGAGGACGTAAGACTACATAAACGAAACTTACATTTCAAATTAAACATATCTGTGTACATTCTATTGTTCATCCCCACTTTCAGCTCCCCATAAATTTTAAAAAGTTTATTAGTTTTTAATTAAATTCAATAAATTTTGGAATGTACATGTCGAGCCAATTCATTTCACTTGGACATATATAAATTGTATTATTATTATTAATAATTAAACGAATAACCCCAATTACTTAATTATTTCAAACATAAAATTAAATACAAATTCCATTTATAACTAAATAAATTACAAATCTAATACCAACACAATAAAAAATTCAAACAAACAAATAATTATTGAACAATATTTTAACAGAATATTCGGTTGTCCATCCCCACTTTCACGCCCCCATAACTTTTGAATTGGGGAGTAAATTTGAACTAGCACAGCTAAGAACAAGATCGATTAAGTCACCTTTCAAACAAAATAAAACAACATCATAATCGCTTCAGTCGTTCGAGAGTTATGATCCCACAAACAGACACGTCAAACACCCCTCTTTTTGCGTCGGGGGTTAAAAAAACAGAATTCGAGTCGATGTTATTATATGTCATGATTTTATTATTCTAGCAGATTTATTTATTTATTTATATTAAACCGGTCTGAGCCCAATTTACATTATTATTCATACAATATAATTATTAAACGCAAATAATTCTTTCTTATATTTTTACATAGGATAGGGAGCAAACGAGCTGACGGATCCCCTGATGGAAAGTGAATACTGCCGTCCATGGACATTTGCAACACCAGAGGAGCTACGAAATGCGTTGCCGGTCTTTTAAATAAGAGTACGCACGTAACAAAATAAAATTAAAAAAAAAAGATTTAAAATCATAATCAGAATTGAAATTTAATTAACAAAATGTAGAGCCAAGACTAGAAAATATATTTTTTTCGAACAGGAAACATAAAAAAAAAACTTTTCTATTAAGTGACACTTACCCTTGGTGACAGTGACGGCCTGGCACCTTCCAGGACGGCCTCCTTGACAGCCTCGTGACCTTCGAACGGCTGGCGAAGCGTCACGATCTCGTACAGCAGCATCCCGAACGAGAAGCAGTCCACCTGACGTTGACATGTGAATGTGACAATGACAGCTCGGTAGTGAACGTCTTCAGTATATTTCTAACAGGCTTCAAAAAAAGAGATGGTTCTCGATTCGGTTGCATATTGCTTTTTTAGTTAAGTGTCAGCGGGATGTATGTAATACACCATAAAAGCTAGACTCATGATAATTTCAGAGGATGTCTAACTCATATGTCATGTCATATGTCGACAAATACTAAAAATATAAAGAAATTAAACATAAAAAGGGGGCACTCATACAAGAACATGACGATTTTTTCGATATTTTTTATTATTATTTTATTTCGTAAAAGAAACAATAACATTGTACGGACGGAACCCATCATGTGCTGGTGCGACTCACTCTTTACCGTTATTATTATTATTATTATTAACGGTCATACTATTAATACATTATATACTCACTGTATACGATACATAGTGTAAGTGTAGTGTGTTTTGTAATAAACACTTTAAGCGTTTTAAATTATTCAACATACCTTTTCATTGTACTCCTCCTCACCATTGTACCTCATGATTTCAGGTGCCATGAACCCCTCGGTCCCCCCGAAACCTTTGGTACCGCTAGGTGGTGCTAGTCGACTTATACCTTTAAAGACAAACCAATAAAACCAATATTTATAAAAATATAATATAGTGTAGGTACTTAATTTTTTTTTGTATCGAAATTTATTACAATTAATTTTTAAATTGTTTTTTTTTTTTCTAAAAAAGTATCATCAATTCTGAAATAATAATAATAATAATAACCACATCACGACACACACATTGAATCAGCCCTACACTAAGTCGGTTTCTTACTACCTACTATTTGTTCTGATTAAATTCGTTGCGTGTCCCGCTCTCGCCGGTAGTGTGTCCGGGAACAGCCTGTGCGTCATTGCACAGCTGCATTATTAGTTGATTATTCGATCAAAGGACGCCACTGTTGATCCTGGTGAACAGGAGTTGCAGTGGTGGGACAGAGTGGCGGGTGTGACGCGAATAAGCCCTACACTAAGATAAACTTGTATCGCATGAACTAAGCAACGATACGGTATATACTACATAGAGATATATATATATACATATATATATATATATTAATGTATGTTTGGTATATATATGTGGTATATTACAAATATTTAATTTTTTATTTGGAATGGAAAATTGAAATTTTATGATTTCAGATTTCAGACTATCTGACGAGATTATTTAATCATCGTCGTTTCAATAGGCGGTATCACTCACCATTAGTACCGTCTGCTTGTTTGCCCTCGATCTTTATTTGTATTTATTTTTAAAACAAGCAACACTCCACACATACGTACTAAGTGAGACAGTCAAAGAGTTACTTGGCGGGAACGGGAAGTGTCAGTTAGAATTTTCTTATTTTATTGTCTTTTCTCATATATCAGCAGAATTTATTGTGTAAAATGCTAGTGTTTTAACCAGTGAACATCTGTAGTGCTGTACAAGTGTGGAGAAAGTGAAATACGACGATTTGGCTGCTCTTTTTGTCATCTCCCAAGTAACTCAATAAAGCCTACAGTAACAATACTAGCATGTTACTATAGGCGGATTCATCATTCCATCTATCATTTTGATCTCTTCATCATTTCATCTCTCATCAAAACTTGATAATAAATATAACTTGACACTGGCGTAAATACTCCAAGTTATTACCACGATGATGGCAATGCCATAAAAAGAAAAAAATATATGGCTGATGTGTAATTTTTTACTCCAAGTTATTGCCACGATGATGGCAATGCCATAAAAAGAAAAAAATATATGGCTGATGTGTAATTTTTACTCCAAGTTATTGCCACGATGATGGCAATGTCATAAAGAGAAAAAAATGTATGGCGGATATGTAATTTTTACTCCAAGTTATTGCCACGATGATGGCAATGCCATAAAAAGAAAAAAATATATGGCTGATGTGTAATTTTTTACTCCAACTTATTGCCACGATGATGGCAATGCCATAAAGAGAAAAAAATGTATGGCGGATATGTAATTTTTACTCCAAGTTATTGCCACGATGATGGCAATGCCATAAAAAGAAAAAAAAAATGTATGGCTGATGTTGATGTTTTGAAACAATATTTCTTACCATAGTCTCCTAGTTTGACATGGACAGGTATGGGCTTCGTGCTCAGTTCTGCTGCGGTAGCATCTTGAGGTTTCGGCATCTCCCATACCAGAACGTTTTCAGACTGGGAAAAAAAAATTGACATATTCGAACATGCGCTGGATTTTCGCAAAGTCTTTTAGTAGTTTACAAAATGTAATAAAAAATTTACTAAAAACAGCAATGTCCATTTGATTTGTTTATTTTCTGTATTTTTATAATGTTATTTTTTTATTTTCTTTAATAAGGTATTTGCATAAAATTTACTTTGGTTATTCAATCAATTCATCGTAAATTGTGTGGAAATAGTATATTAACATTGAAAACAGAATTAGTATTGTACGATAAACCAGGGAGATGTAACCATTAAAAGTAAATATATCTATCTCGCTCATCAGAACAACCTTTTCTATGGAAGTTGTATGACGCCCGTGTACTTTGACGTCATTGTAGGACAACACATATCGGATCTCTCTGTCCAACCGACGACTTTGAAGCTTTATAACTTAGTTAATAAGTCGAGGTATTTGACAAAATCTAACGGATTTGTGTGTGTTTGTGGTATAGAATTGTAATAAATAAATAAAAAGACATGTACATTCCCTATTACATGATGTTGCAACAGTTTATTTATATGTTTTACTATGTAATATGAATATAAAGATATCTCTGTATACCTTGAGATCTCTGTACACGATCCTGTGTGCATGCAGGTACTCCAGCGCGCGTGCGAGCTGCAGCGCCGCCGCCCGCGCCGCCCGCGCCCCCGCCCGCGCCCCGCAGCCCCTGTAGCCCCGCAGCACCACGTCCAGCGCACCCTGACAGGAGACAACACATATGGGTACACTTCACAGCTGCTATATCTACGTGCGAGCTGCAGCGCCCCGCAGCCCCTGTAGCCCCGCAGCACCACGTCCAGCGCACCCTGACAGGAGACAACACATATGGGTACACTTCACAGCTGCTATATCTACGTGCGAGCTGCAGCGCCCCGCAGCCCCTGTAGCCCCGCAGCACCACGTCCAGCGCACCCTGACAGGAGACAACACATATGGGTACACTTCACAGCTGCTATATCTACGTGCGAGCTGCAGCGCCCCGCAGCCCCTGTAGCCCCGCAGCACCACGTCCAGCGCACCCTGACAGGAGACAACACATATGGGTACACTTCACAGCTGCTATATCTACGTGCGAGCTGCAGCGCCCCGCAGCCCCTGTAGCCCCGCAGCACCACGTCCAGCGCACCCTGACAGGAGACAACACATATGGGTACACTTCACAGCTGCTATATCTACGTGCGAGCTGCAGCGCCCCGCAGCCCCTGTAGCCCCGCAGCACCACGTCCAGCGCACCCTGACAGGAGACAACACATATGGGTACACTTCACAGCTGCTATATCTACGTGCGAGCTGCAGCGCCCCGCAGCCCCTGTAGCCCCGCAGCACCACGTCCAGCGCACCCTGACAGGAGACAACACATATGGGTACACTTCACAGCTGCTATATCTACGTGCGAGCTGCAGCGCCCCGCAGCCCCTGTAGCCCCGCAGCACCACGTCCAGCGCACCCTGACAGGAGACAACACATATGGGTACACTTCACAGCTGCTATATCTACGTGCGAGCTGCAGCGCCCCGCAGCCCCTGTAGCCCCGCAGCACCACGTCCAGCGCACCCTGACAGGAGACAACACATATGGGTACACTTCACAGCTGCTATATCTACGTGCGAGCTGCAGCGCCCCGCAGCCCCTGTAGCCCCGCAGCACCACGTCCAGCGCACCCTGACAGGAGACAACACATATGGGTACACTTCACAGCTGCTATATCTACGTGCGAGCTGCAGCGCCCCGCAGCCCCTGTAGCCCCGCAGCACCACGTCCAGCGCACCCTGACAGGAGACAACACATATGGGTACACTTCACAGCTGCTATATCTACGTGCGAGCTGCAGCGCCCCGCAGCCCCTGTAGCCCCGCAGCACCACGTCCAGCGCACCCTGACAGGAGACAACACATATGGGTACACTTCACAGCTGCTATATCTACGTGCGAGCTGCAGCGCCCCGCAGCCCCTGTAGCCCCGCAGCACCACGTCCAGCGCACCCTGACAGGAGACAACACATATGGGTACACTTCACAGCTGCTATATCTACGTGCGAGCTGCAGCGCCCCGCAGCCCCTGTAGCCCCGCAGCACCACGTCCAGCGCACCCTGACAGGAGACAACACATATGGGTACACTTCACAGCTGCTATATCTACGTGCGAGCTGCAGCGCCCCGCAGCCCCTGTAGCCCCGCAGCACCACGTCCAGCGCACCCTGACAGGAGACAACACATATGGGTACACTTCACAGCTGCTATATCTACGTGCGAGCTGCAGCGCCCCGCAGCCCCTGTAGCCCCGCAGCACCACGTCCAGCGCACCCTGACAGGAGACAACACATATGGGTACACTTCACAGCTGCTATATCTACGTGCGAGATCGTCTGCGTCGGTACCTCCCTCCTTTATACTTACAACATGTCCAGTCTCGAGAGCCAATGTAATTGCCTGTACGAGAGGTATACCTCTACATCCACCACCGACTCTACCGAATAGGGGTGGGTCACCTCTACTCAGGGAACGAATTGTAAACCATCTGATTCTTTCCAAAAGGTAAACCATCTGATTATTTGCCCATAAACTTGTATAAAAATATTCGTGTAGGCGGCGGTATCATTACCATTAGAACCGTCTGCTAGTTTGCCTGTGACGTTGTATAAATAGGGTATCACTCACCATAGGTGCTAATGCCAGTAATAGAGCTAGTGGGGAGCAGCAGACGGCGACCAGCTGCACCACGTGCGGGTGCTGCAGCTGGCTAAGGATGGACAGCTCCTGGCGGAGACCGCAGTAAGCACGGCAGGCACCTGATGTGGCGTCGCGTTCCCAACGGGATAGCAGGGCCTGGGGACCACAGTTTAGGATAGAATTGTACTTGAAGTTCAGAGGTAGAAAGGGCATATATAAGTTTTAAATTTAAACACACACAAACATTCATAATTATTTGCATATGTTTAATTTTTCTTCGGAATTAATTGCGGTGCAACGGAAGATCAGCGTCGGTTTCGTAAGAGCTGACACAGTGCTGAGTTGAATTTTAATTTTCTGATTTGTTATATTTGTAATTAAATTTGACCAGAATTGCGTGTTCAAATCTATTTTGTTTACATAAAATTACAATTATTTCTTATTTTGTCTCGGGTTGCCGTAAATTGTAGCTGCCATGTTCCTCTTTGTGCCCGGATAGTGGCTTCGCTTCGCAACCTGTCACACCGGGACTAAACAACAAACATGCGGAATGCGGTGTGTAACACCCCTCTAACCCCTCTTGAGGGATTAATTACGGCGTGATTTTTTGTATGAATAAATTACAATTTAACGAATTTTAATTTAATACTTGTGACATAAATTCTAGCAATTTTATAAAATATTTGTGACTTCGTATGTCAGTATGGTAGAATATGACACATTAACTATAATAATAACCACATCATGACACACACATTGACTCAGCCCTGCAGTAAGTATCGTAAGAACTTGTATCGCGGGCGCTAAGCAACGATATGGTATATACTACATAGATAAGTATACAACATCCAAGACCGGTAAGCGAAACAATGCGTCTTGCAAATAACACAAAGTCCCGCCCACGCCGGGATTCCAACCCGGAACCTCTAGCGTAGCAGTCGGTTGTTTACACCACTGCGCCATCTCGGTCTTCAAAACTATTCAAAATCAAATATTTTTTTATTCAAATGGACTTAAAATAAGTACTTTTAAATCGTCAAAATTATTTTTTAAACTACCACCGGTTCGGAATGCATGCCTACGGGGAGGAATCCGGCGAGAAACTTCCTTAGTTGCTCTTTTCAATGGCATAATAATCATTGCCATAGCAACTGCATTATATAATTTCATATTCACGAAATAAATAGGTTTTGAAATCGAATTTGAATATTTTTATTGTATTGTTTATGTTTATAAGATATGACTTTCGTATGCCAATAGGCACATGCCTCTTTTATCTCGCCTCATAATTTGCAGTTTGTGCCCAGAGTTTTGCGGACGAAATAAATGAATTTCAATATCTCGGTAACCCCTTGACAGATTCCAGACAAACCATTATTTTATTATTATTAATCCGCCTAGCAAATTTCACGACGATCCGATCAACGATACTCGAGTTATCGTCGGACGAACGTTTATACATACGGACATACAAACGCCGGATTGCTGCAGTGGACTCGCTCGTTCAAATACTAACCTTATAAGCATGGTGTGCGTGTACGTCGGTGTTAGGCGGCGGCGGAACAGGCTGGAGGGCCTTCAACGCCACGGCCCGCGCGGGCCTCCCGGGCGGGGCCCAGCGTGCCTCGAGCACTGTACCGAAGGCCCCCCGACCGACCACGGCCGACCTGGACACGTGCTCCCAACGGGCACGCTTATGCTCCTCCACGTCAAGTAGTAACTGGAAACAAGATTTTTAAGAACAAAATTCAAGAGAAACTTACCCATATGCTTGTACTGAGGGTACTAAACAACTATATATGTCGGAGACCACAGATTCTCCTCATCAGACATCTGGGTGTGGGAGTATGTTCTAGTGGGCAGTGTCGGTAGAAAAATAAACTAAGCGGGTAGATTTCAAACGATTTAACTTTAATTACACTAGTTAACTAAATGAGCCGCAGACAGTTCCTATGTCACGTCCGTACTAGTCGAGCGTTGAGCCGTAAGTGATGCTCCCCGACCAGGTACGCTCGGCAAGTCCCCAGACTCTGTCGAATGCCACCAGATGGCATTGGCGTCTAGATCGATTTTCCGACATATACATAGATAAATACATAATTAAATATATATTTAATAAAATGTCAATCTGGCAAACGTCAAACTCAGAAAAAACAAGTTCTATTGTAGAAATTAACATATAATATATATATATATATAACACAAAAATATTATCTGATCAATTAAAAAAAAACGTAACTTATCCTACTGTCAAATCCTTGTGTCAAAATAATAATAACCACATAACGACACACACATCGACTCAGCCCTGCACTAAGATATAATCTTGTATCGCAGGCGCTAAGCAACGATACAGTATATACTACATAGATAAGAATACAACATCCGAGACCGGTAAGCGAAACAATGCGTCTTGCAAATAACACAAAGTTTCCGCCCGGAACCTCAAGCGTAGCAGTCAGCTGTTCACATGACTGCGTCACAGAGGTTGTCAAGTCAAAGCTCACCGTGTCAGGAGCGACGTGCGTCAGTTTGACGTGTGGGTGCAGCGGGCAGTTAATGGGCTTGTTGGTGCAAGCTGCCAGGATGCACTCTTCGACCGTCCACCCGTACACCAGGGGGGACAGCGGGGTGGACAGCACACCCTCTACTGAACCGACGCGGGATGAGGCTGGGGAAACATTTTTATTTTTATACAAATTCATTTGCAAACAAGCAAACGTTTCCTGATGGAAAGCCATACCGAAGGCTATTAAAACGACGGTGCCCCTGGTGTCGTTAAACATCAAGAGCACTGCTTAAGCGTTGCCCATGTAGAGGTAAAGATGTTATATCTCCGATAATCACACTGGCTCTCCGATCCTTCGAACGCAAACACAGCAAACTGCTGCTCGTTGTAAATATAAAGGAGGGTGGTACCAACGCGGACGATCTCGCACGTAGATCTACCAGCTGTACATGTCATGTGTGTCATGTGTCAGTTGCAGATGACAGTTTTACAGTAAGGTATATTTAAATAAAAAACGGTTTGAATTTGAATGAATGTTTCACTACATTTAGCTTTTCTTAATTTTTATCTTTTTTGGAATTGTTTTTTATATCGCCTCGGGCACACCCGCCACTCTGTCCCACCACTGTAACTCCTGTTCACCAGGATCAACAGTGGCGTCCTTTGATCGAATAATCAACTAATAATGCAGCTGTACAATGACGCACAGGCTGTGCCAAGACACTACCGGCGACAGCAGGACACGACACGAACTTAATCAGAACAAATAGGAGGTAGTGAGAAACCGGTATCAGACTACGCATAAGCATTCAGCCCGTCTGATGGTAACATAGAAATGATGACTCACCATTCGACTCGTTCCCGACGCCGCTGTCCCTGTCCGAAGCCCCGGACTCCTCCGACAGCCGGAGCCTGCGCCCGTCCAGATCCAGGTTCCTCAACTCCTGAACAACATACCAGATAATGATGTAAATAAATTAAATTCATCTAAGTGATGTTACTAATATCTGTTAATGTGTTTTTTATTATTTTATTTATTTAGGGACGCCTACAGCAAGTACATAACACAAACATATAAAAATCACATATTATAAACAGAAACTGATGTACATGCCTATAACAGACGAACACAACATTTACAAAGGTCACACGCACATTATGCTAAAATAAAAACAGGTCACAAAGAAAAATAACATTGGTTAAGATTCAACCATTACACAAAAGAAATTAAAAAAGAAAAAAAATAAATATAGGAATTGAAATCTAAAGATCCTGAACCTAATGAGAACTATTTCATTCGACTTATAAAATATTGAATTTTTTTTATTATATTATAATTGACATGTAATTTCTCTTAATAATTTCTGTTTCGATTTTTTTTAACTTGTCGTTGATTTTTGTTGTAAAATGTTGTTCTTGCCTTTAATTGGTATTTGTATATGCCCTGTTAAAAGTAAATGTATTTATATAATTGTGATGCATGTACTGTTGGCTAGCCTTAACATTACATTCATCACAATTACATAGCCTTTCCATTTCGGAGAGTGTGCGCAGGAATTGCACAAATCAATCCCACCGGCCCCCTTTTATAATCGGAATACTAGACGTAGGCTGAAGCTGCATCCTTTTGTGGTAGATATTCCGACCATCCGGACTAAACGCTTCGATAGCTCCTTCATAATGCGTACTGCAAGGGTGTGGAGTTCTTTGCCTGCCGATGTGTTCCCTGACCAATATAACTGGGGCCTCTTTAAGGCAGAATGAATAGGTTTCTCCTGGGCAGGCATGATCCACCTTAGACCTCATCGCCGCTTAACATCAGGCGGGTTTGGGGTCAAATGCCTGCCTGGTCTTGAATAAAAAAATAAAAAATCTAATGATTCTTATCATGAAAGATTACGGTAGCCTTTGGGTGCCTGGTCGCTCACTTCCCTCTAATATGGTTGAGGAGGGCGATGGCTGACAATGTTATACCAGTGGCGTGCCTAGAGTTCTAGTACAGGGCAAGCCGAGAGATACACTTCATACATCCGTTGTGGACTCGCTGGCGTGGACGAGCTCAGCGAAACACTCAGAAGTTTGCGAACATGTCAGCAAAACCACAATTTCGGTGGCTTTAAAAAAGTCGTTTGATTTGTTAATGAATGAATGAGAGCGCGAACTTATTTTAGTTCGATAGGGCAAGCCGGGCTCTCGGGCTTCTATGACAGTACCGCCACTGCGTTATACTCGTGATCGGGTGCTGTTTGTGTGGACTGGCTCACTTAGTTATACTATTTCTATCAGCGAATCTTTCGATCGCATTTCCCGTACATTCCATTATTCATTGCATCCTTTGCATTACACAACAACTTTAAAGCGATATAATAATAATAATAACCACATCACTACTCATATACTTAATAAAATATACAAATCTTTGTATATTTGTATTTTTTTATGCTATATATATATATATAGCACTAGAATTATTATGTTTTACAAATTTTTAATAGAAAATTATTGTATTTTGAATATTGAAAAAAGCAACTACGGCGGTTTCTCGCCGGCTTCTCCCCCGTAGAGATAGCATTCCGAACCGGCTGGTGGTAGATAAAAAATATGACGATTTGAATGTGCTTAATTGAAGTTCGAATAAAAAAAAACATTTTGCTAACATGTGATTTGACATTGCTTTGACATTGACAGTAATTAAAGTTAAAAATGAATTTTAAGAAAATAAATGACTAACTAGCGACCCACCCCGGCTTCGCACGGATATTATGCATGTATTGTACACATATAAACCTTCCCCTTGAATCACTCTTATCTATTTAAAAACCGCATCAAAATCCGTCGCGTAGTTTTAAAGATCTAAGCGTACATATGGACGGACAGCGGGAAGCGACTTAGCTTTATGCTATGTAGTATACCTGCGCCAGATGTTCGTCCGCCACGCCGGGCCCGTCGGGTGGCGGGTTCGGTTCCTGTGCTTCCTTCATGCACGCATAGCAAGGCACCACGCGAGTTATCAGGCACCTGCCTTCTGACGTGTGAACGAATCTAGTGCCTGAATATTTAAAAAAATCATGTTTTTTTTAAATTAAAAGTTAATAAAGTTTTTTTTTCTTACAATGCTGACGGTAAGCAGTCACCGTAGCCTATGGACGTTTGCAATACCAGCGGTGTCACTTTTAACACCCCCTTTGAAGTACCTCATGCTGTAGTGACTCGGGGAAAAAATGGCAGGGAGTTCATTCCAGAGGCTTCTATTCGGGAGGAATATTCGGAATTCTGACCGATACCAGGTTGTCAGGTGCACCTATGCATTTTATCCAACCTATACACTTACATTGATAAGGTAGGGATTAATTTTATGTCAAACATGAAACTAATTTAAACCAAAGATTCAATGTTAGAATGTATTTTTATCAATGGTATATAAACCATCGACCTCGGTGGCGCAGTGGTGTAAACAGCCGACTGCTACGCTAGAGGTTCCGGGTTCGAATCCCGGCGGGGGCGGGACTTTGTGTTATTGGCAAGACGCATTGCCTCGCTTACCGGTCTTGGATGTTCTGTTCTTATTTATTTAGTATATACCATGTCGTTGCTTATCACCTGCGATACAAGTTCTTACGATACTTACTGCAGGGCTAAGTCAGTATGTGTGTCGTGATGTGGTTATTTATTTATTTATTAAAAAAATGTATTTTTGTTAATGGTATATACTTCATTGGGACATACATATGTACCTTAGGCTTTAATATTTAAGTGTAATTACCGGCAAGAGAGTTAAAATGTCTTTACCTCTGCACGGGAAAAGCATTGGCGGTGTTGTTGTAAGAAAACACAGGCATCTTCGTGTCAATAGGCGGCGGTATCAGTTACCATCAGTTGATCCATCTGCTTCTTTGCCCGTAAGCTGTATACAAAAATCTTACCTAACGATGGATACCAGTCCTCTAGCAAGAGGTCGACATGATCAGATAACAAAGCTAGCACTTTCGTCAGTATCTCCGGGTTCGGTTCCAGGCTGATGCTCTGAAAAAATCAAGGTTATCTGTACTGTACTGTGTCTGTGTGTGCACATATACCAAACATAATCACACACCGTAAAAAGATCAAAATAACAGAAGGTAAATCAAAAATACAAATATATATTATCGTTGACAGGCCGACCCGACAGGTCGAGGGTTCGAATCTCGGGTTGCCGTATTGTAGCTGCCAAGCTCAGTGTGCCCGGATAGTGGCGACAGATTCGCAACCTGTCACACTGGGACTCGACATAAACATGCGTAATGCGGTGTGTAACACCTCTGCTTACCCCTCTCGAGGGATTACGGCGTGAGTTTATTTTTATTTTATTTTTTTTAGATTATTTTCACAGATTTCAGCAAAAACGTCCAGCTTGCGGGGGTTTAAAAAGTTTGGGAGCGCATCTCCCGATCTCACCTGATACCCAGCTATGGGAGTCCCGTCCTCTCTTCTGATGACGCAGACGGGAGCCGGTACCACTATCTCGATACATGAAGAAGTCTGAGCGTCGAGTTCGCACCACGCCCCCTCTTGGCGGATCCGAAAACTAAAAATATTACATGTAGTATTCACAGTAGCTTTAAATTGTATGAAATGGTTAGAAAACTTAAATGTTCCGACATGTAATGAAAAACTATTGTGAATGTTTGATAAAAGCAACTACGGAGGTTTCTCGTCGGCTTCTCCCCCGTAGATAGCATTCCGAACCGGTCGGTGGTTGATAAAAAAATATGACGATTTGAAAGCTATTATTTTAAGTCTATTTAAATAAGAAATATTTTGACTTTGAAATATTTCTCACACACTATATCTTTACAGCGGAATGCGGAATGCGGTGTGTGACACCTCCGCCTACCTTTCTCGAGGGATTAATTACGGCGTGAGTTTGTTATGTGTAACGTAAATCGAGTGCGAGTATTTGTTATTTTTTTTATTCAGTCTACCAGCGTTCATACTATTTGGCTAAGGGGAAGATGATGCATCCCATGAAGAAGGTTCGGCTATGGTGTGTTTTACCGTGTACACGCACATCGTTCTAGTGTTGGTGGTTGCATGTTGCACGCTGGAACAACGTGCACGTACGTACACGCCAGACGAAACCAACAAAACCTCAGTCAAACTGACATGTAATAACTATATTGTAGTCGAATTTAGACAAAGTATTTTAGCTAATAGCTCACCGCAAGTTAAGCCCCTGCTCGTGCGGCTCGTCCCTGTCAAGCTGCCTCAGCTGCAGCAGCGTCAGGTCCCCGCTGATGAGCCTGACTCCGCTCTTCCATACCTTCCAGGACCACTGGAGGTCCAGGGCTTGCTGGGTGTACTCGTCTAGCTCCATCTGCCAAGAGATTTTTTCCATAAATCACAAATAAGAATATTATATTAAAGGATTAAGTCTACCGTTTGGTATGTAGAGAATTCATATGACTTTTATTCAATATCACGGGTAAAGAGGCGGAGGTCCTAATGGTAAGTGATACCGCCGCTTGTATACACGACGATACCCTTGACGTCTTACAACGACAACACCTGGCGGTGTGTGTATTTAGATGAAAATATTTCTAGTGTCAGTAATCACACTGGCTCTCCAATCCTTCGAACGCTAACACAGCGAAATACTTCACGTTGTAAATATAAAGGAGGATGGTACCGACGCGGACGATCTCGCACATGGGTCCAGAACCTGTGTACAACTGACCTCTCTAGGCACGGCATAGAGCGCGAGGGCGGCGTCGGCGAGCGCGGCGTCAGCCAGCAGCTGTGTACAACTGACCTCTCTAGGCACGGCATAGAGCGCGAGGGCGGCGTCGGCGAGCGCGGCGTCAGCCAGCAGCTGTGTACAACTGACCTCTCTAGGCACGGCATAGAGCGCGAGGGCGGCGTCGGCGAGCGCGGCGTCAGCCAGCAGCTGTGTACAACTGACCTCTCTAGGCACGGCATAGAGCGCGAGGGCGGCGTCGGCGAGCGCGGCGTCAGCCAGCAGCTGTGTACAACTGACCTCTCTAGGCACGGCATAGAGCGCGAGGGCGGCGTCGGCGAGCGCGGCGTCAGCCAGCAGCTGTGTACAACTGACCTCTCTAGGCACGGCATAGAGCGCGAGGGCGGCGTCGGCGAGCGCGGCGTCAGCCAGCAGCTGTGTACAACTGACCTCTCTAGGCACGGCATAGAGCGCGAGGGCGGCGTCGGCGAGCGCGGCGTCAGCCAGCAGCTGTGTACAACTGACCTCTCTAGGCACGGCATAGAGCGCGAGGGCGGCGTCGGCGAGCGCGGCGTCAGCCAGCAGCTGTGTACAACTGACCTCTCTAGGCACGGCATAGAGCGCGAGGGCGGCGTCGGCGAGCGCGGCGTCAGCCAGCAGCTGTGTACAACTGACCTCTCTAGGCACGGCATAGAGCGCGAGGGCGGCGTCGGCGAGCGCGGCGTCAGCCAGCAGCTGTGTACAACTGACCTCTCTAGGCACGGCATAGAGCGCGAGGGCGGCGTCGGCGAGCGCGGCGTCAGCCAGCAGCTGTGTACAACTGACCTCTCTAGGCACGGCATAGAGCGCGAGGGCGGCGTCGGCGAGCGCGGCGTCAGCCAGCAGCTGTGTACAACTGACCTCTCTAGGCACGGCATAGAGCGCGAGGGCGGCGTCGGCGAGCGCGGCGTCAGCCAGCAGCTGTGTACAACTGACCTCTCTAGGCACGGCATAGAGCGCGAGGGCGGCGTCGGCGAGCGCGGCGTCAGCCAGCAGCTGTGTACAACTGACCTCTCTAGGCACGGCATAGAGCGCGAGGGCGGCGTCGGCGAGCGCGGCGTCAGCCAGCAGCTGTGTACAACTGACCTCTCTAGGCACGGCATAGAGCGCGAGGGCGGCGTCGGCGAGCGCGGCGTCAGCCAGCAGCTGTGTACAACTGACCTCTCTAGGCACGGCATAGAGCGCGAGGGCGGCGTCGGCGAGCGCGGCGTCAGCCAGCAGCTGTGTACAACTGACCTCTCTAGGCACGGCATAGAGCGCGAGGGCGGCGTCGGCGAGCGCGGCGTCAGCCAGCAGCTGTGTACAACTGACCTCTCTAGGCACGGCATAGAGCGCGAGGGCGGCGTCGGCGAGCGCGGCGTCAGCCAGCAGCTGTGTACAACTGACCTCTCTAGGCACGGCATAGAGCGCGAGGGCGGCGTCGGCGAGCGCGGCGTCAGCCAGCAGCTGTGTACAACTGACCTCTCTAGGCACGGCATAGAGCGCGAGGGCGGCGTCGGCGAGCGCGGCGTCAGCCAGCAGCTGTGTACAACTGACCTCTCTAGGCACGGCATAGAGCGCGAGGGCGGCGTCGGCGAGCGCGGCGTCAGCCAGCAGCTGTGTACAACTGACCTCTCTAGGCACGGCATAGAGCGCGAGGGCGGCGTCGGCGAGCGCGGCGTCAGCCAGCAGCTGTGTACAACTGACCTCTCTAGGCACGGCATAGAGCGCGAGGGCGGCGTCGGCGAGCGCGGCGTCAGCCAGCAGCTGTGTACAACTGACCTCTCTAGGCACGGCATAGAGCGCGAGGGCGGCGTCGGCGAGCGCGGCGTCAGCCAGCAGCTGTGTACAACTGACCTCTCTAGGCACGGCATAGAGCGCGAGGGCGGCGTCGGCGAGCGCGGCGTCAGCCAGCAGCTGTGTACAACTGACCTCTCTAGGCACGGCATAGAGCGCGAGGGCGGCGTCGGCGAGCGCGGCGTCAGCCAGCAGCTGTGTACAACTGACCTCTCTAGGCACGGCATAGAGCGCGAGGGCGGCGTCGGCGAGCGCGGCGTCAGCCAGCAGCTGTGTACAACTGACCTCTCTAGGCACGGCATAGAGCGCGAGGGCGGCGTCGGCGAGCGCGGCGTCAGCCAGCAGCTGTGTACAACTGACCTCTCTAGGCACGGCATAGAGCGCGAGGGCGGCGTCGGCGAGCGCGGCGTCAGCCAGCAGCTGTGTACAACTGACCTCTCTAGGCACGGCATAGAGCGCGAGGGCGGCGTCGGCGAGCGCGGCGTCAGCCAGCAGCTGTGTACAACTGACCTCTCTAGGCACGGCATAGAGCGCGAGGGCGGCGTCGGCGAGCGCGGCGTCAGCCAGCAGCTGTGTACAACTGACCTCTCTAGGCACGGCATAGAGCGCGAGGGCGGCGTCGGCGAGCGCGGCGTCAGCCAGCAGCTGTGTACAACTGACCTCTCTAGGCACGGCATAGAGCGCGAGGGCGGCGTCGGCGAGCGCGGCGTCAGCCAGCAGCTGTGTACAACTGACCTCTCTAGGCACGGCATAGAGCGCGAGGGCGGCGTCGGCGAGCGCGGCGTCAGCCAGCAGCTGTGTACAACTGACCTCTCTAGGCACGGCATAGAGCGCGAGGGCGGCGTCGGCGAGCGCGGCGTCAGCCAGCAGCTGTGTACAACTGACCTCTCTAGGCACGGCATAGAGCGCGAGGGCGGCGTCGGCGAGCGCGGCGTCAGCCAGCAGCTGTGTACAACTGACCTCTCTAGGCACGGCATAGAGCGCGAGGGCGGCGTCGGCGAGCGCGGCGTCAGCCAGCAGCTGTGTACAACTGACCTCTCTAGGCACGGCATAGAGCGCGAGGGCGGCGTCGGCGAGCGCGGCGTCAGCCAGCAGCTGTGTACAACTGACCTCTCTAGGCACGGCATAGAGCGCGAGGGCGGCGTCGGCGAGCGCGGCGTCAGCCAGCAGCTGTGTACAACTGACCTCTCTAGGCACGGCATAGAGCGCGAGGGCGGCGTCGGCGAGCGCGGCGTCAGCCAGCAGCTGTGTACAACTGACCTCTCTAGGCACGGCATAGAGCGCGAGGGCGGCGTCGGCGAGCGCGGCGTCAGCCAGCAGCTGTGTACAACTGACCTCTCTAGGCACGGCATAGAGCGCGAGGGCGGCGTCGGCGAGCGCGGCGTCAGCCAGCAGCTGTGTACAACTGACCTCTCTAGGCACGGCATAGAGCGCGAGGGCGGCGTCGGCGAGCGCGGCGTCAGCCAGCAGCTGTGTACAACTGACCTCTCTAGGCACGGCATAGAGCGCGAGGGCGGCGTCGGCGAGCGCGGCGTCAGCCAGCAGCTGTGTACAACTGACCTCTCTAGGCACGGCATAGAGCGCGAGGGCGGCGTCGGCGAGCGCGGCGTCAGCCAGCAGCTGTGTACAACTGACCTCTCTAGGCACGGCATAGAGCGCGAGGGCGGCGTCGGCGAGCGCGGCGTCAGCCAGCAGCTGTGTACAACTGACCTCTCTAGGCACGGCATAGAGCGCGAGGGCGGCGTCGGCGAGCGCGGCGTCAGCCAGCAGCTGTGTACAACTGACCTCTCTAGGCACGGCATAGAGCGCGAGGGCGGCGTCGGCGAGCGCGGCGTCAGCCAGCAGCTGTGTACAACTGACCTCTCTAGGCACGGCATAGAGCGCGAGGGCGGCGTCGGCGAGCGCGGCGTCAGCCAGCAGCTGTGTACAACTGACCTCTCTAGGCACGGCATAGAGCGCGAGGGCGGCGTCGGCGAGCGCGGCGTCAGCCAGCAGGCGCGCGCACAGGCGCACGCTGAAGCCACGCGGCACGTACGACACGGCCAGCACGCGTCTGTACGCCGGCAGCGACGCGCGCCCCGTTATTATTACGTCCTTGGGCTCTAGTCCAGGAAAAGTATACATAATACTATATTTGAGTAACATAAATACTATATTGTCGTTCGCTCTGAACTGTGAACTCGCGACCACGTATATCTCGCAAATCGTTTGACCGATCGGAGTCACATTCCAACATAACAACAACATAACAATATATAAAAAATATATATAGACTACTGAAAAATGTTATTATAGTGTTAAAGAATATTTTGACGACAAAAACCTCATAAAAGGATCTTTCTTCATTTTAATACAAATGCTCTGACTTGAAATTTTTCATGCTCGATACAAGTAGAATATGTATGACTACCTATTTATAAAACTTAACACCTCCTGTATGGTCGTATTGCGTGCTAATAAATTATTCTTATTCTTATAAACATTATTTTAGTATTGTTAACCCCCCTACCGAATTTCACGACGATCCGATCAACGACACTCGAGTTATCGTCGGACGAACATTTACACATACGTACATACAAACGCCGGATTGCTGCAGTAGACTCTACTTCTTTCATTCATACAACGGTAGTGATCGGTAACAATATTAAAAGTAAATTGTTTAAGGTTGTCCAGAATAATAAATGCATGAATTGGCACCCATTTTAATTTCAATTAATTGCTTGAGTTTATGTTATTTTTACGAGAAAATAAATTAGTCATTCTATATATACGAAAAGCCGCGACATCGGTAATCAAACACCATGTATATCTACATAATAATAATACTAACCACATCACGACACACACATTGACTCAGCCCTGCACTAACATATAATCTTGTATCGCAGGCGCTAAGCAACGATACGGTATAAACTACATAGATAAGAATACAACATCCGAGACCGGTGAGCGAAACAATGCGTCTTGCAATAACACAAAGTTCCGCTTGGAACCTCTAGCGTGGCAGTCAGCTGATTACACCACCGAGGTCGTCAAATATCTTGCAACCTTACGGTCTAGTATGACATCGAAAGTCAAAGTCAAAGTCAAAACATGAAATCTACAAAATAATCTTCGAAAATAACTCACTTATAAGAGTCGGTGAGTCAGAACGCTTTTCAGCAGACAGGGATATGTTGTTCGGCCAGACACGACGGGGGGTGCCCCTTTCGTTACCCCAAGAACGGCTGCGGAGGGGGAGCTGGGGGGGGAGAAAAAAATCTTGCAAACAACGCCTCTGTGTCCCAATGCAGCTCCTGTTAGTTATCAACAGTGGCGTGCTTTGTAACGTATAATGCAGCTGTAAAATAAAGCGCAGGCTACGTGCACGGACATACTGACTCCTGTTACCCAGTATCAACAGTGGCGTGCTTTGTAACGTATAATGCAGCTGTACAATGAAGCACAGGCTACGTGCACGGACATACTACCGGCGTCATCGATAGAGGCTTTCGACTTTTGCAAAGAATACAATTGTTTATTTAATTATTATTAATAATTAAAAAGGAAACCCCAATAACTTAATTATTACAAACATAATACTAACTTAATAATTAAATGAGTCGTTAATAATGTTCTCATTATTTTTTATAGAAGGATGTTTAAGAGAGTTCATTCTAATCATTGATTTTTGTCCCTACCCTATACGCTACCCTATATGCTAAGACGCAAAGATCAACTTTAATGCGTTGCTCATGTAGAGGTAAAATATATAACTCTAACATCTGCTAAAATAAATTAAATAAATACCTGTGGTGCTCCAGGCTCCACGTCAGGCAGAAGGGGAGGCACGATCAGAAGCCTCCCGTCCCAGCAGAGAGCGAGCTCGAACTTGCTGAGCAAAGATACCCCCAGCGAGATCGCGTCCTCCCCCCTCCCGAGCTGGGGGGAGGCCTTGAACACGTGGGCGAGGTCTTCTATCTTCATTATGCCTGGAAAAAAAGTTTAACAGAGAATTACTAACAAAAAAAAAAACATAAAAGAAAAAAGATTTTTTGGGAAAAAAAAATCAGCATTTTAAGAACTTTTAATGCATTTTAATGCACGCAATTAATTTAAGAATAAAACTGTTTGCGATTCATCAAAATCGGTTCAGCTGTTTACTATTTACGACGAATGTAGGAGACGGACATAAGATGTGTTGCATTAAAATCTTTCTTTCCATTGACGTTTCTGAATCGAGGATTTGAAATTGAAAACGAGTCTAACCGTACTTAAAAGATTTCAAAAAGTTATTTAGCGAGAACGGGAAGTGTCAGTTAGAATTTTCTTATTTTATTATCTTTTCTTATATATCAGTAGAACATCTGTAGTGCTGTACAAGTGTGGAGAAAGTGAAATACGACGATTTGGCTGCGCTTTTCGTCATCTCCCAAGTAACCCCTAAGAGCCTACAGTAACCGTACTAGCGTGTAGGCAGATTCATCATTCTCATTGTCATCTTATCATTTTCATCTCATTTATCATCTCATCATCTTCAAGAATGAAGAAATTATAATTACTGATGATGAGGCAGTATGGTACTAAAACCAATGAAGTTAAAGAAATATAGAAAAAAAATTCATTTAAAGTAAAGTTTGAGAATCCGATATTGATCGTTTTCAGTTTTGACAGTTGAATAATGTTTTTTTTTAACTGAAAACCACGTAGAAAATATTAACATTCATCGAACGGGGACATGACAATTCACATGATCATATTCACAAAGAAGAAATGAATGAAACCATAAAAAAGTAACAGTATCCATGGAAACGAATAATTTGAGTAAAAATATATAATAATAACCTTTTTTTGACGACCTCTGTGGCGCTGTGGCGTAAACAGCCGACTGCTTCGCTAGAGGTTCCAGGTTCGAATCCCGGCGGGGACCGAACTTTGTATAATTTGCAAGACGCATTGTTTCGCTTACCGGTCATGGATGTTGTATTCTCATCTATGTAGTATATACCATATCGTTGCTTAGCGCCTGTGACACAAGTTCTTACGATACTTACTGCAGGGCTGAGTCAATGTGTGTGTCGTGATGTGGTTTATTAATTTTATTTTTATTTAATCTTAATTTCCACAATTCAATCTTATTTCTCTTAATTAATCAAATTTTTTAAGTTACAGTTGAATGGCGCTATCAAATGCGACACTCTGATTGAGCGCATCTTGTTGTCGGTACCCTACCACATTCCTCAACATCCAGTGACGAGAACATTTAGTTTCTTTCTTGCACGAACCAATCTAGGCCATTTCTCTCCAATTACTAGAATATGTACGGTATACAATGACATGAACTCAAAGGTGGAAGACCTTGATATCTTTTTGTTTCGTTGGCAAGTTTCAGACGCAAAATTTTTCAATATTTTATAAGTCGCATGAAATAGTTCTCATTAGGTTCAGGATCTTTAGATTTCAATTCCAATATATATTTTTTTAAATTTCTTTTGTGTAATGGTTTAATCTAAACCAATGTAATTTTTCTTTGTGACCTGTTTTTATTTTAGCATAATGTGTGCGTAACCTTTGTAAATGTTGTGTTCGTCTGTTATAGGCATGTACATCAGTTTCTGTTTATAATATGTGATTTTTATATGTTTGTGTTATGTACTTGCTGTGGACGTCCCTAAATAAATAAAATAAAATAAATAAATAACAAGTTTAAAGAAAAACAAGTTGTAAACAAACAAGAGTATGTTGGTTCAATAAAACATAACACATAGGCCAATAACAGGTTTACAATTTATAGGGAACAATATTACAGAGCAAACGGGTGAATGACGGATTAATTAACACATAGGCCAATAACAGGTTTACAATTTATAGGGAACAATATTACAGAGCAAACGGGTGAATGACGGATTAATTAACACATAGGCA
Organism: Choreutis nemorana; assembly: GCA_949316135.1. NCBI lineage: Eukaryota > Metazoa > Arthropoda > Insecta > Lepidoptera > Choreutidae > Choreutis > Choreutis nemorana. Next base: position 1,125,194 of record OX438622.1, read on the forward strand.
AATAACAGGTTTACAATTTATAGGGAACAATATTACAGAGCAAACGGGTGAATGACGGATTAATTAACACATAGGCAAATAACAGGTTTACAATTTATAGGGAACAATATTACAGAGCAAACGGGTGAATGACGGATTAATTCTACTATTAATGGTGTTAAGTGTAAATGTGTGTGGATGTGGGTGTTTGAGAACGTGTGTGTGTGTACAATATTTCGTCTGTAGAAGATTATGTGAAATCAAAGCCTTTATTGCACAATCTTACAAAACATATCAACACAAAAATAAAGCATAGGTAAACAAACGACCCGCCCCGGCTTCGCACGGATATCATTCATATATTACACACATAAATCTTCCTCTTGAATCCATCTATCTATTTAAAAAACCGCATCAAAATCCGTTGCGTGGTATTGAAGATCTAAGCGTACATAGGGACGGACAGCGGGAAGAGACTTTGTTTTATACTATGTAGTGGAAAGGTATCACTCACCACTGCTGGCGAAGGGGTTGATCTCCCTAACGGTGACCACGTGAGCTAAGAGGTCACAAAGCCACTGCGGTCGGAGGAAGTACAGCTCTTTCAAAGTGGCATCGTCGTAGTGGAGGAGCACACCTAAACACATACACACACAATTAATAAAAGAGACAAAAAATACTAGTCAGACTTTAAAATTATATTCTGCAACAATATTTAAGTTAATTTTCTTTCAATATTTAAAATGTTTTTCATTTAAATAGACTTAAAGTAAGTGCTTTCAAATCGTCATATTTGTTTATCAACCACCGACCGGTTCGGAATGCTATCTACGGGGGAGAAGCCGACGAGAAACCTCCGTAGTTGCTTTTATCAAACATTCACAATAGTTTTTCATTACATGTCGGAACATTTAAGTTTTCTAACTATTTCATACAATTCAAAGCTACTGTGAATACCTTTATGTAAAGCTAATTACAATATGTAATATATAAACTAATTAATCATCTAAAGTGTACATCTTGCATGACACATTGATGACTTTATGAAAACATACATAACTCAAAGGATCTCAATTAATCAAAGTCAAAGTTATTTAAACAGCGGACGGAGAAAGGCAAGATCAAGGCAAGATAAATAATAATTAATAACCACATCACGACACGCACATTGAATCGGCCCAGCACTAAGATATAATCTTGTATCGCAGGCGCTAAGCAACGATACGGTATATACTAAATAAATAAGATTACAACATCCGAGACCGGTAAGCGAAACAATGCGTCTTGCAAATAACGCAAAGTCCCGCCCCCGTCGGGATTCGAACCCGGAACCTCTAGCGTAGCAGTCGGTTGTTTACACCACTGCGCCACCGAGGTCGTCCGAGGTATAGATCATTTATGTCACAAGTTATTGCGAAACAGCCTTTTGTACAATGTTTGTTGAAAAAAGTTACGCACGCTATAACAACGTGCACGAACACGCCAGATCGCAACCTAGCAAGTTTATCATTAGATAGAATAAGAAGAATGTATGTCTTGTTGTCTCTTTCTTCTTTCGTTGGCAAGTTTCAAACGCAAAATTTTTCAATATCTTATAAGTCATTTCATTTCAATTATTGCCATAAATTGTAGGTACAGTCGAGGTCCGCCACGGAGTATCATTTGCCATCGAAATTCCTCTGTACGCGATATTACTACGTTTTATTGGTTGGATCGCAAGCGCCATACTAATTGGCCGTAGTAAATCTCTATTACCAATGACGGTAAAGGAAGCAAATCATGCATTGAAATCGTGATGTTGTTTTAAAAGTATGATAATCTCATCCATTCACAAATACAGTATGAAAGCCCCCGCCGCAAAACCTGCAAGCAATACTCGACCTTAAGGTGGTAGCGCGTGCGCGCCCGTGATAAACTGAGTGGTAACAGTTAGAGAAACAGAGACCTATACAATTTTACCACAAGGGTGTAGAGTTAAACATTTTTATGAAAATTAATTAATTTATTTTTATTATTAGTCGCTAAAAATAGCCGTCATCAAGTTTAGGATCTTTCAGATTTCAATTCTTATTTAAAAAAAATCTTTTCTTTTTTGTATTGTTTTAATCTAAATTAATGTTATTTTTCTTTGTGACCTATTTCTGTTTTAGTATACTGTATGTGTGTCACCTTTGTAAATGTTGTGTTCGTCTGTTATAGGCATGTAAATACATAAGGTGCTGTTTATTATATTTTTTATTTTATATGTTTGTGTTATGTACTTGCTGGAGACGTCCCTAAATAAATACTGTCTGGTTTATGTGTTAGGATTGTCACTAAAATGTTTTCTTTATAGTAAATCTTTTACTTAATATTCACGGTAAGGAGTTCTACAAAAAAAAAAAAACAACGCCACCTCGCGGCAGTAAATCGTAAAATATAAATGAATGCGTTCAGATTTAAATTTTATTTTTATTTTTCTAAATTTAAACAAATACAATAAAAATAAAATGTATGTACTCACCGTTTTCGTGTAGGAACATCGTCGCCTGATGCAACTCCGCTGCGTCGCGGAACATGCGATGATTCTTCTGCTGCATGTATTGTGTTACCTGGAAAAAAAAGTATCCAATATCACCCGGACGATCGAGACCTATCTAACGATACCTCATTTGTACAAATCGGATTAGTAGTTTCGGCGCTACGAGCGAATATCGGTACATACATACATACATACGTACATATGGTGTCAGTTGTAGCTGCCATGTTACTTATCGTGCCCGGATAGCGGCGACAGACTCGACATAAACAAATGCGGTGTGTGACACCTCCGCCTACCCCTCCCGAGGGATTACAGCGTGAGTTTATGTTTATGCATGTAAATACAATTATATAATATCATTATGTGTCACTCACCAGTCGTTTATATTCCACGTGCCTGAGCACGGGCTCCTGGAGCTCAGATGCTATGGCTGTGACGCACTCCTCCAAGGCCAAATAGGAAGCTGGCACCCTTTGCTCCAGTAGTGGCTCTTTACTGCCTGTTATATTAACGTTATTACCTATACAACTATATATGTACAAATATATATAAAAATTGGTGTGTCTACTTGTAATTTAGAAATAACAGCTTTTCACTCAAAGTTTATACGCTGCCAATGATGAAAAAGCAATTTTCAAAGTGTCTGTATGTCTGCCTGTTTGTTCCAGGTAATCACTGAAACGGTTGAAACGATTTCGACGGGACTTTCACTGAAGGATAGAAGTTATTTCTGGGCATGTCATAGGTTACTTTGATTTTTGAAAAAGAATAAGGTTTCCGTACCAAAAATAAAAAAAAAATCAAAATAGAACAAGCCAAATGAACATATGAAATGGAATATGATGAAAATGAAATTTAAATGAAATGTTTGTTTTTTTTTCTATAAAGACGGTTATCATGTTTTTATATTTTGAAACTTCAAGGCGGTTGAAATTTTCTACGGGATTGTCGAGTTTTTTTTTAAAAAGATCTTCAAACTGACATTTCGTCTACTTATCATCATGAATTCGATTATTTTTTAATTTCAGCATATCAGTCGGTTCAGTGATGGTTGAAATTTTGTATATACACTTTGAATCTATTTGCCAATACGCTTCAGTTTTTAGATTTCCCGATTTTAAGGGGGATCATATGATGAAACGCACGCAGAGCAGCGGTGCAACAGCTATTGTATAAGATATACAAGACACAAAATCCGCCCTAATGCTAGTGTCAAAAACACTATATAATGAAATAAATTTATTACGTTTTTTTTTTTTAATAGTATTAAAAACCAAGTGACAGGAAACACCAAATGTCAGACCAATCGAACGTTTGCGTGGACTTTTTCTATGGAGCGTGACAAGTGACATCTGTAAGTTTTTTTTAAAGATCGGTCGGTACACCCTTCCGTACTGTTGTTAAGGTTTAATTTCCTTTAACGTGTGTTTATTTGTAATATAATTATATATCTATTTCTCTCTATCCAAAATTTATGTAATTTTTAACTGAAGCTTTGTATGGGATTTTATTTTATTTATTCAATAGGATCCTCAACAGGAGATACAATATTTAATTTACGACAGTATTTCCATTACAATGAAAGTTAATTGTTCTCCCAATTACAGAGGAACACAACATTCTCATAATGACATTGCTCAAATTATTACACGGTAAAATTAAATTAAATATAAATAATTTAAAAATCATTAATTTCAAAATAATAATACTAGTTACATGAATAATTAAAACTACAATAAAATCACATTAAAAAAAAATAATATTAAAATGAAAAATTACATTATAAATTAAGAATAGACATAACCAACGCAAATACAAATACGGACAAGCAAGATTCATTTATTATTACATATTTTCTTTGTGAATGTGAGCGGACTGTCAGAAAATAAGTCCAAATGCAACTGTTTGCAGTAATAATTGAAATTCTTATATATAAAATAAAAAGTCGATAAAAATAAAAGAGAAAATTCATTAAAAATTTACTTCAATAAGAGACACAATAACTTGAGAAGTCTTATGATAATCCTCTACAAAATTACAAATATAAATATACCTGATTGGACATTTTGTTCACCCCAATTTCACCACCCCCCCCCATAACTTTTGAATGGGAGAACCGATATCGATCGAACATAGCTAATAACACGCTCTGTTAAGTCGTAACAAACAATAATAAATCGTTTGTCAGATTTTTCGTTATACAAATGTCAGACACATCATAATTAATTTATAATTATCATTGTGTTTCATTATCATGTTTTTGTTATTAACAATCACATATTTATGATTTATAATATATACACACACACACACAAATAAGTTTACACATATATATTTTTTTCTGGGCACACCCGCCACTCTGTCCCACCACTGCAACTCCTGTTCACCAGGATCAACAGTGGCGTCCTTTGATCGAATAATCAACGAATAATGCAGCTGTGCAGTGATGCACAGGCTGTGCCCGGACACCCTAACGACTGTCTTGGGACCCGCAACGAAATTAATCAGAAGAAATAGGGGGTAGTAAGAAAGCGGTTTCAGACTTCCCTTCCAGCAAAGCGAAGACAGCAATCGAAACGGCCCAGGGGCCACTAACTAACAGGGGATAAATTAGATACTAACCTAAATCTTACACCAGTAATATTGGTGACAAAACTTTTTAAAGGCACGGGAGTTTCCCTTCGTTTTCACAAGATCTAGGTAATAAATAGGACCACACGCGGATACCTGAATCGAATTCAACATGATCGATCGTTCGTCACGCCAGAGACTAAACTAAATATATATATATGTGTGTTTCATGGAAATAAATCATCACGTTTTCACTATCCGATGAATATGGATTTATTACCACCCGAGCCGCAAAAAGTGACGGCTGTCAAACCTGCAGCCCTACTCTGAAACGCCGCCAAAACTTCGTGCCGACCGATGAACCGACCGAACATAAAATCAACGATACCACTGCTTTCGACATCATTGAGTCGGTGTCTTCGGAGTGAGGTGTTTGATGCAATACATGTCAAACAAAGTTCGATCGCAATGAATGTATCTGCGAGCCGGACTGACCCGAGCGAAACACTTTCGTAGTAGGAAACACGCGAACATTCGGCCGATACTTCGTATCGGAGCAGATGCCCTGCCATACAAAGCTCACCTGGTGGTTTGACGCTGAACGCCACGGTGTATATGATATCAGCTAACAGTCTTATGTTGTGTTTTGAACTACAGGACACCTGTTAGAAAAAAAAAAAAGAAAAAAATCTGTAGAGACGCTTCGTTATCTTACATATAAAATTCTCGTGTCACAATGTTCGTTCCAGTACTCCTCCGAAACTGCTTGACCGATTCTCATGAAATTTTGTGAGCATATTGAGTAGGTCTGAGAATCGGCAAAAATCTATTTTTCATACCCCATAGTGATAAGGGTTGTCCACCCTTAACATTTTTATTTAATTTTTAGATTTTTTTTATTTCTTTAAATTTTTTATTGTGTCGCATAAAAAAAACAACCCTAAATTTTTACCCTTTTATCACCAACCCCTATTTTTTAATAGCCATTTTTAAATTATTTATATGGCAAAACAACGTTAGTAACTAGTAAGGATATAGTTATTAAATATTTATTTAATACAAATAGATTCAGGTTCGAAAAAAAAAAATTGTTTCGTTTTTTAATTTTAACTTTATTCGTAAACTTATGTTTGGCGAGTGACTTCGTTCGCTTATATATATTTTTTTTTTTAACAAAAGCCTGGAAGTCTTGCTCTATATATTGGTAAAACATTATTTTTGTTTCATAAATATCAATTAAATCTCTGTATAATAAGGTATTCAATCAATTTATCGTAGAGTATGTGGAAACAGTATATTTACAGTGAAAACAGAATTGTACGATAAACCAGGGAGATGTAACCATTAAAAGTAAATATATCTATCTCGCTCATCAGAACAACCTTGTCTATGGAAGTTGTATGACGCTTGTGTACTCTGACGTCATTGTACATATCGGATCTCTCTGTAACCAACGACTTCGAAGCTTTACAACTTAGTTAATAAGTCAGATGTTTGAGAAAATCTAACGGATTTGTGTGGTATCGAATTAAAATTAAATAAATTTAAAAAGGTCAAGCCTATTCCCTATTATAATGAACGAGCGAGCGTTAGTTCTCACAGTGTACTGCAGCAATCCGGCGTTTGTATGTACGTTTGTATAAATGTTCGTCCGACGATAACTCGAGTATCGTTGATCGGATCGTCGTGAAATTTGATATTCTTGTTAATAAGGCAAAAATAATGTTTAAGTTCGAATATGAGCTAAATCAGTCCAGGGGTCACCGAGATATAGGGGGTCACGTGTTTACAGTTATATCGAACTAGTATTATTACCTCTAAAGAGTCCATGACTTTCGGTAGACCGAGCTTGTCAGCATCCGGCGCCCCCATGATGTTGGACCTGATGTGACGCTGCAGAGCATCCGGACTCTCGTTCTCTGGGAGGTTACTCTATAACAGACAACAACCTTACAGTAACTGTGTTCGTAAAGAAAACAATTCAAATCATATACTAAATGAATCTTACATTTAATAAATTTTATTAAATATTAAGTTAAAAAAAAATCGGGTAAGTCACACCATTTATAACTAGAGACAAATATCTATTATCTTTATAGTAAAAATAACCACATCACGACAAACACATCGACTCAGCCCTGCGATAAGATATGATCTGGTATCGCAGGCGCTGAGCAACGATACGGTATAAACTACATAGATAAGAATACAACATCCAAGGCCGGTGAGCGAAACGATGCGTCTTGCTAATAACACAAAGTCTCCGCCCGGCACCTCAAGCGTAGCAGTCAGCTGTTCTCGTGACTGAACCCGAAAATCCGAATAAGCATTGATGCATCGGAAAAATACAAGATAAATTTATCTACGCTTCCAAAGCGATGGCTTAAACAACTAAATTAAAAATAAAATATAAAATAGTATCTTTTTGGGATTCCGAAACCAAAGACAGGACAGCCGGTATATCTACGTGCGAGATCGTCCGCGTCGGTACCGCCCTCCTATATATTTACAACGTGCAGCAGTCCGCTGTGTTTGCGTTCGAAGGATCGGAGAGCCAGTGTGATTACCGACACGAGAGTAACATCTTTGTCTCTACATAGCCAACGCATAGGGATGCTCTTGATGTTTCACGACATCAGCGGCATCGTCGTGTCAATAGGCGGTATCACTTTCCATCAGGTGCATCGTTTGCTTGTTTGACCATGAAGATATGATTTTTAAATAAAATATTCTAACAATTCCATAAAAGTTACATTCATCTCATTCATTGGGTTAACAGGTGTGATTGTGACAGTTTTAATAAACGTCAAATCGATTAATATCTTACATTTCCGACTTGATCGTAATGCGTGGCCACCATGATGACAGGCGAACCGGGGGCGCGGGCCTGTATCGACCTAGAAAAAAATTAAAGTAATTAATCCCTCAAGAAGGGTTGGTTGGGGGTGTTACACACCGAATTACGCATGTTACGTTGAGTCCCGGTGTGACAGGTTGCGAAACTGTCGCCTGGCACAATGAGGTACATGGCAGCCACTGACGGCAACCTGAAACTCGTACCCTCGACCCATTGGGTCGGGTCGGTCGGTTAACCAAGGCACGCAACAAACTGAGCTACCACGCCCTCAAAATATCAATCAGTTCATAAAAGACGGCGCTGCAACTTCACGGCGTGAGACAGAGTCGTGGACGGGGAGAGCGCGGGAACGCGAGGGGAATATTCAGTGATTGGCGGGAATCGGCATCACTCCTCGCCCACGAAACTGTCGATTTAATCCTTAACTCTTTGTGTAATTTGATTTTACTTAAGTTTAATTCAAGATTAAACAAGTGTACGCTCTGAAAGTGAGTTATCAATTATGAATCCTGTACTAAACGACCCTACTGATGACGGCTCTGTCGCTCAGCCATCGCTGGCGCCGTCATATATATATCGCTAAACATTACCTGAGCCAATTGACAGCTCCTGCCAATCCCTTCTTGCCGTCCGTCACCTTCCACACGACGAGGTAGAGCGATCGACGTGACAGGAAATACTGGTGCGTCGAATAATACCTGAAAGAATAATCCACATGACAACACGCACATTGACTCAGCCCTGAGCTAAGATATAATCTTGTATCGCAGGCGCTAAGCAACGATATGACAACTACATATTTGTTAATGCATGGTAACAGTCACACACTCACATTCACTCATCATAAAACACACACACACACACTTTCGACCTCCTTTTTTGTGGACTAGTCAATATAGTAAACCATCATGCACACAAACCACATCACGACACACACATTGACTCAGCCCTGCAGTAAGTATCGTAAGAACTTGTATCGCAGGCGCTAAGCAACGATATGGTATAAACTACATAGATAAGAATACTACATCCAAGACCGTTAACAATGCGTCTTGGAACCAACTCAAAGGCTCCGCCCCCGACCGGGATACGAACCCAGAACCTCTAGCGTAGCAGTCGGCTGTTAACACCACTGCGCCACAGAGGTCCTCAAAAATAAAAACCCTTTCGAAGGACAAAACTGAAATGATCTCATTTTCGTTATCAGAAACAGAAATACAAGATGGAGGATGGAATTAAACATTACATTTAAAACTTCTCCTCAATAAGAATATAGATATCCTTTAATTGATATATATATATCTTTTGATTGATATTGATTGATCTATATAAAATAATAATAAGCCGTGCCGTATATATAAATATATACTCGAGAGCATCTAACATAATAAATAAAAAAAACTACAAAACTCACTCCTGCTGGCCACCAAAGTCCCAGGTCCTGAAGGTGACTGGACCCCGGTTGCTCCTCATCTTCTCGTACACCCAGGTACCGATGTCCACGCCGACAGTGGACATGTTACGACGGGACGACTTGTTGCCCATGCGTTTAGACCAGTGCTGGTAATAAAAAAATTGGTTGAAAATTACTGGTTCGAACAATGAACTCGCAACCCCTATATCTTGGTAAGTACTTAACAGATTTGGCTCGTATTTGAAATTAAACATTATTTTAACTTCTGTAACCCACCTAGCAAATTTCACGACGATCCGATCAACGATACTCGAGTTATCGTCGGACAAACATTTATAAATACGTACACACAAACGAAGGATTGCTCCAATACACTGTGAGAACTTCAATCGCTTAACTCGCTGGTTCAATAAGATTTTAATGTCAAAATATTATAAATATGAAAGCATATACGTAACTTACAACCACATAACAATTTTAAACATTTTATGAAATAGAATTTCTGGAACGCCTGGTTCGATTTTAGCGTTTTTGACTTTCACTGATATTTTAGGATTTATCTTTGTGAGGCACCTCTTTATGTAGTCAGTATTATATCAAATCAAATCAAAAATAAATCAAATTCATGTAAACTTCAAAAAAGCACTTATAAATAGTCAACCAAGTAAAATCAAGTAATTCTGGCACCGGTTCGAAAGGTATAGGTAAAGGTAAAGTTATAGGTAAAGGTAAAGTTATAGTAAAGGTAAAGGTAAAGTTATAGGTAAAGGTAAAGTTATAGCTAAAAGTAAAGCTAAAGGTAAAGTTACAGGTAATGGTAAAGGTAAAGCTAAAGGTAAAGTTATAGGTAAAGGTAAAGGTAAAGCTAAAAGTAAAGTTATAGATAAAGGTAAAGGTAAAGCTAAAGGTAAAGTTATAGGTAAGCTAAAGGTAAAGTTATAGGTAAAGGTAAAGCTAAAGGAAAAGATAAAGTTATAGGTAAAGGTAAAGGTAAAGTTATAGGTAAAGCTAAAGGTAAAGTTATAGGTAAAGGTAAAGATAAAGTTGTAGGTAATAGTAATAAAAGTAAATGTATGGGTAATAAAAGCAATGGATTAAGGTAAAGTAATAGGTAATAGGTAATAGGTAATGGGTAAAGGTAAAGTTATAGTTAAAGCAAAAACTTATAGGTATACCTACCTCGGTAGGTTTCCTCCTGTGTTGTATAGCTGATTCTTGTCTGAGGCATTCTAGAAGGCTGGTTTTACCTATACCCTGTAAATATAACACCGTTACACCTGTAGGCGATGCTCTTAGCGTTTGGCGCTGGCGTGATTTTACATTAAATTTGAGAAAAATGTTAGTAATTAAGTAATGTAATGATACAATAATCCTTTGTGCTCACTTTATTTATTTATATAATATTTTAATTTACTTCAAATAACACAGGCCGACAAATTTTGACGAACGCTCTTTCCCAAAAACACTGAATCCGAATCTGGCCACAAAATTTCTCCATCACGTCAGGATTTCGAGATATCCTAACTGAAGAGCAAAAAATAAAGTTTTTTCTCATTTTTGAGGTTACTTGTATTTTTTTCACTTTTCGGAATCGGATTCAGAGCGTCAAAATCCTTCGGGAAAGTTTAGTCTGGTTTTTGGGTAAGAGCGTTCGTCAAATTTTGTCGGCCTGTGTTACTAGTGATAGATTAAAGGTTACAAAAATGTAAAAATGATTGAGGATAACACCTTTAAAAAAAATACATCACCGGCGTCATCGAGTCGAATAGGAATAGACGACGGTATCACTTTCCATCAGGTGGACTGTTTTCCTCCATGACTTTGTATAAAAATTAAATTAAATTAAAGAGATGATCGAAATGATATCACCCATCATGAGTTATATCAAATTTGTATGAATCTTTGTAAAACGCCTCTAACGGATTTATGAGGAATTAAGATTGCTCATACAAAATCACTGCAGTACTCTATGTTGTCTGACGTGTAGGAAAACTATACGATCTCATTGTAGACACACATACTACAGATGGTCAGGCAATCTATCGACGTGTTATGTGATTCTAGTATGGATAGGTTTCGGGGCGCACCCGCCGCTCTGTCCCACCACTGCAACTCCTGTCCACCAGGATCAACAGTGGCGTCCTTTGACCGAATAATCAACTAATGATGCCGCTGTGCAATGACGCACAGGCTGTGCCCGGACACACTACCGGCGACAGCGGGACACGCAACGAACTTAATCAGAACAAATAGGAGGTAGTGAGAAAGCGGTATTATGGATAGGTTATATGTGTGTGTTTTGTTTTGTGTGTGCTTTCTAAATTTCCGATTAAAGACAAAAGGGGTTTCTTTTTATTAATTAAAATATAACTAAGAGGCCGATAAGGTCCAAAAAAGAAAAAAAGGTCTAAAAATAGAAGATCAATTTGTTTTTAATCATAACCATTGGTTCTTTTAGTATTGATAATAATAACAATTATTCCCACGTTTTTATACACTCACTTTCTTGTTTGTTTGTTTGTTTGTCGTTCCGGTTGGATTTTTGAAACTCAATTGAGGCAATTTGAGGCACTTCCCGATAAGCTAGCAGGCTGAAATTTTCAGGGTAGCTTCAAACCCGATGACAATGCAATTTACAACAGTAAAAACGGCTGGACCGATTTTGATAGAATTTGTGTGGAGTGACTTTTGAGGCAGAAAAAAAAATTAGATTTAAAAATCTAAAACCCCGCGTTTTTAAATGTCCTAAACATAAAAAAATAACCCTACGGAGCCTGAAAGAGTTGGAGCTGAAGAAATGTTATTAATGGGATATATTTACATGACGTTTATAGATCGTGGGTGTAACTTGCAAAGATACGCCCCCACGTTTTGAGTGGCCCCTCTTTTAGCCCCGTAGAGTTATTTTCTTATTTTTAGGACATTTCAAAACGTGGTATTTTAGATTTTTTAAATCTATTATTTTTTTATAATAAAAACAAAAAATTACAACAAATATTGGCAACTGACACCAAACTAGGAACAAACCTACCTTACCTACCTCGGGCTTAGTACTTTGGGCGTCAAAAAACAACGTAAACAATTTTATTAATCATTAAATCAAATTACAAAGCGTTTTAAATATAAAATTCAAATTTAAAACAAAATTAATTAATATCGAAAAAAGTAATTAATTATTATGTAAGAAGTAAGAATCAACAATTCTATATTATATTATCACCATTCATACTATTGATGTGTGTGTCTATATGTACCCATGTGTATGTGTGTGTGTGTGCTAAAAAACTTCTTTTTTAAAACACAATCTCACCTGCAACCCAACCAGCATGAGCTTCATGGTGGTGTACGTGGTGGCGTCGTGCAGTACAGACTTGAGGTATCCTATGATATCCACACTCCTGCATTTGCCGCCTGATATCATGGATCTGATGGAATCGTACGCAATTTATTGTAGTTTTTAATTAACAAATCAACCTTTAATTAAATAATTTAAATAGGATAAAAATTAAATAAATCAAATTTACAAAATATATATTAATTATAAAAACTAGTTTCTATTTTTATTTTTAATTATTTTGACTTTCGACCTCCTTTTTTGTGTGTTATTAAATATAGTAAATAACCACATCACGACACACACATTGACCGGTAAGCGAATCAATGCGTCTTGCGAATAACACAAAGCCTCACCCCCGTCGGGATTCGAACCAGAAACCTCCAGCGTAGCAGTTGATTTTAAACCCCTGCGCCACCGACGTCGTCAATAATGTAGTATCAATTAATAATTACCTGAGAGGTTCCTGCAGTGAGCATCCAGCCGTGTTCAGGTTCCAAAGCCGTGACAGCAGACCCATCTGGGGGGGCAGGTCCGTGATCTCTAGGGGGAGGGGTAGTGTTTTTTTTACTATTATTTATAATTTAAATTTGCTGTGGATCTCAAGACAGTCAGTATAGTGTACAATTAGAAAACTGTATTTTATTTACAAATTGTAAATATAAATTAAATTAATTATTTTGTTAAAAGCAACTACGGAGGTCTCTCGTCGGATTCTTCCCCGTAGAGAGAGCGTTTCGAACCGGTGGTAGTATAAAAAAAAATGACGATTTAAAAGTACTTATTTTAAGTCTATTTGAATAAAATATATTTTGATACTGACTGCGCAAATATGCTATAAGCGCCGTGAAATTAATTTGTCTTGGCATGATGAGTAATTTGTTAGTTTTAAGATATTTTATAAATATACATTTTGTATATCTTAATAAATATAAATAATTTAACAGAAAAAATAAACCTCAAACACTATGATACTTTAAATCTAATGCATTTATTATAATTACAATTAACTGTAAAAACATGTATAGTTGAGCGCCTATCATCAATCACGTCACAATGTCTCTTACACTCGACATATACATTCGTCCAACGCCATGCGAACGCATCTCACTCCTGTACCGATGTCAGGAAACCCTGACATCACCTGACCGGGAGGTGGTGATGCGCCGCTTTTTCAAATTAACGTCATCAGAGAATCGAAATTACATATATAATCAAACTTAATAATCAACAAACTTATTTAAGACAGAGATTACTTGAGTGAGATGATGTGAATCAAGTGAAACAACAGTCCAAAAGAGTGTTCCCTCCCTATCTAATCCCTAAATCTTAAAAAACAGGACCTCCTCGACCTCCTTTTTTGTGTGTTATTCAATATAGTAAATAACCACATCACGACACACACATTGACTCAGCCCTGCACTAAGTATCGTAAGAACTTGTATCGCAGGCGCTAAGCAACGATATGGTATATACTAAATAAATAAGAATACAACATCCAAGACCGGTAAGCGAGACAATGCGTCTTGCAAATAACACAAAGTCCCGCCCCCGCCGGGATCCGAACCCGGAACCTCTAGCGTAGCAGTCGGCTGTTTACACCACTGCGCCACCGAGGTCGTCAAAGTCGAGGTCGAGGAGGTCGAGGTGATATAGATGTAAAATTAATTTGTAAGCCCTTTTTTTTGTAACTGTTTGTAGATCCTCAATAAATTACTAACCTTTATTCCCGCTAATGTTAAGCACGCTCAAGTTGGTGAGCTCGTGTATCGCTGGTGGTATGCTCTTCAGCAAATTCGAGGAGACGTCTAGCATCGAGAGCAGGGGGAACATAAGTCTACCCTTCAGGGAAGATGCAGAACCCTGAGGTAGGTTTTAAGTTAAGTTAGAGGAAGGTCATGGGAAAAATTGTTATATATTAAAAATATTTTTTTTAATCACATTTCAAGCGTCATCAAGATGTTTTGTAGTTCATGAGATACAGTCCGCTGACAGCGGAAACTCAATACTCTCATCCTTCAGTTACGGATCACATGAAAAGCATCAAGAAACCCTCACCCATTCATCATCATCATCGTTGTTGGATCCGTCCGCGGTGTATGCCGTGTAGCCGTCACCATCCGTCGTCAGCTGTATCCTTGTTAAGAGATTATTGGCCAATATCTGTATGGAAAGGACAATAATTTTAATATTGAAAACTGTACAGTCTTTCCATCTCGCGAAGACGGTTCGGTTATGGTTTCGTTTTGATGTGTACACGCACATTGTTCTAACGTGCGTGAATTCTTCAATGAGCGATTTGAGGTTACGCGGGTCATTCTTCTTTTTTACCGACAATGAATCGACGTTTTTCATATTTTTTTTTCGGTTCTTGAACTAATAATAAAATTATGGTTTCAGTGTACGATTTTACTTTTCAAGCATTTTTTAAATGGTGGTTTAAAAAAAATAACGTGACAGAGTGGTGGTTTTCAGTAGAGACCACATTTTGATTTACCGCTCCGTCAAGGCGTTCTACGAAAAAGAAATGTACAAAAATGCCGGTAAGAGATAGTGAAAGATCTACTATTAGAGGAGTCCAGAAATGAGACTAAAAATAGATTCCAATACTAATTTATTTTCACCCAAATAAATCGAACAAAGGGATGCTTTGAAGGAAGGATTTGAATCGGAAGGTCCCCCAGTCTAACCATCGCTGCGTCATCGATCACGCCACCTGCCGAGCCCCTCCCTAGCGCCAACTACGAACGTAGCAGCCGTAGTCCCTCGTAGCTGACCGTAGTACACTCGCGGAGAGCGTGACGTCACCGCAAGCGGTGCGGCTTACTCACCTATCTCATATTTTTCTTACACTACATAACATTAATAGATAAAAAAAAATATGGACGTTAATTAAATGAACATTATAAAACCGTTAATATCAATAATCTAATGAGAAGCCATGATAAGACGAAGGACAGGTTATTGTCGGTAAAAAGGAAGAACGACAAACGCACGCGCACGTTGAAACAACGTGCACGTACGCGCCTGACAAAACTTGATCAAACGGATTTTTTGAGATAAAAAAATCTTGTTTATTCAAATGAAAAATTAAAAATACCACACATACCACATCACGACACACACATTGACTCAGCCCTGCACTAAGTATCGTAAGAACTTGTATCGCAGGTGCTAAGCAACGATATGGTATATACTACATAGATAATACAACATCTAAGACCGAAAAGCGAAACAATGCGTCTAGCAAATAACACAAAGCTACGCCCCCGCCGGGATTCGAACCCGGAACCTCTAGCGTAGCTGCTTACGCCACCGAGTTCTAGGTCTTCATTTGTAACGTTCGTATACGTGCATAAGGTCTTAATTAATGCGATACAAGATTATATCTTAGTGCAGGGCTGAGTCAATGTGTGTGTCGTGATGTGGTTATTATTATTATTGAACAATTTGATTTTAATTCAATAAAACTGTACCAGCTTGCGCTACCGAACGCACAGCTGCATTATCCACTGATTCTTGGATCAAAAGACGCCAATGTCGATCCTGGTAAACAGGAGTTGCAATGACAAAGACCTGAACTTGAACGGGGCCTGGTTTCTGACTCCAGGCAATAGCAAGCTAAGACGTCATCCTCTGTGCAACCTCATTAAAACATCGGGGCACACCCGCCACTCTTTCCCACCACTGCAACTCCTGTTCACCAGGATCAACAGTGGCGTCCTTTGATCGAATAATCAACTAATAATGCAGCTGTGCAATGACGCACAGGCTGTGCCCGGACACACTACCGGCGACAGCGGGACACGACACGAACTTAATCAGAACAAATAGGAGGTAGTAAGAAAGCGGTTTCAGATTTCCCAGCAAAGCGGAGACAGCAACAACCTCATTCCAACAGTCAGTCCTCACTCACCAGGGTCCTCAGGCCCTCCAGCCGCAGGTGCCTCCTGGCAGGGCAGGCGGCGCTCAGCAGCTGACATCGGACCGAACCCCCTGACCTTGGACGGGGCCTGGCTTCTGACTCCGGGCAGTAACAAGCCAGGGGATCACCTTCTAGGCAGCCGAAGCTTTCGATCTGGTGGGGAAAAACGTCAAAAATATTTTGAATTCAAATATACTTAAAATTCGATACGCTATCTCTACGGGGAAGAATCCGACGAGAGACCTCCGTAGTTGCTTTTCATAAAATAATTAGATACAATAAAATACAGTTTTCTAATAAGACTAATTTTCTATAAATTATTTAATTTGATAAATTTAAATCTTTATTTTAAAATAAAAATTACATGAAATACAGAGGGTGCAATGAAACGAAAGTCTTTAAAAGGATGGGCCATGTCATGTGACAAGACAGGGTGTGGTGACGTACGCCCCCCCCCCTCCCCTTCCACTTTGTATGGTTACCGCCAGAGGGGACGCAACGGTAGCGCGGTGGTGGTAGCTAGTGATACGATTGGCTCTAAACAACTCCATATATTGATTCCTCTCATAGCTTACAACTATGAGTTGTTATACAATCTATCAGCGCATTACTAGCTGACCAATTTATCATCAGCCCGCTGATGATCGAACAGAAGAGCGGAGGAGGCTCATCAACAGGATCCCATCTCCCATCCTTTGGGTATGGCACACTTAAAAAGTATCAAGAAACCCATTCATCAGAGCTGACCCTTGTACCCCGCCTGGCGATTCGAATTAGTGAGGTTTTTGTCAGACTTACTTGGGGCAAGCTCGGCCAGCACGTGATCTCATTGTGGCTGAGGTCCAGCTGCCGGAGACTGGTCGGGTATGATGTCACATACGACATGGACCTGGAATAGAACGAGCTATATCAAAACTCAGTTACAGCTTGGCTTGGCTAGAGAACAAAAAAATTTAACTATTTTATTTATCTGGTAATGTTTTTTTTCAATCAGCAGTCATTAGTTCAGTGTTACCAGAAAGACAGTTACAGGGTCCTCTATAACATAATTTTTAGGGTGTAAAATATGAAAAACGATGCCCTATTACTGAACCTCCGCTGACCGCCTGTCCGTCCGTCAGTCAGCGGGCTGTATCTCATGAACCACAATAGATAGACTCGTGAAAACTATGAGGGAGCACAGATGTTTAACAAACTACCGCCATCTATGAAAAGCATTGACTCGCTTAACTGATTTAAAAAGAAACTTGCACAATATATTGTGGAAGTCGTTGAATTAGCCTCAATAATATGATTAGGCTACTTCATAATTAGACCTAATTAATATTCACTTAATTGAAAACTTAACAACCATTGTTTTTTTTTAATTTAAATTATATACATACATGTTTGCGTATTTATATACCTATCCGTGTCAATCGGACAATATTTTGAACTAATGCTTTTTATAAAAATTGATCGGTGCGAACGTCACTAATGAATAAGACGGCGCGTTTACAAACAGCCTCCGTACACACTTTATATTTTAGATTAATTATAAGGGAATTTAAATGGAGAGCGGGTAACACCGAATAGGTTAGTATGATGGCGCCAACGCAGGGACAGTTGACAGTAAGAAACGTCATTCCTGTTTCCGCCACCGGCGAAGGTGCACGCGTGCTAACCTGTTGGCTCTCAATTTCAAATCCAAATTATTTAAGTGATCCGTAATTATTTCTGTGTACTGTGATTGTGATTACATTTCATTATAAACTTATTTCTTATAAGAGTTTTTGGTTTGTTTATTTAAAGTGATTTTGTCAATAATTATAGTGAGTGATTCTGCAACAATTCACTAGTCATTTCATTTAAATTTCCCTCCATCTGTACGCCCACAATCCCAGACCGTACTATCGAGCCATCTGATGCTTCGGCATATATATATATACCAATTTGTACACTCCGTTCTCGAGTAAGTGACAATTATGTTTTTATTGAGAAATAAAGAATCTTTAAACCTAAATTATCTATTGCTGTCGACAAATACTAAAAACATAAAGAAATAAAAAAAAATAAAAAATTGCTTATTCTTGTTTATTTGCGAGCTCATCTTATGCATACAAGCGTACGTCCAGCCTGATGGTAAGCAGCCACCGTAGCCTATGGACGTCTGCAATACCAGCGGTGTCAAACATGGCGAAGATTAACTTAATATCATCCATTCCATATCAATAAATTTAGTTTTAAGCATAACGTTCTTGAAATTCTTAATGGTAATAATCATTGTGAAGTCAAATTACAAAGACATGCATACACACGCACACACACACGCAGACAATCATACAGTCGATACATAGGTTATGAAAGTGATATATATTTATGTTGAATTATAAAAATATTATCAAAATTAAAATCAAATAATTATTTTATTCAAATACATTTAAAATAAGTACTTTTAAATCGTCAATTTTTTTTTTATCTACCACCGGTTCGGAATGCCTGTCTACGGGGAGGAATCCGGCGAGAAACCTCCGTAGTTGCTCTTTACAATATCACAATACAATCTTTCATTACAATCTTAGTTATAGTATAAAATGTTACGAAAAAATAATGTTAATATTATCCACAGATGTCAATAAAAACATTTTATACAGACGAAATACAACAATTAAACGAAATAGAATTATTAAATATTTACATAGAGATGTAAATACATTATTTTCTGTCAGTTTTTACAATAATTACTTTTGTCTGTAATGTTTAAGAGCTGTGAAATTAGTTACTTAATTAAAAAAAAAAAATTAAAAAAAATCTTACCTGAGCGAATTATAGGCCATGTTGAGCGTGTTGAGGGCGGGCGCCGTGCACGCCAGCACGGACGGTACGCATGTGAACTGGTTGTGGGCGAGGTTGAGCGAGCTGAGGCCGGAGCCGCTGCGGGCGCGGGCCGGCTCCGGGGCCGCCACGGCGCCGCGCCACGTGTGCGCCCGGGACGCCTCCGAACAACTGTACCCACACATTACAACACACATCGACTCAGCCCTGCAGTGAGTATCGTAAGAACTTGTATCGCAGGCGCTAAGCAACGATATGGTATATACTACATAGATAAGAATACTACATCCAAGACCGGTAAGCGAAACAATGCGTCTTGCAAATAGCACAAGGTTCCACCGCGCTGGGATTGGAACCCGGAACCTCTAGCATAGCAGTTAGCCGTTTACACCACTGCGCCACCGAGGTCGTCAAATTATGTATATACTATGTTTTTTTTTTTGTATAATTTGTTAGTTTAATTTGTCAACACTTACACAGTGTTGCCAGCTCTGTTCCCTAGGACCGGTACATCTTCATCATTAGCCTCCGACTCGCTTCTCTCGATCGAAGGACTTCTGGACGATGACTTCTGTCAACATTTTACATCATTTTTAGGTTAGGTTCTGCTTAGTGAAAAAAACCGGCCCAGCGTGAGCCGGACTCGCACGTGATAGGTCTTATAAAATTAAACGAGAAAAAAAAAGAGTTTCATTAAAGGAACAATAAAAAAATCTTTACGTTTTCAGTATTTGTTGTTATAGCGGCAACAGAAATAGACATTGTCTGTTATGGTTCATGACAGACACATAACAACGTAAACTCACGCCGTAGTCCTTCGAGAGGGGTTGGCAGAGGTGCTTGCTACACAGCACTTTACGCATGTTTACGTTTACGAATGCATTTAAAAATATGAATAAAATTGAAATAATATAACCATAATAATATTAATTCATTCGAACAATATTCAAAGTAATAATTAAAGCGAATTAATTAATTTCATTACTAAAGACAGTTATTCGTTTCCATACAATTTTTTATGTCATAATCCCCTGGCAGAGAGCTCCAAAACTCAGCTGATAAGTGATAAAGCCAACCGTCTAAAAGTACTGACCGCGCGGCGAGAGCTTCCAAGCTGTGACGTCCTCAAAATCGGGCATTATTGGGCCTGCAAGCAGGGAGGCCTCAAAATTTGTAGCCCCAACGGGCTAATTTTACATAACATAACAATCTCACGCCGTAATCCCTCGCGAGTGGTTGGCAGAGGTGTAGCACACACCACATTCAGTTCATGTTGAGTCCCAGTGTGACAGGTTGCGAATCTGTCGCCACTATCCGGGCACAATGAGTATCAGGGCAACTACATCTTACGGCAACCCGAGACTCGAACCCTCAACATGTCAGGTCGGTTCGGTCGCTTATCCAAGGCACTTAACAAACTGAGCTACCACCTCCTCATGAGATACAGCCCGCTAGTTATAAGTACGGAAATACAACAAAAAATAGGTATATTTTTAACGAGATCGGAAGGGAGCAAGTAAATATTCGTTATATCAGGTAATTTGTTAAACTGAGGTTTGTCATGTTGAGGTTAGGTTGGCCTAAAATTCGTTATAAAGAGGTAAAAACAAAAATTATTGTTTTACGAACAAAAGCGTGTCGAAACCTGTCGCGACATGAATCACGTACTGTGAGATTAAGAGTCATACATTGGTGGCATCTTTATATAGAGGTTTCGGGTTGACAGAATTCTTTAATAAGAGGTATTTATACTTTTTCTTGATAGTCGAAAATTTCGAGGTTGTTCGCAAAAAATGTTCGTTATGTAGAGGTATATTTTACGTTGACTCTTACGGACAATTCAAGGGGATTACGAAGAATTTGTTTAATCGAGGAAGTCGTTAAATTCAGGTACGTTATATTAAGGTTGCTCCAGTGTCGGTACTGTCATAGAAGCCCGAGAGCCCGGCTTGCCCTATCAAACTAAAATAAGTTCGCGCTCTTATTAATTCATTAACAAATCAAACGACTTTTTTAAAGCCACCGAAATTGTGGTTTCGCTGACATGTTCGCAAACTTCTGAGTGTTTTGCTGAGCTCGTCCACGCCAGCGAGTCCACAACGGAAGTATGAAGTATATCCCTCGGCTTGCCTAAGTTGCACCGTATTAAGTGTAATAAAGCAATAAAGCCAGTTAGTGTAAGCCTGAAACACAGGAGTTCCTAGTTCAGGCTCACGTATGTATTAGTTATCAAGGCATGTTTTTAAACTTAATTAAATATGTATTAGACCAAATTTATGTAAGAAATTATCATGTGTATTTGCTGTAGGTTTTGTCGTTACTAACTAAATGTTTTATATGACAATGTTTTTTTATTAGATAAATTATTATTTTTATATTTATCACTTACAGAATTCGAGTGATATTGGAAGTGTGTGTTGCTCGGTAGAGGAGAGGCGGGCGTTGGTTCAGATGGTGATTGTAACCCTGGACTGGATGGCTCCTGTTGATCCTGAACAATTTAAAATAATAAAACTACTAATATTATAAACGAGAAAGTTTGTCAGGATGTGGCGCACCCGCCACTCTGCCCCACCACTGCAACTCCTGTTCACCAGGATCAACAGTGGCGTGCTTTGATCGAATAATCAACGAATAATACAGCTGTGCAATGACACACTACCGGCTGTCGCAGGACCCGCAACGAACTTAATCAGAACAAATAGTAGGTAGTAAGAAAGCGGTTTCAGACTTCCCTCCCAGCAAAGCGGAGACAATAATTGAAATGGCCCTGACGCCAAAGAAACTTAAGGGGAGACAGTCAGGAGACGCCTGACCGTCTAAACACTACGGTATGCCACTAACTAACAGGGGATAAATTAAATACGAACCTAAATCTTGTATCTTTTAAAAATGTGATGAGACGTATTGATGCGGTTTAGAAGAGCACAGCATTATTTATTTGTTTCTGCGCTGTTTTCAGTTAGGGTTCCAGTATTATTAATTTTAATGGGTTTTTTTTTGTATACGATTTAAAAAAAAATTAAAAGCACGGAAGTTTCCCTTCAATTTCACAGCATATAATAGTTGGTAGATCTATGTGTGAGATCACCTGCATTGGTGCCGCCTGTTGACACGACGATGCCCTTGAAGTCTGGAACGCCAAGAGCACCGACAATGCGTTGCCCAGGTAGAGGTAAAGATGTTATATCTCCGATAATCACAGTGGCTCTCCGATCCTTCGAACGCAAACACAGCGAACTGCTGCACGTTGTAAATATAAAGGAGGGCGGTACCGACGCGGACGATCTCGCACGTAGATCTAACAGCGCCTGTGTGGTATAAGATTCCTTACCACGGGCACGGGGAGGTCGCAGAGATGGTTCAGCTGAACGTTGAGCTGCTGCAAGCTTGGGGCGGTCCACATCGCCGGCGGCAGCGCTCGCAGCTTGTTGTTGCTCAGATCCAGGGCCGTCAGAGCTGGTAGGGAGAACAGCTCCGACGGGATCTGCTCCAGCCTGTTGTCCTTGGTAACCGAAATAATTTATTTTATTTACTAGCTACCACCTCCTGCTTCGGATATTACGCATGTATTAAATATATATGAAACATCCTCTTGAAACACTCTATCTGTTAAAAAAACCGCATCAAAATCCGTTGCGTAGTTTTAAAGATCTAAGCGTACATAGGGACAGACAGCGGGAAGCGACTTTGTTTTATACTGTGTAGTAATACGCAGACTTTTATTGCTCTTTAGGGGTATTGAAGATTTAAAAATTAAAAAAAAGATGAGTATGAATCCACTGAGGTTGTCATTTTACTATTCAGGGGGGAGGAGGGAGCGAGAGGAGATTTGATCATGCCTTATTGTTTACGTGATAAATCTTAAACAGGTGGAGAGAAAGCCTGACGATTTCTGATTTTTTTCTTAAACATAGGGATGTAAGAAAAAAAATCGGCCGACCTCCTCCCCGCCTGTTTAGGTGTTACGGGAGGGGGGGGCGATCTGATCTAAGTCATAAGTCGACTTAAGTCATTGATGAATAGCCTTACATCGTGGCCGAAGTACCCATTGAAAGCGAAATTAAAATTTTAAAAACAAGTTTAATATAAATTTAATGAATTAAATGCAGATTGAAGTAAATAATAGTTTTTTTAAATTATAATAATAATATCACGACACACACATTGACTCAGCCCTGCAGTAAGTATCGTAAGAACTTGTATCGCAGGCACTAAGCAACGATATGATATATACTAAATAAATAAGAATACAACATCCGAGACCGGTAAGCGAAAGAACGCGTCTTGCAAATAACACAAAGTTCCCAGCCGGGATTCGAACCAAGAACCTTAAGCGTAGTCAGTTTAATCAGACATACCAAAAAAACCCATCACCAACTAACCTGCAAATACAACTCCTGGAGCACTGGAGCGCTATACAGCTCCGGCCTCGACTTCCTCCGTCTGACCTTCCTACCCTGGTCGTACTCCTCGTCTCCAGGGTCAGCCAGGGACGGGAGACGCTCTAGCTTGTTCTGTGCCGCGTTTAGATACCTGTGCAGAGAAATGAGATAAATGAGTCGAAGAACACAGCTGGTATATCTACGTGCGAGATCGTCCGCGTCGGTACCGCCCTCCTTTATATTTACAACGTGGAGCAGTTCGCTGTGTTTGCGTTCGAAGGATCGGAGAGAAAACGTAGGGCATCACGAACGCTCAGTCTGTGGACTGGACTCCCTGCCATTGTTTCCCCAAGTTTCTTCGAAAAGGGGTGTTAAAAGTGACACCGCTGGTATTGCAAACGTCCATAGGCTACGGTGACTGCTTACCATCAGGTTGGACGTACGCTTGTTTGCTGACGGAGTGGTATTAAATCAATTTCTCACCTTAGACTGAACAGCGTGAAAAGCTCAGCCGGCAGCACCTTCAGCTCGTTGTTGGAGACATCTATCCTGGTGAGGGCGTGCGACGCTGCCAGAGGACTACCAAGCTTAGGGTTGACCTTCAAAGCCGCGTGGCGAAGCCAGGACATTCTGGATGAAGAAGAGATTAGAGTATTTGACGAGTTAAAAACCCATGTCAGTCAAGATAATTTGTCAGGGTATCCGTACTTATATTATAAAACGCGAAAGTTTGTATGAATATAAGGATGCATGGATGTTTGTTAATCTTCCACGCAAAAACTACTGAATGGATTTTAATTAAACTTAACAATAATACAGTTTATACATCAGAATAGGGTCATAGAGTTTTAATTTTTTTTTAATTTACAGGGAAGAATCCGGCGAGAAACCTCCGTAGTTGCTTTTTCAATAATAAAAAAATATAAAAAATCTATTTTTACTGTTTGTATGTACGTATAAATGTTTGTCCGACGATAATTCGAGTATCGTTGGTTGGATTCTCTCGAAATTTGTTCGGCCGATTAATGAAGCAAATAATATTTTGAAGTTCGAATTTGAGTCGAATCGGACAAGAGGTTTCTGAGTTATAGGGGTTCTTGAGTTCACAACCCGGAGCGAACCACTAGTCACAGACCTGAGCGTTGTGATCTGACAACGGAGCTCCCGCCAGTCGAGCATGACGGGTATGGTCGGGCACAGCGCGCTGTACGTCAGCTGGCTGTCAGACTGACAGCTGAACACGGTCTCCGACACCTTGCCACGGTTTATCTTGTGCTCCGGGTCCGGGTATGCCTGGAGAAAAAAATCCAATGTAAATTCAAAATGTTTTTTATTTAAATAGACTTAAAATAAGTGCTTTCAAATCGTCATTTTTTTAATCTACCACCGACCGGTTCGGAATGCTATCTACGGGGGAGAAGTTCATTTTGATACTCATATTAAAACATAATAAACAATATTAACTAGTTTAAAACAAGATCCGAACAGTCGGCGGCTCATGCATGCTGCTCATATAATTACATGTTCTATGCGAGTAGCATGTATGTTACGGGCTGGTATGGTGCATATTTGTTATGTCACTACAACACGTAATTTGTAAATAATTTCATTTTAATTCATATAATGTGACATGAGCTTTATCGCAGTCTGTCACACTACACTGTATAATGTATTAGTGGCTAAGTATATAACATGTTCATATAACAAATTACAGAATCTGGGGTTTCTCGCCGGCATCATCGCCGACATAAAATTCCCGAACCGGTGGTCGAGTAATTTTTAAGAAAAAATTAAATTCATTTGACGATTTTTAATACTTTATTTTAAGTTTATGAAATAAAGTTATTTTTATTTTGAATTTAATGACGTCTCATGACAACTTGTTTCATAACAACCTGTAACGTACCTTGGTAGCTAGTAAGGCAGTGATCATATCGGCCAACCCGTGCTTGGCACACTCGCGTAGGGCTGCGCTGGCGGGATCGCGGGCTCCGTGAGCCAGGAGCGCCTCCATAGCCGGCACACAGGCGAACCGAGCGGATATGGACAGCGCGGTCCACGGCCCGTCCCCTACAACAAAAACAACAACCACATCACGACACACACACTGACTCAGCCCTGCACTAAGATATAATCTTGTATCGCAGGCGCTAAGCAACGATACGGTATAAACTACATACATTAATTTACTATAATATAATATAAAAAATTAATTGACCCCGAAATAATACATGAACAATTAAATAATATTAAGAATACTTCATCCGAGAAAAAATGCGTCTGGTAAATAACGCAAAGTTCCGCCCCCGACGGGATCCGAACCAGGAACCTCTACAAGACATCATCATTTCTGGCTTCACTGCAGTCAGGTGAAAAAAAACATATACTCACTGTCGCTATAGCTGTTCCTGTTTGGAGATGGGGAAGTTGACTTCGCATGAGCACTTCTCGACCTCCTGCGTCCATCTTTGGTGAGATCTGACGCTGGTATCACCTGAGGAAGAGACAAAAATACCGAGTATTGTAAAAATATCAAAACACAATATTTAAATACTGTTTACTTAAACAACGCCATCTATGACGTATTTGAGATAACTAAAATATTTTACTCTAATGGTGTAAACAGCCGACTGCTACGCTAGAAGGTTCCTGGTTCGGATCCTAGCGGGGGCGGAACTTTGTATTATTTGCAAGACGCATTGTTTCGCTCACCGGTCTTGGATTTTGTATTCTTATCTATGTAGTTTATACCGTATCGTTGCTTAGCGCCTGCGATACAAGATTATGTCTTAGCGCAGGGCTGAGTCAATGTGTGTGTCGTGATTCAACGAGGACATGTTGGTAGAGGCGTAACCAAATAATACAGTAAAATCAGAAAAAAAAAAACATAAATAAAATTTAAAATAAATTATCAAATTATATGCAGGAATGTCTGGCCGTATACGCACCTCTCTAGGCGGGAGAGCCCTGGCGTCGGCTGCGGCGCCGGCAGCCAGCAGCCGCCGCAGCACCTTGAGGTGTCCCCCCCGCGACCCCCTGCCGAGCCCCCCCGCCGCCCCCCGAGCTGCACACGACACCGCCGGCTCCCCACCGCACGGCCGGTCCAATTGGACGGGACGGACGCGACGTTCTTCTTCTTTGTCCTGGAATAAGTTTGTATTATATGTGATACAATACTGTCTCTTACTGCTTCGCGCGGTTAATTTAGCATATGGGATGAAGCTTTCTTACTACGTCCTATTTGTTCTGATTAAGTTCGTTCGCGTGTCCCAAGACAGTGGCAAGTTAGTGGCATAACGTGGTGTTAAGACGGTCAGGCGTCTCCTGACTGTCTCCACTTTAGTTTTTTTGGCCTCTGGGCCGTTTCCATTGCTGTCTCCGCTTTCCTGGGAGGTCTGGAACTGCTTTCTTACTACCTCCTATTTGTTCTGATTAAGTTCGTGTCGTGTCCCGCTGTCGCCGGTAGTGTGTCCGGGCACAGCCTGTGCGTCATTGCACAGCTGCATTATCCATTGATTATTCGATCAAAGCACGCCACTGTTGATCCTGGTGAACAGGAGTTGCAGTGGTGGGACAGAGTGGCGGGTGTGACGCTAATAAACGGTCTTGAATGTGGTGTTCGAATGGTGAATTTTTTAAATCGTTCCAGTAGTTTTTGAGTTTATTCGTTACAAACATACAAAA
Source organism: Choreutis nemorana (assembly GCA_949316135.1). Classification (NCBI taxonomy): domain Eukaryota; kingdom Metazoa; phylum Arthropoda; class Insecta; order Lepidoptera; family Choreutidae; genus Choreutis; species Choreutis nemorana. The sequence goes on from OX438622.1 coordinate 1,152,678, forward strand.
AAACTGTATCATATTAGTAAGTATATACATACATATATATATATTCACTTACATATTTGTTAGCATTGCCTGTCAACTTGCTGACGATGGCGTGGATGCCCATCGAGATGCCAGCGCGGTGGGGACTCAGGATCTGAGCTGATGATGCACTGGCGTCCTCCTCTTCTTGGACCTTGAGTGGGAGTTTAGTTTAGTTTGTAGCTTTTACATTTTTTCTTCAATATTTCAAGTCGACTACGAACGACGAAGTAAAAAAACTTGAATCCAGTCAACTATATCTTTAAAAAATTTCAGATTAAGCTCGTAGCGTGTCCCGCTGTCGCCGGTAGTGTGTCCGGGCAAAGCCTCTGCATCATTGCACAGCTGCATTATTCGTTGATTATTCGAACAAAGGAAGTCACTGTTGATCCTGGTAAACAGGAATTGCAGTGGTGGGACAGAGCGGCGGGTGTGCGCCGTAAAAAAGGTACATAATATTCAAGAAATTAAACAAAAATTAAAGAACATTTCATAGTAATATAAATAATTAATAAAAACCTCGGCAGCATCGTCCAGTTTGGTGCAGATAGCTGTGTGGTTGAGCAAGGCGTCCACGACAGCCAGGCTGCCGAGGGCGCACGCCTGGTACAGCGGCGTGTGACCGCTGACGTCACCAGCGTTCACGTCAAACGCCGCTTTGTAACGCCATCTAGCGCCGACACTGAACCAACGCATGTCAAAGACTATAAATCTGAATTTATATTACAATATGGAATATGCATGAAATTTAATTTGACTAACACACATACCATGAACTCACGCTGTAATCCCTCGAGAGGGGTTGGCAGAGGTGCTTGCTACACATCGCTTTTCGCGTGTTTATGTTGAGTCCCAGTGTGACAGGTTGCGAATCTGTCGCCACTATTCGGACCCATTGAGAAACATGGCAGCGGCTGCCCAAGACTTGAACCCTCGACCTGTCGCGTCGGGTCTGTCGGTTATCCAAGGCACGTAACAAACTGAGCTACCACGTCCTCAATTATTGATTATTCAATCGATTTATCATAAAGTATGTGGAAATAGTATATTTACAGTGAAAACAGAATTAGAATTGTACGATAAACCATGAAGACTTAACCATTAAAAGTAAATATATCTATCTCGCTCATCAGAAAAACCTTCTCTACGGAAGTTTTATGGCGCCCGTGTACTTTGACGTCATTGTACATATCGGATCTCTCCGTCTAACCGACGACTCTGAAGCTTTATAACATAGTTAATAAGTGAGATGTTTGAGAAAATCTAGCGGATTTGTATATATATATATAATCGAATTATAATGAATAAATTAAAACAGTCATACATATTCCCTATTATGAACTGACCTATGGCGACACAGTAGTATGTGATGCGATACTTGCTATATTAAAGTATATAAAAATTAATTACGTAGTATATAAGCCACGTTAGGTACTACATAAGTACAGTAGCCTCACTAGCCAGTCAAAGTTTTTTTATTAAGATAATCTATAAATGATCTTCAATATTAATAATAATAAGGTATTTTAATAATAACAATAAACTGTTTGCTACAGTACATACAGTACAGGGAGGACGTGGTCGCTCAGTTGGTTAAGTGCGTTAACCGATCGACCCGACCCTACAGGTCGAGGGTTCGAGTCACGGAAAAATTACAACCTTTTTTCTTAGACACATCTTTTGGCCTAACTAATTTTCGTATTTAACTAAGTAAAGGCTAAAAAGTCCGAAGAACTCATATGCTCAGGGACTGAAGCCCTCCCAAAAGTGGGGGAAAGTGGGGGTCGCGGGTAGAGACGGGGGGAACGGACGGACGGTTACTCTTCCTGATTCCTCTTCTTCCTTCCTTCTTCCCAAGGACCCTGATCCTCAATCCAGGTATGGTAAAGAAGACTCACGTGAAATTCAAAAGCACCTCCTCAGGGTACGGGTACTCCAGCAGCAGGGTGACCATGCTGGCGTGTCCGCCGATGCAGGCAGCGTGTATCGGCAACCACCTCTCCACCGTCTCTTGCTGGGATGACAACTCTTTGTTATTGTAATGGGATTGAATATTAACTATAACACACACACAATTAATATTATAAGCTAAGTAATATTGGAGGCAAAACTTTTTAAAAGTACAAGATTGAGATCGTGGACCGTCCTTAATTTATTTAATGTTTACACATCACGGGCAAAAGAGAAAACGGTAAACCTGATTTAAAGTGATACCGCCGCCTGTTGACGCGACGGTTCACTTGATGTCTGGAACGCCAAGAGCACCGCCAATTCGTTGCCCATGTATAGGTAAAGATCTTATACCTCTCGTGCCGACAATAACAATGGCCCTCCAATCCTTCGCACCGAAACACAGCGAACTGCTTCACGTTGGAAATACAAAAATATCCTACGTAAAAATAATTTTCTAGTCACCTGTACAGATGCAGGGAACCTGGCTAGAAGTACCCTCGCTATGTCCAGGTGTCCGTGGTACGCCGCTATGTACAGGGGGCAGTACTTCGTCACCGGATGTGGACGAGCATCCGCCCCTGCTTCTATTAAAGCCGTCACAGACGGGAGGCATCCAGTTTCTGAGGCACTGTAAAGAAATAAACCACCGACTCTTTTCTAGACCTGTTCTAGGAGCAGTTCTTTGTTATATTACAGCAGGCAGGTAAAAATCGTGGTTTTTATATTTTCCCCTAAATTTCAGGCAATTCGAGCATCCTTTAAAACGTTTTCAAACAAGATAAGGGAAATGCCTGTTGATCACAGATTTTTCCATTTCCCCCCCTTGTCCGAAGGCCATACATACATATATCCAGGGCGATAAAGACCACTATTTTTTGAGAAACCTAGCTTCTTAGTTCATGTGTTTATTTATTTTATGCAACATCAAGGGCAAACAAGCAGACCGTACCCCTGATGGAAAGCTATACCGCCGTCTACTGACACGACGATGCGCTTGATATCTGAAAACGCCAAGAGAACCAATACCTTGCCCATGCATAGGTAAAGATGTTATACCTCTCGTGCCGGTAATAACACTTGCTCTCCAATCCTTGGAACCGAAACACAGCGAACTGTTTCATAAATAAAAAAGAGGATAGTACCAAACCAGACGATGTGGCACGTGGATCTACCATCTGTATCCTATAAGACATAACAAATCGGATATTGTAACTATACACAACTCACACATATAACAGGGTGTTGGCACCGTTCGGCGTCATATTGACCAGTGGGCTGGCGTTCTCCCCAAGGTTTAGGAGCTTCGCCTTCAGTAGCTGGTGGTCACCCCTCATAACCAGGTCCCGGAGCTCAGCGTGGTGGGACAGACGCTCTCGCTCCAGCAAATCTGAGTTTAAAGAGAACAGCTATTGTAGCAACCATCATCATGATGATAAGCCGGTAGTCGTTGACAATGACAACTCAAGAAAAGCTGGGCTAGTCATTGATTTGTTGGATCTTTCTTTGTCCCGAATAGTAGAATAACTATATTAGGACATCAGTCCTCGATCTATCTGTCGTGGGCGCGAAGGCTTAAACTACATTTAAACAAATAGATTTGGTTTTAAAACTTTTGTCTTTAAAACCCCACCTCTATCACCCCAGGGGTCAACCTCCCCTAGAAAGAACTGCTGCGCGTCAAAAGCAGCATCCATCTCCTCTTTGATAACCGCTTTATCTTTCTTCTCCTCAGGGACTTTCTCTCTCACTCTTCTAATCGACGCGCGGAACGATCCCATGCGTTTCAACATGGCGGCGGCTGTCACTGTCACTTAGCTGTCAATCGTTTGAATTTTGGCGCGTAACGGTTTTGTTTTGCACTGGTTTTGTATTTTTTTTTTAGACCGAATGTTTTATTCGTGTTTAAGTTATGACTAAAACGAAAAGGAATTATAGTTTATAACTGCAATTTTTTGACTTTTTATGGAATGGTTTTTGACAACTTTTATAATTTAATTAAAACTATTTTTAATTTTATTAAGGCAGGCCACAATTACACAAATACATTTCATAGGGAATATACACATACCAATTATGGGCAAGCACAACATTTACAATATATATATCAGTGCAATGTTGATTCCTAATAGATGGAGTTTTATAATTCCACATCGAGGTATCGTTTGCTGTCGAAGCCCACCATATAAAACTCATATGATTTAATCATATATAGCCCATCAGTACCGGCAACATGGCGTCCAAGGGCCGGCCCTTCCACACCAAAAGTCTCTCAGTAGTCAGCTTAGATTCACTGGCTCAAAACAGCGCCACCAAAGCGAGGTCCGAGCCCATTGTGGGCGCCTTAAAGGTGAGCCTATTGTCTAGATCTACACTTTGCATTTGCTGAGGGTTTCCGTGCTATTTCCAAAATGAACTCCATTAAAAAATTTGCTTCCACGTTCTTCATTGTGCCCGGATAGTGGCGACAGATTGCAACCTGTCACACTGGGACTCAACATGAACTGAATGTGGTGTGTGTTACACCTCTGCCAACCCCTCGCGAGGGATTACGGCGTGAGATTGTTATGTTATGTAAAATTAGCCCGTTGGGGCTACAAATTTTGAGGCCTCCCTGCTTGCAGGCCCAATAATGCCCGATTTTGAGGACGTCACAGCTTGGAAGCTCTCGCCGCGCGGTCAGTACTTTTAGACGGTTGGCTTTATCACTTATCAGCTGAGTTTTGGAGCTCTCTGCCAGGGGATTATGACATAAAAAATTGTATGGAAACGAATAACTGTCTTTAGTAATGAAATTAATTAATTCGCTTTAATTATTACTTTGAATATTGTTCGAATGAATTAATATTATTATGGTTATATTATTTCAATTTTATTCATATTTTTAAATGCATTCGCTTTAAAATTTATTGAATAGTGTGTAATTTAATTCTTATTTTTACCGTAACTGAGAGACCTCTGTCGCGCAGTGGTGAAAACAGCTGACTGCTACGCTAGAGGTTCCGGGATTGAATCCCGACGGGGAGGAACATTATGTTTATGCATGACGCATTGTTTCGCTTACCAGTCTTGGATGTTGTATTCTTATCTATGTAGTTTATATCGTTGCTTAGCGCCTGCGATACAAGATTATATCTTAGTGCAGGGCTGAGTCAATGTGTGTGTCGTGATATTGTTATTATTATTATTATTATTATTGGCAACTTTTGCTAGCGGTCCTTTAAAAGTCGATAAAGTAAGATAAGCTAAATATGAGATAGGAAACATGTATAACATCTCATTTATCCTGTTGACTTCAATGACCGCTTCATTGGCATCCAATTGACTTGTTAATCTTTTATTCATTTTTTTTGTCATTCGATTACTATCCCTGACCATAGAGACGAGACATTTTAAGGGTTCCGTTCCCAGATGGTAAAAAACGGGACCATATTACTAAGACTTCGCTGTCCGTCCGTCCGTCAGTCAGCGGGCTGTATCTCATGAACCATAGCAGCTAGAGACTTCAAATTTTCAGAGAATGTATATTTCTGTTGCCGATACAACAACAAATACTAAAAATTCAAAGAAATTAAAAATGGCTCCTGTATACGAAACGTAATTTTTTAGATATTTTGTATATTTTATGAAAAAAAAATATTTAAAAAAAATGTCTAAAAAGTATATGATGTTTAATCTTATTAAGTGGTACGGAACGAATCATGTGTGAGTCCGACTCACACTTGACCGTTAAAAAAAAAACCACAGTAAATAAATAAACTACATCACGACACACACATTGACAAACACCTGCAGTAAGTATCGTAAGAACTTGTATCAAAGGAACAAATATGAACTACAAACTATTGTAAACTACATAGATAAGAATACTAAATCCAAGACCGGTAAGCGAAACAATGCGTCTTCGACAATGTTTCGCCTCTGACAGAAATCGAACCAGAAACCTCTAGCAGCCAGCTGTTTCACCGCTGCTCCACAGAAATAAATGCGTACGGCCTGTCTGAATATGAGCGTATATAGGGGGGATCTTAATGGACTGTGCCAACCCCAGTATGGTCTGTTGCTAACCCCAGGATATTGGGCAAAAAAGGCAAAATAACTAGGAAGTATAATTCTCTCCAAAAGACTGAGAAATTCGATATTTTTACAAGACAATATACCCAGTAATAAATAATAATATAATAATAACAACCACATCACGACACACACATTGACTCAGCCCTGCAGTAAGTATCGTAAGAACTTGTATCTCGGGCGCTAAGCAACTATATGGTATATACTAAATAAATAAGAATACAACATCCAAGACCGGTAAGCGAAACAATGCGTCCTGCAAATAACACACCGTCCCGCCGGGATACGAACCCGGAACCTCTAGCGTAGCAGTCGACTGTTTACACCATTGCGCCACAGAGGTCGTAACTCCCAAGGTAATTAATCACTCTATAAATAATTAACCATTAATACTTTAACCTTTTAAATAAAACCTACTTCTTGGCCTTGATTTACCTTATTATTGCATAACATTGTATAAAACAAATCTACTTTATATTATAGTACATAATTCAATTAAACTTTACTACTTCCAAAAAACCAACACACCTGTGTGGGTGATAATTTTCTATCAAAAGAAAATGAACCTTGAAAACTGAATAATAGAAGCCATTTTTAAAAGCAAAATATTTGTATATAAAAATTTCTCGAATGACGCTTTTCATGTTATATATGTAAATATATACCACCAGTATGCGTGGTTATGTGGTTATGTGACATTTTTGTAGAACTAGTTTGAATGTTTTAGAGATGCTTAGGTAAGTAACATAGTAACTATGTAAAAGTTCCCTGGCAATGAACTCACTATTTTCACTATTGGTAAATAATTTTCGATCGCATATTTCACAAGTGACATTCATTGCACTATCATTTTGTAATTCATGTAATTTATTATTTTTATTTTATAATATAGACTTGGTCATCGACTTAAATATTATATAAAGTTTGGTTTATATAAGTTAAAGTTATAGAAAAATTAGGTTTACAATTAGAGAACTGTATTTTATTTACAAATTGTTGTAATTATTTTGTAAAAAGCAACTACGGAGGTTTCTCGTCGGATTCTTCCCCGTGGAGATAGCGTTTCGAACCGGCGGTAGTATAAAAAGATGACGATTTAAAAGTTCTTATTTTAAGTGTATTTGAATCAAATTTATTTTGACTTTGACCTATTAATTACTTATAATTGATCACTGCGTAATTTTTGATAATAATTCATTTTAAATTTGTTAATTTATTTTTTATTTATTTTGTTTTGTTTTAAAGATCTTAATTCTCATAAAATTTTAACAATCACCGACATGGAAAATACACATTAAGCTTAACTATTTTACAGATTAAAATATAACACTAACAAGTCCTTAATTATTCGAAAATTAGTTAATTCCAATGATGTATTCAAATTTAGAGATATATAAAAAAAAACTATTATGTAACTGTAATAAATACTATATACTCGTAAAATCATGGTTGTATCTTGCTTTATGTGCAATAAATGAAATCAAAAATTATTTAACACAACTCACGCCGTAATTAATCCCTCGAGAGGGGTAGGCAGAGGTGTCACACACCGCATTCCGCATGTTTATGTCGAGTCCCAGTGTGACGGGTCGCGAAACAATCGCCACTATCCGGCCACAATGAGGAATTAAAAATTTTAGTCATAGCGAAAAGCCTTCGAGTCGGTCGACTGTTCATGGGAATTGGTGTGAATTTTCTCAAGGTAACGTTGTTTTAATAATAATAATAAATAAATAACCACATCACGACACACATTGACTCAGCCCTGCACTAAGTATCTTAAGAACTTGTGTCGCAGGCGCTAAGCAACGATATGGTATATACTAAATAAATAAGAATACAACATCCAAGACCGGTAAGCGAAACAATGCGTCTTGCAAATAACACAAAGTCCCGCCCCCGCCGGAATTCGAACGCGGAACCACATACTATTATAACACAACTAAGCCACATACTATTATAAATCAACAATATAGAACTATGTAAAAATTTAATCAGACAGTGGCGTAGTGGTGTAAACAGCCGACTGCTACGCTAGAGTGTTCGAATCCAGGCGGGGGCGGAACTTTGAGATGTATCTGCAAGACGTTTCGCTTACCGGTCTCGAATGTAGCGTTCTTATCTATGTAGTATATACCGTATCGCTGGTTAGCGCCTGCGATACAAGATTATATCTTAGTGCAGGGCTGAGTCAATGTGTGTGTCGTGATGTGGTTGAATCAAAATGACATTAAGCTCGGGACTTTGAACCTAATCAACGATCAAACTCGTACAGAGTTGGGATTCGAATCCGAAACCTTAAGTGTCACATTCAGAGATGTATACTACTGTGCCACAGAGACGTTATCTTATTACTATTAACATATAATAGTCAATAATAATAAAACCAAAACCACCTGAATAAGATGTACGGAACCATTAAATTTAACATCGGTGCGCGCTTCAGAAAAACTAAGAGGCTATATTATTTCACCACCATTTTTAAAGATACATTTGTATTTCTGAAATGACCGTTTTCTAGGTATATTTTTTTTTTTGTATATAAGCTGTTTCTCTCAGGTTTTGCTCGAATACATAGTTTAAGTACATGAAGGAACTAAAATTAATACAATTTTATTATTGTTGTACTTATTTCTGAACGAATCAGCAGTTTTATTTATTTATTTTATTTATTTATCTTTGCATTCATGTTTTTTTTATCTCGACTATATAGCTAGTGTATATAGCTATATATATATGTACCCATGTCCTCAGGTCTCTGTTTCAATTGCGGGCAAATATTGAAGAAAAAAAAATTGACAGGATATACTCCTGACATACTCGCATGGTCACCATGTCACGATCTGATACAGATATATATATGAATAATATTGATATCTCGCTCGGGGAACGCGTCATCTGCACTTAATATTAATAAAAACGTTTATTGGCCTGCCTACAGTCACATTAAAATGTAAATCACGGTCAATAAGTATTTAAGTTTTCTGTAAACTTGTTTTAAAACAAAGATACATATAATGACTTTAATCAGTGAATTCATATTTTTCTTTGCGGTCACGGATCGCAATGACAAACCTAAAAATGAGGGCCTGAAGCCAGTGGCGGTACTGTCATGCAAGCACAAAAGCCCGGCTTGCCCTATCGAACCAAGGTAAGTTCGCGCTCTCGTTCATTCATTACTTTTCATATCAAATAACAATACGCTTTGCATAGCATGGTTCAAAAGTATGAAGTGCAGATTTAAGAGTAATGAGGCAATAAGACATTTATCGAATGAATTATAGGCTTGCCCTATTCTAAAACTCTAGGCACGCCACTGCGATTCAGATTTGTGACTCTCACGTTGTTAAAACCTCACCTCACCTCAAGACGTGGTAGCTTAGTTTCACATGCCTTGGTTAACTGACCGACCCGACCCGAGAGTGACAGTGTGACAGGTTGCGAATCTGTCGCCGCTACCGAGCACATTGAGGAACATAGCTGCTATAACTATGGTTCCGGGTTCGAATCCCAGCGGGGGCGGGACTTTCTGTTATTTGCAAGACGCATTGTTTCGCTTACCGGTCTTGGATGTTGTATTCTTATTTATTTAGTATTTACCATATCGTTGCTTAGCGCCTGCGTCACAAGTTCTTACGATACTTAGTGCAGGGCTGAGTCAATGTGAGTGTCGTGATGTGATGATGATGATTATTATTATAACTGACCCGAGATTCGAACACTCGACCTGTCGGGTCGGGTCGGTCAGTTAATCAAGGCACGCAACAAACTGAGCTACCACGTCCTCCCTATATTATAGTTGCTTATTAAATAGCCTATTAAATTTAAGCCGTAAATTAATACAATGACAATTTAAACGAATTATTGGCACAGCCGTCAACGCGTCGCCTGCAAACGTGAGGTGGCGGATTTGATAAATACTTTCTGATATCAAAATAGTTACTATTTTTAATCGAATTACTAATCTCTATTGATCAAAGACAAAATAAATTAAAAATTGGTCAAGTGTGAGTCGGACTCGCACATTATGGGTACCTTACAATTTAATAAGATTAAATAGTATGTAATTTTTTGACAATATCGAACAAATAAAAAATTGTCGAAAAAATCACGTTTCTTATATAGGTGCCTTTAATTTCATGTTTTTAGTATTTCTCGTTATAGCGGCAACAGACATAGATATTCTCTGAATATTTAAAGAATTAATTTTGAAAAAGAAAATTTATTGTACTCGCACATGAGATACAGTCCGATGTCAGTTTTTTTTACCCTTTTGTTACGGAACCACAAAATTGAGCATTAAAAATTTGTCAAAAATTATTACTAAAGTTAATAGAAACGTTAGTTTTAAATACTTTAGGGGTTTTTTTAAAACTTCTCACAACGCATTCACAAACACTGCAATCCATAGACACGAGTTATCAACTTTAAAAAAAGAATTTCTAAAATCTTCCCGCTTAAATTTATTCACGTAACGTCTTCGTAAATGCTTTTTTCGTGGCGCGAAACGTGCGTCCACTTGGACAGCTGAGTTGTTACTAAAATGATACGATGAAATTGGATGAACGGAGTTACCTAATTAGATAATTAATACTGTATTTTGTTATTGTTATACGCTATAGAACAGTGGGAGTTTTAAGAGATTAGGGGTCTCGGGTTCAAATCTCGGCTCGGGTAGTTCTTAAGGTAAATAAAAGAAAGTTACACCATTTATAATATATGTCGTATTGTCTTTGATTCATTGGATTCGTCTTTGTCCCGAATAGAAGGATAACTAATAAAACACTGACAAAAAAAAATCCACGACGCGAATTCTTCAACTTGGGAGTAAATTGAATGATGGAATTGATTTATTAGTTTTACTTAATTATATTTAAAAATATATAGCGGTCACGCTATAATGTTTCAATAAGAATTAATGTGTATTTTATACACCTTCATGGATAAACAAGCGAACCGTTCACCTGGTGGAATATGATACCGCTGCCTCATCAACACGACGATGCGACTGATGTCGTGAAACACCAAGAGCACCCCATAAGCGTTGCCCATGTAGAAGTAAATATGTTATAAATCTCGTGCCGGTAATTACACTGGCTCGCCGATCCTTCGAACCGATATACAGCGAACTGCTTCACGGCAGAAATAGAAAGGATAGGATTTGTATGAGTATTCATGTCTATCTTAGATTTTTTTCCCCTTGATTGTCTCCCCTTTAGATTTTTGGGCCTCTGGACCATTTCAATTGCTGTCTCCGCTTTGCTGGGAGGGAAGTCTGAAACCGCTTTCTTACTACCTCCTATTTCTTCTGATTAAGTTCGTTGCGGGTCCCAAGACAGCCGGTAGGGTGTCCGGGCACAGCCTGTGACACAGCTGCATTATTCGGTGATTATTCGATCAAAGGACGCCACTGTTGATCCTGATAAACAGGAGTTGCAGTGGTGGGACAGAGTGTCGGGTGTGCCCCGAATTCTTGTCTATTTTTTCCAACATGAAACACTTCGACTATACATGTTTACTCATAAGGTTGTATATATGTCTAAAATATGTATTATTATGACGAATTATTTCTGTTTTAAGCAGTGGCGGATTAACAAATTTTCAAGGTACAGGCTGAATAGTTTTTGCCGCCTTTGCCTCTACAATTTTTACATTGCAACAATTTCGTTGAAATTGCACGTAAAATAATTTTTGGGTATATTTTTGAGCTAATCGTTGCTCAATCATGTATATAGCAAAATTATATACAAACCATACAATGTACAATGACAAGTAATTTTTCTCTTTTTAATTTCTGAAGTAAAAAAATATCGGTCCCCAAATTTGGCGCCCCACAATCTGCCGCCCTAGGCTGGAGCCTACTCATCCTGCTGGTAAATCCGCCACTGATTTTAAGCTACAAACTAATAAAAATAAAAGTTTTCATGGTGAAGAAAGAAGTTAAGAAAGAAGTTGCCGTAGACAGGGCAAGGTGGAGGAGAGTCACCCGGAAAGCGGAATATAGCGGTAGTTGGCCGGGAAAGCAAGAAGAAGATGTAGTAAAACATGAAAGCTGATATTTTTCACAGGTGTTATTTTTAAGACATTAAATAGGGAAATAGATAGGATTTTTCGAAATTCAGCCCCTGAGGGAGCGAAAGGGGTTGATATTCAAGAATGAAAGCAAGCTAAGCTGCGGACAAAATCTAGTCAGGTAAGTAAAGCAGGGTACTCACTTAAGAGGAGTATATTGCCACAAACCTGCCTCCATCGAAACATCGTCCCGACCGATAAACCGACCGAACATAAAGTCAACGATAACACTGCATTCGACATCATTGAGTGTGTCTTCGGAGTGAGGAGTTTGATGCAATACATGTCAAACAAAGTTCGATCGCAATGAATGTATCTGCGAGCCAGACTGACCCGAGCGAAACACTTTCGTAGTAGGAAACATACGAACATTCGGCCAATACGTTTTTCGTCATCACATGATACAGTATCAGATACGATAATCGCTACACCGCTAATTGGTGTAACATTTCACAGCTGGTATATCTACGTGCGAGATCGTCCGCGTCGGTACCACCCTCCTTTATATTTACAACGTGAAGCAGTTCGCCGTGTTTCCGTTCGAAGGATCGGAGAAATCATTTAAGCCATTTTAATTACCGGCACGAGAGGTATAACATCGTTACCTCTACATGGGCAACGCTTCGAGGGTGCTCTTGGTGTTTCACGACATCAGGGGCATCTTCGTGTTAATAGGCGGCGGTATCACTTTCTATCAGGTGGACCGTTTGCTTGTTTGTCCATGATGATGTATAAAACGATCTTGTAGGATGTTCTCACCACGTCCCTCGACCAGCACCCGCCTGCAACGGCCGGTATCTACGCACTCGCCGCTACCATCCGGTACGTGGACTGACGCCCCGTACTCTAGCAGGGTTTTCACGTTCTCTACGTGACCACGTTCCGAAGCTATGTGCATCGCCGTCTGCGGACAATTGTCACATATTTAATACAAACATAAACTCACGCGGTAATTAATCCCTCGAGAAGGGTTGGCAATGTTAAACATCGCATTCCGCATGTTTATGTCGAGTCCCAGTGTGACAAGTTGCGAATCTGTCGCCACTATCCGGGCACAATGAGGAACATGGCAGCTGCAATTTATGGCAAACCGAGATACGAACCATCGACCTGTCGGGACGGGTCGGTTATGCAAGTGACGTAACAAACTGAGCTACCACATCCTCTCAAATATTTTAGAAACGTAACCTAACAGTTCCCATTACCTTCCCGCCGGTAACCGCATCAGACTTGACATCGACATCCGCACCAGCCGCACACAAGGCCCGGAGACACCTGCTGCCCTCAGCCAGGGCTGCCGCATGTAGGGCCGTCCTGTAGTTGTTATCCGGAGAGTTGACATCCACCCCCGAGGACAGGAGCTCTTGGAGCAGCTCCACATTGTCCCACAGGGCGGCCTGAGGAACAGAGGAAGAATTAAGAGGCTTCTGTAGCTCAGCTAAAATCTAAGGATATGAGTCCAGCTTCGGCAGGTATTTGTGAGATGAAATTGAATATTTGCTCTACGGTCATGTTTATTTTCTATATATTTATCTTTATATGTACATATATAGTTACTTAGTAAACTTAGTACAAGACTAAGACATTTTTTTTTTTTTGTTTGAATTGTCCTTATAAATTATTAACATCACTACATAGTATGAAACAAAGTTGATTTCAGCTGTCTGTCCTTACGTCTGCTTAGATATTTAAACTATGTAGCGGATTATGATGCTGTTTTTTTTAAATAGATGGTGATTCATAATGACACATGCATAATATCCGTGCAAAGCCATGGTGGGTCGCTAGTATAATAATATAGATCATGATTTATTTATTTATTAAACAATATCACAGTTTAACAGATTATAAACCTTAAACAGTATGATACTTGAATCTATACATACATTTGTGACTATAATTGCAATTTATTGTTAACACATACATAACAACTTCCATCCATCCGCAAACATATCCAGTACAGGTATTTGTATGTAAACTTAAAATGAAAAGTATTTGTCTAAATGTCTACCATGATTGCTGTGTGTCTACCATGATTTCTGTGTTTGTACCATGATTTCTGAGTGTCTACCATGATTTCTGTGTTTGTACCATGATTTCTGTGTTTCTACCATGATTCCTGTGTGTCTACCATGATTTCTGTGTGTCTACCATGATTTCTGTGTTGCTACCATGATTTCTGTATTTCTACTATGATTCCTGTGCGTCTACCATGATTTCTGTGTGTCTACCATGAGTTTGTTTAGTTTGTCTACACATAATATTGTTGCTTCATTCCTAAACAGTAAAAGAATAAAAATAGGGTGCCAAGTTCACAAAGCCGGATTTTAACTAAGTAAGGGCTAGAATTCTGAAGAGCTCGGAAGGTTTTTGGGATAAAGTATCTTTTTGAGTGTAAATAAATATCTAAAAATTAATTTTATATAACTGAGTTCAAATCTGATTATTACTTTCAACTTATACATTGGAATATCAAATTATTATGGTATCTTTCTAGGGTAAAGTGTGTTAATTTGAAATTGTATGAATATTATAAACTTAATAACTAAATGGACTTAATATTGTAATGAAGAGAATATTTCATCACAGAACACTCAAAAATGCTAGAAACACCCAAACAATGTCGCGGGAAAGGCTAGTCTGAGGAAAAGTTAACTTTACTTTGATAAAACTGTTTTGTAAATAACTTTATCTAAGTATTTTATTTAATTAAAAACTCTTTAGGTAAAGACGTTTTTAAAACGTAAATTATCTAGAACCTTCGCTGGGAACTTTTGAGGAAGGTAATTTAAAAACCTTGAGCGATAAACGCGAATTTGTCACAAGTTTTAGCGGAGCATGAAGACGATCAAAATTAATTTGGCTACAGTGACAGCGCGACGAGAAAACGATTTTAATTGTTTACCTGATGCAACAGACGCCCTTGGAAGTGATCATCGTCTGGCGAAAGGTCCATTTTAATACATCATACCGCAAAAAACTTATTTTTTAAAACATTTCCAGCAAAAATACGCGGTGAAGCGTTTCCAAATTATAAACTCGAATAGGCTTTGATTTTCACTGTTTATCCGAAAACTTTTTGGTTAGGATTATTTGTTTCACATTTAAACTCACAAACACAGGTTTAGGTGACAATTTTATACTAAAATTAAATTATTACATTAGTTTTTGCGCTCTTTGGATTTTCAATCGATTTGAAGACAAATAACTTAGCAGACAGCTGTGATATTAATTGACATTGTCAAAGTGACATCTCAATTTGATTTTGGTCACACAAAATTTTTGAGAGAAAAAAATCGCTGCTGTCATTGGTTTAAATTTTCTAGCGTACGTCTGATTGGCCAGCTTTAATGGTTCTGATTGGAGACGGTTTACGAACAACATTTTTGTACACTAAAAACAAGCTTACTGTCAAAACCGTTCCATTACAAGCATTATATTTTTAAAAGTCTTTATTGCTTTTTCAGTGGGTAAAAACATTTATTGTGTACCCTCATAAAATTGCATGTTACTTTTTCTTGTATTTTATAGTTTTTGGCTGTGCGTTAAAATAATCATGTCTTATGAAAATAATTTAGAGTGGGAAGAGCGAAAAGCACTTTTGATTAGAGCTTTATTTCATGATCAAACGAGTAAGTGTTCTTTATGGCAGATATCAACCATGAGTAAACAAATCTATTTGAACCCACCACTCTTTTAAAGATGAGGATTTAGTTTAAATATTAACTACAATAAATTTCTTAACCGACAGTTAAGAAAAGATGGCCCAGGCTAAATTTATCAACAAATAAAAAAACAAACACATTTTTAGGACTATCACCAATAACAGAAGATGTTGATAATGAAGATATCATAACTCCAGAGCCTTTGAGGAGACCTGAAACTCCTCTTCCTGAGCTGGTAATAGAAAGAGAACCAGATAAACATGACGAATCTGAAGAATTCTACCTAAAACTAGAGGTGAGTATGAATTAAGAAAGATTTTCTTAGATTTTACGAAAATTTTATTAACTAATGCTACACTCTCGAGTGCGGCGAAAACTTTAAAGAAAACTAAAATGAGTAGATAACTAGGCAGTTATAGCGACAAGATTCAAAGTTAACATTGCACTACACCATAAACCTCTTCAAGTTGTGAGTAAATTTGCACACAGCATCCACCAGTGCTAAATGCCTAGAGCCTCCACTCTAAAACCTTTTAAGTTCTTTGAACTTCTTGGCCTTACTTTGTTTAATCATTTTATAAAATCCCCATAAGAAAGTTGTGAGGGTGTAGGGCGATTCCCCCCACCCAAACGAAAATTCTGGCTGCGCCAGAGGCAGTGGCATTGCCTAAGCAAGCCCTCTGGCCGTACCTGTCACGCCTGGACCCTACAGGCAATCTAATGGTACTAAATGGACGATTGCAGCAGCAAAAGATTTAGGCACACGCTGACTTTCTATTCAAAAACCACATTTTGAAAATTTTATAATCCGCACTAATTCCCTTCCACGTTTCATTTCAGAAAAAGGTGAGACTCTTATATAAAATTATGTTTTCTAAGATCGCCAGAGCGAGAACTGCTTCATACACTCTTGATATCGAAAAACCGTCATCAAAAGAAATTGGCAACAATTCCATTACAAGTATAGATGTGAATGATTTGAATATAGATGTAGATAATGAAAATGTAGAAGATGTCATGGATGATACCGTTAGTGATAATTTGAATGAAATAAACGTTGATAGATGTACTGACAGTTTGCAGTCCCACGAAGTAAGTTATAAAGATGATGAAGGTGAAGAAGATGGATCAAGTGATAAAGCTAATGATTGTGAACAGGAAGTAAGTTATGTTGATAATGAAAGTAACGAAGAAGGCTCAAGTAATACAATCGATGATTGTGATGACGATGAATCAGAAGTAGCAATAAATAATCATGATCCAAATAAATCTATTGCTAGAGAGAGTGATAAAAATTCAGACAGTGAAGTAACAAACAATCAAATTGATTCAGATGATGAAAATATAGATAATAGAAATGAATATTCAGTTCAAACAAAAAGTGCAGACGGGAAATCTAATTCTAGCCCAACGTTTACACAAGTTACTAATAATAAAGTTACTGAGACGTCTATCCATAGCTTTCGAGAGTACTGCTCCGAACATTCATCAGCTGGTAATGATGATGATAGTGCTGACGAAGACGAAATAATGGATGAAGAAGAAGACATAGTAAGTGATGTAAGCAAAGATAGAAGCGATGATCAAGATGGAAATGAAAATGAACAATCTGATTCAAGTAGAGAAAACAGCAAATTAGAAGACAGTAAGTCTATAACATTCATTACTAAAGTTAGTAATAATAAAATCACTACATAGTATAAAACAAAGTCGCTTCCCGCTGTCTGTCCCGATGTATGATTAGATCTTTTAAACAACGCAACGAATTTTTAGAGATAGAGTGATTCAAGGGGAAGGTTTATATGTATTTAATACATGTATAATATCCGTACGAAGCCGTCGCTGGTCGCTAGTTAATGTTAAGTAATCTCCTTGCACACAACACAGCTTGACTTAGCACTGCACTAACGTACTACCAAGTCAAGATATAGTAGCTATATATAGACACAAAACGAATCAAAACATTTTACAAATACTTAACACAAAGTTTCACTTCCATTGACATTTAAATGCGAGCCCCGATTCTGTAACTGATGATTGATTGATAAACTCGCAACCGTTCGCGAAATTAAAATTTCAGTTTTCAAACGTCAGTTTCACGTTTGACTGCTAAAATTTGTGAATTATGACCGGAAACCGGCGGTTGCGAGTTAAATACAGTAAGTTTTACACCGTTACAGACGCCAAATTGTCAGGATAAGTAATGTCAGTGGCGTAAGTAGGGGATGGCATGGCGGCAAAATATAGGAAGAGCTAGGGAAGAGAGAGAGAGAGAACCTATAGGGCCCACGACGCGAGTGACAATTTTTGTAACTATTATTAAGTATGTATACTTTAATGCTACCGCCTTTCCAGTCGGTTTGTAAGCAATTTTTTTCTCGTTATTTCCCACGCCTTTTTTCTCGGAATCAGTCCACTTTGAGATTATGAGGTCCTTTACAAAAAAAATTACCAGGAGTCATCCGGTTGCTTTTTCCAGACTGATTTACGCACCATTGCTTTAACTAATAAGTCCCGCCTGATGAAGAGCAGACACCTTAGCCTATGGATGTAATATTACAGGCTTCAAGCACGCCTTACCGACCCTGTAAAACTTTTATCGTTTTTTTTTAAATGCCGTAGTCCCTCAATCAACGTTGGATCCAAGATTGTCATTTCGGAGAGCTAGGTAGTGTTATTTACCATCCTTCAGAACTGTCAGTACAAAACTGCCGAGCTTTTTCTAGAAAACGTAAGTACAAGACTGAGGAACTTCATTTGTTTTGGGAGGGGCTTGAGCCACGTATCCCCCCCAAGATCTACAAGTGTTTACGGATGGTTCACGTGCCCTTCTAGTGGGTACAGATTCGCAACCTGTCACACTGGGACTCAACACCTGCCGACCCCTCTCAAGGGATTACGGCGTGAATGAGTTTATGTATGTATGTGCGTAGTTGAGGCGCGACCATCTCACATTATTATTGTGTCGATATTATTTCAGACATAGCTATGTGACTTGTAAGTTATGTAGGTAGGTACTGTGCGGATTTCCTCATTTAAGATTTGAGCACGCAATAAGAAACAATTTATATGTATCACTCCATTTCCCGATCGTTACTTTCTCTTTTCCTTTCTTGTATTTATTTATTTGAAGATAAACCTGTTGACGGCATAACATAACGCATAAACTCACGCCGTAATTAATCCATCGAGAGTGGCAGGCAGGCATGTTGAGTCCCAGTGTGACAGGTTGCGAATCTGTTGCCACTGTGCGGGCACAATTAGGAAAATGGAAGCTACGACGAATGGCAACCCGAGACACGAACCCTCGACCTGTCAGGTCTGGTCGGTCAGTTAACCAAGGCACATAACAAACTGAGCTACCACTTCCACCTGTTAACAGACTAGCACCTTTTCGTAACCTATCTATAAACTCAAAAATACTCAAATCAACACAAAAGGGACCAAAAAATACAAATTCAAATTAAAAATACTTTATTAGCAAATATGTGTACATTCGATGTTTGTTTAAAAATATTGTATAAACAATATTTCTTCTGTAAGGCATGCAAAAAATTATATGATTACAATTACAAATGACAAGAAATTATAGCGGTATAATTTTATAATAAATATAAATAAATATTTAATTTCAGAGTCTAAATCTGTTCGTCCATTGACAAGAAGTAAAAGTTTAGAATTGAGAAAAGACAATAAAAATCGCAGAATGTCACTACCCGTGAAAAGTAGACGAAACACTACAGACTTCGATCCTAGAAGACCTGATGCTATTGGAATAGTTGAAAAAGGGTTTGCTGCTAGAAATCTAAGTCCAAAAGCTAGCATTGACGATTCAAATCAAAAGGAAACCGAAGTTACTAGTATAACTAGTATAAATGATGAAGTCAATACAAGCGGTGCTGTATCAACGTCCATTTCTAAAGGTTCGAAAAGCAAAGGTAAGCATCACTTTAGAACATCAATAATAATAACCACTTTACGACACACACATTGACTCAGCTCTGCACTAAGATATAACCTTGTATCGCAGGCGCTAAGCAACGATACGGTATAAACTACATAAATAAAAATGCGAAACAATGCGTCTTGAAAATAACACAAACATTCTAGTCAATTACTGTATGTGGATGGAAAAGTGGAAAGCGCAAACTTTGTCTTCGGAACTTTATTTGGAATAGTTAGCAAACGAACGTACTAAAACTCCCCACCCCTCGAAGATAAGCCCTAGGGGGGACCTTAAAGAAGAACCAGATTTTTTTTATTTAATCTCGAAAACGGTGCTTCATAGTAAATTATGTTAAACCCATTATTGAAGCATATACTATTCCCTACAACTTTGATTATAAGTTTTTCACCTATCCTCCATTATTGTCTACATATGCT
The DNA here is from genome assembly GCA_949316135.1 of Choreutis nemorana. Taxonomy (NCBI): domain Eukaryota; kingdom Metazoa; phylum Arthropoda; class Insecta; order Lepidoptera; family Choreutidae; genus Choreutis; species Choreutis nemorana. The sequence goes on from OX438622.1 coordinate 1,172,840, forward strand.
TAATAGCTTGGAAGAACGGTAAATTTTCTAAAACACAATACTCTTTAACTTGCATACAGATCGTCTGAGAAAGAAAGCCCTGTAATAAAACTTGTAGAGTATCAAATTCTCTGTAATTGATGTTATAGCTTTGTCTTAAGCTAGTAGTGCATGTAAATCAATACAGTTCGATTATCCGAAAATCCGGTTTTCCAAACACCTCCAATTTGTTCAATTAGTTCGGATAAAAGACACTCTTCCATATAAAGATTTCCGCTATTCATATCATTTGACATCCAAACAGCTTCAGTTCATCATTGTCTTTTTCAGAAACCACCCCATCACCTCTACCTCGCAGAAGCCTGGAAATCATGCGAAGAGCGAACTTAAATACAGATCACAGAATATCTCTCCCAGTAACAAGAAAGCGTAAATCAACAGGCTCCTGCAGAGAAGCATCGCCAAGTTTTAGCGCAGAAGTTGATGCGATGGAAGATTCGAGCGTAGCAGAACAAATACTGACAGGTTCTTTCATGGAACGTGACGTAGATGATTCCAATCCGGAACTGTCTTTCTTCCTCAGGACCTCCACGCCAGAACCTCATCCATCAAATGAGGATCATTCTCCAAGAAAAGTCAGCAAGTCAACATCCCCTAAAGAGGTTTACTGGGATGACGTCAAGAATGATTTCTTTATAGGAAGCGTTCAGATTTTCAACGTCTGCCGTTGTAAAAATCATGTTTGCAATGATACTTTATAATTTATTTAAGTTACTTTTACAGTACATGGTTATTTAATACAACAAAGAAGGTTCGGCTGTGGTTGTGGTAGTTTTGATAGGAGTTTTAAAGATATACAATCTTAATGTGTGTGTCGTGATGTGGTTAGGGTTGTCTTCAATATGGAACTGTGACAAGTGGCGTCAAATTCCCGGATTTTGGAGCTCCGAACTCATACCCGAAGATGTCAACTTCCGGATGGTTGGCAACCCTAGATGTAGTTATTATTAATATAGACAAACAATAAAGATATATACATGCACGTTTCGAGATTTCTTAATAAAGAGTTTACGCAGATTAGAATGATATGCTTGTACACATGGACGCCACCAGGATCATTTTCAGGGAGGTGCATTTGCATCTACACATGATACTAACCAATATGACACGTATATGAGGAGGACATGGTAGTTCAGTTTGTTACGTGTGTTAGTCAGCCGACCGACCGGACCCGACAAGTCGAGGGTTCGTGTCTCGGGTTGCCATACGTTGTAGCTTCCGTGTTCCTCATCGTGCCCGGGTAGTGGCGACAGATTCGCAACCTGGCACACTGGGACTCAACATAAACAAGCGGAATGCGGTGTGTAACACCTCTGCCTACCCCTCTCGAGAGATTTATGGTGGCGTGATTTTATGTGTGTTGTCATCCGCTGGTGTCATGGGTTAAAGGATATGTATTTGGTTCTATTTTCTTTCTTTTCTGACAGGTGGCTGTAAGTAACCTATACCCCCCGGCGCCCATGCATGCACGGTTTTGACGTTTGGTGTCACTTCTTTATATGAATTCTTTTGTATGTACATTTCAAGTAACAACCATGGCCAAACCTTCCTCGTATACCTCAATTATGTTATACATTTACATTATGTAAAATAACGTTATATTATTACAAGGTTTCCAAAATGTAAGTAGCGTTTTTCTTTCTCATTGTTGTATCCAAGTAACTTGTAAGGTATTTCTCAAATAAACCACATCACGACACACACATTGACTCAGCCCTGCACTAAGTATCGTAAGAACTTGTATCGCAGGCGCTAAGCAACGATATGGTATATACTACATAGATAAGAATACAAGACCGGTGAGCGAAACAATGCGTCTTGCAAATAACACAAAGATCCCCCACCGCTGGGATTCGAACCCAGCACCTCTAGCGTAGCAGTCGGCTGTTTACACCACTGCGCCACTAAGGTCGTCAAAACAACATCAATCATCCATCAGTCTCATCTGGTCTCATCTTCTATCAGTGGGGGAAAGAAGTTTGGGGGTGTTAGACAGTAGCGGCGTAATGGGGGGCAGGTACTAGCCATTAGGGGGTTGACAACGGCAACGGAGACGTGACTCGCGCAGTCATACAATCATTTTCCAAATAATTACTAGCGGTTTAAACTGGTAACTCGCGACCCCATATATCTCTGAAATCTTTGATCGATGCGCCGCCATTGTCGTTAGACAGCTCAGCCCTTAAATCACCCCCTTTTTACCCGTCCACGGCGAAGCTAAAAGGAAGGGTGGTTGTTTATGTACGTATGTACCATGTTTGTATTTATTTTCATTTATATTTAAGAAATATTTAAAACAAAAACTCACGCAGTAATTAATCCCTCGAGAGGGGTAGGCGGAGGTGTTACACACCGCATTCCGCATGTTTATGTCGAGTCCCAGTGTGACAGGTTGCGAATATGTCGCCACTATCCGGACACAATGAGAAACATGCCAGCTACAACTCACGCCAACCCTCGACCTGTCCAAACTGAGCTACCACGTCCTCCTACTTTATCTTAAGGATATCCGAACATATTCCTAGAGGAAGCCATTTTGTCTCAAATCAGGATGTTTCTGGTAAAGGTTCCAGACAACAGCTGATCCCTCAGACGTGGGGCAGGTTTGGAATGTGGGACGAACAAAAAAACCATCCGGCGCTTATCTCCAGACATGCGAGTAAACAGCTGGTGGGTCCATTAGGGTTCCTTGGATTAAAAAAAACGTTTTTAAATGTTAGCCGTTGCCTTGCCTTTAAACATAAACATATATAAACACCGTAGATAGATATATATATATCCAACAAAGATTATAGCAATTGGTCCAGCCGTTCACGACACACACATTGACTCAGCGCTGCAGTAAGTATCGCAAGAACTTGTATCGCAGGCGCTAAGCAACGATATGATATATACTACATAGATAAGAATACAACATCCAAGACCGGTAAGCGAAACAATGCGTCTTGCAAATAACACAATGTCCCGCCCCCGAACCCAGAACATCTAAGCTGTTTAAAGATAAACAGATAAAGATAAATTTATTTCTTTAAACGAGAGTAGAATTAAATACAGATGTTAAGTTTAAAAATAATTAGGTACTTCATGTCTGCCTTTGCGAAAAGGAAAAAAAAAACTTAAATTTTGTAAACTAAACTATGAATGTTTAAATCCTGTAACCAAATTTTAATTGCATTTTACAATATAACAGAAAACAAATCAACGCCAGTCTTAATAAAAATGCAATGTACAGTAAAATATTAGTAAATTAAACTACAGGCATTAAAATTACAATTTATTATGTAAAAATCCATTAATTGAGACACCGAGGTCGTCGTCCATGAAATTGAAGAATAAATAAACAATGACACCAAATGTCACAGAAGTAGGCAGTGATCCCAACCATATGGTAGTTCAAGTACTTGTACGATAATTTCGGGTCTGCGTCCGATATAGCATCAATATCTTACGAGGACGCGGTAGCTCAGTTTGTTACGTGCCTTGGATAACCGACCGATCCGACCCGACAGTTCGAGGGTTCGAGTGTCGTATTGCCGTACGTTGTAGCTACCATGTTTCTCAATGTGCCCGGATAGTGGCGACAGATTCGCAACCTGGGACTCAACATAAACATGCGGAATACGGCGTGTAACACCTCCGCCAAACCCTCTGGACGGATTAATTCTGTAATTAAATTGATTTTTTTTTTAATATATCTTAAAGATAAATGAAAATACATACATCTTTTTATACAACGTAATGGGCAAAGCGACAGATTCGCAACCTGTCACACATAAACATGCGAAATGCGGTGTGTAGCAAGCACCTCTGCCGACCCCTCTCGAGGGACTACGGCATGAGTTTATGTATGTATCTTCCGATACGTTTGAAGGCGATGAATATTTTAAATGTCATGTTTTTTCTACTAGTAAAGTTGCGATAACTGGCTTTTTTTGGGTAGGGAACACTGGAAGTAGGTTTATATCTTCCTCCATAACATGGGCGTAACTGACGCCCGTATCAGCCCGAGTAATATATGTCTACTAAATACATACGATGGGCAAACAAACAAACAGCACACCTGATGGAGAGTGATACCGCCTCCTATTGACACGACGATACCCATGATTGATGTATGAGAACGCCAAGAGCACCATGAATAGTAGCATAAGGTTTTTTGGATGAGTAGGCTCGAAGATACCTTTACTTCTTATTAGTATGAGATTTAGGTAAAAGTTTATCCAGGAATAATAAAATAAAATACGGAACCTGACAAAAATCTTTTTTGTCCATCTACGCACCGTAACACCTGATGTTATGGTTTTCTTTCCATTCCATCTCCCTTTACCCTGCCGTCTTTACCTTCGTGAACGAAAGGGACAGGAACAATAGTGCTTGGTTTTTTGTCAAAAAGATCTTTTAATTAAAAAAAGGTCAAACCCAAAATAAGTTTATCATATTTTCAAAGCAGAACATATGCATATTTGTTTGCCTCCGCGATTTGATTAATATTTTATAACGTTATAGCTATGTGTAAGATAGGTGGTCTTATTTTGTAGTAAAAGGTTCGAATACCGTCAGGAAACGTGTGTTATTCGAATTTGTATTGTTTTGTTTATCTTGGAAGGTAATAAACATAATCTTTCATTAATGTTCTTTTTGTAGGGCTGAAAATTGTAATGTAGAGTGGAATGGAGGTAATTTTTTCACATAACCTACATTATAACAGACAAAGAAACTTACACCATACATCCATGGCCGGTTATGAATTTTGGACGGTGTTTTTGTTCCAGATACTATAAACTAGATCCGGTTTTATATAATTACCATATATTCCCTTAAGTAGTCATTCGTTTTATACTTTTCTTGTACAGTACAGTAAATTTGGTTCGAATTACAGGATAAACATAGTTCCATTTAGTAGGTTATATTGTATTATACAATAGGAATAATCCGGCATATATTGGCATATTATAAAAACAAAACCTTCTTAATTTTGTCGGATTACAACGTCATGTTGTTTTCTTGTTGTTTGTTATCGCCGTCCTTGTCTCCATTCGACCTACTTGTTTCACGCAGCTGTTTTTTAGAGATCGTCAGATTTAAATCGTCCATTCATTCCAAAGAACATGAAATACTATTTAATATACTAGCATTGAATTAAGTATTACTTTTTATTCAAGAAGTTCATGCTAATACTATGATAGGACATTAGTTTCAAAATATACAAATGAGATTCAAATGTATATAACGTATATAATTAATTAAAACGGCAAAGAGAACACACATTTATAATCCGGTTTTCGCTGCGCCGCTCTTCATGTTTTGCTTCGCCCTGATTGGCTGGAGTTGTTGATGTTTTCGTGAGAGGGGAGATGTTAAAGGTGGCCATACACAGCAGTTTACAAGATTTTTAAAATCAATACTCGAAGTTATATTTTTCAAATAAAAACTTAAAATTACTTACTGTCATTTTATGCAATTATCTTACAAATATGTATCCGATCATAGATTTGAATTCATGATTTACAGGACAGGACTGTACTTTCTTAATTACTATTTTATGCAAATATTTTATTTTGGTTACAAATCAGGCTCAAAATACTCATAAGAGATTCTTATGATACTATATTTAATAAACTATCTTTAGTTTCTTTTAATTGCTAATAAAAAGCATCAGGTAGCCTCATTATTTAACTATCTTGATGTAATTGAACACTCAAGGTTGTATCATTAACCCATTTAAAAATATTTATAATAAATAGCTTTTAAAGGATACTTAATTAATGAATATGCAGTAGTTAAAAGTAGTTGAAACACAAAGAAACTCAAATAAATTATTAAAAAGTAACGAATAAACCACGTGTTAGTTTTAGCTTTCTAACACTAATTTTCTAAGTTGTTAGGCGTTTAAAAACAGTATATTTAAAATTGTTATGTGGGTATTATAAACTACATTTAGGAGTAACATCTAAAAAGAAAAGATCAATATCGAATGGTAGTTTCTTCAGGATTTGGGTTGTGTTTAAAACTTCTATTAGAAGAATCATTTCATAAATATATGATTTATTATGTACTATACCCATTAAATAAACTATTAGACGGACCCATACTAAAACAAAAAGCTTTTTGCAAAAAGCATAACTGGCCACAATAAAAAGTAAATTTTTTTGCCTTAATATATTCTGAAATTTTGCCCAAGTATGAAAAGATTGCTCAAGGGTTGAGTTGAAAGCAACACTTAGAAGACATAAAAATCAAAGGTATCTGGTATTGTATATAACAATTCAATGTAAACTACTGCCTAATCCTTGGTTTGCAAATTTCGAGATTGCAAGAATCTGTATTGTAATGGTAACTGTATTATACTTCGTTCTGGGCACATTCCAACAATTATACAACTAAATAATCCCATTTTTTTGTGCATCCAAGCAGGTCACTTAAAATATTTAAAGTTTTGTGTAACTTCTTGTCTCAAAGGCTTGTCCACGGATTTGACTGTTAAAATTTCCCAAATTATTTTATGACCAGCTCTACTAATTTATATTTAACGTAACAAGTTTTTATAAAGTAAGATTATTTTATAGAAGAGGATATTTAGTTTATTTAATTTCAAAACATCCATTGAGAGTAGGCTGTTGTAAATGATATAAAAACTTTTAATTTGGATTTGAATTTGTAATTGAATAAACAAATAGATTTTAATTATTAAAATTAAAAAAATCCCACGTGTGGCAGCCTTTATATCCCCACTGCGCATCTCCTTTGCGCAGCCGCCATTACGCTTTAAATACCGTGAGCGCCGCCATTGTGACGTAGTTGAAATCGAGAGGTGAAGGTGCGAATTATGGAGAGGTGGCGTCTACATTATTACGTTTTAAAAATCGATTATCACCGGAGCTAGCAGTGCGAGAGCCGACGTACCGTCGTGAAAGTGAGGCATAGTGTTTCGACGCGTCATCCGCGTAGATCGACAGCGGTTCGAGGCCGAGCAACGGCGGATCGCGCAACCATACCGCGTACGAGGCGACCATTTTGTGAACAAGCACTCTGCTCTGAGGCGCCCGAGGCTACCGATACAGTGATAAGTGAACTGTCCGTAATAGTAAGATCTTAGTTAGAGGGAGTGAGCGTGAGAGTGAACCGGCCGAAGTGAAGCATGGAGTGCCAAGTGCAAGTGGCGCAGCAGCAGGGCCGCGGCAGGCGCCGCTCGACGCCCCGGCCGGGGCTGACAGCGCGGCGCGAGCGCTACGCCAGCAGCAAGTGGGGCACAGCACCCGCCGCGGCCGCACTACCGCCGCCGCCCACACACTGGCGCCGCTGCCGCCCGGAGCCCGACCGTGCGCACTCGCTCAAGCTGCTGCTCAACGTCGCCTCGGCCTAAGCCATCAGTAAAGAACTCTAACGCTAGTGATAGTGCCGCGAGGCCGCAGCGCTGCCGGCGCCCGACGTCGGCAGGGCTGCGCCTCGCCTCTCTCGTGCTAAGTTTTTTATTTTGTAACGCGATGCGCGTTCGCCGACGAGCGGTCCGGGGCCGCGACGTACCTGACGCGCCCCGGCTCGCCCGCCGACTAAATTCCGGCATTAGGTATTATTTTGTGAAAATTTTAGTAGGTAAGTGACGGTCCTAGCCGCGCGAGCGCCGCCGCCCGCCTGTCCCTTGGAGCCCTTTAAAAACGAGAAAAACCCAAAAAAATGCAGGGTCCCTGGGTCCGGCGGTTCGCGGCACTCGCGCGGCGCGGACAGCCCGGTGCTTCGCCCCCCGCTGCCTCGCCTTGCACCTGCAAGTGGCCTCGGCAGCGCTCCTGTGATTTTTTAATGAAACCCCTTCGTACGACCCTACCTCCTCGGAACCTGGAATTCTCGATATCATGAAACTAGTTTTAAGTTGGTTATGTTGGTTGGTATCTCACGTCTTGACTGACCGTATCCTAAAAAAAAAGTTATTTAGTTTAAGGTACGGGCTGCGAGGCGGTAGCGGCCGACGGCGAGGCCAGCGCTGCGTTCGATATTATAATTATTTTGAATAAGAGGCCGCGTCTTGTTGTTGCAAGGCACCACCTGAACGTTGCATTTCTTTTATAAAATGAAGCGTTATTATTATATTTTATATTATTGTTGGAGGCGGTGAGGCTCGCGGCGCCGGGCTGGGGGCTGCGGCCCCTCTAGTCGTATCGTTTTATTTATCTGGAGACCAATGTATTTAATTTGTAAACGTCAAACCCCGCTACCAGTGAGTGATACAACATATTGCGTACCAAGCAACCAGAACCTCACTAGAAAAGAGCTTTAACAAAAAAAACTAGAGCGGTGGTGAGACGTCCTTAATTCTAGTTGTAGATGTGAAATTAAACGATACTATACAAGCTGACTGTTGAAGTAGAGTATATAACATTGTACAGAGAGTAGTATATTGATCTCACACTGTGGAGTCAAGTGACTTTGTAGGGGCTTCTGTGATGTACAAATGAAAAAAAAAATGAGTATATTGGAGTTTTACAAGTTTTTATAATTAGTGTTAACTTGACGCTGGTGGCGTGGTAGGTGGGAACACCTTTCACGCGGGAAGACTCCACAGCTCCCTTGTCCCACCCTTCCTTATCCCTTTTCCCGTCTAATCCCAGGGCCTTTGGGCCCGACAAATGCTTCTGAGGTTTCGGAACATACGTCATAACCACAATAGTGGGGTTCTCTTTCAGCTGTCAAGAAATAAATATAAATCAAGAAATAACCTACAAGAACATATCAAGCCAAATGAAGAGTTTGAAACATATCCTTAAATAATGAAAAAGGAAGACAAAGAAGAAAGAAAAGTGTTGAGTGGTAAGTTCTTATTATTTTCCCAATGTTTTATACACTCACTTTCTTGTTTGTTTGTTTGTCGTTCCGGTTGGTTTTTTGCAACTCAATTTTGGGGCACTTCCCGATAAGCTAGCAGGCTGAAATTTTCAGGGTAGCTTCAAACCCGATGACAATGCAATTTACAACTATAAAAACGGCTGGACCGATTTTGATTAAAATTTGTATGGAGTGGCTTTTGAGGCAGAAAAAATAATAAAATAATTAATAAATTTAAAAAATCTAAAAACCCACATTTTTAAATGCCCTAAAAATAAGAAAATAACCCTACGGGGCTGAAAGAGGGGCCACTCAAAACGAGGGGCGTATCTTTGCAAGTTACACCCACGATCTAAACACGTCATGTGAATAAATCCCATTAATAATCCCTTAAATAATATACGCTCCCACGTTTTGTGTGGCCCCTCTTTTTCTCTAGCCTACTAGCATAATTTGTAAGTCCTTGCTGTTGATATGTTTCTTCAATTTTTATTTATTTATGCATACACAAATTACACAAGAGGTGAAATTCAAAAAACATTGCGCTTACCGGTCTTGGAAGTAGGATTCTAACAGTGGCGTGCCTAGAGTTTTAGTACAGGGCAAGCCGAGAGATACGTTATTGTAGTTTTTAAAACTAATTCAGATAAATGTCCTTGTTGCCTCATTACTCTTCAATCAACACTTCATTCTTCCGTTGTGGACTTGCTGGCGTGGACGAGCTCAACGAAGCACACGGAAGTTTGCGAACATGTCAGCAAATCCACACTTTCGGTGGCTTTAAATAAAATGACTTAATAAAATATATAAGATACATACTGAAGTTTGATTTGTTAATGAATGAATGAGACCGCGCACTTATCTTAGTTTGATAGGGCAAGCCGGGCTTTCGGACTTCTATACTACAGTACCGCCACTGGATTCTAATTTAAGTAGTATATATACCATATCATTGCTTAGCACAAGATTCTTTAATCCCACTGCAAGGCTGAGTGCATGTGTGTGATGTGGTTATTATTATTTCGTCTTTTGTTAGGTTATTATTATTTCACGCCACTGAATTGTCTTCCTGTTTATGCATTACATTTTATTTGAAAATGCTATATTACTATTTACTTAGATGTTTTAAATAGTAAAATAACTACACAGTATAAAACAAAGTCGCTTCCCGCTGTCTGTCCATATGTACGCTTAGATCTTTAAAACTACGCAACGGATTTTGATGCGGTTTTTAAATAGTGATTCAAGAGGAATGTTCTATTTGTATCAAATACAAGTTTAATATTCGTGCGAAGCTGGGTCGGGTCGCTAGCAGTGGCGGTACTGTCATAGAAGCCCAAAAGCCCGGCTTGCCCTATCAAAGTAAAATAAGTTCGCGCTCTCATTCATTCATTAACAAATCAAACGACTTTTTTAAAGCCACCGAAATTGTGGTTTCGCTGACATGTTCGCAAACTTCTGAGTGTTTCGCTGAGCTCGTCCACGCTAGCAAGTCCACAACGGAAGTATGAAGTATATCTCTCGGCTTGCCCTGTATAGTCCGGTCAAATTAGACCAAAAAATAAGAGTAAAGATACATAAATTTACAACAAGCTGAAAATCAGAAAAATTGTTTGTAAATATAATAAAAAAGAAAATTTGAAAGTTCCCCACCAATCCGGTTTGTGGAAAAATTTTAACTCAAGGTCAAAGGTCAAAAAAATGAGTTTTTCGCGATTTTCAGCAAAACGGTAAGTTTTATCATAAAAATACTTCAGACAAAAATTGTAGATCATAAAATTATCTACAAAAAAGGTATCAATACTTTTTTTCCTACGAGCTACCGTTTCTGAGTTATTACGATCCAAAAAGTTGTAATGGTCATAATATGCATGAGTACGCCACGTACATACATCTCTAGAGTTTGAATATATGTTATATTATTTATGTATCGGTCATTGTAACTTAAATTTAAAATATAAAATATAAATAAGTTATAACTATAAGAATATCAGGTAAAATGAAACCCAGTCCCTTTATGTTGAAAGAAAAGTTTACTGCTGAAAACATATTGGTAAAACAAGCTAATAATGATGCTGATGTGCTGATTATTGAAACAGCAATAGAGCAATTCAATGTGACAAATATAACTGTTGTTGTTGGTGAAGATGTAGACTTACTCGTATTACTCACTGCTCGAACTCCAACCCTAAAAACTATTTTCTTCTTAAAACCAGGAAAAGCTCAAAATCAATCGGAAATATATTCTTCAAAAAGTTTATCTGCTTTTGGAAAAAGTCAAAATCATGTACTATTTTTACACGCAATAACTGGTTGTGATACGACATCTGCATTTTATAGGAGAGGTAAAACAACAGTTTTCAAAATGTTTGAAAAACAAGATTTAGCTCCCTGTGCTCAAGTTTTTAAGAACAGTAATTCAACTCAGCAAGAAATCATCACCAACGGCATTCGCTTTCTTCTTTCTATGTATGGAGCTCCTAAAAAAACTACCTGCTTAGATAAGTATCGATATGCATGTTTTGTCAAAAATACTAAAAATAAAAAACAAGTTCAATTAGCTTGTCTTCCTCCAACCTCAGATGCTGCTCATCAACATCTTTTTCGGGTATATTATCAAGTTCAAGTGTGGCAGGGTAATCAGCTAGACCCTACAAACTGGGGTTGGAAGTTGGTTAACAATACATTAGAACCAGTTCAAACTTTACTTCCACCTGCGCCGGAGAAACTGCTGAACACAATATTTTGCAACTGCAAAAAAGGATGCAGTGCTAGATGTGGTTGCAAAAAAGTTGGACTATTTTGTTCTCTAGCATGTACAAATTGTCAAGGCCGGTCGTGTTCTAATGTTGAATCACCAACAGTGGAAGATTCGTTTGATTCTAACGAAATGACATGCGATACGTCGCTCTTTACGCAATTTACTTGTTCTCAAAATGAAGATGAAGAAGAGGAGGAAGAAGAAGAAGAACAAGAAGAAGAACAAGAACCACAAGAAGAACAAGAAGAAGAATTTGAATCAGACGGATAAGCTTCATTACTTTTTTTTAATTGACATCGCTTTTATCTATTACAATCTTTGCTAATTTCCGTTATTTTGCTAATTTCCGTTATTTTGCAATAGTTACAAATTAAACAGGATCATAATTGACTCGTGGAATAGGCCTACTGGGGAAACCACGTTAAAAAAAACGCGCTAAGTACACTACCTCATAGGTGGCGTGGAAACGTGTGCATATTATGACCATTACAACTTTTTGGATCGTAATAACTCAGAAACGGTAGCTCGTAGGAAAAAAAGTATTGATACCTTTTTTGTAGATAATTTTATGATCTACAATTTTTGTCTGAAGTATTTTTATGATAAAACTTACCGTTTTGCTGAAAATCGCGAAAAACTCATTTTTTTGACCTTTGACCTTGAGTTAAAATTTTTCCACAAACCGGATTGGTGGGGAACTTTCAAATTTTCTTTTTTATTATATTTACAAACAATTTTTCTGATTTTCAGCTTGTTGTAAATTTATGTATCACCAAATGTCTAGATTGACCGGACTATGTACTAAAACTCTAGGCACGAAACTGGTCGTTAGTTGATTTAAATTAATTTTTTAGTAATTTAGTCTCAATTTGCTTAAATAATCCTCAGCACACACACGCTTTAACACATGCTTTTTGTCCGCGTCTTCGTTCGCGTAGACTACTTTTTTTACAAAATGTTCTGGTTTTTCAATTCATTTATTCATTTTACCTTACAAACTTACAGCGCTGACAAGATTTACCTTCCAACAATTTAATTAAATAGAGCTAAAAATATCACACATGCTCGTCGAATTATACAATATTCGATTGTTATAAAATAGCAAAATGTCAAATTTAATTAATAATAATAACAATTAATTAATTACTGTTATTTGTGAATACATTTTCAACTAGGATGAATGGGTTCGTACATTTAGTAGGTAATTTTTGTATTAAATTATTTATACAAAAATTGCTTTTATTATATTAGTATAAATTTATTGTATCTTAGGATAGAGGCAACATTGCGGACTGACTTTTTGTAACACTAGCATCTTTCACTAGTATGTTTTGCACACTCATCAAAGCTAGCTTATAGTCTTAAGCTATAATTATACCCTTCAAGAATAGTTATCAGATATTGCAGAAGTTTGTGTTCTGTACCTAACCTAAACCCTGTTCTCTAGTTCAGCTGTTATGAGTAGTCTGTGGCTCATGTAAGTTTTGGCGCACACTTTTTGTTTAGGGTGGCTATCCTAGTACGTAGGTATTTTCGCTGCTTCAATTCTAAAAAGAAAGTTGTATACACTTTGAGAGGTTAAGAAATCATTGTCGAATAACTTGGCTGCATGTCAGGATCTAAAAATAACATTATTATATACATATACGTAAATGGACGAGGAGAAATTGAGTTTGATGCCCGGTCGTATATTTTTGTACAAGGTTACGCAACGGAATAAATACAATTATGTTTTTAAAAATGTAATGGCCATTTGTCCGCCGACTCGTCTGCGAAATTTAAATGGTGACAAAAGAAAAAAATGCTTCCATTATTTCCGTTTCCGGATATCAATGTCATGGTCATTTTAAACAATGGCCGCCATACTTGATTTTTCTAATAATTCAGTCTTTTGTCCACCCTGAAAGCAGTGGCGCCGTAGCGCTATTAAGCGCTTTATTAAGCACACCCCCCCCCAGAATAACATCTTATCAGTCAGATTTCCGAGATAAGATTAGTGGGGTCACAAGTTACCAGTTAAAAGTGATTTTATGACTGCGCGAGTCACGCTTCTTTTACCGTTGTCACCATCCTGATGCCTGGTAACCGCCACTCGACCCTCTTTCTCTCGCCGCTACTGCCTGAAAGTCCATTTTAAAAGTAAAACAAATCATTTATAAACTCTATGCAATAGCTTTCTACAAGTTAAGAATTTTATACATAAGTACCTTCTATTTTAATAAGCAATCTATAAATAACGTACGTGGGTGGTTTCTCTGGGTTGCTAATATGAAATTTTACTACAAAACTTTGCATAAATTTGTTTAGGATTCCATAAATATGCTGGCAAACGGCAAGTGTCGGTAAAAGTTTTCTTAGTTGATTTTATTTTCTTGTATTTCACCAGAATTTAATGTGCAATATGCTGGTGTTATAACCAGTGAATATCTGTAGTGCTGTACACGTGTGGAGAAGTGAAACAGGAAGATATTGCTACTCTTTTCGTCATCTCCAAAGTAACTCATTAAAGCCTATAGTAACAGGACTAGCATTTTACTATAGGCGGATTCATCTCATCATTTCATTCCTCATCAAAACTTGAAATCATTTTTACTTGACACTCAAAATTTTAGTGCGACATAGTCTATGAAGAAAAAAAAAGTAATAAGTTTTGAGGTTATTTTATCTCGGCTTGATACAAAGTTCGGAAACGTTTTTAAAGCAGGACTTCAAAAAGAGAAATGCTCTCAATTTGAATGTGTTTGAATAATACTCAGTTTAATATAACTTCTTAACCTATCAGGAAAATTTTCTTTTGATACCTATAACTTGTTTTTTTTTTGGGATTCATGATTGGTAAATCCATTCATTATTTGCACATTACATGCACTTCAAATATACAGCATTTTTAACTTTTTTTTGTCGTCCTATGACTTGCTATAAAACCTCATTATCGCCTAGAATATAAACTGATAGTACATCTCCGAACAGGTTCGAGACTTCCGCAATATGACGAATCTTATTAAAAACGCACGCAAAAAAGACTTGACTCACCAACTAGCTGTTGCCGTTAGTTACAAACCACGTTTCACGGTAGTTTTTGCGACCACGTCGTGCTTAAAAGTTGTGACCCACATGGCTTTAATTTTAGCTGAAGTAATGCTTTAATACGTTGATATATTTTAGACATTTTCTAGTAGATATAAATACCATTTCAGATTTTGATGACTAACTTACCTGTGAGTTGAGTTTTACCTTCGATTGTCGCTTGGGACTGCAGTTATAACTATGTATGAATCTTTGTAACGCCTAACGGCCTCTAACGGATTAAAGAGGAATTAAGATTGCTCATACGAAATCATTGTAGTAAGCTATGCTATCTGACATGTAGAATAATAATCCGAACTCATGGTAGACACATTGGTTGATTTGTCGACACTTCTAAGTTCCATAGGTTTATATAATTAAACTAAATAGTCGAATGCCAACTCATAAATAAGCTGTATAAGGAAAACCTTGTCTTGAATTCGTTTTATAAATCTATTCATAGGTAATTCCTATTGTTTTTTTGAGGTTATATTTGTTATTTGAATTTAGGCGGTCTTTTTTTGTATAACAAAATAAATTCATTTAGATTGATAGAATCATTACCTAAACAGAAACATCATCAACCCAAAGTGCTTATATTAAGGGTTCCGTAACTAAAGAGTAAATAACGGGACTACTAAGCCTCCGCTGTATGTCCGTCTGTGAGCGGGCTGTATCTCAGAAACCATAATAGCTAGACTCATGAAATTCTCAAAGAATTTCTATTTCTGTTGGCGCTATAACAACAAATACTAAAACATTGAGAAATTACAAATAAAGGGGGGCTCCTATACAAGAAACGTGATTTTTTCGATTTTTTTTTCTTGTTCTTGTTTCTTTTACGAAATTATCCAAAAAACGTAATGTTTATCTTATATTATGGTATGGAACCCATCATCTGCGACTCTGACTAATATTTGACTGGTTTCTTTAAATGTCAAAGTTAGTGGGGATGTCATTGCTACGGAAATCGCCAAGATTAAAAAAAAAACACAAAATCCGCGCCTGGTACATCTAAAACTCTATGGTTTAACTGTATCGTTCACTTATGGAGGGTAGAGGTCAGGAGCGCACACTCTGTGTTACAAAAGTGTCCCCTGAATCGCCTTAAATTAAGAGGGCGTTGCTGTTCCAGAGGACCGTTTTTTAAAGAAAGCGCCAAAAGTAGTTTAGACTGGCAATCAAATTGAAAAAGGAAAGATAAACATCCGCCTTTTAAAGTGGGATATTTGAAACGGGAATTGGGAATTGGCGTTCACCAAATTTCTCATTTTTTTATTTTTTTTAAGAAATAATGCTATATTTTTTTTTTTATCCGGGACCTGTATTAATAAGAGTATTTCAAAATTATTACGAAAAAATAAATAATTTGCAAAATGTAACCAAAGGACGAATGCCAATATTCATAAATAAAATAGTTGTATGTACCCTTTTCAGGTTAGATGATTTATTTAACTACGATAGCCGTTTGACTTTTAATTACAACACATAAAACAACTACTTTAGCCGGTGAGAATACTTTATATTATTTTACTATTTTCAATCAGCAAACTTCAAGCCATCTAAAGCAGTTAAATTCACATCATACCCTCCACTACACTAGCGCCATTCTGGCCCCTTTATTTAATGCTATTTTGTGGACACTTTCTAAGTCAAAAGGCTATATGAGTGTGCGCTCCTTACCTCTACCCTCCATACGTTCACTGCATTGAAATAAGTTCATTAATTTTAATACAATCTTGCATATTTCATTAGGTATTATTTAATATAAGACAGATAACGTTACAAATGGCGTTGCTTGATAATTAAAGGAGGTCAGAGGCACGTTCCGATGACCTTTTTGCTTATCATATTTACAAGTATTTCAGTCGACATGTCCACTCAAATTCTATAATAATATTAATATCATATACTGCGTCCGGAATTGAATAACCACATCACGACACACATTGACTCAGCCCTGCATTTTGTGTCACAGGAACTAAGAAACAATGTAGTTTAAACTACATAGATAAGAATACAACATCCAAGACCGGTGAGCGACACAATGCGTCTTGCAAATAACACAAAGATTCGCCCACACCGGACGTTCGTACCCCGGAACCTCTAGCGCAGCAGTCGGCAGTCTACACCACTGCTCTACAGAGGCCCTAATAATATATTTTGGTTTAAAATTGAGCCTACCATCGCGTGTTACAGCTAGATAAAACCAAAAACCCAACAGATTAATAATTATATTTTTGTTTTTGACAACCTCTGTGCCACTGTGGTGTAAAAGCGACTGCTACGCTACAGCTGCTGGTTCCGCCGAATCATGGCGGGGGCGAAATTTCGTGTTATTAGCAAGACGCATTGTTTCGCTTACCGGTCTTGGATGTTGTATTCTTATCTATGTAGTATATATCATATCGTTGCTTAGCGCCTGAGATACAAGATTATATCTTAGTGCAGGGCTGAGTCAATGTGTGTCGTGAAATTGTTTATTTATTTACTAGGTGATATTGCAATAATAAACCTGGTGCTCATTTGTATTTTGTTTAACTCAGTGTAATTCTGATGATCAATGAATAAAACAAGTAACTAGAAGACATATTTTTATTAATAGTTTTAGTAACAGCATCGAGTGTTATATTAATTAAAATAAAAACGTTACAAAACGAATAAGTGTCAGAAAAACGAATTGTAACAACGAGTAAATAATATTAAATTGAGAAACATAACGTTTTATCAGTCTTCTGTTTGTGTATTCTTAAAGTCCTTAAAAAAACGAATAAATTCAACTTTCACTCGAAACGTTTTTAAATAAATCACTATTTATATGAATACTAGGCATGGACTCAGTAACGACTACGTTACTCGCAATGTTATTCGTTATTTCTGCGTTGCCGCTATCGTTATCGTTTCTGCAACTGTTTGTGCTGCCCGTTGCGTTATCAACGAAGATTTTCACTACCGGTGGTTTCGTCTGATTCAATTTGGCGTTCATTATGAGGCTTATAATGTCTAATTGGAGCTTTGTTGATACGTCTTTTGGCACAGATTTCAGTAGACAGGTGACGTAGGAAGTAAATTTTTCTATCTCGTTATTATCGCTATTTTCCGAAGGATCGTAGAACTTAAGCTTTTTCATCGGTCTCGCGTTACTGAAGCTTCTAGAACGTTTGGATCTTTTTTGAGATGCTTGATTTGACTCTTCGTTCTCGTTTATTAGCATTTTATTTAATGTGTCATCCAAGTAAACCACTTCTGAATATTCCTCTTCCCGCTCAGTGTCGGATTCCTGTAATGAAATCGGAGTCTTCGATTATTATTTTTTTCGTGGACACCTAATATAAACGATGTAAGCATAAACCATCACAGCTTCAATCGACTTCAAAAAATAATCTCAAGTACTACTTGACAGTCAAGTTTAAATGGAGGCAGGCACATAAAATTAACTATTGGAACAATATTCTTTACATAACTTTTTGGGTGCGTTAAGAATAATAAAAATTTCGTACTGATTTACGTCAAAATTTTTGATAAATGGGGTAATACGAAAGATTCATATTTGATTTATGCACTGCCTATATTACAAAAAGTAAAGATTAACCGAAATGAGAACCTGTAATATAAACAAAGTAAAAACTCACATCTGGAAGTTCAAGGAACATTTTCGGGTGTTTATCCCGCAGGTGGTTCTTCATGACCTGTGGGCTTTGGGTGAAGAAGCGGCTGCAAATGTCGCAGCGAGCCTTGCCGTCCTCCTTGGCGAAGAAGCTCCAGATGTTCTGGGGCTGCTGTGACGTCACGGACGCACTGTCGTTGTGCTCGTCTGCTTCTTGCTCCACGTTGTCAACTGTTAAAAATATTTGTTTTATTAGCCCTCAGTTTGGATGCAATTAGTTTCCAAATTTTATCAATTATTCTGATTTAATTCTTTGCGGATGCCAAGACAGGCGGTAGGGTGTCTGAGCATGTAAACTGTGTTTCTTTGCATAGCTGCATTAGTTGATCCTCGGATCAAAGGTCTCCAATGTTGATCCCTGTAAACCGCAGTTGCAGTTGGGTGTATCTAGTCTTATATTTTTTGTTGCACCAACATCGAATCTAATTTACCACTGCAAGTGTTCTACGATTAACTATAACAACACTCATTTGAAATGTGTACAGTAAAATACCTCTAGTATACCATGTTACCTACTGAGTGATACCTATTATTGTTTGCTTTACCTCATCTCTATGACTTTTACACGTTAAATGAAGAGAAAAGCTGAATTATGAAATACATTGAGTTTTTCAAAATACATAAATTGTTCATTAAAGGCTGATAAAATAAACAATAAGTACAGTAAGAAATATATTTATTCATTTTCTAACTCATCAATTTCAGAACTACGAGCAACTCCCATAGTTAAATAACTGTCATCAGAAACGATAGCGTCATTTTCAGTGCCGCACTCCACATCTTTAGCAACGGGCTGAGCTTCTATAGCTTGTTTAAGGAACTCCATTTGTAGTTTATTTGAAGTAGCTTTCGGTAGCTGCCTGAGCAGTGATACAAGATAGCTCCCGAACAGGTCTAAGCTATCGTTATCTTTGTTATGGTTTTTGGCTGTTAATTCCGCTGTCACGTTCGATTTGAAAGGGCTATTGTTTATATCGTTATTAAAACTGCTCATATCTACAAACTCCTCTTCCATAGTGCTTCCTAAACGTTCTTCATTTTTGTTTTTCGTTTTATTGTTGATTTCCAGCTGGTAAAGGTCACCGTTTTTGGAAACGAATATTTTGTTCTGAAACAGTAAAATAGCTTGTAAATCATAGAAAAACATATGACGAACGCAAGTTTTCCTTGTTCCATAAAGTTGGGTTAAAATCAAATTAAATTAACGGATGAAAAAAAGAAAATCGTGAAACTCTATTATCAAACCGTCTCACTAAGAGGTTCGTTAAGCCTCACCTCACCATCCAGTAGATTTTGATGCTGTCTATTTATATGCCTCTCCATGCTCCTGAACTCTGTCTTCTTCTTGCAGACGAGGCACGTGGCGTAACTCTTTGTTTCTTCGAATTCAAAGAAGGCACTGAATGCGGTCTTGCTTTCAAAGCTATCGTCATCAGGGGAGGTGTTTCTTGAAAAAAAGTTAAATTGAAGCATTGGCTTGATCCGAAACTAATTCATGTAGGCCTCCGAGGCTCATAAAATTCTCGGGTTCGAATCCTTACCCCGGGCGATATTAGATGAAAGAGTATTTATTCTGGGTTCATGAACGTTTTCCATGTATTTATCCATTTATGTATGGACCTATGTTACTCGTAGAATAAGCCTGAGCTAAGTTTGAAACTGGGAAATTCAGTGGATTGTCCAAGATAATTAATATGTCAGAGATATAAAAGATCATTAAACACAACTCACGCCTGTTCATCATTATTGAAGAAAGTGTCGATGTTGTGAGAGCGTTTCAAGTGCCTCTTCAGGTTCGTCACTGATTTGTAGTTGTAAACCTGGTCGCATAGCTTACAAAGCGCCTTGAAGTTATCCTTGTCTACTACAAGGAAGTATAGCCACACACGAGACCTGTACCGCTGAGGATGTTCCTCACTACAAGCGAAGAAACACAAGGTTTTGTTGAAGGAGGAAGTCAAGAAGACTTTTAGAGTAAAAGGTATTGTAACACATTGGCGTATCCAGGGATAGGGCTAGGAGCGCAACCTCCCCCCGAATCGTTCTTTCAATTTCAGGTTCAGTTCTCAAATGACAAGCTGGATACGCCACTGCTTATGGACATTTCTCCACGAATTCGATTTGGTTTTACATCACATACAAATAAATCATAGCTAAAAAAAACCTTTATTTACATAAAACCACAGCACTACAAAACTATAAGAAGTAAACAATTATCAATTTATTATAAATGAAGCATTGAAGAAAACGTTTCGAAGTCATTTAATTAAAATGGTATGATTTAATAATCAAAAGGAAAATTAAACAGCCTACCTAGGCCCAAGATGGCCTTACTAGTTACCATAACAACGAAATCAAATAACAATAACACTTACATTGTATATTCCAGCTCTTCTTCGTCTGATGTTTTCTCTATTTTGCCAACAGGTTTCTCAT
The DNA here is from genome assembly GCA_949316135.1 of Choreutis nemorana. NCBI lineage: Eukaryota > Metazoa > Arthropoda > Insecta > Lepidoptera > Choreutidae > Choreutis > Choreutis nemorana. The sequence continues at coordinate 1,193,626 of OX438622.1, forward strand.
TTGAACTACTTAATACAACGTTATGTTTCCTCTTCAAATGCTTTGCTAGATTACTTATCGCGGACCTGTGGTTGTTATCAAATTAATATAAAAGAACGTAATTAAGACTTTTACAAAAAAATATGCGTTCCAAAGTGGCATTAACGTTTTGTTTCTCTCTCTCCTACAATGACGTAATATAAAAATAGTAGTTATAATAACTAACTATGACAATATTTTTTATTTATTTTACAGGCGGTAGATCTGTGTGCGGGTTCGTCTGGGTTAGTACCCAGGTATCCTTTCTATTTCTGCCGTGAAGCAGTTCACTGTGTTTCGGTTCGAGCAAGTATAATCATCGGCACGAGAGGTTATGACATCTAACGTTTACATGGGCAACGTACTGGCGGTGCTCTTGGCGTTCCGTATATCACGGGCATCGTCGTGTCAATAGGCGGTATCACTTTCCATCAGGAGATCCGTTTGCTTGTTTGTCAATAATTTTGTATTGTAATAACACGATCCGCCGGGATTCGAACCGGTTTTTGGCGTACAAGTTGTTACTGCTGCGACGTAGAGTCAAACCGCCTTAGTACCTATGAGACGTCACAGAATACCAAACAGTACTAGCTAGGGTTTGAACCATCAAATGTCATTATTCCCGCCAAAGAGTATGCATTTTTGTACCGGAAATAACTTCGAATTTAAAAATAATCCTGCACCCTAAGTCAAATACATATTCCGCAAGCGTTTACGCTAACAGAAAATTAAAAATGACATTACAGTTACGTGACATGGGCGCGAAGTAATGTCATTTCCATATTTAAAAAATCTGTTTCTTTCTTTACTATACATCTCATAATAATGTGGATAAAGTATACAATAGCAGTTAATGAGTTAAATTAATATGAATACCTACAGGGACGTATTTACCCCATGGCCAAGGGGCGGCAGGCTGAGAGGGGCGGCATTTTGTAGTTTTTTAAATGTCTTAACACGTCAATGCGTGCGGCAAAACTAAATGGTCTTGGGCGCCAAATCTTAAAATTTATTCGTCTCTGATTACCTACCTGTAGCTAATATTCCTGTTGCATAACCTGCAGGTGGCGAATGCGTAATTGACCCTCACAAAATATTCCCAAACCGACATTTTCTTCGATCCTTGACAGCTCATGAAGAAAAATGACGGAAATTAAAGAATTGGTTCATTCAAAAGGTTTAAAACGTAACTTACAATAATAATAACCACATCACGACACACACATTGACTCAGCCCTGCAGTAAGTATCTTAAGAACTTAACAGGAACTAAGCAACGACATGGTATATACTACATAGGTAAGAATACTACATCCAAGACCGGTAAGCGAAACAATGCGTCTTGCAAATAAAACAAAATTTCACCTCCGCCGGGATTCCTGGGAACCAGACGCTCTAGCGTAGCAGTCGCTTGTTACACCGCAGAGTCGTCAAAAATAAAATAAATAAGTAAAATGCTTTATTAAAATTAATGCCGATCTCTAGTTTTTGGTTTTTTATTTGTCAGCCATATTGATTTTTTTTCAGGGTGTTTCATTTGATACCCATATTGAGGTGGTTGTGAACACGTAATCCGCCATTTTGTAGCGGCGGCAATTTTGGATATGCAATGATACTGTATCTATTATATTTTTTTGTCAACAGAACTAAAGGTGTGTGCCAAAAATCAGGTCGATCTGTCGACAGGAAGGGGGTAAAATTTAAATAACTAAATTTGACCCAAACAAACTGTTCAAGCTAAATAAAACCGTTTGATAAAATCATTAACTTCTCGTGTTTTCGGTTGTTGTCTAGCTGTTGCCCAGTTTTTTTTTGTGATTTTTTCCAATGTTTTCAATTATTTCTTTCGCTATTCCAGACAAAGACCAAATCCAACAAATCAAAATCAAATAATTTTTATTCAAATGGACTCAAAATAGGTACTTTTAGATCGTCAAAATTATTTTTAAACTATTTATTTATTTTTTGAAATTGGCACATCAACAGCGTGTACATAAATATATACAATATTTTATTATAAGAGTGCATAGTCTAGTGTACGCGCCACATGCACACAACATTAATGGTGCAGGCGTAACAAGACAATATAATAAATACATTTACAAATTACTAATAAATATAAAATTAAAATGAACTATTAAACTTAAAATAAAAACAAAACTACCACCGGTTCGGATTGCCTGTCTACGGGGAGGAATCCGGCGAGAAACCTCTGTAGTTGCTCTTTTCAATATCATAATACAATCTTTCATTACAAGCTTGGTTATGGTATAAAGTGTTACAAAAAAATATATATAACATCCACAGATGTCAATGAAAACATTTTATACAGACGAAATATAACAATAAACAAGTACCTACTTAAGTAGTGCTATTGAATTAAAATATAGTCAAGTTACTACATGAACTACAGGAGTTGTGACAAAGACCCAACCAATAAAAGCTAGAAAAATCAAAGTTCTAGACCAGTCTAGAGTAGTTAATGGTGTGACTAACCTGACCCTGTTTTATATAATAAAAGATAATATGGGTTGGAACCTAATTAAATTAATTTCATTATAATTATATTTATTGTAAAAGAAATTTTGCCTGTGACTTGTATTCTCCATTATCATTAATTACTTTATTCTATTAGTTTTTTTTAATTCAGCATCACAGGCAAATATAAGGATAGTTCAGCTAATGGAAAGTGATACTGCCTCTTATTGACACGACAACAAATAAATGTGTGTGTGTATGTGATAAACACAAGAATAAAAGTAAAATGTTGAGATTAAAATTATCTGTGTGCCAAATTACATCAAAATCTGTTCAACAGTTTAAGTGTGAACCAGTAAAAGATAGGATAGAACTGCATTCTTGCATTAATACTGTTGTTATTAGAGGCGCAGCCTAAAATCTTAAAAAAATTACCATACCGATAGACAAAAACTAATTTATTAATTTTAATTATATTTTAACTAAGTATTTATTTTATGATTTTAACTGCAATTTAAAATTTTATATCAGTTTATGAAAACCTCCATTAATTTGTTAAATAAAAACTCTATGGTATATGTTACAAACTGTAACTGGTAAAAGAATACAATATAGAATATACCATACCTAGATGATTGTAGTTCTTCTGTAGTTTCAACGTCTTCATTGTCGTTAATCATTTCACAATCAGACTGTTGATCTGACATGTCGCTTACCCTAAGCTACAAATATAGAACATTTATTTTACCTCAATAAAAGTAAGTACAAAATACTAGACAAAACTAGTATTTACAATACCTTTAGCTGTTCCTAATACCATAAAGTACCAAATTAACCTACAAAAATACTATGTTTACCAATAATAAAACAGAAACAAACTTACCCAAAACGTTAGAAAGACCAGTCAAATACCGGTTTCAACAAATTTATCACAAGTATTTTTCCGGAACTGCTCTATTCACTAACGAAAACGTACGTAATACCAATTTTACCATAATAAGTACTTGGGCGCGTCACTTCACGGACGCTTCATGGTTTGACATTCATGACGTTTAGTCTGACACTTCAGCAGTGAAGCCAACCTTATAAAAAGAAAATCGATGCGGAGCGCCAACCTTCACACAAATTGAAAAGCCATTTATTTTTCTCGTGCTAATTCCAAAAAAATGATTTTCTGATTATTTTTATTAAATAAAGTACGCTACAGCCTTAAAACTCAATGGTAATAGAATCACATGGTAAAAGCAATTTATTTTTCCATACAATACCTAAAGGTTAACATACCTACTTTTAAAAATCGAAGTGAGTACGATTACCAAAGCTAGATGAAAGATTTAAAAAAAAAGTTTATACAAACTTGAATAGTTTTAATATAAGAAGAATTTATTATATTAATTACTTATGTAGTTGTGGAGGAATCTTCAAGGTTTTTTCGTTGTAGATTTACTAAGATAGCTATGTTCGAGTTCCTACCAGTAAATAAACGCAAAACGTGTCAAGAACATTTGTTGCAAACAATGTTGTTGCTAACTAGGGCTGCCACCTTTTTTTATGACAAAAAATTTTCCTTAAGAATATCCAGGAAAAAATAAAGTACGCATTTATTTTATACGTCTCCATATGTATTGGTTATATCTTTGCTCTTCTTGCATTAATAATTACTGTAAAAATTCGTTTCTTCTACCCATTTGATATTAATTACAGAATAACTCTTATCACACAAAGTCACAATTAATATAACTATATGAAAAGTGCGACAGTAGAATTTGAGTTAAAAGTGTAGTATTTTGCGCATTATATAATTTTAAGTAATGTATAGTACAATTGATATAAAAATGTAGTACGATACCATATATCATAGAAAGTGTGCCAACCCTATCTCTAAAGTGATTACGAGCTGATTGGCCTGAAGGGGGTTGTTTACAGCGTAAAGTATTTATCTATGCTTATTTATATAAATAGCTTATCTTTCATTTATTTTTAGAATGAGTTTCATTAAGGGCAAAAGTTGTATTTTTAATCAGACACACACATAAACTCACGCCGTAATCCCTCGGGAGGGTTGGATGTTTACACATTGCATTCCGCATGTTTATGTTGTGTGACAGGTTGCGAATCTGTTGCCGCTATCCGGCCACAATGAGAAACATTCATCACGTGACATTGGCTTAGTTGTCGCCCAATATAGTCGCCATAAAATAAGAATTGGATTGAATTGAGAAACATGGCAGCTACAACTTAAACCAACCCGAGACTCGAACCTTCATGTAGAGGTAAAGATGGTATACATTCATCTCGTGCCGGTAATCACACTGATTCTCCGATCCTTCGAACGCAAACACAGCGGACTGCTTCACGTTGTAAATATAAAGGAGGGCGGTACCGACGCTGACAATCTCGCACGTAGATATACCAGCTGTAAACCTCCTTTTGAATTGTCGATGCAAAACTAACTACTTTTTTATGATAAATCCCTTTTGGGTAGAGGGGGCAGCTTGACCTTGCTAATATTGGGTTTTAACAAGGAAAAGGACACACGCAGTGGCGAGCCTGGAGTTTTAGTACGGTGCAAGCCGAGAGATATACTTCACACTTCCGTTGTGGACTCGCCGGCGTGGACGAGCTCAGCGAAACACTCAGATGTTTGCGAACATGTCAGCGAAACCACAATTGGCTTTAAAAAAGTCGTTTGATTTGTTAATGAATGAATAAGAGCGCGAACTTATTTTAGTTTGATAGGGCAAGCCTTTGGGCTTCTAAGACAGTACCGCCACCGGACACACGTCCGAGGCATTTAAATACATTTAAATACTTTTGGATATATTAATAGTGCAGCCTATTTCTATCCCAAAAAAATATATTTTAAAAGTTTTTCAGATGAGACTTCCGCATCAACCGCACCGGATAATCACGAAACGGCCAATTCCTGATTCTTCGGTGCGGAATCTGTTAGTTCGATAGACGCGAGATACATGAAGCTCACCCAACGCATATATTTCTATCTATGGAATTTTCCTAATCGATAAACGCTGTAAGCGGAGCTGTAAAGATTCGGTACCGCGTAAAACAGGAACAATCTATAGGAAAACGTCTAAAGATTACCTCATTGTAATATTAGTTTAGATAAACGAAATGAAAAATGTTAGTTTGTATTATAAATAGAATCCGTTCAAAATACTTGAGCGGAGAGCGCAGTGTTGCCAACTTCCGCACTCCACGGATGAACGTTGTCATAGACTCCAGAGTTGGTTAGTAATGAGGTTACATTTTCGCTGTCTAATTAATAACTTAATTCTTATATGCGGTTATATTACCTAGCCTATTAAATATTTGGAATAACATTACATACAGAGAAAACCATGTCGCATTTTAACCAAAATATGATAATTCAAACTCAAATTGTTCATTGCTTTTCAAATTACGAGAGGTACAAAAGATGTTAATATAAATAAGGTATACATGTGACACCCTGTAATGGCATGGCGAAAATATATAGTAAATGTTTAATAAAACTATAATAACAACCACAATATAAACGATACAAAATGCGTTCCTTTAATATCACTTGACATTAAAAGGAGACGCCGATACAAAAAATAGGAACTTAAACTTACCGTATGTGTGCTCTTTTTGTTATTCATTAGTATTATCATTAAAAAATTATTCTAAATTATAATAGCATTTATTACATAGGAATGTTTTCTTCTTTTATTTAATTGCAAAGGAGTTTCTATGAGAATTTTTTGCATAATTAAAAAAGCTGGAATTGCAACTGTCATTGAAATGTTTTTATCGTATTTAGACATTAAAACGTAAACGCTTATTGAAAAGATGAAGAAAATTTAAGATTTCACTTCATCTCTATTACATAATTTTCATC